>JAAGEH010000030.1:14963106-15126245 GCA_011751065.1 Lasiurus cinereus
CAATGAGGTGGTAGCTATCACCAGGCCGGAGCAATTTCTGAGGAGGGAGGGCTTCCAGGAAGTGGAGCTGGCTAGAGGTGTGAGCAGGTGTGAAGGAAGGCGGGGTGGGGAAGGAAAGTCAGTTTGGAGCTAGGTTTATGGAGGCGAGCTCCATTTAGAGATTACTCTGTGCCACCAAGGAGCTTTTGACACCTTAGAATAAAGGACCAAAGCGACAAGGTAGCACTTAGCCAAGGGGAGGAGCCTTGCAGCGTCTGGGCCAGATGCTCACTTCTGGACATGACAGTTGCCCACTGGCCAGTACCTCTGTGCATCCTCCCGTGTGTCAGCACCCACAGAGCCTTGTCCTGCTGCTGCTCGGAGCTGAGCTCCTTCTTGCGTCCAGGGCTGACATAGCCACCCGGCCTGGGCAGGTTTTTGCCTCCCTCTGCCCTTCCTTATGTTCCTCTCTTACTAGCGTCAGGTTGCAAAGAGCTTCTGTTTCCTTGCTACCCTCCTCCCCACAGGTGCAGCAGCCTCCATGTTCTGTGTGCACCATGCTGGCTGCTGCAAGCAAGAACGTGAAGATGGATGCTCAGAACGTTCCCTCAAGGGAGAGAGAACCCGTGGGTGGAGTAGGAGAGGGCAGTGTCTGCCAGTGCTTTGCTTGGGCTGCCCTGGGCTTTGCCGATCACAGTCATGGCTCCAGAGCCTTGCCTACCCTCCCTCCTCAGCTGTACCCTCTTTCATAGCTCTTTCCAGGTGTTCAGATTCTCCATTTAACTGTTTCTCTCCCCCATCAGAGTGTGTGCTCCTGGAGCGCAAGGACTGTTAGCCATCTTACCTCTGACTCCTGGGCCCTGGCCCAGAACAGCCCACTGAGCTCTTGTTTATTTAAACTAAACCAAAGGGGCCCGACCAACCTAGAGCACCACCCTGGACCTGCAATGTCCATACTTTCTAATCCTCACAGCAACTCTGGTAGGTCTTGTACCTATATTCTAGAGATGGGAAAAACTGAGATTCAAACTAAGGCAGTGCTCAAGATGATACAGCTAGTAAATGGGGCTGGAAGCAGGTCAGCTGATTGCAGAGCCTGAACTCTGACTTTTTTCTTTCCCATCCCATTCCATTCCATTTTACCCTGTAGGTCTGGTTCTGTTGCCTCATACCTGGCATGTGATAGCTACTGAACTAGTTGCCCCTCTTCTGGGCCCTCGCCTCCTCTCTTTGACATATACATAGTCCCTCCCCACAGCATTGCCTCCCTGCCAAAAATCTTGGTTAGCTCCTTTTCAACCAGTGTTTCAGGCTTTATGGCTTCCATATCCACTTCATGCCTTGTGGCCCACCCTCTGGCTTGAACATAGCACCTCCAGTCCATTCCCCACACCTCTGAGCTTGCATTGTGTCCTAGGACTGCAGTGTGCAGGGGCAAGGCCTGCTTGATCATAGAATCCCTCCTGCCGTTCCTTCACCCCTAGTCACAGGATCCCTTCCTCAGTAACTCCCCTCTGCTCGGACACTTCAACTTCCTGTGGCACCTTGGCCTTGATCGTAGGAAAGTTCTTCCCCATGTTGAGCTATTTGCCAGATCAGCTTCAATGCAATCTCCTTCCCAACTCCTGGTTGCAAGTGATAAAAACTCAGTTTAGACTGGTGAGCAAAAAAGGGGATTTTATTGACCCAGGTCCTGAAAAGTCCAGGAGTAACACTGGCTCGGGCATGGCTGGATCTAGGATCCCTCATCTCACCTTTCCATCCATCTGCAATCTTTTGGCTCTGCTTTCCGCTGGGTTGACTTCTTTCTCAGGGAGGCTGTCACCCTATGGAGGCCCCAGCAGTTTCTGGCTTACATCCAACCAGCTTAGCAGCTCCAATACAGCAAAGTGCCTCTCTTGAAACCAGTCTTATTGGCGTGACTTGGGTCATAGGCCCCATCCCTGGACTGGTCACTACGTCCAGGAGAATGGACTCATATGCCTGCCCCCTGGGCAGGGAGAGATCAGCATCACCTGGGCCAAAGGAAGATGGGAGAGTTAGAAGAAAATAAAGAAGAAATGGATGGTCACAGGTTACAGCTACAACTAGCCACCTCCCTTCCCCACCCCCACCCCCCACTCCTCCACTCCTATCCCTGTCCTTGTCCATCTCAGTAGGAAGGGAGCACTTCCTCCATGTTCCTGATCACTTGTCATCTCCTGGGCCATTTATTCTCCTTATTTTGTGCTCTGGTCACTTACAGTGGAGGTTTTGCAAAAGCTCTTCCTTCCATTGGCTTGATGGTCCTTCCCTGCCCTTTCCCTTCCAACTGATGCCTGAGCTAACCCATGCAAATGTTTAGACCAGAGCTTGGCACATAACAAGCCTCTGAACATGTTAGCTGTTACTCTGTTGACTGTTAATACTAGCCCATCTGTCCTCCCAGAAGTCTGATAGTCCTGGTTGTGAATCTGGGCTCTGCCCTTCCCTGGTTGTATAACCTTGGGCACATTATTTTGCCTCAGTGTTCTCTTTTGCAAAAGGAGATCATCTCAACTTCCTGGTGTTGTAGTAAGAATTAAATGAGACAGTTCCTGGCACAGTGCAAGCACCCAGTAAGTTATTCTCATTTGTATGGTTGCTACTGTCACCATTTCAAAACCTTTGCTGACCTTCCCAAGTAGAGTTAATGTTCTCAAAGCACTTGGAATCTGTATTTTAGCTTTCTTCATTCTTTCATTCTGCCTTGTGGTGTGGCAGCACCTCAGCTTTCCTGTCTGCCTCACTCACAGGGGGCCTTCCAGGACCTAGAAAAAGGCAAGGGCTCTGTAAACATTTGCTGATAAGGGCAGATATCCTTCCCAGCTCCCTTCCCTGGAAGCAGGGCTGCGAGTTGCTTGTGGGGATGCAGGTGGAGCTAGCTCAGCCTCTGTTCCTTGGTTGCAGGTACGAGAATGGAAGGAGCAAGGCAGCAAGACCTTCATGTGCACAGGGCGCCCTGGCTGGCTCACCGTCTCACTCCGGGTTGGGAAGTACAAGAAAACACACAAAAACATTATGATCAACCTGATGGACATTCTGGAGGTGGACACCAAGAAACAGGTGAGAGTAGCATGGTTCCCTGGCTCTGGGAGTGGGCAGGGCACTGCCTCTGATACAAGTGACTTGCAGCGAGATGGTTTCAGCCAAGGGCATCCCAGAGTGGAGAGGACTGAGAACCTTGGTCATCATAGAAGGTCCTACTGACCATTGCCAACCACAGCTTTGAAAGAGATTAGTTATAGCCCCATCTCACAGGTTGGCAAACTGAGGGTTCAAGGGGATTCTTTGATTGTCTGCAGTTTCATAGGAAGACAGATGGGGAAATCTTGGGCAGAATGAGCGACCAAGGGAACCTATTTAGCCATTGCCGGTAAGGAGGTATGCTGGCAAACAATGGGTGTGGAAGTAGCTGGGAGGATGGGCCTTGTCCCAGGCTTCTGGGGACCCATTTGTTAATAGCTGTAGACACATGCATACTCTTTGGCTTATGTATTAATTCTATTCTAAAACCTGGTAAGGAAGCAGGAAGTAAGCTTTAATCAAAGACAACACAGAGAAAGGTATCACAGCTTGCTTGCTTTCTTCCTTTCTTTCAATAACAGTTTCATTCTAATCCAAGACAACACAATCTCCAATAGTAGAGAGTTATTAGTTATATACACTGAGTGGCCAGATTATTATGATCTCTGAACGCATAATAATCTGGCCACTCAGTGTGTGTGTGTGTGTGTGTGTGTGTATTAGAGGCCTGGTGCATGAATTAGTGCATGGGTGGGGTCCGGCTAGCCTGGCCAAGGGGAGGGGACATGGGCGGTTGGCTGGCCTGCCTGCTGGGCAAACTCCTGGTCGAGGGGACAATTTGCATATTAGCCTTTTATTATATAGGATATACACTGACTGGCCAGATTATTATGCATTCAGAGGTCATAATAATCTGGCCGCTCAGTGTATATCCACAGGATGGCATTTTGTTTTGAGGCCTTGGCCAAATTACATAATCTCCTGTGCCTTTCCCCCCTAAATAGCTTTATTGAAATATACTTGAGCTGAAACCAGTTTGGCTCAGTGGATAGAGCGTTGGCCTGCAAACTGAAAAGTCCCAGGTTCGATTCCGGTCAGGGGCAAGTATCCTGGTTGTGGGCACATCCCTAGTAGGGGGCGTGCAGGAGGCGGCTGATTGATGTCTCTCTCTCATCGATGTTTCTAACTCTCTATCCCTCTCCCTTCCTCTCTGTAAAAAAATCAATAAAATATATTTTTTTTTAAAAAGAAATATACTTGATATATGACAAACTGCACATAATGTACAATTTGGTAATAAATTTTGACCCATGTATGTGTACACCTGTGAGACCATTACCACAATCAAGACAGTGAACATACCAATCACCCCAAAAGTTTCTTCTTGCCCCTCGATAATACCTTTTGCAGGCCTTCTCTGCCTCTTCCCTCACATTTCTAGGCAAATAATGACTTGCTTTTTGTCACTGTAAATTTGTTTGCAGTTAAGAGTTTTGTATAAATGGAATCATGCATTATGTCCTTTTGTCTGGTTTCTTTCACTCAGCATAATTATTCTGAGATTCATGCAGGTTAAAGCATGTATCAGAAGTACATTCTGTTTTATTGCTGAGTAGTATTCCATGGGATAAATATATCACAGCTTATTTACCCTTTCACTTATTAGTGAATATTTGGGTTATTCCCCACTTTGGACTCTCATAAATAAAGTGGCTAGGAACATTATGGACACACTTTGTATGGACATATGCCTTCCTGTTTCTTGGTTAAATGCCCAGGCTAGGAATGGCGGGGTCATGTGATAAGTATATGATGACCTTTTTAAGAAACTGCCAAATTGCCTTCTAATGTGGTTGTAGATTTTACATATATGTTTAATGCTGTTATGAATTTCCCCCTTGAGCCAATCCACACATTTTGATTTGTTACCTTTTCATTTTCATGCAATTCAAAATACTTTCTGGTTTCCTTTTAGATGTCTGCATTGACCCAGAGGTTATTTAGAAAATTTATTATTCTGTTTCCAAATATTGGGGATATTTCCAGGGCTCTGCTACTTATTTCTAATTGAATTCAGTTGTTGACAGAAAATATGCTTTGTATGATCAGAATGTTTTTCAGTTTATTGAGATTTACTTTGTGGCCCAGAATATCTTGGTACATGTTCCATGCACATTTTTTTGTTGTTGTTTCTTTTCTTTTGAGTTTGTTTGTTTGTTTATTTATTTATTGTACATTCAATATTATCTTATATTAGTTTCAGGTATAAGCATAGTGATTAGATAATCATATACTTCATGCACATTTTTTAAAAATGTGTATTCTGCTGTTCTGGGTAGGTTTGTACTATAAATGTCAATTAGGTCAAGGTGGTTGATAGTGTGGTACAAGTCTATATCCTTACAGATTTTCTCTCTACTGATTATTGAAATAGGGCTATTGAAATCTCTGATTAAGGATTTGTTTATATCTCTTGCATTTTCATCAGTTTTTGCTTCATGTATTTTGAAACTCTTATTAGGTAAATAAGTGTTTAGAAATTTTATGTCTTTTTGATTAATCACCTGAGCCTTGATAATATGAAATGATCTACTTTATTCCTAGTTATATTCTTTGCTCTGAAATCTACTTCATCTGATATTAATAAGCCATTCTGCTTTTATTTATTTATTTTTGACTTGTGATAGTACAGTGTATTTTTTCCATCATTTTTCTTTTAATCTATTTGGTGTTTTCCATATTCAAAATATATTCTTATAGACAGCATTTACTTAGGTCTTGCTTTTTTTATCCAATCTGACAATCTGCCTTTTAATTGAGATGGTAAGACCATTTCCATTTAATGTTATTATTAATAAGGTTTGGCTTAACTCTGTCACCTTGTTTTCTACTTTTCCCATTTTGGGGTGTTTTGTTGTTGTTGTTGTTCCTTTTTTCTTTTTCTATCTTCTTTTGGATTACCAAATAATTTTTTTTGGAGACAGAATAGTGTTTATTGAATATTCTTTGTTGTTGTTTTCAACTAATTTTAAAAAATTTTGTTTTAGTTTCAGGTGGGTTGCCAAATAATTTTTATGATTCTCTTTTAACTCTTTTGTTGGCTTATTAGCTATGACTCTATGTTAGCCATAGTTGTATGATTTATGTTATACATGTTACTTATCACAGTCTATCTTCAAGTTATAATCTATTTCATGCATAGTATAAAAATCTTATTGTAATTATATACACTTCCATTTCTCTCCTCCCTGCTTCTGTGCTACTGTTGTCAGACTTTTATGTATGTTATAAAGCACACACTACAGTATTATTTTATTTTATCATTGATTTTATTGTAAAACTTATAATCGAAATGATATCTGCTTTTGCTTAGTTGTCGACTAAAAGTCATAATTCTAAGTCTGCAGCAAGTAGGCCTTAAATGACAGGATAGACAAGTTGGGTATTTTTTTCTTTAATTACCTCTCACCTACCCTATTATTATTATTTTTATTATTGCTTTCAGATAGGAAGAGAAAGAGAGAGAAGTAGAAACATCAATGATGAGAGAGAATCATTGATCAGATGCTTCCTGCACGCCCCTACTGGGGATCAAGCCCACAACCTGAGCATGTGCCCTGGACGAGAATCGAACCTGAGACGCTCTATTCACTGAGCCAAACCAGATAGGGCTACATTATTATTTTTTAATAATCATTTATCTTTTAAAGAAATTTAAATAATAAGAAAAAATCTTATATACTTACCATATAGTTGCCATTTCTTCATTCCATTGTGTAGATTCTTGTTTCCATCTGGTTTCATTTCCTTCTGCCTGAAGGACCTCCTTTAATATTCTTATACGATGATTTTGCTGGTGATGAATCAGCTGTTGTATATCTGAAAACATTTATTTTCCAGGTTTTATTGTACTAAAACACATAATAACATAAAATTTACCATCTTAACCATTTTAAATGTATAGTTCAGTGGCATTAAATATATTCATAAGGTTATGTAGCCATCACCACCATCCATCCCCATAATTCTTTTCATCTTGCAAAACTGAAACCCTATACCTATTAAATAACAACTCTATCCTCTCCTTCCTTCAACCCCTGGCAACTACCATTCTACTTTCTGTCTCTGATTTTTGACTACGCTAAGTATCTCATGTGAGTGGAATCATACAGTGTTTGCCTTTTGGTGACTGGCTTAGTTCACTTAGCATCATGTCCTCAAGGTTCATCCATGTTATAGCACATTGTGGAATTCCATTCCTTCCTAAGACTGACTGATATTTCATTGTACATATATAATAGTACATGTTACTTATCCATTCATCTATCAATGGACATTTGGTCACTTCCTTGTTGTAGCCATAATGAATAATGGTGTTTTGCACATGGATGTACGAATGTCTTTTCAAGACCCTGCTTAATAATTCTTTTGAGTATATACCCAGAAGTGGAATTGCTGGGTCATGTGGTAATTCTGTATTTGATTTTTTGAGGAGCCACTATACTGTTTTCCACAGTAGCTGTATCATTTTACCTTCCTACCAACAGTGTGCAGGGCTTGAGTTTCTTCACATCCTCATCAACACTTGTTATTTCCTGTTTTTGTGTTTGTTGTTTTCAGTAGCCATCCTAACGGATATGCAGTTGCCTTCACTGGAAATGGAATTCCAGCTTCACTATCTTATAGCTTGCATTGCTTCCAACAAGAAATTTCTCTCTCTTTTTTTATTTATAGTTTTATTTATTTTAGAGAGGAAGGGAGAGGGAAATAGAGATAGAAACATCAATGATTGATTGGCTGCCTCCTGCATGCCCCCCACTACTGGAAGAATCAAACCTGGGACCTCTTGGTTCCTGGGAAGACGCACAATCCACTGAGCCACCACAGCCGAGCCCAACAAGAAATCTCTTATCCTTATCTTTGTTCCTATGAATGTTACATGTCTTTTTCCCCCACCAGCTTTTTCCCCCCACTAAGATTTTTCTCGTTATCACTAGTTTTGAGCAGTTTAATTATCATATTCCTTGGTACAGTTTTCTTCATAATTCTTGTGCTTGAGATTCATTATAATTTTCATCAAATTTGGAAATTTGGGTCTTCATTTCTTCAAATATTTTCCTGTCTGCTACCCTTTCCTCTTTGAAGACTGGCATCACACATATATTAGGCCACTTGAAGTTGCTCCACAACTCACTTTGATTCACTGTTGATTTTAATTTTCCCTCCTAGGGTGTTTCATTTTGAATAGTTTCTGTTGCTGTGTGTTAAGTTCACTGCTCTTCTCTTCTACAATGTCTAATTTTCTGTTAATCCCAGCCAGTGTACTTTTCATCTCAGACATTGTAGGTTTTATTTTTGGTTTGTTTATTTTTTACTATCTTTTTAATGTCTTTACTTAACTTTTGAACATAAGGAATACAGCAGTAATTATTTTAATGCCATCGTTGCTAATTTTAATATCTACCAAATCTGTATCCATTTTATCGAAACAGATTAGTGAGTTTTCTCCTCACTGTGGGTTGAATTTGTCTGCCCCTTTGCAAGCCTAATAAACTTAGACTAGTTTTTAGACATTGTGAATTTACCTTGTTGGGTGCTGGATATTTTTTGTATTCCTATAACCCTTCTTGAGCTTTGTTCTGGAATCTAGCTAAGTTACTAGGAAACAGTTTGATACTGTTGGGTCTTGGTTTTTTAGGTGGGATCAGAGCAGCATTTAAATCTAGGGATAGCTATTCCCCTCTGGGAGGCAAGACTCTTCGGAGTGCTCTCCTCAGTGCTGTGTGAGGCATGAGGTTTCCAGTCAGCTCGTGGGAACAGATACTATTACCTGTTGTCCTTTCTGGTGGCTCTGTCCCTGGCCTCAGCCTCAGGTAATCTCATGTGTATGCACTGGTCCGTACTCCGTTGGATACTCAGTGGGTACCTTTGCAGCTCTTCAGTTTTCTCTCTGTACGGTTTCCTCTCCAGTACTCTGTCCTGCAACTTCTGTTCACCTCAGTCTTCTGGGCTCTCACCTCAGAGTCCACTGGGCCCCTGAGTTCCTCCTCTCTCCGCTCCCCATCTCAGCGATCATTGACTTCATTGCCTGATGCCCACTATGTTGCAGACTCTTGTTTTATATATTTTGTCTGTTCTTTGCTTTCAGGCAGCCAGGTAAATCTGGTCCCTTTTGATCCATCTCTGCTGAAGTCCCCATGATGGCAGATTAATGTGCCATCACTGAAAATCACATTTTCCAAGAGTTTTTAATAACGACAGGCGATAGTTATCATTCTGTGTTAAATTTTAAAAGTAAGATCAGAATGTGTGTGTTTGCACTTGTATGTGTATGCATTATATTCAAACATACAAAATAGCAATATTAACATGCGTGGAAAAAGACTGAAAAGGCATACACTGCAGTATTAGCATTGATATAGATGACTTTTATTTTCTTCATGTCTGATCTTCCAAATCTATAATCTCGAAGGAAAACTAAGTATTAAGTGTGAAGATATTTGAAAGGATAAGATTAAACCGTAGCAAACCCAAAGCCAGAAACCCCATTCACTGGAAAGAAAGTGACTGTAAAGGCTGAGGAGGCATGTCCGCTTTGGTTGTTTGGGACGGTTTGAGCGACACTTTCTGCATGCAGAAGCCCCTATTAGGCCTGGCAACCTCCTTGTGACTCAGGGTTTCTCTTCTCATGTCAACAGATTGTCCGTGTGGAGCCCTTGGTGACCATGGGTCAGGTGACCGCCCTGCTGACCTCCATTGGCTGGACCCTGCCTGTGTTGCCCGAACTCGATGATCTCACAGTGGGTGAGGATGCAGATGGTGTTAGGATCAGAGCTAAGGCACCTTGCCCCCTCCCCCCTTCCCTGCAGTGCAGGAGTCCCCACTGTTCCATTTGTGACAGAAGTTCACCCAGTTCCAGAGGCTCCCTGCCTGACATTTAATTTCTGAACAGCTCAAATGATCGGGCGGCACTTCTCCATCTCTGTTTCCAATCTGCTTCCCTGTGACATAGCCATGCTCCAACGCTGCCCTGTGGACACACAGAATATGTCTAGTCTCTTTCCTTGTGGAGGACTTGGGGTCCCCAGCGCCTTCTCTTCTCCGGAGGACACACCTTCAGTCCCTTTAACTGTTCCCAGGGGACACAGCTTCCTGCCACCCAAACAGCCCCACTTTTTATTAAGGTTCCTAGGAAAATGAATGCACACAGGTTTGTAGTTTGGGTCTGGCTAGAGGTGAGGGTGTGCATGCCCTCGACAGGGTCTCTTTTATCTGTCCCTTTCCTCTGAACAAGCCCTCCCACTCCCATCTGAGCCCTCCCTTCTCCCTCCCGCTCTCCAGATCCACAGACATGGTAAATCTCCCCTAAGTGGACAGCCCGTTCTTCCAGCCCCATCATATCATTGCGCTATGAGCTCCCCAGCTCCAGGGAAGAGCCCATTACCCAATCCCTGCCTCCCCTTGCACCCTGCGCCCCGAAGCTCCTCCTGGCTAACATGTGTGTCTCTCCAGGGGGCTTGATCATGGGCACTGGCATCGAATCATCGTCCCACAAGTACGGCCTGTTCCAGCACATCTGCACCGCCTATGAGCTCGTCCTGGCGGATGGCAGCTTTGTGCGATGCACCCCGGTGAGTTCAGGGTCCAATGCCCCACCTGCCTGCCCTAGGCAGCCAGGAGCCTGCCACTGGGGAGGTGGTGCCTTGGAGGTGCTTCATCTCAAATACCGTTGTTCAGTCTGGGTCTATATTTATAACAACAACCAAGACTTAAATAGCCCTTTTATGTGCTCAGACACTGTTTAAATGCTTTACATATATGAAGGCTTTTAATCCGTCAACAACTTTATGGGTTAAGGATATTATTAGCCACATTTGACAGACAGGAAAGTAAGCATAGAGAGGTTAATAAACTTACCCCAGGTCACAGCTAGTAAATCGCACAGAGCTGGATTCAAATCGAGGTTATTGAGCTCCCAGATCCATGTCCTTAACTGTCCATTACACCATACCACTTCCGTAGGGAAGTCCGGCCTCGGTATCAAAGCTCCGGTCAGATGCTGTGGGAGGTAACTGAAAGCGGTAAGAGGGGTTGTTTTGGAGAAATAAAAAAAATAATTTACTGCCCAAAGTGGGATACGGACGTTAGGGCATTTATCCCAAGAAGCAGGACAGGATTGAACCTTAGAGAAACTCAGGTCTCCCGGGCCTATCTCAGGCTCCTGGGTGGGAGGGCAGTGCGAGCCTTTACAAGTGGCTGTTTTAGGGAGCCTCTGGAGTCGGCCTCACAGAAGAGTCCAGGGCAGGATCCCCAGCTTGGAAGCTCAGGTCTTGACAAGAGCGACACCCCTTTCACATCAGTTTAGTCCATTTCCCTTAACAGGATGGGCCCTGCCTTCTCACCTATTTATTACCAGCACAGAGAAGAGACAGACACTCGTGAGTTACCTTCTCTGAGGCCCAGGTTCCCGTCTGACAGATGCACTGTGGGAAGAAAGCAGCACTCGGCCCACGCCTGGGTGTGGCTGCTCTGATCTGACTGTGGGATTAATGGGTGGCCCAGGTGGGGACTGTCACCCACTGCTGCTGTTCCAGAGGCTTCCGCCAGCCTCTTGCAGAGCTTCCCTGCTCTAGTCCCTGCCCCACTGGTTATACAGAGGGCAGCAAAGACCACACAACCGTCCTCTGGGTAGAGCCCAGACGAAGCTGGTCTTTTTCAAAAGGCTCTTTATTAGAATCAAAGAATCAGGTTAGAATGGCCAGCTTGTTTGTCTCTAAGGCAGTTGCCAAAAGTCACTTGTTTGTCTCTAAGGCAGTTGCCCAAACAAACAAAACATGATGATGTTCGGAAGCAGATTTGGGTAAGCAGATGAGGCTTTGCAGGGAGAACGCTGAATCATTGGCTTGGGAGTTGGGTGGCATCTCAGCCTCACAGTAGGGAGGTTTGGGTGGGTTGTGACCTTTGACACATTTTCCTTATCTATTCGCCTGGAGGGTTAATGCTCTCTCTAGGCTGTGGGGGGAGTCCAGAGCTAATGGACTGGGAAAGGCTTTGTAAATGTGGATAATGGCCCAAAAGGGAGGCATTTTAATGTTCCTCTGGTGACCATGACCCTCAGGAAGGGTTTGTTTAACCTGGGTTGGCCCTTGGCCCCCCGTTTTGGGTCTTTGGGCAGTGCTGGTCCTGGCTTCTTTCTGGGTAGCCTGTGGTCTGGGGGCTGTGCCTAGGTGGTGGAGGGAGGAGGCACTCTCAGTGAGCACCCCACGACAGGGCCGTGTCAGGCCAAGGTCATGCTGAGGCTGCAGAGGGAAAGCTGAGGCCAGAAAGCAGTTTGTGGAGTGCCTGTGGGTTTACACAAGATGGTGACAGGACAGGAGTAAGCTCAGGCAGGGTTCTTTGTGCAGTGATGTGGGGCCGGGCTAAAGGTCTCCACCTGTGTTAACTCCGCTCACAGTCGGAAAACTCAGACCTGTTCTACGCCGTGCCCTGGTCGTGCGGGACCCTGGGCTTCCTGGTCGCCGCCGAGATTCGCATCATTCCCGCCAAGAAGTACGTCAAGCTGCGGTTGGAGCCCGTGCGGGGCCTGGAGGCGATCTGTGACAAGTTCAAGCACGCGTCCCAGCAGCAGGAGAACCACTTTGTGGAAGGGCTGCTCTACTCCCTGGACGAGGCTGTCATCATGACCGGGGTCATGACCGACGAGGTGGAGCCCAGCAAGGTAGGCCAGGGCCTCAGCTGCTGTGGACCGGGCCTGGGAGGATGGCAGCCTGGGTGGGCTGGGACTGACCCTGAGAGCCACGCTGACCCGCACAGCCACGCTCTGCAAGGCTGCAGTCTGGGTCAGCACGCCTGGGGTTCGGGCAGCAGGATCTGTCGTCAGAGCGGTCTCAGGCAGTGACAGCAGCTTCTGTTTCCTCTGCCCTTACCAACTGCCAAGGATGTGCAGGTCTCTTGCTAAGTGTAAGCTTTGATCCCCACCGCAACCCCATTTTATAGATGAGGAAACTGAGTTCTAAGAGGTCATATAAACTGCCACCGGATGGCAAAGCCACAATTTAGTAATGGATGGGATGCCTCCGAATCCAAATGGATACTTCTTCAACTTGCTGTATAATTTTTAATAGCAGTGTTTAATAAGAGTTTTTATGAGTTTTATTAGGAGAGACTTGGAAAGTGTAAGCAAGTAGAAAAGACAGTCTCTACCTATATCCATGACCCAAAGCCAGCTGTTGCTAATTTCCTCTCTTTTTGGTTCATAGACTTTTTTTTAAAAAAAGCTTTTAAACAACAAAAATAGTATAACAGCCCTGGCCAGTTTGGTCCTGTGGATAGAGCATAGGCCCGCAGACTGAAGGGTGGTGGGTTCGATTCCAGTCAAGGGCAAGTACCTCAGTTGCAGGCTTGATCCCAGCCCCGGTGGGGAGGCAACCAATCGATGTGTCTCTCTCACATCGATGTTTCTCTCTGTCTCTTCCCTTCCCTTCCACTCCTCAGGTGGAGATTAACTAAATAAAAAAACAATAATATAACAATGCTGAAATATATAAAGAAAAAATTAAAATGTCTCTTCACCCTCAGGCACACAGCCGTTTGTGACAGTTTGTTTGGTGTGTGTTCTTTAGGGCCTATTTCTGTGTGTGTGTGTGTGTGTGTGTGTGTGTGTACGTGTATACGTGTGTATGCCCTCATTTCATTTAGTAGGATCCCCTTGTTGCATGTAAATATTGACCTACCTCATTGCTGACTGATGAGTATTTATATTGTTTAAATTGTTTTGCTCTTAAAAATAAGGTTGCACTGAAGATTCTCTTACAGCTGTCCTTGACCTCTTGTCTGAGCACTTCTGTAGAATCGGGTCCAGAAAGTGGAGTTTCTGACCCCAGGGGTTGAGCGTGTTAATTGATAACTACTACCAAACAGCCCTTCGGCCCGGCAGTACCCGGTCCACTCCCAGCAGCGGTCCGTGAGCATGCCTCTCCCTCCCTCCTGCCAACACTGGGTAGTATTGCTCTTCCATTTTGGCCAATCTGATAGGGTTAAAAATAGTACCTCATTTTGGTTTGCAGTCCCCAGGTCACTTGTGAGGTTGAACATCTCTTTGCACACGCCGCTTTTCGGTTTTGTTGGTCTTCGGCTGTGATCACCTGTTCAAATGTGTTTTCCTTGTCTAGTGTGATAAGCATTTCCCCGTGCTTATACATTGCCTTCAAAAATAGTGATATTTACTGTCTGTGGAACGTTGCCTGAGTGAATGCCCTGTCATTTACTAAACCCCTGCGCCACGGTTGCAAATTTAAGCTGCTCCCAGTTTTTCACTATTTAAATTAATGTAGCAATGAACATCTTTCGTTTGTGATATTTTTTTAAAATTATATTTTATTGATTTTTACAGAGAGGAAGGGAGAGGGATAGAGAGTTAGAAACATCGATGAGAGAGAGACACTGGTCAGCCGCCTCCTGCACGCCCCCTACTGGGGATGTGCCCGCAACCAAGGTACATGCCCTTGACTGGAATCGAACCTGGGGCCTTTCAGTCCGCAGGCTGACGCTCTATCCACTCAGCCAAACCGGTTTTGGCTCGTTTGTGATTTAAATCATGTCTTAAAGTAGAATTAGTAGATTGAGGGATAGGCACTCTTAAGGTGCTTGACACCTATATATACTTAAAACAGTTTAAAATTGGAAGAGACTCAAAAACCATTTGGTACAATTCTCTCTCCAAATAAGGAAATGAGGCCCAGAGTTGGGGGGAGGGGGAAGAAGAGAACAGACTCCTCTGAGGACATACACCTAGCACAGGGCAGACAGTAATTTGGGTCTCTGACTCCTGCTTCAGTATCCCTTGCCCTCCATGTCAGCTTCTAGAGTTTAGCATCATCCACACACTCCTCGTGGGACACTGTGCTGATCACTGAGGGTGGAGAGCTGGACCAGGAGTGAGACGCGTGGCCTGGTGCTTCCTAGGCTGCGCCCCGTCCAGTTCAGAGGTTGTCCAGCTTCTCTGAAGCTTTCCTGTAGAGGCTGCCAGTGGTGAGAAGCTGAGGGAGGGGCCATGGGGAACCTCACCCCCACCATTATCAGTTCTTCTGTCACCTGTTTGACCGGGTCAATGCCACCTAAGCTTACAATTGGGTAGAGAGGTTTGTAGAACTTTTAAACTGTTTGAGCACCCTGACCCTTTTCCCCAAGGAGAAGACTGAGACCTTACTTACCAAGTGGCTTATCTAGTGTCCTTGGCAGAGGGACTGGGGCCCCAGGCCACAGCCTTGGGCCAAGTGTCCTGTGAGCAAGACCTTGAAGCCCCGTTCGGGAAGGGGGATGGGGCGGGAGAGTGAGAGATGCCATCAGACATGTGGACATTTCCTGTGAGGAACATTTCTTCCAAATATCCCTGTGTGGGAGGCCACTCAAGAACGTGTCGCTGTGTGACAGGCATTGCGGTAGGCCCCCGCAGACACTGTGCCGTGCCAGGCTCACCGTGGCCCGGGAGGAGGCAGCTCGCCTCCTTTTCACAGGGGAGGCCCAGAGACAGGAAGCGGCTCATCTAAGTGCCAGGGTTGGAACTGGAACTCAGGCGGCCACCTGGCTGCCCCAGTTGTGTGCCCTGGGAGAGGCGGGCCATCTGGCTTCTCTGGTACCAGGGGTTCCTGATGAGTCGGTCGAAGAGCACCTGTCTCCAGGTCCTCTCAAGTCTCCTTTTCACTATGCAGCTGGAGCCACTGCAGGAGCATGGCCAGGGCCCTCGGGGTTAGCTCAGGTTGCTATGCGCCCGCTGGGCTTCAATCTCTTTCCATCAGCAGGCAGAGGCCAGCGCATGGTGTCCTCCCACACTGTCCTCTCAGAAACAGTTGGACAAACAGGCCCTGCCACCCCCAGTGTCCTGGTATGTCGTGGCCCCAGTTTCCTCCCTGCAAGGTGGCCTGCCAGCAGAGCCGCCAGCCCGAGGAGGTGACACCCAGATAGCAGCCACCCCAAGGGTTGGCTGGCTCCGAGGTGAAGGGCGTTGGCAAGTGGATGTGGGAGTGGAAGGCCAATGGGGACCAGGATCTGAATACTGTGCCCCTCAGGGTGGTCAGGCATCTACATTGCCTTTTAGTCTTTCAACCACCCCAGGGAGTAATAGTGCCTCCAGTTTGCCTGCATAGAAAAGGAGGCTCAGAGAGGCTAAGTAACCTACCTAGGGTCGCCCAGTGTGTTACAAGTAGGGGAAAAACAAATTGCAGAGGAGTGTGTGCAGAATGATTCCATTTTATAAATCTGTGTAGGCACATAGAAACTAAAACCTGATGAATGCACTGTAGTTTGAGTAGGCTACAGGGATGAGCTACAGAGCTGCCTTCCCAGGTCCTATATTTCTTCAGTGTTCCAAGTTTTCATAGGGTGTATGTTGCTTTTAGAATCAGGACAGAAATCGCTTTTTGGTTTGTTTTGACCATGTCCACATTCCAGAGTCCACTATTCAAGGTTCTTGATCTTGTTGTGGAACGTGGGGTGCGTCCTTGGGCTGCTTCTGGGCAGCCTTGTGGTCTTGGGCAATCTGTTCGACCTTGAAGATTCTCAGTCCCATCCATGACCCAGGGACAGCCCCGCCCTGCAAGGTCATGCAGAAGATCAGGAATAGACTCGCTAGTGCCGTGACGCTGCCTAGATCATGGCTACTCTGGGGCTGGCTCACGTCTCACCTCTGCGCCTGCCTGTCCCTCCCTGATGGTCCCTAGCAACTTCTTCCTCTCCTAAGTGGCCTCCACTCTCTACTTCCTACCCTTTGCCGAGCACGCCCCGCTGGGCGTGATCTTACCTGCCCCATAAAACTGGGTGCCACTCTCATCCCCAAGAAGCTGGTCTGTGTGAGGCCTGAGCATCTGCAGTGTGTGTGTGTGTGTCATTTGAGCATATATATAGTACACACACACACACACACACACATATTTGTTTTTTGGGTTGTTTTATTTTTGTTAATCCTCACTGGAGGATATTTTTTCCATTGATTTTAGAGAGTGGAAAGGAGGGGTGGAGAGAGAAAGAGAAGCATTGATGTGAGAGAGCCACATCAATCAACTGCCTTGCACAGGCGCCCCGACCAAGTTGGAGAACCTGCAACCCAGGAATTGAACCCGCAACCTCTCATTGTGCAGGCTGATGCTCTCGCCACTGAACAATGCTGGCCAGGGCCAGAGCATATATTTTTAATGCCATTTTACATGTGAAGAAATAGGCTGAGAGAGTGGCCCGCCCACGGTCGCACAGCTGGTGGGTGACGAGCCTGTGCTCTTTCGGGGTGCCACCCCGCTGCTCTCCACTAGCATCTGCCCAGAATTCATCTCACAGATGAGGAAGCTGGGGTCCGGACAAGCTAGGGCACACAGGAGATAAAGTCTTGAACCATTTAGGATTGAAGGAACCATCAGCTAAACAGACCATGTAGGCCACCAGTCCTTGGGGCCACAAGGACTGGTGCCGGAGAAACACGTTGGTTTACTCTGTGAGCTCCCTCCATTGACGGTGGAGGGAGCGCTGGGGTGAGCGCTGTGCTCGGGGTTGCGGGTCTTTGTCTCCAGTGACAGGGAAAGGCCGAGGTTAATTATCGCTGTTGGGCCCAGGAGCCAGTGAGGAGATGACCCATACTCAGTGTTCGTGCCAACACCCGCCTGGTGGGAGGCAAGGAGGCGGGGAGGGAGGGATTCACCGGCTTATGAGAAATGCTGGTAAACATTTGCACTTTGATTTTCTCACTGAGAAGGAGCAGCAGACGAGGTCGGGTCACCAAGCGCACTAGACTGTCAGGAACTAGCTGTTGGGCCTGGGCACACCACTTACCCTCTGAGCTTCTGCCCACTCTGCAAGCAGATTCCCGCTGTGCTTAACCTTGCCAGGCTGTCAAGAGCCTCAAAGGCGATAATAGACATGAAAGAGCTTTGAAAAGGCCAGGGGTGCTGAACAGAAGCCGGGTATCACTGTTACGCTCCGATGGCCCTGGGTGCTTGTCTGTGGGCTGACACAAAGCCCTCTGTCATTTCAGCTGAATAGCATCGGCAATTACTACAAGCCCTGGTTCTTCAAGCACGTGGAGAACTACCTGAAGACAAATCGAGAGGGCCTGGAGTACATCCCCCTGAGACACTACTACCACCGGCACACGCGCAGCATCTTCTGGGAGCTCCAGGTGAGGCTCGGGTTTCCCAGGTCCTGGCTCCTCCCGCCCTGCTGGGCAGGGAGCCAGGGTAGTTAACATTGTGGCCACGCTCTCTCCCTCAGAGGAAAAGCGTGGCTTTGTCCTGGGGAATTGGAACACCCTCTTACACAGCAAAACAGTCGCTTCTTTCTGAGGGATCGGGCCATCTTCACTTAAAGCGACAGGCTGTCACTGAGCACCTGAGAACGGGGCGGTGGGTGGCGAATTTGGGAAATACTGTCATTGAGGAGTTGTAGCCTCGCCAAGCAGACAAACGCCACCTTGTAAAGTGGAAGTGGCCAGTCTAGGGTTGGGGGTAGCCTAAGCATGGCCCTGCCAGGTGAGCAAGAATTTGCTGTTGTGCGAGGAGGGGTGGGGAGCAGGAACATGTTAAATAAGGGCCCCAGGGAAGGCCTCTCAAGAGATGAGTTGAGCAGAGACCTGAACGTCATAGGACAGGCCATGCAGAGGTCTGGGAGAGAGTGCATCAGGCAAAGAAAGGGTGAGCACAGTTCCTAAGAGGTTGCATGCATGTTTTTCCTTTCTGCTTTTAATTGAAGTGAAATCATATGAAATTAACCATTTAAAATTATACGACTTAAGTAAATAAAATTATACAATGTAGTGGTATTTAGTACATTCATGATATTGTGCAACCATCACCTCTGTCTAGTTCCGAAACATTTTATCACCCCAAAGAGAAATCCAGTACCCATTAATTAGATGCTTCCCTTTCTCCCTTTCCCCAGCCTCTCCCAACCGTCAGTCTGTTCTATCCCTATAAATTACCTGTTTTAGATTATTTCATATAAATGGAATTATACAATATGTAGCTTTTTGTGCCTGGCTGCTTTCACTTAGCATGATGCTTTCAAGGTCCATCCGTGTTGTAGCATGTATCAGGACTCATTCCTTTTCATTGCTGGCTAACTAACACTCCGTTGCATGGGCAGGCCACATTCATCTGTGGTTGGATGTTTGGATTGTTTCCACCTATTGGCATTGTAAATAATGCTATGAACATTCACAGACAAGTATTGGTGTGAGTTCTAAGTTTCCATGCTTTGGGGTGTATGCCTATGAGTAGAATTGCTGACACATAGGGTAGCTTTGTGTCTCACTTGCTGCAGAACTGCCAAGCTTTTCCACAGTGGCTGAGCCACTTCACACACCCAGCAGCAGTGTTCACTTTCTCTCCCTTCTCACCACACTTGTCGTTTTCTGGGTTTTGATTATAGCCCTCCATCCTAGTGGGTATGAAGTGGAATCTCATGGTAATCTTGATTTGCACTTTCCTGGTGACAGATGATGTTTAACATTCTTATTGGCCATTTGCATATTTTTTGGAGAAGTGTCTATTCAGTTCCTTTGCCCATTTTTATTTGGGTTATCTTTGTTGCTGAGTTGTAAGAGTTTATATATTCTGAATACTAGACTCTTACTGTACCAGATAGATGACTTATTAGTATTTTCTCCCATTCTACAGGTTGACTTCTCATTTTCTTGATAATATCTTTTAATGCACAAACGTTTTTAGTTTTGATAAAGTCCAGTGTATCTGTTTTTCATTACTTGTGCTTTTAGTGTCATATCTAAGAATCCATTGCTAAATCCAAGGTCATGAAGATTGATCCCTATGTTTTCTTATAAGAGTTTATAGCTTTAGCTCTTATGTGTAGGTTATTGACTTACTTTTAAGTTTTTTTATATTTATTTTAAAATATATTTTTATTGATTTCAGAGAGGAAGGGAGAGGGATAGAGAGATAGAAACATCACTGAGAGAGAAACATCATCCATCGGCTGCCTCCTGCACATACCACGCTTGGGATCGAGCCCACAACCCAGGTGTGTGCCCTGACCGGGAATGGAACCAGGACCTCAACCACTGAGCCACACTGGCCGGGCAAAGTTCAGTTTTGTATATGGTGGAAGATATATGGTTATCCAGTTGTCACAGCAGGTTGCATGCTTTTAAAAAGCAGAAAGAAAGCCCCTGAGGTAGAACCCTGGTGGAAAATAAGGTCACACAGCAGCCAGAGCCTAGATCATGCATGTCTTCATAGGTCAAGGAAGGACGTTATATTTTACTACAAGTATGATAGGAAACTGGCGGAGGGTTTTGCATAGAAAAGTGCTTTGACCTGATTGTTGTCTTATTTATTTTTAATTTATTTTTTGATTAAGGTGTTACATATGTGTCCTTATTCCCCCTTTAGCCCCTATCCCCCCCCACTCATGCACTTACCCTGTCTGTGTCCGTTGGTTAGGCCCATATGCATGCATACAAGTCCTTTGGTTGATCTCTTCCCCTTACCCCCACCCTCCCCTACCTTCCCTCTGAGGTTTGATGGTCTGATTGATGTTTCTCTGCCTCTGGAACTGTTTTTGTTCATCTGTTTATGTTGTTCATTATATTCCACAAATGAGTGGATACTTATCTTTCTCTGCTGATTGTTGTTTTAAAAGAATAACTTGGACAACTAGATGGAGGGTAGATAGGGAGGGAGGGTGACAAGAGTGGAAGAATAGAAGAAAGATTTCTGTTGCCTGGGGTAGTAGCACAGGAGGAGGAAAAATATGTCAGATTGGGAGAGTCTGCAAAGCGAGGGTTGCAGGAGCAGGGGGGCGGGGGGGTGCTAACCCCTTCCAGTCAGATTGGCCATGAGTGTGATTCCAAGGCCCAAGCCACTGGGAGGCTGGAGATGCCATTGACTGCCATGGGCCATGGGGAGAGGCGTGGGAAGGGAAATGGGAAGATTGGTCAGGGGATATAATTTGAGATCCTTTCAGACACCGAGTAGCAGCTGGCTCCACGTCAGGACTCTAGGGTGCAGGTGAGGTGGCACATACCAGTGTGGGAGTGACCAGCATTCCAGGCGATCCCCGCATTCCCGTCACACCTAGGCCATGCCTGGCTGGGCCAGTTCCTTCCCCTCACCCAGCTAGTCAATCAGCAATATTTGGGGTCAGGGCTAACTAGCTGCATAATTTTCAGGACCAAGTGTAAAAAGCAGGAGAAAAGTGCCATCCAAGATTTTAAATTACTATGTTTCTTCCTTTCTTCCATGGTCTCTCTCTCTTATCATAAATATTTGCTATTTCATGTTATTTTAAGTAAATAAAAGCTAAACATTTAAATCCTATTTCCCTTCTTGATAACATTCACATTCTACCAACACCTCCCCTTAGCGACTGGTGAGGAAGGAAGGACTGGAAGGCAAAAGGGCCCTGGGCAGCCTGTCTTTCCCTCCCTCTGCTGTCCTCGTGTTCAGCAGTGCACGTGGTTGGCTAATACAGGGAAGTAAGGACAGGTAGCTAGGTTGTTCATGTTTCTTGAATGCCATTGTCACAGGGATCTGCCTCTGGGGTTGGGACTTGGGTCAGGCTGGGCCCACTGGACCGGTATCTGTCGCGGGGCCTGCAGCCCAGTAGGGCAAGGAGGCCAGTAGGGGATGGACACAGGTAAAAGCCAGGGGCATCTGGGAGGCTGAGGCCATGGAGAGAAGAGACTGTGATGAGGGTCCCTGCAGTGACTGACCTTGGTGTGCTGGCCGGACAGGACCAGGAGGGAAGCCAGGGGCATGAGACCTGGGGTCATACGAGGTAGAAGGACGGATAAGGGGCTAGACAGAGGCAGGAAAGAAGGGCAGGGCACAGTGTTTAAACTTGAACTTTGAGAGTCTGAGACTTTGGAAAAGGAGTGGTTCCAACTGATAACTTTAGGCTAACAGTGGACTATTTTTAGAAGGGAAAATATAAATGGTTTTTAAACATACAAAAGGTGATGTAGTCTCACTCAGAACTAAAGGCAGGCGAAACAAGACTACAGGAGTCTCACATTTTCTGCCTCTCTGAATGAGAGATGCCAAAGTTTGATAACACGCCTGCTGGCGAGGGTGTGGGAAACTGTCTCTGCGTTGTCGGGGAAAGTATAAAATGGTGCAGGTTCTTAAAATAGAACCCATTAAAATTGCATACACTGTCTGAAGCAAATTTTCCACTTCTAGGAACTTACCTTGCAGGTAAACATACGTGTAAATGGGCAAGGGAACATGCACACAGCGACACTCATCGGAATGCTCAGGAAATGACGCCCACACCCGTCAGTACAGAACTGACTCAATAAATGAGGCCACATCCATACAGTAGAGCAGAGGTCAGCAAACATTCTCTGTAAAGGGCCAGGTAGGAGTTCTCTACCTGAGGTCTCTCTAAGAGCAACTCTTCCCTTACAGCCCAAAAGCAGCCACAGACAGTGTGTAAATAAATGGGCATGGTTGTGTTCCAATAAAACTTTATTTACAAAACCGGAGGGTGGGCCAGCTTTGTCCCAGGAGACTCAGGAGATTCTCTAAACCAGTGGACTCATTATTGAATCTGAGCCAGCCCTTGCCCACCCCAGGGAGAGCGGTCCCTGGATTTGTGACCTTAGAAAAGCGGCTTAAGGGAAGTTCAGTTGGTTTAAGTGTCACCCATACACCAAAGTTGCAGGTTCACTCTCGGGTCAGCGCACATAAAAGAAACAACCGATGAATGCATAAATAAGTAGAACAACAAATTCATGTTTCCCTCTCAATAAATTTTACAAAGAAAAGAAATTGCTTAAGCTCGGAAGATTCCTCTTCACATTCCTTTTTCTTTCAAATGCTCATGCCAGCCACTCTGACCTCAGCAACTAGAACAGCCGTCATAGCTGCCTTATTTTGTTCCAGGCACTGGGCTGAGTGCCTGGCATTTGGTACATCACAGTCTTACAAGTCCCATTTTACAGATAAGGAAACTGAGTTCAGAGAAGCTAAGTAACTCTCTCAAGGTCATCACAGCTGATCAAGGACAGAGCTGAGAATCAAACCCTAATCCAACTGGGTGAATCCTGGGTACCACTATGCCCCTCCAAACAGGAGGGGCGGACCCTGTCATACATGTCGAGCACTGAACGAGGACCTGGCTCCTGGCCCCGGTTGGTTCCTTCTCTCCATCTTCAAACTCTGTCTTTCAGGACATCATTCCCTTCGGCAACAACCCCATCTTCCGCTACCTCTTTGGATGGATGGTGCCTCCCAAGATCTCCCTCTTGAAACTGACCCAGGGCGAGACCCTACGCAAACTGTACGAGCAGCACCACGTGGTGCAGGACATGCTGGTGCCCATGAAGTGCCTGATGCAGGCCCTGCACACCTTCCACAACGACATCCACGTGAGCTGAGGCAGGGCAGGGCGGGCCGAGAGCCATCCCAGGGAACCCAGGGCCTTCTCCCCGAGCCGTGGGACTGCCCATGCCTGTCCTCTGGGCCTCAGTGTCCCCAACTGCAAAATGGACCTGCTCAGCCATGGCCCCGGTGGGAGAGAAGTAATAGGGCCCAGTGATGAGCATGCCGTGAACTGCTCACATTGTGTCCGCTAGTGTGGTGGAGTGGGTGCTCGCAGCCCAGTCCTGGGGGTTGGGATGAAGCTATGAGCAGCCAGAGAAGGGGCCCAGGACAGTGCTGCAGAGCCTCCATTTGGGTAGGGATGGTGTGGGCCAGCTATGAGCGTGTCACCTGTTAGAGGGAAAGCACCAACACCTTCCTCCCTGGTCCACCCAGGTCTACCCCATCTGGTTGTGCCCGTTCATCCTGCCCAGCCAGCCTGGCCTGGTACACCCCAAGGGAGATGAGACCGAGCTCTATGTGGACATTGGAGCTTATGGGGAGCCACGCGTGAAGCACTTTGAAGCCAGGTCCTGCATGAGGCAGTTGGAGAAGTTTGTCCGCAGCGTGCATGGGTGAGTGGCTCAGAGCGTCACACAGTCCCTTTGGCCTCCTGCTCCAAGGCACTGCTGCAGGAGCATGCGGGGAAGGGCTCAGGTGGCCAGCTCTGGAGCGGGACCAGCTGGTCACTGTGGGACTCGGTCACTCCCTGTGGCAGCCTGTGCTTTAGGAAGTACCTGGTGAAAGGTGAGGTGGGAGTGCCAGGCTTCTGCCCCTCTTCTCTCTGTATCCCCTCCTCCGGTCAGCACACTTGCATCCCCCCCCCCCCCCAGCTGCTTGAATCAGAAATTGGGAATTGCCCCACTCCTCACCCTGGGGCAGATGATGGTGGTTTCCCATATGTTCAGGTTCTCCCGCCAGCTCGCTCCAGGTTAGAAAACCAAAGCTAAGCTAAGGAGGGAGGAATTCATGACTGAAAGCTACACAGAGGCTTGGATCAGAGCAGTGCTACACAAAACAGCCTGGAACAAGCTCCTGACCTACACAGCACAGACCAATCTCAGAATAACTGTGAAAGAAGCTGGGGGGGAAAGGAGCACCGATGTTTCCACTTATATAAAATTCGAGAAACCATGGGATGGTAGACAGCACCAACCCCTTGGGAGGTCACTATCTCAACTGAGATGATGGTCTCTAGTTTGTATACATATGTCAAACATAGATGTTGGGCATCATTTAACACCGATGGGTCTTGATCCGGCATCTAGAAGGGTTCAGGAATCTGGAGAAAGGGCCGTGTGTAGATTAAATAAGAGTCCAAAGACGAAAGATAATTTTGAAAGGCATTGGAGTTCAGAGGAGCCTGGCTAAAGAAACCAAGTTCTCCTTGTCTCAAGACCCCTTGCTTTTTATTAACACAATTTGTCCTAGGGCAAGGTGGAAAGATACACTTCAAAGGGTAAGGTTTGTCTACAGAGTCTATTGTCAGGTTGGGAAATAGCCTATGGCTGTTCAGGTGTTTGGCCAGTAGGATGCAATAACATGTAGATAAAGATGCCCCCTGAGCTGTCTGATAGCAAACAATCATCCTTTTCAAGTTTGGGGAAATGCCGTTAGCCATTCCCAAGAGGCAGTAACATATGTGACTCAGCCCTTGTTGAGTCCCCAAGTTCCATCAATCTTTTGATGAAACTTGCAATTATGACATGCTGGAACTGGCTTCTGGCACTTAGCAAGTTGTACACTTTCAGTATGCACAGTTTATGGAACGTCAGTAAAAAACTTAAGAGAGAGCAATCAGCGGCCTGTCAGGGAGCCGCTGTGTGGTGCACCGAGCATGGGGGAAGCCAGCAGTTCGAGTTCTGCTCCTCACTCTGCCTCCACTATCAAGCCACTTGATACCCTGAGCCTCGATTTCCCATCTGCAAACTGGGGATTAGAATTCCCACACCACCCTCCACTACGAGGTCATGAGGGGATTGAACAAGGGAAATCCTCCAAAAGTGCTGCCTGCCTGCCAAGTGCGCTCCACAGAAGAGCGGTTGGGGTTCTCTCATCCGCTTCCCCTCCCTGTCCCACTGACATCACCTTCCCATCCTCCCTGTTCTGCAGGTTCCAGATGCTGTACGCTGACTGCTACATGAACCGCGAGGAGTTCTGGGAGATGTTTGATGGCTCCCTATACCACAAGCTGCGGGAGCAGCTCAATTGCCAGGATGCCTTCCCCGAGGTGTATGACAAGATCTGCAAGGCTGCCAGGCACTGAGCCGGAGCCCACCTGCAAAGACAGACGTGTGGTGGGCCCCGCCCCCAGGGCCAGCAGGCATCTTCCCTTCACTCAAACTTGGCTGCTCTCCCAGATCCACACTTGCAGAAGCAAACCCCTCCAGAAATCCCACGCAGACAGCAACGACCAAGTGCTCCCAGCTTCCAGGGGCCTCCCAGTGGAGTGGGGAGGACTTGGGATTTGGAGTCAGGTAAACCTGAGTCCAGTTCCCGTTCAGCCACTCATTTGCTGTGTGACTCTGAGTGAGTCACTCAACCACTCTGAGCCTGGCTCTTCATCTGTTGACAGAGGGTATCTGCCTACAGGCTGTGGTAGCTATCATTGCTTCCCATTCAGCATCACCTCTGACTGAAGTGCTCCGGATTCAGTGGTTGAGTCCCGAGAGCTCCATGTTGGGTCACCTGGGCACAGGCAGGGCTGGAATAATGAGAGGCTGTCCTGGAGTGGCATCCCGATTGCTTCAGTCAGCTAGAATTGCTCCTCACGGGAGAAGGAAGGTTCCTCTCCATCCCTGGGGTCTCAGGAGGGCAACAGATGGGCGGGCAGGCCCAGGAAATGCTGTGCCAAAGCCAGGCGAGATCCCAAAGTTTTCTCTGCCATCCTGGGTGATCCTGCCCCTCCCTCCTTCATGCTCAGGCTTGCATGCCCCCGGCCATCACCGAGTCTACTCCGAGTGGACCATGTCCCCGGGGGAGACATTTCAGGGTTGAATCCTATCCCGGCCAAGGCCTGGGATTCCTGCACAGGTGGAACGAGTGGCTTCTGCTCTGAATTGGATCCAGAGGGTCTGGACTCATTCTTTAGCTTTCCAGCCCCCCCACCCCCATGCCTCTTATCTCCAGCACCTGCTTAGTTATGGGGGGGTGCATCTGTGTTACTTAGTTATGGGATGGGGGTGGAGGGGGTGGACCACACTGGCAGGAAAGTGGAGCCCGCCATTGTTAGGTTCCATGTGGATCCTCATTGTGGGGCTGAAGGAATAGAACATCAACTTGATTTCTCCAACCACTCATCTCCTTTCTTTCTCCCCCCACCCACCCCAGCTGTAGTTAATTTCAGTGCCTTACAAATTCTAAGCTCAGAGAAAAGTTAGCTCCGTTTCCGTTCCACAGGGAAGGGACCCTCCCTAGGTCCTTCCCCACTAACTAAAACTTGGTTGTTTATGCAACTCCATCTTAAGACCTGCCCAGCCTCAGCTAGAGACCCAGAATCTGAGGAGGAACTGTGCCCTGTGAGGGAAGCTGGAGTTGAGTGAGCCGTGCCAGGCGGTGGCATCTGAGAGCAGAGCGTACGCGGCAGCAGGCATCGGGAGGCCTGGCTTTCGGCCCCTGGTGTGTTGGCATTGTGCTGTGCAGCTGTGGGCAAGTCATTTGTTCCTCATCCATCACATAAGCACAGATGAGACCTCCCTAGGGGCCATTCTGCTCTAGAAGCACATGGCTATCTCAGACCCCATGGTTGTAAAACCCGTGGAAAGCCTCATTTGTGTGGAAAGTCAGGAAAAATAAATGATCGAGTGGACCCTCGGGGGGCGGTCTGTCATTTACAGTCCTTCCTTCAGCCCAAGGCTGGCTCTCACCTCATTTTCAGAAAGGCTTGCAGGAAGTGTTGGTCTTGTCACTGCAGGTTGCCAGAATCCTCAGTCACACTTTGACAGATGCTCACACACACACCCGCCCCCCTAGGGCTTGGCACACTGCCAAGTACCTTAGCATGGTCCTGTGAGTGCTGGGTGCACTCATGGCCCTCAGAAGACCAAGGGACCCCCTTACCCTTGCGCCTCTGGGAGAGGGCATAAGAAAAATATAAAAACCCCGTTCCCTAGCTTGTATGCAAAGCACATGTATTCTGGCATTAGCTCTCATAGTGGGCCCACGTGCTCCAGGTTCAACTGATGATCCTACTTGCTGTAGGGGAATGGTTCACCTGGGCAGACTAACCCAACAGCGAAGGCTTGCCCATCATTTCACTAGTAAGACCTCCATCCATAAGCCACTGGGAATGTGGCCAGACACGCCAGCAGCCTCTGTTGTCCTTAGTCCTATAAACCAAATCCTGTCTTCACAGATCTCACCTGGGGCTGGGCAGGGACGGTCTTGGGATTGCACCAGCCTCGCGTTAATATTTTATTCCAACAGCGTGTTGCCTGGAACGGGCAGTCTTCCAAGCATGGTGAGCTCTCAGCTTTCTCATAGCCAGTCCCATCCCTGTCCGTCCGTGTGCTGGTTCCAGATGGAGCGGAACTTCGCACGGGGGGCCAGTGTGTGGAAAGTCAAAGGACAGGCTCCTCCCTCCAGGGCTGTGAGTTTCGTGGCTGCATGAAGGTTTTCTGTAAAATCTATTATAGCCAGTTTCTTTGGCTAGAAAGATGTATCACTTTATGGCGTGTTGCTAAAAGGGAGGGTGTGTGGGTGTGATATTTCTCCCTCCTTGGTCACGGGGCCGGAGGAGAGAGGCATGAGTCTCCCCTGGCCGGCTCTCGCACGGCAGGCGCTGTGCCTGCTATTGTCCAGAATACTTCATGTCCCTGTGGCTGTGTGGCCGCCACTTCTGTACAAATAAAAGTGTGACCTGGAAAGTAGCCTTTGTTGTTTCTTGCTCTGGGGACCAATGTGGAGTCAGACCTGGCTTGGGTGCGGGCTCTGCCACCCACGAGGTCAGTTTCGCTCTGAACCTGCGTGCCCCTGAACGAGGACAGAAAGAACATGAGGGACGTGACATGTTCCTTCGGGCGGTGGGCTCATGGGTGACTTTCTGTCCCATTTTTGAACTATCTTTATCACAATGTGAACTGGCGTGGGTGCTAATAGGACCTCCTGTCCTTGTGGAGAGCAGACTGCAGGGTAAGAGTCCAGGTGAGGCTACAGGGGCTCAGAAGTGGGGAGGGGGTATCTTTTTTTTTTTTAATATTCTAATTCTGAGTCATTCTAAGCATGAGAATAATTTTATGTCTCAAATTTTTCTTTTTTCCCTTCATTTTTATTTTTCCATCAACCACGTATTCCCCCATACTCCTCCACCTCACCTTCCTCTCCCACCCTGCAATCACCATACTATTGTCCATATCCGTGAGTTCTTTCTCTTTTTTGTCTTTTTTTTATTTGTCCTCACCTAAGGATGCTTTTCCATTGGTTTTTAGAGAGTGTGGGAGGGCGGGGGAGAGACAGAAACATCAGTTGTTTACGTCCCTTGGCCCATGGACTGAAGGGTTGTGGATTCAATTCCAGTCAAGGGCATGTACACTAGTTGCAAGCTCAATTCCTGGCTGATGCTCCAACCATTGAGCCAACCCGGATAGGGCAGGGGGAGGGTGGAGGGTGGAGGACATTTTTTGAGGTACCAGAGCACCTGGTTGTCAGGAGCTCTGGGCGACAGTCCTGGCTTTGTCACCAGGCTGTGATCTAACAAATTTTGGCAAGTGAACCCTGTGAAGACGATTTCCTCACCTACAAAATGGATGGGGACGGAACACTCCTGCTGGGGACCTAGAGCTGCCTTATGACACATGCCACACTCCCCTGCCTCTTGGGTTTTAATGAACAGGAAGGAGATGGAGGACTCTGGCTTTAGAATAGAAGGGGTCCCGAAAGTGCCCACCATATGTCACCCCTTCAGTCCATCCGCTCTCTGGCCTCCATGTTCATGTCATTGGCCAGTTTGAATTCTCAGGACAACTGAGCTCTCCTATCCAAAGTTACCTGGCTCCAGATGTCCCAGCAGACACCATGACCCCAGGTAGATGTCTCCGACAGAAGTGATCCCATCACCAATCTCTCCCCTCCCCCAGGCATTCCCGGGTCCTTTCTCCAAGACCCCGCCATCCCCACTTCCTCCCTCTGGTCCCCAGATTTGTCTGCAGTACTTTGGGCCCTCTGGTCACCGCAGGCTGTCCTTCACATGTGGCTTCAAGGAGTGGGATCCGAATTATAATCCACAGTTGTAAAGCACTTCCCCTTAGTAAATGGTGTGATCCTTTCCCTTTAAAAAGAAAGAGGGAAAAAAGAAAATGGAACTGGCTCCTCGGAAGGGAGTGGGCCCCCATCCCTGGAGGGTGCCCACAGGGACGAACCAGGACCTGCTGGCTGTGCTTCCCAGGAGATCCTACATTGGGTGAGGGGCCAAAATTGACCTCCGGAGCTTCCTATCAAAACAGCCTGTTTCTAAGAAGGAGATTCCTCTACTTTGCACCCAATTCAGCTCATCAGAGCCCCCAAGTTGCTTTGTCAGAACTTCAAATACAGAATCCTAGCACCTGAAAGATCACTTAGCCCAACCCATCAGCCCAGAAACATGCTCAAGTATCTACCCCACCAGAAATGAAGGAAGGAAGATAGAAGAGAAAGAAGGCAGGAGGAAAGGGAGGAAGGAGGGAAAGGAGGGAAAGAGGAAGGAAGGAAGAGTGGGCAAAACTATGGCCTTGCCTTGGAGCTAAGGCCCTGCCTTTCCCTGCCGCCATGCTCTCTCCATGGCAATCACCAGACATCTGTGTTCAATAATAAATGTGTCGTGGAGGTTGCAGGAAGCAGGAACTCTGTGCTGAACTTCCTAAGAGTCCCCATTTCCTGACTAAACTTCCATCATAGCAGCATGCACAAAGGCCCAGGAGGTAAAAGGAAGTGATCAGTGAGGGCAGGTGGGATGAGGACACAAGGCTTTGCCTTAGCCTTCCTGCTCTCATCCTCCAGAAAGTGGGGGAAAGTGTTCTTAATGAAGAGAGGTCCTGGGTCCCATCTGCCCTCATCCTGCTTCTCACGCTGCCCTGTAACTGTAGAAAGGGGAATGAGTGCCTTACCCAGGAAGCTGGGTGCCACTCTGGGGATCCAACAGCTATCTGGATTTCTTTTGCAATGTCCCAGGAGGCAAGATTTGCCCGGCAGATAGTAAGTGCTCAACTAATTTTTGGAGACCATGTACAAATGCCATTGACTAGCAGCGACTTTAGGAAAACACTCTCTCCAAATTGATTTGTCTCAACTGAAAAACACTGAGAGTAATACCTATCTTTTAAAGTTACTATGTTCAGTAAAGACATAAAAAATCATTATACAGGCCCACTGGCATGGCTCAGTGGTTGAGCGTCGACCTATGAACCAAGAGGTCATGGTTCAATTCCTGGTCATGGCACATGCCCGTGTTGCAGGCTTAATCCCCAGCAGGAGTGCACAAAAGGCAGCCAATCAATGATTTTTTTCTCACCATTAAAGTTTCTATCTCTCTCTCCCTCTTCTTTCCTCTCTGAAATCAATAAAAATATTCTTAAAAAGAAAATCACTATACATTATAAATAAATTCCAATTAAAATTATTATTACAAAAAATGGATATTTATTATTTCAATCTTAGATTTCTGGACAAGGAATATGGCTTTAGTTTAAAATGCTAAAAAGGTAGTATGCATATTAAAGTACTTAGGAGAAAGTATATTAATGTCTGCCATTTACTTTGAAATTTATCAAATTATAAGATGAGTAATAGAAGGATAGAAAAATGAGAATGGGTGAATGATTAGTAGATTAATAGATGAATAGGTATATGTCATAAAGCAAGAAGAATAAAACATTAATGGTATAATCTAAATGGTAGGTATAGGGGCACATTGTAAAATCATTTCAATTTTACTGTATGTTTGAAAAAATTCCTAACAAGATGTCAGGTTAAAAAAAAAATCTTAAGGAAAAATGAATTCCTCCCTAATAAATGGGAGTTCCCAGGTGTTTCTTTCATGGAGCTACCCAGATGCTGGGCCATTTCATCAATGAATGCACTGACTCATCCCTTGACCCCCATCCACTGAGCTCCTCCTATGCATGCCAGCTAGACGCTGGAGCCCGACAATAGAGAGGTTCTGTTCATTAGGGACCACAGGCATATGAACAAATATTACAATATAACGGGGACAGTGCTCCAACCAGGGCACTGACAAGAGGCTGAGAATGGAGAGACACTATCTGGAAAAATCTCAGCAGCCTCATGTTTAAGCACAATTGTGGAGGATGATCAGGAGTTTTCCAGAGACTGGGAGAAGGCTGTTCCAAGCACAGATCACAGCGTGGCCAAAGGCTGAAGAGCAAGGGGGTAGGACAAAGCGAGGCCTGGCTGCAGCACAGAGAGCCCATGTCCACAGCCACAGGTGGCCAGATGGAGTAAAAAGACGTGGCTGTGCGAGCCAGAGGGGTGAGCGGCTGGAAACCGGTCCACAGGGTCAGCCAGCCAGACGTATCAGCCCCGATACACACAGCTCTAAGGCAGGTCGAACCAAAGGCGGCCTTTCCCAGGCAGGAGTGAGACCCCAGGTGGCCTAGCGAAGCCTGGTGTGGCAGGGAGGAGAAGGTGATGCCTGGGAGTGAGGGCTGAGAAAGATTAGCTGTAACCACGCATTCCAGAAGGTGACTTCGTAACTCTCCCACACATGCCCTCCCTTGCAGGACTGAAGACAGCAATTGTTCAAAGACATGTTGTGTCCTGCCAACCCACAGCCTCCCCCAAACCGGCCAAGGAGCAGAGAGGCTGAAGCACAGGGCGGAGTCAGAGCCGGCTCCTGGTCGCTGCCCTGCCTCCATTTGGCTGCAGGATCCCATCACCCACCCCTCCAGGCCTCACTCACTCGTGTAAATGGGGGAGGTAGCACTGCCATCACCCAGTCCTCACCAGCTACACAGCCCAGGGCTGTCTGCGTGCTCTCGCCCACAGCTGTGCACTCTGGACTGGGATCGCTGCCCTGGAGCCAAGGCAGGGACGCCCAACAGCACGACCCTGAGGAGCTGTGAGGATCCAGTGAGAGTCCCTCCAGCCATCCAGTCCCCATTTGTTTTTGTTAGTTCTGTGCTCCTGCTTTATTATTCATTTATTTATTATTACTTATTTTTACAAATTGAGTGAAAGAAAAATACTTGGAGGAAGTGGAGACAATGCAGAGTAAAAGGAAACCTACGGAAACCTCATTATCCTTAGATGAGAGGACATGCTGCATGCATGACACAGAGCAGGGTGCTATTAAAGAGAAAGGAATGCCCTGACTGGTTTGGCTCAGTGGATAGAGCGTCAGCCTTCGGACTGAAGGGTCCCAGGTTCCATCCCGGTCAAGGGCATGTACCTTAGTTGCAGCACATCCCCGGTAGGCAGTGTGCAGAAAGCAACTGATCGATGTTTCTCTCTCATCGATGTTCCTAACTCTCTATCCCTCTCCCTTCCTCTCTGTAAAAAATTAATAAAATATATATTAAAGAGAAAGGAACACACAAGCAGCCCTGGCTAGTGTTACTCAATGGTTAGAGTGGCACACCAAATGTTCCAAGGGTTCCATTTCTGGCCAAGGGCACAAGGCCAGGGAGCATGTGGGAGGCAACCGATTTTTGTCTCTCATGTCAATGTTTCTCTGTCTGTCTGTTTCCTCTCTCTTTCACTCTCCCTCTCCCTCCTCCTTCCTCCTTTTCTTCCACACTCTCTAAAAATCAGTGGAAAAATACCCTTTGGTAAGGATTTTTTTAAAAACCACACAAAAGAGATCTTGGAAATGAAAAAAGATGACAACACATGAAAAGATAATAGTAAGGAAGAAAGATAAGGACAAAGAAAATTTACCAGAAAGTGGAACAGGAAAGGTAGAGAAGGTAAATAACGGGGGAAAAGACAAGAAAATTACAGCATCAAACCATTCATCTGAAAGAGAAGACGGGGAAATCGTCAAAGACAAAAAACAAAACTTTTCCCAGAAGAGAAGATCCTTGAGTTTTCAGAAGGAAAGAACATACAAAGTACCCAAAGCAATAAATGAACATAGACTCACACTAAGACCTATGGCCATGAGATTTCAGAACACGAGGGACAAAGAGAAGATCCTAAAAGGGTCCAGAGAGGAAGATGGAGGCTGCATACTGAGGACAGGAAACTGGAATGGCACCAGAATTCTCAACAACCACACTTGAAACTCAAAGCCTTCAAAATTCCAAGGGAAGATTATTTCCAACCTAACAGTTGATATCCAACCAAAGTATCAGTCAGTTGCACAGGTAAGGAATATAATTTCTTTTTCTGGAATGCGGTCTATCAAAAATGTTACCTCCCATTCCTTTTTCTGAGGAAGACACCAAAACACGGAAGACACAGGACTACCTCGATACAAATAAACAATTAAAAACTGGCTTTCCCTGAGCAGTCCTGGTCTCCCACCCTCCCCGGGATTTCCAACAACAGAACCATCAACACTAAAGTGCATGCTTCCCGTTTTCACATTCCTGAAACTAAGAACATCCTGTAACCAATGGCCTCTAAGGTCAATAAAATGCAGCGGCCACCAACACTTGCAAGCCGTTCCACAGCTAGCTCTGGTTTTCAAGCACTCTTTCTTTTGGTTTCACGACAGCGTCCTGAAACGGGTTTCACCAACCCCATTAGGAACACCAAGAAACAGAGATTCTACGGGGCACAGCCTTGCGAGGCAGAGCCTGGACTTGTGTGGGTTGTGGGGAAGGAGTTAGTGTTGATGAGTTCCTTTTCCTTACCATCTGGGTTTCCACAGCCCTCTGCTCATCTGACAGCTAAGAGGAAAATGAGGCTCAGAGAGGTTAAGTCACACGCCCCACCTCACACAGCCAGGAATCGGCAGAGCCGGGATCTGAACTCTCTCCCCGGCCACAGCACAGTTGTTTGGCAGGCTCTGGGGGCAGCAGCTGTGTTCCCTTGGGGAAGGAGCACAAGTTGGGGGGAGGGCCCTGCCCCCGCTAGAGTGAGCTCTGCTGGAGCTCCAGGGCACTCACTGCAAGAACTTGTCCCGTTCCGGGTTTGAGGGATAGCGCTTGGCTCCGCCCATGAACAGGGACCGATATCGCTGCCGGTGGTCCTTGGTCTCCAGCAGCCAGGTGTTGAGGTAGTAGCCCACACCTACAGGGTTCTGCACAGGGAGAGAGGCAGGCTGTGAGCAGGTGGAGGCCTGGCCTGGAGTCTTGATCTCAGGCCTCCTCCCTCCCCAGGCTCCTCACTACTGTCTTTGTTATGGGAAGAGGGGTAAGGGGAAGACGGCCATACAGCACAGAGATGGGAGTGATGATGGAAACCCAAGGACTGATGGCCGCCACAGGCGAGGACGAGGAAGGATTCCCCCAGCAGGTCTCAGAGGGAGCACAGCCTTGCTGACACCTGGATTCCAGGCCTCAGATCAGTGAGAGGATAAGTTCCTATTGTTTAAGCCATCTAGCTGGTGGTACTTTACCATGGCAGCCCCAGGAAATGAATCTGCCACCCCACCCAGAAACCTGGGCTAGCTGCAGATACAAGACAGAGGTTCAGAGAAGAGGTCAACCTGCCTAGGGTAAGGACAGAGCAACCGCAGGACAGGGACCCGCTGTCCACGGAGAAGCGGCACCAAGGGTGAGCTGGGAGATGCTGGGAACCAAACCCTCGTCCCATGGGAAGCTGAAGTTGCTGCCAACAAGAGGAAGGCCTGTCTGGTGGGGGAGCAGGCTCCCAGCCAGATGTGCGGGCGAGCGAGCGCAGCCTCTGGAACCCAGTGTTCCAGCCCTCGATGTTTCAGCCCCTCCCACTTGGGCAGCCCTGTGGCAGCAGCATGGTCAGTTGTCTTTTTTCTCAACATATTTGGGGTGTCTGAGGGAAGACCCTCCTCCCTGCAGGAGATGCAGGCTGGTGGTGAGAACAGGAAGGAGGAGGGGACCGGACCAGCTGGTCCTCATGAGAAGCAGGAAGGGCGTGTGGTGTAGGTACACTGGGAACCATGCCATCTTGCAGGGAGGTGAGGAGGTGAGGAGGTGGGATGGCTGGGAGTGGAGCTCAGGTGTGGGGTGGAATGAGGCAATGGGAGCGTAATGAGAAGACAAATGAGTTATAAGCAAGATGTTCCCAGGGAAACCAGGAGAGGCCTGAAAAATATACAGCAGTTTAGCGGGGCCGGCATGACTCAGTGGTTGAACATCACGACTTATGAAACAGGAGGTCATGGTTTGATTCAGGACACATGCCCAGGTTGCAAACTCAATCCCCATTAGGAGGCATGCAGAAGGCAGACGGTCAATGATTCTAATCATTGATGTTTTTCTCTCTCTGAAATCAATAAAAATATATATTTTTAAGAATGCAGTTTTTCAGCCGAAACTGGTTTGGCTAAGTCTCTATCCCTCTCCCTTCCTCTCTGTAAAAAAATCAATAAAATATATTAAAAAAAAAAAAAGAATACAATTGTTCAAAACCAGGCACAACCGAAACCGGTTTGGCTCAGTGGATTGAGCATCGGCCTGCGGACTGAAGGGTCCCAGGTTCAATTCCGGTCAAGGGCATGTACTTGGTTGCGGGCATGTCCCCAGTGTGGGGCGTGCAGGAGGTGGCTGATCGATGTCTCTCTCTCATCGATGTTTCTGACTCTCTATCCCTCTTCCTTCCTCTCTGTAAAAAAATCAATAAAATATATTAAATAAATAAATAAATAAAACCAGGCACAGCTACTCTGTGCTACTGGAAGTCAGGAGAGGGGAAGATTACATCACACGTGGGGTTGGCTACACATGAGGAGAAACAGGCCAGCTCCACCAGTTGCCCCTGAGGCCTCCAGACAAATACAAAGAGAGAAGGGAGGGAGCGCTCCCCTGAAAAAAGAAGAGAAGGAGACAGTTCTGGGTGATGTCCCCTAGCCGGTGGTTCTCAAAGTGTGGTCCCTGGGGCAGCAGCATCGGCATCACCCGGGAACTTATTGGAAGTGGAAGTTCCCAGGCCCCACCACAGGCTCTGAGTCAGGTGCTCTGGGGTGGGGCCCAGCAATTGGTGTTTTCACAAGCCCTCTTCGGGGAGGCTGATGCCCAATCCAGGTTGAAAACGGATGTCTTAGAGAAGTAGGATAATGGGAGTGGGTATTAGTCCCCACGGGGAGAGCAGGTGGGAGTAGGCCTCACTCAGAGAATTCCCAGGGCAGGCAGGGGACAGGGAGTTTGGGGCTGCTCGTCGTCCCCGCAGACCCACTCACCCAGCTCCCCAGAACCATCTGGTTGCTCCTTCCGCTTGCCCGCTTGGAGGACAGCAGGAATGGCGGCTGGACGCCACGTTTGCATTCCTTCTCTGGAGGAAGCCACATGCCGGGCCCAGACGTGGCCTAGGGGTCAGGGAGAAAGGCGGAAAGCTGGGGAGGTCTGGCAGGGGTCAGCCTGGGGCCAGGGCAGGTGAGGGCCCCCCATAGCCCTGGGCTTTGAGCCAAGGACAGTGGGAGGACAGCCAACTCCCATCTCACCAGGAGCCCACCTCCCAGGGGTGAAGGGCCCTAGGGTGTCCTCATAAACCCATGCCTCCCATCCTAACCCCCACCTCCAGGTTCCCAGGGTCCTCCAGGACTGGGAGGGTCCAGAGAGATGACAGACCCCAGCCTGGGAGCAGAAGCCCCCAGAGGTTGGAGCTTGATGGGTTGAGTCCCACAGGCTCCGGCTCGCCCTCGCTGGGGGAGCCTGGGCAAGCCCTTCCTATCTCTGGGTCTCGGATTCCTTTGGAGAAATGCAAACGGAAATCCCTCCGCGGGCGCAGATGCTGGGAGGTGCCAGGCCCAGAGTAGGCATTCGGGAAATGCCGGTACCCTTTTCCCTTCCCCACACTCTCTGGGGAGGGGTGCCCAGCTAAAGTCGGGGCTTACTCAGATGACAGGCTATCACTCCACAGAGCGGAGCTCAAGACTCCCTCAGCGGGAACAGGCATGCAGTCCTAGTCAGAGTAGAGCCCTTGTTTGCACTCTGCCCTGTCCCAGTGTCCCCCCCCCCCTTGTTTTCTCTCCAGGAGTGGGTGTGAAAGGAGGGGAGTAGGGTGCAGATCAATGCCGACTGGGCACTTTCTTGGACCATGCAATGGGCTCCAGTCCTTAACCTCATTTAATGCTCACAGCCACCTGGCAGGCTCCTGGTTCGGTCAAAGTGCAAACCAAGGCTCAGAAGGGGAAAGGGACTCACCCAGCGTGACTGGGACGTGCAAGACCAGGACTGGGAACCAGATGGGATCTGACAGGGGGCTGAGCTCTCCCCCTGAAGTAGCCACGCACTGTACCCTGGCCCTCAGGAGGACTTTCCAAGAGAGGAAGGAAGGAAGGCTGGGATGGGGTGGGGGAGGAACTGACTAGTTTTCTGGGACACTGGCTGAGGGTGCTCCAGTAAATCCTCTCTGAAGGGGTTGCTGGGTTGCGGGCCAGTTTGGAAAACTCCCCCCGCTTCTTATTGCAAGGAGAGTTAAGTTCTTCCACGAAGCTCTTGACACTCATCAGCTCACTGGGCTTTCTTTTCTGAGAAACAGAGAGGACGGAAAGGTTATCTGTTAAGCCAGGGGGGAATCAAGGGTCCCCCTCGGACCCTCCCCAGCAAAGGGAGGAAATCAAGTGGCCACCCAATGAGGCACCACTCCCCACCCACTGCAGCCAGGACACCCTGCAGCCAGGCCCCGAGGCAGGTGAAGGCAGCCCCAGCTGGGGCGGATCCATCTCTAGCACCCCCACCCACAGGTCCATTTTGAGGGTATCCATTCCTTCTTTCTTTCACTTGTTTCATGAACATTTGCTGAGTCTAATGGGAGAACACAGAGAACATTTGTATGATACCCTACTGGTGGGTACCTATCATCATCACACATTTGTCCAAACTCACAGAATGTACACCACCAGGAAGCTAATATCAGCTGTGGACTTTGGGCCATGATGTGTCAATGCGGGCTCATCCTATATAATAAAAAGCTAATATGCAAATCAACCAAATGGCAGAATGACCGGTCACTATGATGTGCACAGATCACCAGGGGGCAGATGCTCAACGCAGGGCTGCTGGCATCAGGTGGCTCAGTTCAATGGTTGTTTATACCAACTGGCCCAAAAGTATTCAACATTTCCCCATCCACCCTCTTCCCAGCACTCTGGTGCCCTTTACACAGCACTCACCACCTGCTAACACTCTGATCTTGTTTTTACTCAGGACTATGTCTCTATTTCCATCAGAATGTAACTGCCAAAGGAGCAAGTTTGTCCTGCACCTAGACCACTCCCTGGCCTAAACGTCTACACAGAGCAACGTGGAGACAAAAAAAAAATAATTACACAAATCCTGAAGTCCAGTTGCTAAGAGCATGAAGAAAGCAAAGCACAGAAACCTGATGGGTACAGGAAAGGGAGGCTCAAGCTAAAATTATTTTTCAATGTATTTTTATTGATTTCAGAGAGGAAGGGAGAGGGGGAGAGAGAGGGAGAGGAAGGGACGGGAGAGAGGGGAAGAGAGAGATCAATGATAGGAGAGAATCATTGATCAGCTTCCTCCTGCATGCCCCTTACTGGGGCATCGAGCCACTCTGACCAAGAATCAAACCCTGACCTACTGGTTCATGGATCGACATTCAACCCTTGAGCCACACTGGCCAGGCTCGAGCTAAAATTACGCCTCAGTTTCTGCTCCCAGCCCTCCAGTTCTCGGCCTAGTTAACTGTGCCACCAGCCCGGCCAGCTTCGCTGGGTCTGTGATGCCTGGAAAGTAAGTGTGTCCAGAACGGCAGCACCCAGACCCGAGTTGTCGAAGTCCCCGCAAGGCCATCGGCTCTGCCTCTGTAACTCATGCCAGTGCAGAGGAGAGAGGACTGGCAGTGAAGTCAGACAGGCGTGCGGGGGCTCCAATTCCAGGCCTGCACCTTCTGAGTGGGGTGGCCAGCCTCGGCTTCCTCATCTAACACAGGGAGCCACATCGCGCCCCGCTTTGAGGGTGAAGTGAGCAGGATGTGGGAAGGGGTGATGTTCCGGGTGGTAGTGAGGCCTGTTGTCCTGCTGGGGAAATCACCCCCCGCCCCCGTGAGGGTACACACCTGCGTAGAGAAATGTCCGTAAGGTTGGGGCTTGCTTCGATCACCGGAGAAGGTGTCGTAGGGGCCGCGGTTGCCCATGGAGCGTTCCACGAACGCCTCGATGCCGCTTTTGAAGGAGTAGGTGCACGGTGCCAGACCGCTGCCCTGGAACAGAGCACAGATGCCAGGCTCTGTGGAGGGCTGCCGGAGCAGGCCCCTTGCCCCTGGGGGTCTCGGGTTCTCCATCGGCTCTGGGAGTCTGCTCCCAGGACTAGGCAGGCAGGCGGCCAGGCCTGGCCAGGGGGAGGAGGCTACCTCGTGACCCAAGGGGTGCGGCTTGTTGGTCATCCGGCACATGAGGCCCTCGGAGTGAGACCGGTTCCAGGCCTTCTCCTCCAGCCTTGTGTATGGGTTGCCCTTCTCTCCATAATTTCCAGGGCCTGGATAGTAGTTCTGTGGGGAAAGGGGAGACAGGAGGCTATGAGTCCCCCTTTTTGTGCTAAGCGCACCTGGAGGAAGCGATGCCCCTCAGAGGGGAGCAGGATGTTCAGGGACCCTGGGTGCCAACCGCCCCCCAACACACAGCACTGTTGACCTCGGAGCCTCCACCGCCGATCAGACCTTCCGTTCCACACTCAGACTCTTCACCAGGACCCTGCTGCCTGTCAGCTTATCTTTGGCTGCTCCTTTCTGACACGCCCACTTCAGCCTACGTGGGTCTTTGCTGCTCCCCAAACACATGCCATTCTGCCAACCTCCTGACCTGTGCTTACTTGTGCTGGGACTGCCACCGGAATGCCCTTCCTGCCTTCTCTGCCTCAGAAAATTATCCTAATCCTGCAGAGCCAACTCAAATGTCCTCTCTCCGAAATGAAGCCTTCCTTCCCCTGCCAGCCCAGACAGTCGCTTGCTTTGGTGGTCTCGGAAACTCCATCTATTGCATTCGTGCCACAGCCCTGCATTTGCATGAATGCGTTTCATACTGTGCCGTGGCCTGGATGGATCTGGAGTCCTGGGTTCGAATCCTGCCTCTGCTCTTTCCTAGCCGAGGAAATAGCCACCGCACTGTACCCTGCTGGGCAGACCGCTTCATCGTTCTGAGCCTCATGGTCCACCTTTGTAACGGGGGAGCAGTAATACTCTCTCCCAAGGGGATGAGGATAAAATGTTTAAATGTCCATAAAGTGATCTGCCCGGTGCCCAGCACATAGTGAGCACTGATGTGTGGTAAGTCAGGGTGAGGTGGCTGTCGTGGAGGGGGTGAGAGGAGGTAAGAGAGGCTGGAATGACCACCTGGACTGCCAAGGTCAGAAGTAGTCTTTCACCTGCTGGTGTAGCTCAGTGCTTGAGTGTTGACCCATGCACCAAGAGGTCACAGGCTTAATCCCCAGTAGATGTGCAGGAGGCAGCCAATCAATGCTGAAGTTTTCCTCTCATCAATGTTTCTCTCTCTCTCTCCCTCTCCCTTCCTTTCTCGCTAAAATCAATAAACACACACACACACACACACACACACACACATATATATAAACACATATATACATATACTGTATACACATATATATACACATGTGTGTGTGTGTATATTTTTTTTTTCTCTAAATAATTATGTTCTTTGTAGGTGGAATAAGAAGAGCAACCCTGCAGTGTATTCAGGTGGGTGGGTGGAGGTCCTTGACGGGAGATTCATAGGGATGCTTGCTGCTGTTCTGCATCTTTTAGCCACCAGGGGTCACCACTGCTCCATGATGGCTCAGCCCTTCTCACCTCCGGTCCCTAGAAGCCCCTAGGAAGCAGCCAGAACCAGGCAACCTGGCAACCAGGCAGGAGGTGAGGCCGGGAGCTCTGCTGGAAGAGTCAGGCTTCTGAAGGCACCTGAAGTGCTGCCCTCAGAGGACACGACTCCACGTTGCCCGCTCCCAGGGCCTGGGTTTCCCGTGTGTTCAGGGGGAAAGCCCCAAGGCAGGAAGCTGGGTCCCTGCACCATGTGGCAGGTGTTCACAAGCCTAACATCTTGGTCCTGGAGGCAAACGCTGAGATCAAACCAGTGCGTCCGCAATTACAGACGGGGAAACCGAGTCACAGAGAGGCCAACCTGTGTCCAAGGTTCCACCTCCAGAAAGAGGCAGTGCAAGGGTTCCATCTCCAAAGCCCGCCATCTTTCTGAGCCTCTACTATTTGCCAGGCACCCTGCAGGCACTGCGGCGGGAGGGCAGTGAGCGCCACAACGTGCCGGGACCTTCAAGGTGACCAACGGTCCTAAAAGGATGAGGTAGCCGCGGCCTCCGCGGCCCAGTGCAGGCACTCCGTGGCGAAGCCTCACCCTTCCTTCAGACTTCCAGGTCCAGAAGGGTGTGTGAGGAACTGGCACTTATAAGATTTTTTTAGCCCTGACTCGTTTAGCTCAGTGGCTAGAGCATAGGCCGGTGGACTGAAGGGTCCCGGGTTTCATTCTGGTCTAGGACATGTACCTCAGTTACAGGCTCCATCCCTGGCCCTGGTTGGGGCACGTGCAGGGAGGCAACCAATCCTCAGTGGGGCCTGAGGCTCATTAAGACCCGATTCTGAGGTGTGAGGTGCTGAGGAAGGTGCTGGCAATGTAGGGGACCAGGGAATCCATCAGAGACTGCCCCTGGGTGGGGTGGGGCAGTGGTCTGGGCCGGGGCAGAGGCAGCATGGATGGGAGGAGGAGGACAGGAGGCGAGAGCACAGACCCCAGTGACTACAGAGGACGGGGTCTGGGTCCTGGCTCTGGCAGCTGGGTGGCACCGTTCCCTGGGAGAGCAGGCCTGGGGGAGATGGTGACGGGTGATGGGAGAGGGTGGGTGGGTGCAGAGTTTGAGGTGCCTGAGGGAGCCTGGGGTGGGGATCTGGAGCCATCTGCAGGGAGCCTGGCTGAGGGAAAGAGATCACCCCAAAGTGAGGAGGGCTGGGGAAGAGGAGGTTCGGAGGGAGGCTGGCGGAGGAACTCCAGGGCTGCAGAGTCCAGTTTCCCCAAGGCCGAGAGCAGGAAGAATGCAAAGGGAAGGGTGGTGGCAGCACCCAGTGATAGTGGGGGATGGGGCTCCGAAACCAGAGGAGAAGGCATGGCCTTTGCAGGGTTCAACAGCCCCCTCCTCTGGGGTGTGAGGGGAGGGAAGAGTCCTGGGACCCCAAGGCAGGCTCCTCAGCTTTGGCAATGGTAGGTGTTTATGGGCCTGCAGTGGTGGGGGGACAACAGTGGGGACCAGAGGCGGGGGAGGCCATCAGGCTCCCAGCCCACATCTCACAGCAAGGCGGTGACTGAGGAAAGCGGGGCGGGGACGGGGGCTCCCCGCTGCCTTCGCCCACCAGGGCAGACACCTCCTTGAACTTATTGTCCAAAGCTGAGTGGAGAGAGCAACTCCGGGAAACCCTATATGGCTTGGCAAGGTGACTGCAGGAGCAGATACAGGACCAGAGGGGAGGAGCCAGCTGGAAGGGAGGGGCACGCCATGGCATTGTCACTCATGTGGCCAACACTCACGGGTACCCTAGAGCTTGGGACTGGGGACACAGGAAGGAAACACCCAATATCGGATGTGTTCCCCAACTCCTCTGCCCTCAGTGGGGCTGGGCTCTGACATTAGGCCCCGTCCTCCACAGTGACTTCAGGGACAAAATCCAAGTGAGCCACACCTATGGGCACAGTGCAGCCGTTACACGTGGACACCTGAATTCAAACCCTGCTTCTGTCACTTAGTAGCTCTGAGGCCTTGGGGGGTTACTGAAACCCTCCGAAAGCCAGTTTTCTCATCTAGAAAGTGGAGATGATGACAGTGACTACTTCAGAGGGTTGTTGTGAAGATTAAATTAATTCCTACACTGAAGTGCTTAGGACAGTGTTGCGTTAAGTGTCAGCCATTACTACTTTAGATTTGAAGCTAGTGACTCATTTTCAAATGCCTGCAGGCAACCCTTCTCTATGTTGCAGTTACAGCATTTCAACCTGAAGATGCAGGCACTTGTCCCCTGAGTGAGGCAAGGAGTAATTGCCAGGCCCCAGAGAGGGCCTCCCCGGGATGAGGCGTGGGGGAAAGGCCCTGGATGGAGGGTTGGACATTCCTGGCTTGTAGCTGTGCAGCCCTGAGGCAAGTTGCTTACCCTCTCTGAGCCTCCAGGGCCTCATTAGGAGTGAATGTAAAAAAGGATAATGTTTTGGAGCACCTGGTACTTAGGAGGTAGGCACAGAGTCCACAGATACTTTCTGTGTGCCTACTGTGTGCCAGGAACCGCTAGGACCCGGGAATCTGCAGCAGCCAGGTAGATGTGGTTCACCCACAGGAGCTGATTCCAGTGGGGAGAAGTGGGGACTAAACACACAATCACAATAGGGGTGCTTAGGAAAGGGAGATGTCACCTAGTGGGGGCCCAGGTCAGACCTTGGAGCTGAGAGCTGAGGGATGACGAGGAGTTCCTTAGATGAAGGGCTACTAACGGAAGAAGGGCGTTTCTGGCAACAGAAGAGTGGGAGCAAAGCCCTAGTGGAAAGAGTGTGGTGCGTGTGAGGAGCTGGGAGCAGCCAAGAGAGTCCAGCACAGAGCGTGCGAGGGCCAGGATAGGCGAGACACTCAGCAAACCGAGCACTCCCTCAGACAGTGTGACTGCTGCCTTCTTTCTCATGACCTTACTGAGCTTGAACCCCATTCAGCGTGTCCCCCTTCCCTCACAGGGGATGTTCATCCTGGCCCAGAGTGACACCACTGTGGCCCTCCTGCCGCCCCCCTCCATGGCCGACACCTCTCATGGCCATCACCTCCCGTCCGACCACGGCAGCCTCCACCCTTCACCTCCACGAGCAGGGTGTGCCTCTGAAAATATTAGCCAGGCCCTTCCCAACAAAACCCTCCCGTCCTCACAGCCCTTGAATCAAACCAGAAGCCCCACCTGGCTGCAAGGTCCTCCTGGCCGGCCCTCAGTCCTCTGCTCCCCCTCTTCCTCTGTCCTTGCCCACTCTCTCCGGCCACACGGGCCTCCTGCCTGCAGGTCTCCGTCAGGGCCGTAGCCTTCGCTGGTCCTGCTTGCCCAGAATGCTCTCTTGCAGATCAACCATGAATCAGTTGCTCACATCCTGCAGGTTTTGCTCAGCTGTCACCTCCTCCCAGAGCCCATCCCTGGCCACTCTATAAATTCCACTTCCATCACTCTCTCCCCTCCCATCTCTGGTTTCCTCATAAGCCTGATGGCGTATGACTTGCTTCTTTATGCTGCTGTTTCTAGCTCTACAATGCCAGACAGCAAGAACCTTGTCTTCATCACTGCTGGATCCCCAGGACCAACAACAGTGCATGGCATTTAGAGGGTGCCCCATCGTTACTGGCTGGACATACAGACGAATGAGCACCTAATGTATGCCGGGCTCTTGGGGGTAGTGGGGTTGGCTCAGAGATGAACCAGATCCATCCCTGGCAGCAGGGAACTTCCGGTCTAATTGGGGGACAGACACAGGGCTATACAACCGCCAGTGGCCTTGAGGCTGTGGCACTGAGGGCTGTGGGGACCCAAAGGTGAGCTGGGCCAACCCTGGGGAGGAAATGGGACAAGAGAGGCGCTTCCAGCACCACCAGGCACCACACTCTGAAAAGAGCAGAGGGTGGCGGGCGCCCAGTCCGTCTAGGAGGACACCTACCCCGATGAGTCCCCGGAAGCGGATCTCCCCGGAGCTGAGCAGCCCCCGGTTGCTGCACGGTTTCTGCTGCAGCTGCTCTAAGAAGCCTTTGAAGTTGTAGGAGCCAGGCCCGAGCTTGTCCTTCTGTCCCTTCAGCAAGAAAGAGAAGCTCAACATCTGGAACTTGGGGAGGTCCACCGGAAGGAGCCCAGGGAGAGGATGGTGGTCCTTAAAGGACGAGCGCTCCTGGGCCTGGGGGGACACTGAGGCCTCCGCTGGAGCGGGAGCAGCCCGGCCCAGGGGCCTCCCGCCAGCCGCTGCCTTCTCAGGATGGTCTGGTACTGGAAGCGGGGCAGCTGGGGCAGCCGGATGGCTTTCTGGGCCGCGGCCCAGCCTGTACCCACCTCCTTCTTGACCTTTTTCTTGCTGAAGCGGTTATCCTTGCAGCCATAGGTCCCAGGTCCTAAGTAGGACTGAGTCAGAGCACAGTCAGAGCTGGGACAGCCACACACACCCAGCCCACCCACAGCAAGTCCTCACCAAGTTGCACTCCTGACCTGGGCGTGACCTGCCCCTCTCTGCCCCACCTCCAACACCTAGCCTGGCACCGAGGGGGCTGGTACTCAAGGTACCAACATGAATTCTTCTGTCATTGGCCTCCTCACACTTCAGGGAGGAGGAGTCACTCATGCAAGAGCCCACGGCCAGCCAGTGCCAGAGGTGGGGATGGAACCCAGGTCTCGGCGGCCGCCACCCACGCTGTTCTCACTACAGTCCTGCCCTGGCTCCAACCAAGCTCTGTGCTGAGGACGAAGGGCATGGAGAGGTGGAAGGCTTATCCCTAGATGGCTCCACGCATCCACCACAGCGGGGACTCTGAGGGCAGAGGCTAGCCCATGTGGGAGGTTTCAGCAAAGCTGAGGAGACTCACGTAGTCTGTGGTATGAATGTGGGCCTCCATGAAGGTTCTCAGCTGCTTCTGCTCAGGATAAACAGCAGAGACATCAAACCTAGGGAAGGACGGAGGCCCTGGGAGAGCCCAGCCCTAGCACGAGCAGGTGGGGGGCAGGGAAGGTGATTGGAGCTAGGCCTCGAAGGGTGACAGGCTGCCCCCACCTCAGGGCCTTGGTCCTTCCTGGTCCCCTCCCACGCTTGCCTGGTCCCCCTTCCCGCCCCTGGGAGCCTTGACTCAAAAGTCCTTTTCTCTATGCAGCCCCCGCCCCACCCTCCAGCTCTCACCTTCTCCTCCTCATCCTCCTCCTCCCAGCTTTCTTTTTCTCCATAACCCTTATCACTACCCAACATTTTATATATTGTTCTTTTTTGTTTATTATCCACTCCAACCGCCCGCCCCACAAGAATACAAACCCTGAGTACAAGGTTTTGCTGTTTTGTTCACGGCTGTATCCCCAGATGCTACAACATATAGAGTAGGCGGTATGGATATCTCAAGGTCATATGTAAGTACGTATGAATGAAGGAAGATCCCTGGACTGAAACCCCACCCACCACTTTTAAGCTGAGCGACCTGCTCTGTACGGGCCAGGGCACGTGGCCTCTGAGCCTGGCACCTTGTAAGTGCTTTTGAGAAATGGTTTTAAATGATTTGATAACTGTAGTCAACAGACTCTAGACAGGGAAGTGCAGCAGGTATGGGGAGAGAGATCCAGCCTCCCATCCTCCACTGCCAGCCCTCCTTCTTCAGCTCCTCCCCTGCATTGGTGGCCCTTTCTCCTTCCATCTTCCAGCCCAGCCCCACCTGTGGCTCTGTACCTCGAAAGGCAAGGCGCCCCGCTGCACCACTTCTCGGCTAAAGAGCCTGCTGGCCCGCCCCAGCGGCGAGGTCCTTGGAGGGCTGGGCCTCCGGCCCTCCCCCCGACTCCTCCGCGCGCCTGTGGCTGGTCCTGGTCCGGGGGCCTCCGCTGCTGCCACAGCAACCGGGCCTGGGATTTGTGATTCGGCCAGAGAACCCTGGCGCGTCCGTGCCCACGTGGCGCCCCCCACAGGCCTGGCTGCGCTGTCCCCCGACTTTTTCATTGCGCTGTGCACGTTTCCACACGCTGCTGCCGAGCCAGAGATCCTTCCCTGAGCCCTGCAGGCTTAACGGCCCCTCCCGCTGGTTAATAGGGATGCCATTGGTTGGGTTTCAGAGTTACTTGTTGAGGAACCGTTTCTGATTTCTTTCTTTGGCCCCGGGTCAGGTAGAGCACAGTTCAGGGAGTGCCTCTGAGTGATCCCCTTCTGCCCACGGGAACCCGGGAACCCACGGACGGCTCGTCTTGGCCTAAGAGGGCACCTGGTTCCTTCCTCCTTTGGGGAGAGGAGTCCCAGCACGGAGGCGTGAGTAAGGACGCAGAGAGGGAGGAAGGATGGCGAGGATGGAGCCAGGACTCATCCTCCTTCAGACATCCCCCCCCCCACACACACACACGCACTCTCTGCAGAGGCTGTGCAGCGTGCATGGCGCTCACAGGAGGCCCCAGCCCGGAGAGGCTAGCAGGGAAAACAATGACCATAAAGTGTGGCCAGGCCCATGAGCGAGGAAGGCCTCTGACCCAGCCTGTGGGTGGGTAGGTAGATCAGGGAAAGCTTCCTGGAGAGGAGAATTCCAAACTCCTCGTTGAAGTATAGGTATGACCTACTAGGTAAAGAAAGGAGTTGAGAGTATATGTTCCCAACAGGCCAGTCCTCGTCCCTCCTCCTCCTTTAGTTGGCACAGCAGAGAACTACACCCCCGCCGACATTAAGGAGTCATTTCTGATGACAGGACTTAAGTCAGAAATGGGACTTTCTCTGCGTCTAGCCCCTCATGGAACTGGACTTCTGGGACAGTGTTCTCCTTTCCGGCCCCACCCACAGCCCTTCTGACATCCAACATAGCATTCCAATAGGAAGGTTGGAGGCCCGGCACAGCCGTGCCCCTCCAGCAGCAGGTCAGGCAGGCACCAGGCATGGCTGGCAGTGTCCGCTCTGCACTGCTGAGCTGAAGCACAGAGGCCGCCCCTTCCCACCTGCGCCAGCTTGGGCAAGCCACCTCCTTCTCTAATTCTCAACTTTCTTCCCTGTAAAACAGAGCAAATAGCCTCTGTCTCTCAGATTGCTGTGAGGGTAGTGGGCTAATTGAGGTATGCTCCTGGCATGCAGCAGCAGCTCAGTAAGAGGTCCATACTGCCCTCGGAAAGGGACCTGCAGAAGGTGCAGGCCAGAGACTGTGTCTCATCCACTCATGGGCAGTACCTGGCACATAGTAAATGCTCAGTAAATCTTTGCTGAGTGACAAACGAACAAACGAATGAACCTCGACCAGCTTCCCAAGACTGCATAAATCCTCAAAGAAACTCAGATTTGAATCCTGGCCCTGCTGCTTCCCAACTGGTTGCCTTGGGCAAGTTACCCTGGCCAAGGTTCCATTTCCTGCAGCCTCCTGGAGGAGCTGTTTTGGGGTGCCAGTGAGGGGTGGCTGTGTACACTACCAAGTCCTGTGCAAGGGGAGCCCCTGTGACCAGCCCTGGGCCCGCTCAGGTACTCTCAGGGTGTCCCAGAGCTGCCCGGGCTGCTTCCATCCCTGCCTGAGCCTCCTGGCTGTGGGACTCATGGAGGAGCCACCAGAGGCTATCAGCCAAGGTCCACTGGGATGGGAGTCCTGGCTGCCAGACAGACCAGAGCAGGCCAGGGTGAGTCAGCTGTGCAGCAAGGACTACAGTTAGCCCACAGCCTCCCCATCACAGCAACTCACTCTTAGGTACTGCTGCAACCCCCCTCTTACTCCCATTACACAGAAGAGGACACTAAGGCTCAGACGGGGGGAGTAATTTGCCCTGCTCACATCTGAGGTATAGGACCACACAGTGGATATGGAACACACCACTAGGTGTGAGAGTTCCCTGGCTGCAAGAGTTTCTAATTCATCCAGATTCTGGCACCATCTCTTTATGTCAGCGGAGTCAGTCAAGCTTCTCAGCCAAGATTCAGGCTTCTGTGATGGGGCTCTGGCCACTGCCTTCAGTCCTCATCCCTTGCCATCGCCTCCCCATGCGCTGTAAGAGCCAACCATAGGAGGCTGCTCTGTCCCTAGGCAATACCTGCATGGCAAGCCTCTGACCTTTTCATATGCCTTTCCTGCTGCTAAAATACACCTTCCCGTTCAACTCCTGCTCATCTTCTCAGAGTCAGATCAAAAGCAAACAGACAAAAACAGGAAAAGTACCAAGTATCAGTGAGGATGTAGAGAAATAAGAACATTTGTGCATGGTTGGTGGGAATGTAAAATGGTGCCGCTCCATGAGAAATAGTATAGCAGTTCTTCAAAAGACTAAACTTACAATTACTATATGACCAAGCAATTCCACTTCTGGGTATATACCTAAAAGGATTGAAAGCAGGTCTCACATAGATATTTGTACATGCATTGTACCCAATAGTCAAGAGACAGAAGCCACACTCTTGGGATGAATGGATGAATGGATAAACGAAATGGGTAATGTACATACAATGAAATATTCAGCTTTAAAAGGAAGGAAATTCTGAAGTATGCTAGAACATTGACATTATCCTAAGTGAAATAAGCCAGACACAAAAGGGCAAATGTTATATTATTGGAGGCCCAGTGCACGAAATTCGTGCTCAGGTAGATTCCCTAGCAGCTGCTGGTTGCCAGCTGGGGCTCTTCCTTCATTCCATGCCACCCCCTGGTGGTCAGTGCATGTCATAGTGAGTGATTGAACTCCTGGTGGGCCAAACTCCCAAGGGGATACATGACATATTAGGCTTTTATATATAAAAATTCCACTCACATGAGGCAGCTGAAGTAGTCAAGTTAATTGAGACAGCAGTAGAATGGTAGTTACCAGGGACTAGAGAAGGGGGAGTGGGAATTATTGTTTAATGGCCACAGAGTTACAGTTTGAGAAGATGAAAACATTCTAGAAACAGGTGGTGGTGACAGTGGCACAACAATGTGAATATACTTAATGCTCATGAACTGTATACTTAAAAATGGTAAATTTTGCCCTAACCAGTTTGGCTCAGTGGATAGAGCGTCAGCCTGCAGACTGAAGGGTCCCAGGTTTGATTCCTGTCAAAGGCATGTATCTTGGTTGCAGGCACATCCCCAGTAGCGGGTGTGCAGAAGGCAGCTGGTTGATGTTTCTGTCTGATCGATGTTTCTCTCTCTTCCTCTCTGTAAAAAAATCAATAAAATGTATTTTTAAAATGGTAAATTTTATGTTAAGTATATATTACCACAATCAAATATTTTTAAAAAGCCGAAAACTCTGGAATCCATTCCTTCTCCTTCCAAGAAGGTCAGAGCCCACATTTCATCTCATGATCACTAGAAAAGTATTAAATTTTAGCCCTGGCTGATTTGTCTAAATGGTTAGAATGTCAGTCTACACACCAAAGGGTTGCAGGTCCCAGCCAAGGGCATGTACCTGGGCTGCAGGTTTGATCCCTGGACCTGGTCAGGGTACATGTAGGAGTCAACCAATTGATGTGTCTCTTTCACCTCGATGTTTCTTTCTCTTCCCTCCTTCCCTCCCTCCTTCCCTTCCACTCTCTCTTTAAAAAATCAATGAAAAAATATCCCTAGATGAGGGTTAACAAAAAAATTATTAAATTAAAGGTGAAAAATAGCACCAGACTGTTAATTTACTTTTTTTAATTGTTCAGGTCTAATATTTTTTCCCAAGTTTACTAATTGGCTCTATTTTTCCTCTTGAAGTTGCTGCTCTGTTTTTCGAAAAGTTGAAGCAACAGGATCTCAGGAGCCCGGCCTCGGTGAAAAGGCACAGGCTTGAGGCAAAAGCCAAGCGCTGGAGGACAAACAGCCTTGCAGCAGGGATGCTGGTGATGGCCCAGCCTTCTGGAAGGTAGGGAGCCCACCCCCGCCTTACAAGGCCACGGGGCGAGTGCGGGATGGGCTGGGACCAAGGGTAAGGAGTGAGAGCTGACAGTTCTCCAGAGTGACACTTACCAGGTCTACCCATGAGATCTACCCTGCCCCTGGGGCCGGGGAAGCCACCCTCATGTCAGATGAGGGAAGTCCACAGTGTGAGATGATGCAGGTCGCACCATAGCAATGGAGAAGCAGCATTAGAGCCAGCCCGTGGAGCCCCTTCCTCTTTGCAATGGGGCCAGCGGCGGGCAGAGAAGGCAGGGAAATCAAGTGGAGAAGCCTGGTAAATAAGGCCAAAGGAGGAGCGGGAGGGAGGCGGCGGGCTCTGTTCAGAGGAAGGAGGCTGCGGAACTATTGTGGTGATGGGGCAGCAGCAGGGGAGAGCGGGCCGGTGCGGGTGGCTGGAAGGGCCAGTCCTGACCCTCCCAGCCAGCGAGCTCACTCAGGGAGGGTGGGGCAGTGCCCACGGAGGAAGAGCCTGGCTGGGCTCCAGGCCTGGTTGAGCGAGACTCAGTTCTGTGACCTCGGCATGTCCTTTTCCTCCTGAGCCTCCGTTTCTTCCGCACAGAGAGTGAAAACATGCCTTTGCTAGGCACCAGGCTTAGCGCGCCTGCATTTGGCAATGCACCTGTTTGTCTGGCACACCTGGTTGTGCACCTGGGTGGTGAGAGCGGAAACACACCCACAGGGACCTACCCACCGGCGGGAGGCGCCCCGGGACCCGGAGGTGGCCGCGCCCTGCGCTGCCGAGCCCTGACCTTCAGCTCCCCGCGCCAGGCTGGCTGGCGGGACGCCCCATCCACTGCCTTCCGCAGCCTCCTGGGCAAGGGCCGGGCCCCCCGGGGAGCAGCGGGGCAGACATGGCGGACCCCGAGGCCGTGGCCGAGGACCTGGACGCCCTCATCGACGACCTGGACTACCTCCCCGGCCACTTCCACCTGGAGATGCAGGTGAACTTTGAGCCGCGCTCGCCGGCCTCTCTGCGCGCCCGGGACCTGAAGCTGCAGCGGGAGGGCCTGCGGCAGGAGCTGGGGCTGGCGGCCGCCCCGCAGCGCTCGGCGGTGCGCCACCTGCTGGGCACCTGTGCCTTCTACCTGGAGGAGCTGGACGAGGCCCGCGAGGGCTTCCTGCAGGTGGCCCGTGAGGACCCGGGCAACCTCAACGCCTGGGCCAACCTGGCGCACGTGTACGGGCGGCTGGGGCAGGAGGGAGAGGAAGAGGCGTGCGCCGGGAGACTGGCCGGCCTCATGGGCCTGGAGGCCGGAGCCGACTCCGAGGCGGACAGGGACTCCCACATCCGTGCCGCCCGTTGCCTGGCGGAGCAGGGCTATGCCCATGGCTTCGACGTGGGCTGCGCCAGCCCAGAGGAGCGCGCGCGGGTGCTGGCGGCGGGCATCACGCTCTACGACAAGGCGCTGAGCTACGGGCTGCAGGTGGGTGACTCCTCCTCAGGGGGGGGGGTGGGGGGGGGGGGGCTGAGGGTTAGGTCCCCAAGGTCTGCAAGGCGGTTCCCGCACCTCCCTCTAGGGCAGCGGTTCTCAATCTGTGAGTCAAGACCCCTTTGGGGGCCGAACACCACTTTCGCCTAAGACCATTGGAAAACACAGATACGATTCATAACAGTTGCAAAATTACAGTTATAAAGTAGCAACAAAAATAATTTTATGGTTGGGGGTCACCACAACATGAGGAACTGTATTAAAGGGTCGCAGCATTAGGAAGGTTGAGAATCACTGCCCTAGGGGTTTCATCACAAGGAACAACAACAGCCTGTGATTATTGGAATCGAGAGTCTAGGTCAGTGGTCAGCAAACTCATTAGTCAACAGAGCCGCAGTTTGCCGACCACTGCCCTAGACAATGCAAACCCTGGCCCTTTGGCTTCCAGAAAACCTTTCCAATGTCCCTCTCCTTTCCAGCATCCCCTGTGGGGCCCAGGCCAACTCTGGAACTTTTCTCTGCTGAGCTAGGGGTGGGCCCTCTTCCCAGCCTGCCGTAGATTTTTATTCTGGCAACACCACAAACTCCACTTGACTAACTAACTCATCCTTCTCATCCTGCCCCTCCTGGCAAGTAACTGTCCACGTGTCTGTGCACACCCACCCAAGGAAAAGGCACCACGGGACACTGAGCCAGACACTTGGGCAGCATTCTTACCTCCTCTCTCCCCTCCACCCCCATCCCCAGCCATTCAGACCTCAAATCCTGTCCGTTCTGGCTCCTCGTATCTCTGGGGTCTGTCAGCTCCTCTCCAGCCTCCCTCCATCAGCCCAGCCTCCAGCAGTCCCTGCCTAAACTAGTCCATCCTCCAGCCTGGGTTCCTGCCCTCTGGCCTGACCCTCTGCCTCGTCCTCCACCTGTGGCCAGTTCATGTTCTCAGTCTTACTACCCATGCTCCTCAGCTGCTTACAACCACCAGTGACTCCCACTGCCTGGCAGACAAGTCCAAGGCTCTGCTGTGGGCATGGGGGGCCCTGCATGATTGCACCCTCCCCTTTGCCACATCCCCCTCCCAGCCAGGCTTTTCCTGTGGTCTACTTCCCCTACATCCCCTGAGACAGGTCTTCCACCCACCTTCTCACTCTCTCAGCCTCTTTCTGAGGTACCTTTCTGCTTACCTTTGCCTGGAAGGTTCTCCTTAGTCTTGGACACCCCTCCACTTACTTCTCCACACTGGGTCAGGGGCCTCCCTGGACTCCCATAGCACTGCTCACACCGTCCATTTACAAGTCTGTCTCCCCAGCTCAACCTTGAGGTCTTTGAGAGTGAGGACAATATTTGCCCGGCTTACCACTGCACAAACACCCAATACCTGGCACACAGTGGACTCACTAATGTATCTTGAATGCATGTAGGTGCAGCACAGGGTCTGGCACTAAATAGACAAATATTAGGCACACTAGTTACCTGTTTCTGCATAACAAATACCTTCCAAAACTTAGCAGCTTACAGCAATAAGCATGTATTATCTCAGGGTTTGGTGGCTCAGCTGGTGCCTCTGGGCTGTGGTCTCATCTGAAGGTTTGCTGGCTCTCCTTCCAAGCTTGTTCTGTTGGCTGTTGACAGGATTCAGTTCCTCAATGGCTGCAGCCAGAGGCCTCCCTCAAATCCTTGCCATGTGGACAGCCACCATTTTTACTACATTCTGTTCAGTAGAAGTGAGTCGGTAGGTCTTGTCCATACTGAAAGGAGGGGATTCCTTGGGGCACAAATATCAGGAGGTAGGGATCACTGGGTGCCATCTCAGAGGCAACCTGCTTTGAATGACGGGCGAGTAGAGGCCTTGTCTTCCTTCCTACAGAAGAGGGAACCTCAGTTCAGAAAGGTATCCTGATTTTTCTGTGAAGGCACAGCACAGGCAGAGTTGAACTGATAACAATGACATTTTATTATGGTCTAGATTTGTGATATCTAACTAACAACATGCGTTCACACAGGGTTCCACACACAAAGCCTCTACACACCCCTTAGAGCCTTTTCCACCAAAGCTCTCGGCTTCAGAGAGGAATTGTGGAGTCCAGACCTCGGGAGGAGGGGGGGCGTGCAGGGCGGAGGACAGGGGTTTAACTTAAGGAGCAAGCAGTACAGGGTGGATATGCAGACGGTACTCAGTCAGGGGGTCCGTCCAAATCTCAGCTCCCCCATACTCTCTCTCCTCCCAGTCCGTCCTTAGCATCACTGACTTCTGTTTCCCTCTGTAAAATGGGGATACTAATGGTACTGATGTCCTTGGCTTCCTCATCTGTTAAGTGGGGACATTCTCATCTGGTTGATGTCATAGCTAAGAGCTGATATTTGGAAAGCTCCCGGAAGAGTCTGCACAGAGATGGCAGATCACAGACACCCCCTGCCTCTCCCAGCCTGAGGGGGTCACCTCCACCCCATACTGGGTGCAGCTGAGGCCATGCGTGGGGCCAACAGGGACCCAGGTCTCCTGTTTTAAAGCCCAAGGCCTTGAATGACAGCTGCCCTCAGTGGAAAGGTATGGCCAGCATGTTTGTGTTGAGTGTGGTCTCGGCAGCAGAGTGGGGCCTACGCCCTGGGCTGGGAGCCAGGAGGCCTGCTGGGTGGGAAGCGGGGGAGGCCTTCTCCTGTCTGGGCTGTGGTTTCCCCACCTGTGAAAGGGGGACAGGGAGGGAGTAAGATGGTCTCCAAAGTCCCCTCCTGCTCTCTGCAAGGGGCTCCTGGGGAAGGCTTCCTGGAGGAGGGGAGCAGGAAGGCAGAGGTTTGGGGGTAGGGGTGGAATGAGGGCTGGCTCCTCCCTCCCTGGTGGGGCCACCTACCTAGTGAGGGATCTCCCAGAGGAGTGTCGAGCTGGACACTGCCCAATGCCCCGGGGAGAGAGCTGATTGCATAGCTGGGAGGTGGCCACCAGCCTGTGTGCTGTGTCCTCAGGCCTGGCCCAGCTGCTGCTCCCCAGGTCTGGACAGAGTGGGTGTGAGCAGTTCCCCCCAACAAATCCTAGGAGAAAGTTGGGAATTTGGAGCTCCCACTTCATCATCCGAGGATTAGAAGAGATTGTGTTTGTAAAGTAGCTGGCACAGAGTAGGTGCTCAAGAAATAGCTACAATCAGCATAATGATGATGGCTTCTTTGTAGTCAGAGGAAGGGGGCTCGGTTCTGAGCCCCCAGCTCTCGTTATTTTGCTGTCACTTCCGTCTCTGGCCTCAGTGTCTGCTCCATGAACATTAAACGATAGTGATCTTGGTTCACTGATTATTCGACTGAATCGTGAGCTAAAAGTGTGCATAAACCGGTCAATTCTGGGCATGTCTGAGAGGCATGTACTCAGCCTTTTCACATGCACTGAGCACCTGCTGCATGCCAGGCCCTGTCTTTAAGGAGCTCGTGGACTAAGGGAGGAGGTGTTTCTTCATTAACTAGACTTGCCTGGGCCCCTCCTCTGGGAGCAGAAGCCAAAGGGACAAGCACCTAAGACGGGCTGAGGTCACAGGCATCATAACGTGGCCTGTGCCAGGTGCCAGTCATCTCCGAGTGCTGTACACCCAAGACCACACTTTCTGAACCAAAAATAGGCCCCCAGGTTGACAAGGGACATGTACTCGGGGGATATGGGACCAATGTCGAGTCAGCAGTGCCCTGAGAGTCTGGGTCCTAGGGATGGGGGTGGGGGGCTGCGTCTGGAGGAGGAGCACTCCCTCTGGGCTCCAGTGGCAGAGGGCCGTTGGGAACAGTGGGCTGACTGGTAGGAAGGAGGTGAGGCACACCCAGCAGAGGGCCTGGGGGGACCTGCAGAGCCCCAGGGAGCAGAGAAGGAGGCCCAGAAAGGGCCAGCCAGAAGCTTCAGGGGGAGGAGCACAGGACGGCCCTGACTGCCCGCTCCCTGGAATCTGGGTCCCGCCCTCCTCTTTGCCCTGGTTCCTCCTAATCCCCTTGAACCTACTTGCCAGCCAGTCAAAACTACTTATCCTTCTGTTTCATACCTCCCTGCGTAGCTAGATGCCTTCTGCATAGAAGGCAGACTCCACCCACAAAGACCCAGCTCAGACATCACCTCCCCCTGAAGCCTTCCTTCCTCCCACTCACAGCTCCACACAGAAATGTTCATGAAGCCCTTCTGTGGGTGCCTTCCGGACTTGATCCTAGGCCGTCCTCGCAGGCACCCCGATCCCATTTTACAGATCTGGGAACAGGCACAGCCAGGCTAGGTAACTTGCGCCAGGTCACTGTAAGTGGCAGTTGAATCCACCTCACTCTGCCTGACTTTGAAGCTTCTGCTCTTCCTGGAGAAGTGGGAGCAGGGCTGGTGATGAGTGCTGTGCAGATGGCTGGCGGGTCGTGAGCGTGACCCCTTGGAAACCACTGGGAATCTAGAGTGGAGGAGGTGTTCAGGGAGAAAAGGTGGGTTTCCATGTACATTAGGGGGGTCCGGAAGGATGAGGGCAGAGAGGGAGTCAGACTTGGGTCCCGAGGAGGAGGAGATGGGACTGCAGAGCAGCCGCTGTGGGACCCAGTTGAGAGGGTCGCCACCCACAGCAGCATCGCTGGGTGCACAGCTGGTGGTCTGAGCCACCAGGGCTGCAGCACCGAGAGACTCCATCCTCATGGGGTGGGACTGTCCCAGGAAGGAGGAGCCCCTGCCAGTCAAAGGATGAAGAGCAGCTGAAGAACCAATGAACAGCTGCTCGTCTGCTAACAAAATTACAAGAGAAAACATTACAAAAGCTAATAATTTGGCCCATATTCCAAAAATAAGTGTGTGTGTGTATGTGTGTGTGTGTTTATGACTTCCTTTCCCAGTTCTTCATTCCCTTTCCTCTTTCTCAAGTTACAAAAATATGATGGGCAGATTCCTTTTATCTATCATTCCCCCCCCTCCTTCCGTCCCCCTATACACACACACACACACAGTCACAGATGGATTCTTGGTGGCAAATCTGAAGGTTGAGTGAGTGTTAAGAATATTTTGAATTAGACAGACCAAGTTAAAATTCTGTCTCCATCAGCAAATCATGTCACCTCTCTAAGCCTCAGTTTCCTTATCTGCAAAATGGGATTTTAACATCTGTCTCACAGGGTTGCCCAGCCCAGCTCCCCGCCCACCCTCTGGCCCCACAGCACTTAGCAGAGCCATTCCCAGCCTCTGGATTATCTCCAAGGGATCTGCCCCCTGGAGGGGGAACCCTGTGCCTCCCTCTATCTTCCCCCACCAACTACTGTCTAGCACAGAGCTGGACACCCAGAAGGAGTTTGTGACTACTGTTAAGTTTAATGTAGTTGAATAACTGAATGTTAAGTTAAAAATCCCTATTTTTTGGAAATATGTTTTTTTTGTAAATAAGATAACTCAATCTCATAATTCTTAAAGAAGTAATATCCCCGCCCACGCTAACTCAGCTACTTGAGTTTCTTCCCTTTCCCCGTAGTTTATACATGCTCCCGTGCAGAGCTGCAGGTTCTCCACCCCGGCACCGGCTCAGGGCAGGCCCGCCCTGCAGTGGGTGCCCTCCGCCCCAGCCTGTGCCCGGGCACAGAGCGCAGAAGTTTACATTCACTGGTGCATTTGATTTCTATTCAAACCTCACAGACACTCTGCCAGCTGAGTATTGTGATTCCCTAGCACCAAGGCTCAGGGTGGAAGTAACTTGCTAAGGTGACCCTTTCACCTGGTCAGCAGGGGCAGGCGGGGAGGCAGGCAGTGCTGGCAGGCTGGCCTCACAAACAAAGGTGTGGACATTCCCATCACCACACCCAGCGGGGGGTGGGGAGGCCTAGGAGGAAGGCCAAGGAAACAGCCAGTCAGCAATCCCCAGGTCCCCAGAGTGCGAGCACACACACACACACACACACACACACACACACACACAAACACACACCTTCTGCCTCTCTCTCTACTTCAATCTTCCTTTCTCACTCTCCTCTCTTCCCCCACCATCAGGGCTGCCCCAAAGGTACTGACGCTCTTTGCAGGACAGATGCAGGTATGACCTCAGTCAGCGTGGGAGTCTACAGGCTGCAGGGAGTCCGTGTCTTTCTCTGTGAACGGGGGACAGTGGTACCAGCCCAATGGGTATATAAGGAGGGGTATAGCTGGAGTCACAGAGGGAAGACCCAGCCCCAGTGAGCATCGAGGGACGGGACACAGGGTTCTTATTCTCATCCCCTGAGGGGACTGCCAGCAGGACACACTGAAAGCCAGACTCTGCTTCTTAGTGAGCCCCGTTCCCTCTCTGCTTCCTCCTGCCCTTCCTGTGGCCTCCCACACCCTGGCCCAGAACCTGCCTTGGAAAGAAAACAATGATATTAGAGAAGACCTCCCCACTTGGGGTCAGGAGCCAGGATATGGGTACACACCCAGCCCTGCCCTGGCAGTAGGCAAGTCATCTTGCCTTTTTAGGCCTCTGTTTCCTCCTCTGTCGAATGAGGGGCTGGACTAAGTAGGAGTGGGCAGGTGATTTCAGGGACAGGAAGGACTTTGAGAAGCACAGAAGTGGGGGAAGGATGAACCTCCTGGCAGAAGAAAATGCATAAACACATACAAGGAGGTAGGAAACCTCAGCTTAGGGAATGTGGGGGACAGTATTTTGAAGGCTTAAGAGTTTATCTCCAACTTATGAACTCATGGAGAGGTTTCTCCTCACACGGTGCTTGCAAACACGTGCAGGTGCACACACACACATACACACACTCCATAAATCTGAGTGGTTTTATTTAGTTCAACAAGGAAAGGAAATATATGACCGCTGGGTGCTTTTCATAGATTAGCTGGGAAGTCAGAACTGGTGTTAACTGCATTCTAGAGAAGAACAAGGAGAAAGATGTACATTCAGGTCTCTGGGACAGAAAGCCCAGGCCAAGGCACAGCTTTCCTGAGGCTTTAGCTCCATCCTTCGGATGGCCTTGCTGTCACACACATTTGCATATTAGCATACGCTGAGTTTGCTGCTAGCTTCTCTCCCTGCTTACCTGGCAAAGTTCAGGAACTGAGTCTCCCCTCCTCAGTGATACTGGACCCAGGGCCAAAGCCTTTAGCATCATCTGGCCCAACTGCCTCTTTTACAGGAGAAAAGATACAGTTATTTAAGGGTGTACACAGTACTATGGGACCTATGGGAGGAGCTGAGAAAATGCAGGCATCACTTAAACCTGCCCGGCCTCTACCAGTGCCAGAGCTGGATTTAGACCCAGGACTAGACAGGATCCCTTTTCTCTGGGGACAGTGAAATAGAGAAGTGGCTCAAGGCAGTCCTGTAAGTCTGGGGGAGCAGTGTAAGGCACTGGTGACCCACAGGGCCTGGGTTTGCAGGACAGACCTGGGTAGGACCAGTAAGGGTGACAACAGGGAGCTGCGATTGATCTGATTGGATCTTAAGATTCATACAGAACCCTCCAGGAAACACAAGACAGGGATGCACAAGTGACTGACTTCCATGGCATAGCATCCATCCACCGGTCACACTGACCACCCTCCACATACCGTGGCTCAGACAGGCCAAGTGGGCCATCCCAGTTTGTAAAGGCAGACGCTGAGGCCCAGGCTGAGCCAGTAGCCTTTCTAGGCAGGGGTGGCCTCCAGTCCCCTCCCTCTATTTACCCCCAACACCCACTGAAGAGGAGAGACCCCTGCTCTGCCTTCCTGCACACGCCCCACAGGTGGCAGGGAAGGCCCAGGTGGAGTGGGGGCAGGGCTCCGTGTGCAGATCAGGCAGGCTGCTCTGTGTCATCACAGAGGGCTTTCCAGTTGTGCAGGAAGAACATATTCTTGAGCCCTGCCACCTTGTTGTGACTTTTCTTTCTGCAGTGTCAGCTTTTAGAGGGTTGGCTTGATGAGGTGGAAAGAACAGGGACATTGGAGGGAGGCAGGTCTGAACTGGATCCTGACACTTCCGCCCTGTCCCAGGCTGTGGGGCTGGGCTGGCCCATGGCTTTTCCTCAGCCTCTGCTTCTTCACCTATAAAAGGAGGACGATGCATTGCACCTCGGGCTGCTGTGAGGATCCAGGGCCACGATGCACTAGATGCCCAGTGGGTGGTCCACACTCAAGAAATGTTCATTCCCTTTCCTGATCATTGCCCCTTCCCTGAGAGAAAATGAGTCAGCCATCAAGAACTAACCACAAATGTAGAGACAGCAGTCAGCAGGGGCAAAGTTCAAAGTGCAATGTGAATATTTTCCTTAAGAACCAACAAGGTCCTTATATAGCCCATTCAGATGCCCATCAAATCGTAAGCCATTGGTATACTGACAAGTCTTCTATTGAGATCCTTTAAAATAGCCTCGCCTCCTGCATTTCCTTCTTTGGAGGGTCACCTTTCAAAGTAAGTAGAATGGCTAAGATCCATCCTTGTACCCCTGAGTTAACACAAACCTGCTCTGTCATAGCTTATCCTCATCCTACTAGTCTCTGCAGATTCTACCAAACCACCTACCTTTGTCACTTACCCATCAAACTGCAGGATCTTCAGGCTTTCCAGAGGATTACAACTTCTGATCCTTCGGTTCATTTTCAAAAGGTCCACCAGCCAACCTGTTCTCACTGGGCTCCCCAAAGTGCAGTACAGGTTTCTCCCTGTTAAAACATGAGTTGTGGGCCCCCCACCCCAGAGTCTCTGATTTCATGAGTCAGGAATCTGCACTTCTATCAAATTTCCAGGTGATGCTGATGCTGTGGGTCCCGGGATCACACTTTGAGAACCACTAGTCTAGGGTAGTTGGGTGCAGGACTCTGGGGCTAAGCTGCTGAGTTCCCAGCTCTGCTACCTTCTAGCTGGGCCACTCTGCACCACAGTTGCTTCATCTATAAAATCAGTATAATAACAGTCTCTACCTCATAGGTGAGTCTGGAGAAAGCAGGAAGTGTTAACACATGCAAACTGTGCCCAGTACATGGCGAGTGCTCCATAAAACCTGTTATCAGCATAGCAAAAAAAACCCCCACCATTCCTAGGTTTCAGTAGTTCAGGCTTTCCTACTGGCCGCGGGACTTTAAGGACATCATCTTGCCTCCATTTTCCCATCTGTACTGTGAGAGGGTAATGATAACCCCCTTTACAGTCCACACGGGGTGTTCTGAGGATCGAGTGGAATCTGTATACGTGCACTTTTTAAACAATAAGCATTGCATGAACACTTGCAGCTAGGTGCTATGGGAAAACATTAACTTGAAGACCTGGCCTGAATACCAGCGTCTCTGCCTCTTTGAGGCTCAATTTCCCCATCTCTAAAATAAGGGACTTAATAGTGAGAGCCTCAGAGGAGCTGGGGAATGTCCTGAGAACCCCTCTCCTGAGGTCTATTCCTCACTCTCACCTTCAGATAGGACGAGGCTCTAAGGATTTCAAATCAGGCTCAGCGCTGGCACCTGCACCTTGCCCCCCTCCCACAGATCTGCCCAAGCAGCAGCACATTTGAGAGCCCTCCAGCTGGAAGCCTGGGCTGACTCGCACATTGGCCAGCCCCCTCTTCTAGGCCCCAGAAGCCCCAGCTCATGATAAGGCTGTTACAGGAGAAAAGGTGAGCCGTCCGGCCCTGATCCCACGCCAGGAAGGCCCTCAGTAAACTCCCTTTTGGCAGAGACTTTGCAGCCCCTCCCAGGCTGCCTGCAAACATCTTGCCTCTGGGAGCCATCAACTCTGGAAGTGAATTCCTTGCAGCCTAAGAGGTTTCACAGCAACTTTATTCTCCAGGAGAGAGGTAGAACAGCCCTTCCCTCCTCCAAGAGAGGGAGGGAGCAGTCAGAGGCCTGTTTAATTTAATTTAACGCAAGATGGCTTGCCAGGTTGCCCCTGGTAACAGCTTCAGCTGCTGCTTCAGCTACAACCAGAAGAATTTTTAAAGAGACAGCCCATTTCAGGGCCAGAATTGCACTCAGAGTGCATGGTACCCACCAGCTTCTTCACGGAGCTATAAGATTAAATATTAGGCCCAACAAGGTTTCAGATCAGATCCATTTAAACAATTAACTCCATTCCGTATCTTCCACTCCATAAGCTGGAATCTAAGAAGGGACTGTCTTTGTGATGTCATACAGATGTCACTCATCTAGCTACTTTTCTGAAAATCAGTTTCAGTCTTCTAGTTGAAGGGGAAGGAGAATCAACTGAGTTGTCCCTGCAATTCAGGCATACTGCCACCAGGTGGTAGTATTGCTTGCTTAGTTCAGACCATAACCAGGCTCTTGAATTACTCAAGCATATCAGAGTGGTGGCGAAACCACTGGGTTTTAACCCCTGATGCTAACTTCTGTGTGACCTTTGGTAAATTGCTTCACCTCTGCGGTCTCAGTGTCCTCCAAGATATAATAAGGAGGTTGATCAAAATAATTGAGTGTTGTGGACAAGGCTTGAGGCTAGGACTATGAAGGCATGAGTTACACCCCTAACTCCATTCAGCTTTAACCCAAACCAGGAGGAAGGGAGCAAACATTAGTGGAGCCAGTACCCCAGTCTCGGCACTGCTTCACATGCCTATGAGGTTGGTATTATTATCCTCCTTTGCAGATGAGGACACAGCCCGAGGTGTAACTTTCAGTCCAGTGCCAGCCATGGCCACCTGGCCTCTGCTCTTGGTGTTACAGCCCTCACGTCTTCTACACCTGCTCTCGCTTGTGGCCACACCTCCTTATAAGGAGCCTGAGACGGGGAGCAGTTCTATCTCTACCTATCATGACTCAGTTTGGCCAACCTCAAAGTGGGCCTGAGGTCAGAGGTCATAAGATCATACCTACCAGCAGCCAGGGAGCATGAGGCACACATGCCTTCAATCTTTCCATAATCAGGATCAGATCTGATGTCCAGATCTTCCGCCAGCTTGGCCCACAGTAGTTGTCCCATGAGTCCGAGGTCCTGTCCCACATCCCAGGTCCTCTGTAGGTGCAACAGGGAAGGTTACCCAGCAGCTGACCTCGGCTGTGGCTTTGGCCAGTGTTCCCCCCTGAGCTCTCAAGGATGCCCTTTAACACTTGAGACCTGCTTCTCTCCTCTCCAGATAGCCCTGTTCCAGCTAAAGCCCCTACACATATTCCCTCATACAGAACGGGATTACTCTCCAAGGTGAATATAAAAACATTGGATCTTGGCACTCCCCAGCTCTCACCCCTTCTATGGCTCCCTGCTGCCCTGTGGATGAGCTCTAGATCCTAAGCTTGGCACTCAGAGGCTCCTCCTGGGGTAGCCCTGCTGGCTCACCACCACCACCACCACCACCACCACCACCGGCCCCTTCCAGCCACCGAGGACTGCATGCAGCCCCCAACACACCAAGCTCACTCATCTCAGCCTTTGCACACAATGTCCCCTCCGTCTGGAATGCCTCCTTACATCGTATCCACTGGGTTGGTTCCTACTTGTCCTTGGGAACCCTGCTCTAGCTTGCCCTCTCCTAGAAGCTTTGGGGGTACCCCTGGATTTTGTAGGGTGCCTCCTCCTATACCCCTGGTGTTCCTTTACTCTGTGTCTTTGGTTCTGAATTTACCACCAGACCAGGAACTCCTAAAGGCAGGACCTGCTTCTTGTCTCTCCTATCCCCATGGCTCAGCCTGGACAGGAAGGTACTTGGGGAGGAGAAGCTGAGAAATGCACTTGGTGGGCCTCCTCTTGGTAGTCTGTCTTGGTTCACTCACTGGGATCTGACTCACAGGTTCCCTTCCTCTCTTCCTCCCCCCAAGCTCATCCCTGGCCTCCCGGAGCAGCTGCAACGCAACTTGCGAGCCTTAGCTCCCCCACACCACACCTCACAGCCACGCTCCAGCTCACCAGGCTGCCCACACATCTCCATGCTGAGCCACGGCCATCTGGCCTCTGCTCTTGGTGTTACAGCCCCCACGTCTTCTACACCTGCTCTCGCTTGTGGCCACACCTCCTCATAAGGAGCCTGAGACGGGGAGCAGGTTCTGTCTCTACCTATCATGACTCAGTTTGGCCAACCTCAAAGTGGGCCTGGGGTCAGAGGTCATGAGATCATACCTACCAGCAACCAGGGAGCATAAGGCACACATGCCTTCAGTCTTCCAATAGTCAGGACCAGATCATCGGATGCCTTGCCCCGACCCCACCCTCTGAAACACCACTGCCATTCAAGACCCACCCCACAGCCCATCCTCTGCCAGACTTTGTCTCCATCCTGCTGCATTTGACTGCATCCCTCTCAGGGCCTTGGTCACTCTGTGCCTTGTACTATAGTTACTGGCAACCTGGGGTGGCGAGGGAAGCGTGGGCTTTGGAGACCAACAAAGGGGTTCAAATCCCAGCTCTGACATCGCACGCTGTGTTACGTGAGCAAGTCACTTCACCTCTCTGAGCCTTATCGGTTCCTCTGTAAAACGGGATGACACCCAGGTGTTGTGAGACTGAGGTCATCGGTATCAGGATCCTGGCATGTGGCAGGCACTCCACATCCGCACGCTGTGTTATTTATGCCTGGGTCTGCTTCACCCTCCAGGCTGCGGCTCCCTTTCAGTTCCACATCCCCACCGCACCCAACACGGGGCCTCACACCACAGACGCCCAGAAATGCTGGCTGCACTGCATGCATTCACCCCAGCTGCTGGGAATCAGGGGTGGAGGAGGAGAGGAGGGATGATGGGGTCTGAGCTGAGGAAGCCACAGGGGGGTGCGGGTGAGTGCAGAATGGAGCCTGGAGCTCATCGACAGGAGATGAATGCAGAGGGAGGGGCTGGAGCCTGAGCGGAGCTGCTGATATGCACTGGGGGTTTTATTGGTTTTCATTAAAATTCCTTCCCGAGGCAGGAACAGCTACTCCCATAAATAACAGCATAAATATTTTATCTGGTGCCCAAGTCGGTCTAAATGCACGGCAAGGTTGGCAAGAATAACGATGGGAGATGGTTCCGGGGGGTCCTGGGCCTCAGCTGAGCTCACTTAGCAGGCCCAACGGGGCTTTCTCCGGAAGGTGGGAGCTGAGGGAGGCGCCAAGGAGGAGAGCGGGTGGACGGCAGGGAGAGGTGACCCCCTGGGTGGGGAGATGCAGAGTACCAGTTGGAGGCCACGGAGGGGAGCTTAAGCTTGGAGAGCAAGACAGAGGGGAGGGAATGTATCCCGCACGGGTTCTGTGCTGGGCTCCTCGTGCAGGGCATTCACGCCGGTCACTCGTCAAATCCCCTGTGGCCAGGGGCAGGAAGTGACTTGCCCAAGGTCATCGGCCAGTCAATGGCAGAGCCAGGACTAGATCAAGAATGTTTAAGGCCAAAGCCCTTGTACGACTGGCTGCTTCTTGGGGTTCAGGGGAAATGTGGGGAACCGTTGCCTGAGCACGTCAATAACAGCAGCACCGGCCATTCTCTGCTTCCCCAGATCCCCATGGAGGAGAAAAGGGGCTGGTACTTCACCATGGCAACGCTTTTCATCAGGTCAGGCTGGGAAGGGGGCATGGGATGGGGGGAGGTGTGGCCTGGAGCCCAGGGAAGAAGTGGCTGAGCCCATCTGCATGGCAAGGGCTCCCCAAGCCCCCTCCCTGCCAGTGGCCAGGGAAAGGGAGGACTTACAGCACACGGGGGACAGCCCGGAGGGGGTACCAACCAGCTGCATCCTTTCCTCGGCCACAGGCTAGATGGCATCTTCTTGGAGCTGGGCAGAGAGGAGCAGAAGAGACTGCCCGCCTTCAACCGCACACTGGCCCTGCTCCGCCAAGTCCTCAAGTCCTCGGACCCCCACCACCGAGGTAGGGCCGGGGATGGTGGAGAGCAGCCTCTCTGTGTCCTTGTCTCCCCCCCGCCCCCCCCCGCCCCCAATCCCCTGCCAGCACTGCCTCCCCTTTTTTGGACCCTGTCTCTCTCCCTCACCCTCTGTCTCATATATTCACTTGTTCATCTCAAGAGCTCACTCACCTTGCACAGGTGAATACACCAATCACAAGTCACTACACTCGCCTGTGTTCAGGTGTGTGTCTCAGACCTAAGGTGGAAGGAGCAGCTTCTATCTCAGTCTCTCAGCCCACCTTCTGGCTGGGAACGGAGGCTGTGCCGGAGAGCAGTGCAGGCATGGTCACAAGGCCACGGGGCTAGAACAGGGACCAGAATTTCCGAGCTGCAGCCGGACAGGCTGTGCACCTTCAAAGGTCCCTTGAGGGACGCAGCAAACACAGGTTAGCACCCCCGTGTGCTCACCTATTCCCTCACGTGTCCCCTCTCCCCACTTTTGTTTCTCCCTGCTGTCAATGGGTCCCTGAGTGGCCCTCCAGGATCTCACGGCACTGACCCTCCCTTTGTCTACCTGGGAGCCCACACCTGGGTGCAGCTGGTGCCCTCCCTCCTCGTGGCTCCTCTCCTTCCTTCCTGCTGCCTCCTAGAGACCCTCTCCCCCTTTCCCCCAGCCCTGGCCTGGTGCTACCTCGGGATGCTGCTGGAGAGGAAGCACACCTTCTCCACCACCCCCATGGGCGTCCACGACTGCGGGTACTCAGGGACTGACCCCCTGGACTGCTTTGGCAAGGTATGTGCCCCCTGCCACACCCACTCTCCAAACTAGGACGGAGCCTACTACCCATCCTCCTCTTCTGGAACCCTCTGCTCCTCTGGGTGTCATCCCCCACTTTCACCTCCCACTGTGTGCCCACCCAGGAAGTGCCCTCCTCCAGGCCTTTCTCTCCATCCCAAACAAAGCGGAAGTGCTCCCTTGTCGTCGATCCTCTTTGCTGAAGAATCAGGCCCTCCCCACACCTGGTCTGGCCCAAGCTTTCGTCCAGCTTTGTCTCCTGTGCTCTTCACCGTTTCCCAGATACATCCTCAGGCTTTTCCTCTAGGTCAGTGGTTTTCAACCTTTTTTAATGCTGTGACCCTTTAATATAGTTCTTCATGTTGTGGTGACCCCCAATCTTAAAATTGTTTTCATTGCCACTTTATAACTGTAATTTTGCTACTGTTACTGAATCATAATGTAAATATCTGTTTTCCGATGGTCTTAGGCGACCTTGCTAGCAGTTTTTAACGTGTGGGTCGCGACCCACAAGTTGAGAACCGCTGCTGTAGAGCCTAAGACCATCAGAAAACACAGATATTTACATTATGATTCATAACAGCAGCAAAATTAGTTATGAAGTAGCAACGAAAATAATTTTATGGTTGGGGGTCACCACAACATGAGGAACTGTATTAAAAGGTCACAGCATTAAAAAAGGTTGAGAACCACTGCCGTAGGGCCTTGGTTCACGTTATCCCTCCACCTCCAGTGGCCTATGCAGTGGGCGGCAACTGCGGCTTATGAGCCACATGCAACTTGTGAGCCTCGGTTTGCCGCTCTGTTGACTAATGACTTTGCTGACCATTGGATAGGGGCTTATCACAAGGAACAACAACAGCCTGTAATTATTGGAATCGAGAGCCTAGGTCAGTAGTCGGCAAACTCATTAGTCAACAGAGCCGCAGTTTGCCGACCACTGCCCTAGTGGAAAGAGGATGAGTTTAGCCAGGGTCTAGTGCTGGCTGTGCCCACTGGCTTTGTGATCCTAAGGCAAGTCACTTCCATCTCTGAGCCTCCTTGGCTGTTAATTGTGTGGCCTGTCTGCTTCTAGGTGATTGAGAAACTCAAAGGAGTTGACAAAAGTGTTCATTATAAACAGTAAAAAGTGCTGTTCAACCTTATTCTTGGCACCTGTGTATGTGACAGTTTCTACGCTCAGCTCAGTTTTGAAGCCTTCCCTGGAGGCCGGTCCTGAGATATCACCCACCTGGGCACACAGCACTGTGTCCTGCAAGGGCGCACCCCTATTGTTTGCTGGTAGGTGAGGAGCAATTTCTTCATGGGAGATCTTAGGAGCATTAGCACTGGCTCCTGAATGTTCTGAGATTCATGTCCAATTTAACTAAAACCCGGCCTTCACCTCTCCTTGAGCACCTATCCTGCGCTGGGGCAAAGAGATGCACAGCAGGGCCCAGGCCTACAGGAACGCACCCTCTCAGGGCAGCAGAGGACACACACAGCAGCCCTCAGTAATAGGGGCTCAGTGCTGTGGCCGAGCTAGAAACACTGCACTGGGGACAGGGAGGTAGAGGCTGGTTCTGCCCCTCCTCCCACCTGCCGTCAGAAAACGGGGAAGAGCACACGGGATGTGTCTTGAGGAAAAGGGGTTTGCCTGGGGTCTGGAGAGGTACATTGGACATGGCCCATGGACATGGATGGCAGAGAGCACTGCCGCGAGTCAAGTGTTGGGCTCCATGAGAAGACTGAGCTTCCCGGCTGGTGGATATGGGGACTGAGCATTACGTCGCCCGGCTCTGTCCAGAGTTGGGGTTCCTGAAGGTCAGGCACTATTTAGCTAGTTCTTGCAGACAAACAAATTGTTTGCTCTCACCCTCCTCCCTTTACCCACCCAGGCCATTGAAATTGCCAAGGACCAGCCCCCGATCCTGAATCGCCTGGCCAAAATCTTCCACTTCCTAGGAAAGCAGGATATGGCCATTGGCACCTGCAACATGTCCCTGGATATCCTAAGAGATCCGGAGCTCAACTGGCAGGCCTACTGCACAAGGGCCAAGGTGAGTCACCTTTAACTCCACTTCCGCCTACCTCGGGAGTCAGACACCAGGGCACTGATCAGGACCCTGATGCCGGAGCTCAGAGATAATGAGGCCTGCATGGTAGAAAGGAGCTTAGGAGTCACGAGGCACATGGTTTAGGTTCTGTACAGCCATTGAGTGAAAGAATAAAGGACACCCCCTCCCACACTGCAGGCATCCGTTCCACCATAACCTACGTAGCCAATGGCCTGCAGCCTCTTCTTAACTGGTGCCCAGTGCAGTCAGACTGTCCTGGATTGAAATCTGACATCTCCCCTCATCACTCTGGGACTGGTGGGAAGACGACTAAGTGGGGTAACATCCAATGCACCATGCCCGGGGCAGGGGAGGTGCTTGTGAAAGGCAGTAGGGTAGATTAGGGGTAGCCTACGGTAGTAAATCAGAGCTCTCCCCAGTGACCTCGACCCATCACCGAGCTGAGATTTTAATAGCACGTACCACGTGGAATGGTGCTGTTTACTTGTTCATGATCATCTTCCTACGAGAATGTTACGTTCTACCAGGGCAGGGGCCTCATCCGTCTTATCACCATTGCACCCCCTACTTCCTAGCACAGGGCTTGGCATATGGTGAGCACTCAATACATATATGTTGAGTGAATGAGTGAATGAATGAAGGGCTCTTCATCACTGTAAAGACAGGAAAAGGAAAGTTCAGAAGGGGGAGTGGCTAGCCCCAGGTTGGCCCAGCATTAAAACCTGGAACTCCTGGGTCCCAACCTCAGGGGCTTTCTGTTGCACCACAGGAGCTCCCTGAGTTGCTGTTGAGCAGGACGCTGGGCTTCATTTAGGGTAGAAAGGCGGGCGGAGGGTCCTTGCTTGGAGCATCTTTCCTGAGCTGACTCTCTGTGGACAGGTCCATATCACAGGCTACCTTCATGACCTGGAGCGGGTCAAGATGGGGCTCGGAGGCATGCCTGACAGGAACCTCCTGGCCTGTGCCAAGGCAGACCTCGAGGAAGTGGTCAAGGTATGCCCAGGCCTCAAGACCTACCTGGACATCGGCCAGGTAAGGCAGCTTCTTGGCTGGCTGCATAGTCAATGGCTTACTAAGAACCTATTTACTTTCTGCCAGGCCAGGGAGTAAGAGGGGACATCGCCCTACCTGATAACAGTACCCGCCTCCTACGGGTGAGGGTTAAGTGCACGTACATTGTTTAGAACAGGGCCTGAATCTTTCTAAGCACTCAGGAAGTGTGCACAGGGAATGATCACCAAAAGGTGACAAGATCATATTTTGTATATGAGAAAACTGAGGCCCACAAGTTGCCTTGCTCAAGGTTATGTGGCCAAGAGTGCTAGGGCTGGAACTGGAATCAGAATACTGTCTCCTTTTCCAGGGAAAGGGGACGACCAAAATTTGCGCTGAATAATTGTGGGAGTGGGGAACACATCCAAGGCGAGTGGGGGCGGGGTGAGGATAGGGGCTTGAAGGGTTCACCCCGGCCACCCCACCCCAGGTCTACTACTACATGGGCGTGGACGCGATGCAGGAGCTGCTGACAGTGGATGAGGCGGCGCTGAACCAGGCGCTGGTCTTCCTGGCCAAGGCGGGCGAGTTGGAGCTGGGCGCCACGCTGCCTGAGCTGCAGCTGCTGCGGGGCAAGTGCCTCCGCATCAAGGGCGAGGAGGCCAACGCGGCGGCCTGCTTCAAACGCGTGGTGGAGCTGGACGACGCGGGCTGCAGCCACACCGAGGGCTTCGGCTGCCTGCTCGAGGCGCTGCTGGCGCAGTGGAGCCAGGCGCAGCTCAGCGACGGCGAGCTGGGCCGCGAGGTGGACGCGTGGCTGCGCCGCGCCCAGGGCAAGTACCCGGCGGCGCGCCTGCGGCAGGAGCTGCAGCGCGTGTGGCGCGGGCACACGGGCGAGGTGCTGGGGCTGGCGCGGGCCCTGGTGACGCAGGGGCGACCGGCGCTGGTGCGGCTGCTCTTCGAGACCATGGAGGACGACGGCGAGGGCGCCCGGGCACCTCGGAGCCGCCGGGCCTTCTCCTTCTGAGGCCCCGCCCTCGAGGCCCTGCCCACAGCTGATGGGACCGAGTCGGGGCGCTGCTTGAACAGAGCCAATCAGATTCTCTTTCCGGACTGGGGACTCGGAGACTGCACGGCAGTTTGACTACGCCCATGGTGGTAGGAGGACCCGGTTCAGGAGACCCCCCCGATTGAAGGACGGAATTGGGCAAAAGTGCCGAGAAAATAAGATGGCTGAGGGGCTCCTAGGAGATGCAGAAGAAAACTGTGTCTCATTTTGTGGGGTTTCTAGTTCGTGGCCTTAGTGCCAGTCTTTGGATTCCCGTGAGCAACACCCTGTCCTTATACTGAGTCGGGTGCGTCTCAGCCAGAAAAGCCCTGGCTTGAACAGAGCGCAAGCTGCACAGTGAACACTAAAGGGGCCAAGGTCTACACCGGGCGCTCAGGACTCTTCCTACCTGTCTAGCAGCCTTCCAGCAGGCCTCAGCCTGGCACAGAGGGGTCTGCAAGGCTCCCAGAGGAGGAATAAAGCCCACTAATAGCACCTGTGCTTGACTTCCTGTCCTGAGAGCCTGGGGACCCACCCATCAGGAAATGCCACCTGCCCCCAATCTTGAGCCTTCCACAAGAGAAGGAAGAATGTCGCTGAAGCCGGTTTGGCCCAGTGGATAGTGTGTCAGCCTGCGGACTGAAGGGTCCCAGGTTCCATTCCGGTCAAGGGCACATACCTTGTTTGTGGGCACATCCCCGGTGGGAGGTGTGCAGGAGGCAGTTGATGGATATTTCTAACTATCTCTCTCCCTTGCTCTCTGTAAAGAAATCAATAAAATATATTTTTAAAAAAAGAGAGAATGAAGAATGTCTTAGAAGTTTACACTCTTGGAATTGTAGACATAGAATCTTACATGTGCAATTTTATTGTCAAAGACTTGGACTCTGATTGCCACCAAATCTTAGAGTGGCCAACCTGGATTTTTGTGGACCTACCTACAAGAACTGCTTATCCTAAAATTCCAAATTAAGTTCCTACCAGACCTCAGGAAAGCTAGTTGTACATAACTGCAATGGCAAGACGCCCATAATGGTTTGTGATTTGTTTTGCATTTGTTCCTTTCTTTGAAGCAGGGGTGGGGAACGTCTGGCTCTCGGGCCATATAAGGCCTGCAAAATCATTTGGTCTGGCCCTGCCAAGCATTAGGGGCCAGTTAACTAATGATGGACCAGATACAGCAGGCTAATTTTTAAGTTGATAAATTTGTATGGCCTGTGAATGATGTTATAAACATCTAAATGGCCTTTGACAGAAAAAAAAAAAGTTTCCCTACCCCTACTAAAAAGTTATACTCACTGCTTCCCTCGTATCTCTGATCCCCAAATGTTAACCAGGGGTAGGCCAGCCCCGACATTGCTTCTCAGGTCTCCAGTGGCAGATGGAGAACAGACTGAGAGGTGCAGCCCTGTCCACTCCTCCCCCATCCCTCCTCCATGCATGATGGAAACCCATCTCTCTTCTGCTTCCTCAGACAGGCAAACTGAGTCCAAGGCCGTGTGCTGGCTCAGTTGGGAAGGTGCAGTTTGTCTGCTTCCCCGAGCTTCCGTGTTTGTGTCCTTCCCTGCTTTTCCTGTCCCCAAGGCAATGTATCTCTCCCCTCAGGGCCTCCTCCTCTGTCTAACTTTTTCAATAAATTTCCTTTCTGATCATCTCTTTCACACCAGTCATATGAATGACTAACTAGGGTAGCTTCTCTCAGGGTGTCTGCATATTGACCAGGAGCCAAAAAGAGATGGGAAACTCCATTTCCAGGACAGATCTTATGGGCTAGGCACTTCATACATGTAATTCAACAGCCCAGGAGATTAGCATTCTAATCCTCATCTGACAGATGAGGACACAGAGATACTGACCGAGGTCTCGGGTAAGTATAGGAAGAGCCAGAATTTGGACCAGACCTGACCAGTTCTGTGCTGCCTCCTAGAATATAGTTCTTCCTGGGAGATGTGTCATCTGTGTCTAGAGTTGGGTCTGTGATCACCAGCTCTAATTGTCCCTTTGTCCCAAACCTTCTTCCAGGGCCCTGGTCTCTCTGTTCCCAAACTGCTTTCCCTCTGTGACCTTGTGCATCCTCCTCCTCCACTGGCTTTGTTCCTGTGATTTCTATCCCAAGTTCTAGGCTCAAAGATGCCTCCTCCGGAAGTCTGACCAAACCCTCCCCGCTCTCGTTAATCACTCCGTTTTATGCATGGTGAGCTCTCGGGGTGTTGTGTCCCACTGCGTGGCCTTTATTCCTTCTCCTCGGGCGGTAACTGTGTCAACATGCCTGTTGTCCACCCTGCCCCAACTCTGGGTTCTTTACAGCAGGAACTATAACTGATTCAGCCCCAGGGCCCTGCGCTGAGCTTAGAACACGAGACAGGCTCGGTTTGGGTGGTTGGACTGAGTAAACTCACAGCAGGGGTGTAACTACCTCAGTTGCAAACAGGTGACTCCATCCCCAGGTCCCTAGGGCTGAGGCTGCAGCCCAAGGACCTCTGAGGCCCAGAATTCAACCAGAAATCAGGGGCTTTCTTTCCTCTTCCTCTCCAGCCTTAGGCCAGTTATCCATTGCTGCCATTGGGAAACAGAGACAAGAAAGCAGGGACTTGGCCAAGGTCAAGCCACGAACTGATGACAGATTCAGACTTGAGCCCCACTTCCAGACTTGTGGGCCAGTGTTCTCTGTCTACCAAGTCTAAGAGGACAACCGGCCTTCCATTCCTTCACTCAACTAGTACGTACCGAGCACTGATCGAGTGCCAAGCACCGTGCCAAGCTCTGGGCTCCAGTGGAGAACAAAACAGACCTGCCCTTACCTTCAGGGAGCCCACAGGCCAGACCGGCACGGCAGGTTACACATGGCCTTGTGGGCTGCAGTGGAGACTCGGGGAGACTAACAGGAAGCTCTGGAAGATTTTAGCTGGCTGAGCTGGCCACCCTCCCCCTCCACTCCAGTCATAGCATCTCGTATTAGTGGCCTCTCCCCAGCCCCATGGGGAGGAGAATAGGGCTGTCTCTGGGCCTCCAGACCTGGTCCTTGGCCACCCCTCTCCAGCAAGCCACGCCGAAGCCAGACCTTGTGCCCCGAGGACTGTGATTCTGGCCGGTTGGGGGAGGCTAGTGGAGGGCTGAACTTTAATTTAATTACAGTTTTGAGCCTTGCAAACACCCCTGCCCACTGGGCAGCTGGGGGAACGACTGCCTGTCACACAACTGAAGCAGCAGGAGCTCGTTAGGGGAGCACTGCAGAGTAAGAGCCTTAATGATCCCATAACGGGAGTAATGAAGATAAATCACGCCTCGTGCTGCCTGCCCACTCCTTCCTCTGCGTCTAGCACCAGCCTCGGGCAGGTAGAAGCGCCTGTTCAGCCAGCGTGAGCAAGGCATGGTGAAGGAAAGCAGGTGAGATTTTTCAGTCGCAGGTCTCCAGAATCTCAGAGTTGGAAAGAACCTTAGACATCGCCTTTGCCAGCTTTTCCATCTAAAGGAGGACTCCTTGCCCGGCTGGTGTGGCTCAGTGGTTGAGCGTTACCCTATAAACCAGGTCACTGTTTGATTCCCAGTCAGGGCACGTGCCGGGGTTATAAGCTCGATCCCCAGTGTGGGGCGTGCCAGGAGGCAGCCGATCAAGGATTCTCTCTCATCCTTGATGTTTCTATCTCTCTCTCTCCCACTCCCTTCCTTTCGGAAATCAATAAAAATATATTTTAAAAAAATAAAGCAGGCCCTAATTGGTTTGGCTCAGTGGATAGAGCGTCGGCCTGTGGACTGAAGGGTCCCAGGTTTGATTCCGGTCAAGGCACATCCTCTGTAGGGCATGTGCAGGAGGCAGCTGATCCATGTCTCTCTCTCATTGATGTTCCTAACTCTCTATCCCTCTCCCTTCCTCTCTGTAAAAAATCAATAAGATATATTTTTAAAAAATAAAATGAAAAATAAAGCAGAACTCCTCTCACAGTGATTGTTCTGAAAGGAGGATCTAAACCACGGGCATACTCTGGCAGACAGGCAGCTCACTGCCTCTTGAAGGAACCAATCCATTTTTCAACGGGCCTATCTTTTCAGTGTGTCCTTCTATTAGTTGAAATCCTCTTTTCTGTAGTTTCTATCTTCTGATTCAGCTTCTGAGGCCACACTGAACAGACTCTAATAAGCATGGTGACCTGAGAGTCACTTACGTCTGGCCCCATTCTCTCTTTCTGTTGTGGTACCTGTTGCAGTGTTCGGGCTGTTCAGAAGGCGACTGGCTGCTCTGCCGATGGACGGCCGGGCCCAGCTCCCACCTGGCTGCCAGCTGCCGGCGCCCAGCCTGGAGCTCGCACACAGCGGTGCCAGCCGCTGAAAGCAGAACAGAACAGGGCTCTCCGGGCCCTAATGGGGCCGCACGGGAGCAGCGCCGTGGACGATGGTGGCCGGATGCTGAGAGAAGTGAAATATCTCCTTTTCTCAGGCTGTCAACTTTTTTTCTTGTTTAAGGAAAGGGAGGATGACGACAGTTAGCACTTTACAACTCAGCAGTGAAATAGATAGAAAGAGACCCCCAGCACGGCGGGTAGGTTTCCACGAGAAACCCTCCCTGGCTCTGTAGGGCTGCAGTCCCTGGAAAGATCACACCCTATTCCACCCGCCCGGAGCACCTTTCCAGCCTCCAGGTCTGCTTGGGATGCGACCTCTCTGATTTTGATGAGGAGAGGGATGTTCTTGTCAAGCAGTGATGAGAAAAAACTGTGGAGCTGCAGAAAGCTTCAGCTGGCCTCTCAGCAGGGAAGTTTCCCACAGGGAGGACAAAGACCATCATCTTCATCATCATCACCATCACAACACTTGAGAAGTTGCCATGAGCCAGCCAGTCACACACTTTACCTCGCCTAACCTCATAAGCCCATTAGCTAGGTATTCAGCATTATCTCCATGTTACAGATGAGGAAACTGAGGCTGGGAGAGGCTCAGTAACGTGCCTGAGGTCTCTCCACGCTGCCTTGAATGGCAGGTGTAACAATGAGTGGGGGGGTTTTTGTTTTTGTTTTTTTAACTATTTGGGGCTTAGATTCTTTTCTGTCACGTAGGTTGCTGTATAAACGGAACACTTTAGAAAATCTGAATGTATTTTTCTTTTTTAAATATATGCTTTTACAGAGAGGAAGGGAGAGGGACAGAACGTTAGAAACATCGATGAGAGAGACATCGATCAGCCCCCTCCTGCACGCCCCCGCCCCCCGGGGATGTGCCCGCAACCAAGACCGGAATCGAGCCTGGGACCTTTCAGTCCGAAGGCGGATGCTCTATCCACTGAGCCAAATCGGTTTTGGCTGAATGTGTTTTTCATGTTTATGTTTTCAAACCCAGCAATAGCTCGGTGGTGGGGCTTGTTCAATTTGGGCATGTAAACAGTTTCATTAAACTGCAGTCCCTCTGTGAGTATATTTGTTATCCACAAAGTAAAAGAAACAAACAAAAGCACCTCGAGATGTATGGGGGAGATCTATTGTTTCATCTGCCTAGAGCCCCTCCCTGCTGGGAACCACGCACCTCTTCTTCCTGGGCTAGGAACTGGCCCTTCCCCACTCTGCACAGAAGGGGAGGGCTGCCAGCCACAACACCCCACACCCAGACTCCGAGGGCTGACATCTGACCAGGCTGGGCAAATGAGCCGTTCCCAGAGAGTCTTCCAACTGGGTGCAGAGACAGAAAATGCTCTGTCTGCGAAACAGCTATTAGCAGCTGCCCCAATTAGGATTGGGCTTAGTCTTCATCAAAAACCTGAAGACAGTAACATTAACGAGATGGCAGTTCATCTGGTGAGGCACCTCAAGCTTGCTTTAGTGCCTGCCCATCTCCCAGCCCCCTTACCTACCAGGTGCCTGCTGAAGACATCCTACTGCAAGTACCCGCCACTGTCCACCTGATAGAAGCCACTGGCTAGCTGATGCCCCTGAGAGCAGCCTTCAACGACTGGGAGCTGGACTTTGGAGAATGGCCCAGCCTCACAGGAGGGTTGGGGGGAAGGTAGGATCATCCCAAGGCAAATTCCACATTCTCCCTGAGTTCCTATGGGGATCGAGACCAGTTGCCCACAGCAGTAACCCTACTTGTTCATGTTCACACCCTGTATTTATTCTTAGCCCTTCCCTCTCTCATTTCCCCACTCCTCTACTGATGTTTCCTGGGATCTCCTGCCAAATAAACTGCTTGCCTTAGAATCCTTGATTCAGGGTCTGCTTCTTGGGGAGTCCAGCTTGAGACACCCCCGGAGTTCTCCTTTATCCCAAGAGGAGGACCCCCCACCTCAGTACTCCCTGGCCTCTTTCTCTCTACCTCTAACACAATACATCATGGTCTATCTTGTTGTATTTATTAAGTATGAGGAAAGGGTGAATATAGAAAATACATTAAATTGAGTCGTTTAGCCAAGCTGCTAAAATTGTTAACATTATGAAGGTTAGTGCATGAAGAAGCTATCCTATTCTTCTTCTAACTAGCCTGGGAACGTAAACTTTTTGGACTTTTCAATCCTGTGTCGATGCCTGGATACACATCTGGACATACCCCAGACCTCCAGATAAACCTCTGCTTATTCTCCAAGGACTCACATATCCAGGCAACCTGATGTCAATTATCCAGACCCCTGGCATCTGACTGATAACCATCGTGGACCAATTTAGGGCTAAAAATGCAGGACAGATAATTCTCAAGAATATACTTTTTACTACAAGAACTATTTTCTTTCCTCTCCAAAACACTTCTGGGATTTTGCCTAGTTGTGTTCATAGTTAGCAAATTACAAGACCCTAGAATAAGTCTTTATAATTTATTTCTAGTAAACCTTTTTTTAAAAATTCATTTGACAAGTATAAACTAGAAAGGAATATGCATTTATTGAGTACAAGCTGTGTACCAGGCACTGTACCGGGTATCTTGTGCTCATTCACCCATTTAGTCACTGATTAATTTATTCAACAAATATTTATTTAGCATTTACAATGTGGCAGACAATGATCTAAGCCAGGAGTTGGCAAAGTGTGACCCACAGGCCCAATTCAGCCCACTACCTGTTTTTGTAAATAAAGTTTTATTAGAACACAGTCATGCACATTTGTTGACATACTTGCTTTCAGGCGATAACAGAGTTGAATAGTTGTGACAGCAACTGTATGTACTGCAAAGCATAAGATTATTAACTATCTAGATGGCCCTTGGTCTGGGGCACTGGGTGTGCTGCAGTGAACAAAATAAACACAAATCCCACCCTCCTGGATGGAGCTTGCATTCGACCTGGATTGGGGGAGAGGTAACACCAATAAACCCAAAACTAAGTAAGATATTTGGTATATTAAACGGTGATAAATGTTATGAAGAAAAACAAAGCAGGTAGGGAGTATCAGGAATGCTAAGGACAAAGGACAGTTAGGAGTGGGGATGTGGAAAAATTTGGTGCCAGGAAGTCCTGGCTGTGAAGGTGACATTGGAGCAGAGACACCAGATAGAGGAATGGCAGATGTGAGAGCCATACTGGAGTATTAACAAGTTAATCTCATAATGAGCACTAAATACCAGGCGCCCTTCGAGTGCTTTATGTACATAATCTCACTTAATTACTTAAAAGTCTTCATCTCATTACACACTTAATCTTACAAAAGAATGATCTGAATATATTTCTAATGTTCATACAGAATTTTCCACTTATAAAGTCATTTTCTAATGTTTGCTTGCTCTTCACAGCATTTCAATGAGGTTCCTGACCTCACTGTAGTATAGACAAAGACCAGAAAGGTCAAGTCCCTTGCCCCAAGTCACTCAGCCAGTAAGTGCTGGAGCCAAATACCATATTCCTCTCTCTCAACCCCCAGCTTTGGAAGGCAACAAATGCCACCTCATTCCATCCAGACCTCACCCAAATCCTGCACCAAAGAGAAAAGGCAAACTCGTGTTGAAAGGAACTCAATGTCCATCATCCTTCCAGATACAGTGCCCAGATACACTACAGAGTGACACCCAGACTCACATTTGATCATTTCCTCTGATGGCCAGTGACTATTTCTGGTTGTGCCCAGTGCTCCGCAGAGCTAATCTAGAGCAGGTGCTCGAAAGGGAGTTGTCTCTAGATGAACTATTACTGAGGTTTTTGTTTTGTTTCTTTTTACTGAGGTTTCATTTTTAGCAGATTATTCTTAAGAATTGAGGGAATTAAATAGAAAGCCATTCATTCAGCAAATAGGCCTTGGGATTTATTAAATGCAAAACCTTTTTTACATAGTAAACAGGTTTATTCTGGCAGGGCTAGCGATGGTCCTCCCTCGGAGACCTCACGTCTGCAGGGGTGTGTCCTGCAGGACCTATGGTGTGCCAGGCACTGTGCTGAGCCCTTTACATGGGCCAACTCTGCATCTTCATCACAACTCCCTGGGGGAGATGTCACTACTACTTTACAGACGTGGCATATGAGCCTCAGGGGGACTGAGGGTCTCATCCATAGGCACAAAGTAAGTGGGTGGCAAAACCAGGATTTTCCAGCTGTGTTCGTCCCATATAATGTACACACTCAGCTGTCACACACCTCAGAGAGCAAATGGGTCAACTGAGAAACTCAGAGTGCAGTCCTTGCTTGTGAGAACTTTAAGAAAGGCTTATCAAAAAGGGTGCCATTGCCCTAGCTGTTTTGGCTCAGTGGATAGGGCGTTGGTCTTCGGATTGAAGCGTCCTGGGTTCGATTCTGGTTAAGGGCACATGCCTGGGTTGTGGGCTTGATCCCCAGTGCAGGGCATGCAGGAAGCAGTCGATCAATAATTCCCTCTCATCTTTGATGTTTCTATCTCTCTCTCCCTCTCCCTTCCTGCCTGGAATCAATTAAAAAAAATTTTTTTTATAGGTATCATTGACTGGGCTCTAAAGATCAGGCCTCCAGACAGGGGGGACCCAACAAGAAAGACTATTTGCAGGATGGCTCCCACAATTTTGGTTATGGGTCAACACACATGTTTGATACAGTAAGTTACCATCGGAGGCTGTGAGTGCAGAGGTAAGGCTGTGCAGCAAACAGACTCGAAGATGAATCTTGTCTCCCTCTTTACTAGAGGTGTTGACCATAGACATGTCAGAGCCAACCTCTCCAAGACTTGGTTGCCTCATCCTATCTAATGAAGAGGAGATATGCTAATTGACCATCACTCCATCACAAAGTTGGCTGCACCCACAGCTGAGGCCAAGTTCCCATAAGGAGCCTTAACGAGCAATCAGCAGGGACCTGAGGCTACACCCTCCCCCACCCCCATGGGGCTTGACAGGGGATCTCAGGCCCCATCCTCAACCTGACAAGGCACCTCATGCCACACCCTAGCCCCAGTGCCAGGCCAGGGGACCTGAGGCCGAACACCCCGCCTGGCAGGGCTTGACAGGGGACCTCAAAGTGCACTTCCCATTCTGGTGCTGGGCTAGGGGACCTCAGGTTACTCCCCCTGCCCCAGTGTCAGGCCAGGGGACCTCAGGCCAAGTTCCCCCCACCAAGTGGGTCTTGACAGGGAACTTCAGGCCACGCCCCCCACCCCGGAACCAGGCTGGGGAACCACAGACCGCATCCCCCACCTGATGGGGCTTGATGGGGGATCTCAGGTGCATTTTCCGTCCTGGTGCTGGGCTAGGGGACCTCAGGCTGCTCCCTGCAACCCAGCACCAGGCTGGAGTATCTCAGGCTGCACCCTCTGCCTGGCTGGGCTTGACAGGGGACCTCATGCCATGGCCCCTACCCAGTGGGGCTTGACAGGAGACCTCAAGGTGCACCCCCAGTACTGGGTCAGGGCAACTCAGGCCATGCCCCCACCAAGCAGGGTTTGACCGGGGACCTGAGGCTGTGCCCCCCTCTTGGTGCTGGATGGGAAACCTGAGGCTGTACCTCTCTGCCTGGCGGGGCTTGATGCCCCTCCTCCAGCTGGGCTTGACAGGAAATCTCAGGCTGTGTCCTTCACCTGGCGGGGCTTAATGGAGGACCTCAAGGCATGCCCCCTGCCCCAGTCTGGGCTGGGGAACCTCAGGCCATGTCCCCCGTCCTGGCACCGAGGCAGGGGACCTGAGGCTATGCCCCCTGCCCAGCAGGGCTTGACAAGGGTGGGACTGGCTGGGTCTGGATCCAGCCCAATGTGGGGGAGGGGGGGGCAGCTGGGTCTGGGTCTCATGCAATTTTGAGGTGCATGTGGGTGGGCGGGGACTTGATTCTGGGTCCTGTGGTGAGCCCCAGACTCTGACAGGAGAAAGGCTTTCATATACATTTTACTAATTTTCTTTCATCTCTGACACTTCTATTATAGAGAAAGGGCAAATAGCAATATTAAAATATTTCCTCTAATCCCCTTTTAATGTGCATGAATTTCGTGCACCGGGTCACTAGTCTGTAATATGGACACAAGAGTGATTTATATCTCATGGGGTTGTTGTAGGGATTTAATCAAACATGGATATTAAGTGATTAATTTGTCCCTAGCACATAGCAAGGGCTCTACAAATGTGAACAGTGATGATGACGATGACTGGTGGCCACACTTCAATTCTGAGGAATCTTGTTAAAAAAAAGAGGCCTACCTCCTCCTGGCTGGTGTGGCTCAGTTGGTTGAAGCATCATCCTGTACACCTAAAGGTCTCGGGTTTGATTTCTGGTCAGGACACATACCTCGGTTTGATCCCCAGTGGGAAGGCAATCTCTCTCTCTTCTCTCTCTCTCTCTCATTAATAAGTATATCCTCAGATAAGGATTAAAAACAAAAAAGGGGCCTATCTTTCCAGTCGCCTTCTGGTCTCTAATCAACTTAAACTTAGGCATTGGACCAGTGAACAAGTGGTGCCCAAGGAGAGGAGGCCCTGAAGACAGAAGGGGATTGGCGTTCCACACTCTGGCAGAGTGGGGAGTCCTTTGGAACTAGAGGCGGCAGCAAAATGATAATTGTCTCCTTAGGAGACAGGCTGAGCCTCTCTTGGATGGGCATGTCCTTCCATTACTTCTTGAGCTTCTTCTAGATAAGACTGAGTTTTCCCTTCGGGCACTCCCTATGCATCTGCACCTGAGCCAGTCAATGTAAGCACCTCTCCCCAAACCCCCTCTCCCCAACCTCGGGAACCTGGAAACAGAGATCCACTCTGCACCTGCGCAAAGAAACCCAGCACTTTATAGGTCAAACCCAGCCCAGTGTGGGAGCCATATTCTGTGTCACTGTGCACTCCCTTGATGCATCAAGCTTCCTCTCTTTCTCTTTTCCCTCTCACCCAGTTTTTAGTAAACCTCTTCTCTTTTGAATCTGTTTCACCTAGTTTCTTGATTTCTATCCTGAGGGGTAGGGCAAGAGCCCCTCTGCTGGTGACACTTACGGTGGGCTAGAGGAGCCATGTGGTCCCCAGAATTAGAAGAGATTAAGGGATGGGCACGTTGCTTTTATTACATCTTTCATGGACTCCACGGAACACCTTACATAATGCTATTATAGTTTCTGTCGTACTTATGAGAAAACGATAAAATCACTGGACCAAAGTTACATAGCTAGGAAGTAGCTGGGCAGGATTCCAGTTCAAGCCACCCTCCCACCTCCAGTCCAGTCTGTCTTGGCCTGGCTGGGCTAACTGGGTGCGGTTGGGCTCAGAAGTCCATCAGATGGACTGTCCCAGTGGCCCTGTGGAGTCTGTGCCCTCCTCTCAGGCACACTGCCCCAGTCTGGGCCATCGGAGGAGTCCCCCATCGGGACTCTCCCCTTCCTCTTCTTCCCACCTGAGTTCATGCTCAGGCCTCACTCAGACAAAGAAATACAGTTGTCCATGTCCTTCCCTTGTCTAAATCCCTTCCACTGTCCACAGGCCTGCTTCTCCCACTGCCCAGGGACCTTATCTTATCACTGTGTGTGTTGGTGGGGAGGGAGGCATCATTCTTCACAGAAAAAGTTTCACTGGCCTCAGAGATGAAGACAACTTGCAGCCTAGTCCAGCAGGCCCCGCCCCTCTGGGGTGCTTCCCCAACACCCGAGTGGTCTTGTGCTTCAGCCAGAACTGCCTTTAAGCCTTCTTACTTACAGCCAGTTGTGACTTACTTGCCCTGACTAGAATGTCTTTTCATCTGCCTTTTCCAGCCTGGGAAGCTCCTAGTTAAAATCCAATGCATGTCCCCTCCAAGAAGCCCTCCTCGATCTCACCACCTGCATCCTTACAATGCTGCTCCCTCAGCATCTTGCTTTCCTTTCTTCACAGCTTCTGACCTCAGGCTGCTGGGGCCACCGTTTTGAGGGGCGGCCTCTCCAGGAGGTGATGAGCAGTCAGAGATCAGGGAGCTCACCCTTAACTCTGCCTTGACTTGTTCATTCAGCACACACTTGGAGCCTCTCTGTGGCAGGCCTGGGCTCCGGATGCCGGAATGACTCAGGGTGTCTTCAAAGGAGCTCCAATCTGAGAGAGAGAGACAAACCATTCATTTGTTGTTTAAACAAAAAGCAAAACCCTTTGCTAATCCCCCATCTGGACCAGGCTCTGTATTCAAGGTACAGACAAGAGCAAAATCTGTGCCTGTTCCAGGGACTCCCAATCTGGCCAGGGGCCAAGGGAAACCATTAAGTGCCTGTTGTGTCCCCAGGGCTGGGCAGGGGGAGGAAAGGAAAGGGGGAGGGGCGGAAACCAAGGTAAATGTAGAGTCCTTTTCTTTTAAACGACCATGAATAATTTGTTCTGTGGGATTTTATTTTATTTTTTGTTTTAGGGAACTTGTGGAGTTTTAACCATGAATGAACTCTGTAAATCAAGGCACACAATAAATGACTGATCAACTGATGGATTGACATGTCACACAGAAAGTTGCTAGCAGTGATAGGGCTACATTCTGGGTCTCCACCAGCCTGGACTTCCTCAGTGGGAACAAATTTACTCTGACCATGGCTGGCTTGAGCAGGCTCAGCAGCTCCGGACTGGAAAGCCTCCTGAAAACTGGAAGTAAAAGGCAGCAGTTCTCCCAAGGGGGTGGTGAGCATTAATTAGTTACCACTGGTAAAGTGCTCTGAAGATGTGGGGTGTATAAACACAGCCAGTCATTAGGCTTCTCCGTACCACTATGCTCGATAGCCTGGGAACTGCTAATTGAGACATAATTAACACCTCAGGGTGCAGAGGATGGATGCGGGCTCTTCCAGGATTGGAAAGGCTACAATAATGTGCAGGAGGAGCAGGGAGAACTATTAGGCTACTTTGGATCCTGAAATATACCAAAGATTATTCATCTCCTGTCTCTAAGGAGGAAGTATGGGGAATATTGCCTCAGTAAAACCTTTGGGACTGCGCTCGTTGGGGAAAGCCTCAACCACAGTGCAGGGCTGCAGAGGCTGAGCCACACTCTTAAATTCAAAAGAGCTCACGTCTAGCCCAACTCAGTCCAGCCTCCTCACCAGTTGGACAGATAGCAGTGCCTCAGTTGCAAGACTGAGATGATAACATGCTTCCGCCACCTCTGCTGTCCCCCAACCCGATTGCCTAGTGCCTTTTCTTGAGGCCGGCAAATCCAGAACTGGCTGCACACTAGGATCCGGGGACTATACAGGCCCACCCCGATCAACACCCAGCCTCTCGGGGTTGGGTCTGGGTGCATACGGTGATTCCAGGGCAGTCACGGTTGAGAACTACTGCTTTGGCCCATGTGTCAAGCACGGAATGAGGAGTGCTGGGAAAGAAGAGGTAAAGCCCACATCACACCTACTCGCCATTTCCTGATTCCGTGCCTGGGAGTGTTCTGGTCCCTCTGCCTGGACCTTCTACTCCACTCCCACTGGCATTCTTGTCCTGGTAAACCCCATTCATCCTTCAGGCTCAGCTCCAAGCTCACCTCCTTGGTGAAGTCCTCTTTCCTGGCATTCCCACAGGAGGTTTATCAGCTCCTATTACACCACTGATTACATTGTGTTGTTCCTGGGAGATCCCAGGGGAGCTGAGAGGTTCTCGGAGCCACTATCAGAATCACCGGTGTATTGTATTGGGTCTGGTACATTTTAAGCACTCAATATACTATTGCTGTTATTATTTAGATGGTATGCAGGTCCCACCTCAGTACATTTGCATTTGTTATGTGCAGTGTCTGGAATATTCTTCTCCCAGATTTCTGCAAAGCTCTCTCATCTCCTTCAGGTCTTTGCAAAAATAAGACCTTCTCAATGAGGCTTTCTTGATCATCCTATTTTAAATTGCAACCACTCGACCTCCAACCTGTGCCCTTCTCTAATTTTTTTCTCCAGAGTATTTGACAGTATTTGGATCCTGTCTTCATATAAAATTTTGATTAAGTTGTTCACCATGGACTTTTTGCATTAGTTTTTAAATTAATTGCATTAAAATACCAATTCTCTTGATTACTGTTTTTTTGTCCTTCCCTTAAGTTTCACTGTATTTGTTTATCAACTAGAATGTGAGCTACATTGAACACATGTTTGAAAATTGTTCCAGTATTGTCTACTATGAAGAACTGTGTGCAGTGGGAGCACAGAAAAGAAAGCAACTATCTCTATTTGGAAGGGTTAGAGAACGGAATTTTGTTTGTTTTTCTTCACTTTCCCAATTTCTACAACAGTGGCTGGTACATGGTAGTTGCTCAAAAATATATTTAAGAGTGCCCTAGCTGGTTGCTCAGTGGATAGAGCTTCCCACCTGCAGACTGAAGGGTTCCAGGTTTGATTCCAGTCAAGGGCACATACCTGGGTTGCTGCTCCATCTCCAGTAGGGGACGTGCAGGAGGCAGCTGATCAGGGATTCTCATCATTGATGTTTCTATCTCTCTCTCCCTCCCCTTCCTCTCTGAAGGCAATAAAAATAGATTTAAAAAAATATTTTATGAGTGAAAGTTTGATTTAGTGTCTTAAAGACTGCCTTTTCTCAATTGTTTTAAAAAAATTAAATTTCTTTAAATGGAAAGCGTGTAAAATAATAAGGTAGATTTGAAACAACCTGGTCCATTGTATATGGATTACATGTGCAATGTTACACTTTGCCCGTGGTTCTCCCAGTTTGAAAATGGGGCGAGCCCTGGCAGGGGGGGAAACACCAGATTCAAAACCTGGAAAGAAGTCTTTGACCATAGAGTTTCACCTCCTTACATCCTAGAGAAACTTCCGGGACGCGATGCGCTTTTCCTTAACGGAGCTTCCGGAAAACCATTCCCTCGTCTACAAGTTGGGTGGGGCTAGTCCCTTGAGCTCGACTTGTGATTGGTTAGAAAGGAGGGAGGCGGGGCCAGGGAGGGCACTTCCCCTTACCATTACCACCACCACCACCGCCACCCCCACCCCCCCTCCAGCCTGCTCCAGGCTCACGTGGGCCAGCCCGGCGTGGCGGTCCTGAGGACGGAATTGGCTGGAATTGCAATTGGTGAGCATGGGTGACAGCGAGGACTGAGGAGTCCGCGGGAGGCGGCCGAGGGAAGAGAGGGCTCCGGGCGTGGACACCTAGGACCCTGGCGTCCGCCTTCCTTGGTGCAGCCCGTCTTTGGGTTGGGGCGGAGTCACATCACATAAACTTTTGGATACCTGTTTCCTGGTTTCGGTTTCCTCCGTGGGAAATTGAGGTCGGGGCTGACTCCCTTGTCTGTCTCAGGTTGTTGTGAGTGTCACGGTGTCTCTAGAAATGCCAGCCCTGGAAAGACCCTCCGGGGTCACCTGGTGACTGAGCCAATCTTCCCATTTTATGTATTTGGGAAAACTGCGGTCCGGAAAGGGGAGTCATGGGACGCGGTCACCAGCCAGCGTCGGCTGAGCCAGTTCTTAGGACGAGGTTTGAGGTTCCCATGCTGTTTTCTGCAGCACAGCCCGTGATGGAGACTTCGTGGGAACCGGACGCGGGGACTTAGCCTCCAGAGGTGGCCCTGTGCTCAGCTGCCAAGTTGCTTCACATCTCTGAGCCTCCCTCTCTGAATTGGACATAATGATAATAGCACACACTTTATGGCACTTACGAAAATGTATGGAATGATCGAATGACTCAGCCTCTTTACCAGAGTCTGGGGTGCAAGAAACGCTGTGCTGTCTGTGGGAAAATTGAGATATAATTATTCTCTTGTTGGTGTAAGCTGAGGGAGGGGTCTGGGGACAGAGGGCTTAAGGCTCTTATTTAAATTGTCCAGATAGCACCCCTTCACATTCATCTTTTACTAATGCATTTGATAAAAAAAAAAACATATGAACTGTAGCCTAACTATTAAACAGTGCCATAGATCTGAAATCTAAAATGGCAGAAAACCTCATGAACTCATGGTTTATTGGAGGAATAGAGCATGAAACATTGTTCACTCCCAATGCCTGGCACACAGCAGTTTCTCAAAAACATGTTTGAAAATTGCTCTGATGTGGTCTACTATGAAGAGCTGTTTGTGGTGGGAGCACAGAGAAGGAGTGACTATGTCTATCTGGAAGGGTTGGAGAAGGCTTCTTGCAATAAGTGCATTTTGATGAGTTGGAGTTGCTGGGGTAAAGTTGGCCTATTCTTGGGATGATGAGCAATTTGGGGCATGTTAGGGGAGAGGTAGGGTAAGAAGCTGGAAGAGATGCATTGGGATAAAAAATACGAAGAGGCTTTGGTACCATTTTGAGAACATTATGATGGGGGATTAATGGATTATAAACGCCAGGAGTGATTGAATCAGTATATCTGAAATTTGGAGACTGGATAGATAGAAATCAAGAATCGTTCAGTTCATTCATTGATAGACATTTATTAAGTGTCCACTGTATCCTGGCACCATGCTGGCTGTTGCAATATAACTTGAGACAAAATGGGCATGGTTATTGCCCACATGGAGTTCACAGCCTACATCAGAGTGGGTGAACAGATAGGCTTCTGCAATTCTCCCAGTGTGCTCCTTTGACCAGCAGCCTCAGCATCACCTGGGAACTTGCTAGAAATACAGGTTTTCTGCCTAAACTCAAGACCTACAAAATGAGAAACTGTTGTGTGTGAGACCTTACTGTCAGTGTTTTAACAAGCCCTCCAGGTGATTGTGATGCTCACTAAAGTTTCAGAACCACTGGTCTATTGTAATGTAACAAGTGGTATTGAGGGGCTAACTCAAGGCTGAGGCAGTAAGAGTCAGAAAGGAAGGGGTGGAATTGAGAGAAATCTTGCTTTAGGTGGAGCTAAGGGTGAAGAAGGCATTCCTGGCTTGGGCCACTAGCCTGAAGTGGACTCTCAAGTGATGGAGTCAGATGTGAACCACATGCTTTCTGCCTTCAAGACCCATACTTCTCCCTGTAGTCACACTAGGACTCTGTAGCAGTGCCTCCCAACCTTTTTCAGGTCATAGGCCACATAGAAAATGATAATAGCTGTACAGTGCACAGGGGAAATGGATGAAGCTGCCCGAGGTTGGAGGGGCCAACTGGAGGCAACCACGTGAGAATTCCAGCTTCCCAGTGCTAAGAGGGATCAGGAACCCAGTCTTAATATACTGCAGGGGAGCTTTGCTCCATGGAATATGCTGAAAATCAGAGGTGCTCACTAAACTTGACAATAGAAATCAAGAACCTTGAAAGTTTATACCCTTTGACTCAGTAATTTCATCCATTCTTGAAAATTCTCTTCCAAATATATTACAAAATAAAACCTTCTGTTCATTGTAGATTATGTATAAAGGAGAAAACCAACAACTCGCTGGTAGGAGAATCATTCTTAATAGAATTGATGGATGAAATGTGGCACTCTCATTAGAAGTATGTCAATATTTAGTAAAATCGTAGAGAAACCTACGTGCTCAATCATCAGACAATGTCTAGTAAGCCCTGCTGTGTGCTTAGTGCAGAGCAAGTTAGATGTGGTCCTTGCCTGTACAGAGCAGAGCGCCTGGGGAAAGACAGGCAGCTTATTGAGCAGTAACTCCAAAGAGTGATTGGTGTTTGGTGGGGATGAGGGGCTGCTGCAGGAGAAGCTGGTTTGGGGGGTATATAGGGAGAAGGATAAGGAAGGCATCCTAGAGGACAAGATGCTAATCCTGAGGCCTGGAGGATAGGTAAGATTGGTATGCAAGGGGGAAAGTGTGTTTAAACATGAGCATGGTGCAGCTGGAATGTGGAGAGGGAGATGGTAAGATGAGGCCAGAGGAGCATCAGCCGGCTCACATGAGGAGGCCATGGGCACTGTGAAGGTCAGAAGCTTAGACTCAGTTCTAAGGGTAGCAGGAAGCTGTTGGAGGACTTTAAGCAAGATAAACTATTATGGGTTTTGGAAGTATTCTCTGGCTGCAGGGTGGAGAATGGATTGGAGAAGGAAGGGATTGAAGCTGGATGTCCAGTGAGGAGGCTGTTGCAATAACCAAGTGAGATGATGGTAGCCTGGACCTGGCTAGAGGCTGTGGAGGTGGAGAGAAGGAATAGACTGAATAGCACATGAAGAGGCAGGAATGACAGGGCCAAGGGGGATGGTGTATATGAGACTTGGATGGAGGGGATGAACCCAGGTTTCTAGTTTGGGCAAAGGGTGGCTTCTGGTGCCATTCAGAGTGATAGGCAGCACTGGAGGGGGGCGGGTTGGGGGGAAGGTGCTGAGTTCCTTTTGGGGTGTGAGTATGAAGTGCAGTGTGTTCTCCAGGAGGCAGTTGGATAGGTAGGTCTGAAATTCGAGAGATGGGGGTGTAGATGTTGACTTGGACCATTAGCATGCTGCCTAACCAGGGAGTGTGTGTGACGGGGAGGAAAACAAGACATTTAAAAGGGTGGACAAAGGACAGGACTGACAAAAAGGTAAGGGATCATTAGCTGCGGTTGTCACTGAGCCGAGGGATTATAGTTGCTTTCCTTTCCTTTTTTAATTTCTTTTACACACACACACCCCCTACCCCCTACCCCGTTTTCTATAATAACAATAGCAAACATCGATTGAGCTCGTAGAATGTGCTAGGTAACTGTTCTAATAAATTTTTATAACTCCTCTAAATTCCCACAATGAACTTATAAGGTAGGTCCTGTTACCATTTTACAGATGAAGCTGAGCACAGAGGGGTTAAGTCACATGTCCTGAGCTACACAGGGCACCGTCAGCGGGAAGCCCTCTGGAATCCAGGCTGCCTGGTGTCAGAGCCTTTGCCACCTGTGCATGTTCTCTTCACAGTACTCTATTGTATTTTTTGTAAGTGAGAAAATATATATATATTTTTTACATGGCAGTAGAGGAAAGAGAAGTATACTTGGATCTGCTAGGTAGGATATTCAAAATGAAAGGCTTTGCATCTGCAGAATCAGTGGCTGGCTGTCTTAGAAGTTTGTTGGAGGCCAAACTGAGCTGGCTACTTCATAGTCAGACAGTTAACACTTATTTCTGCACCACTCATTTTTCTCCAGACACAAGTGCTTCCCTGTGCCGGGGTGTCATGGAAGGGCTGCTGACAAGATGCAGAGCACTGCCCGCTCTGGCCACCTGCAACCACCAGCTCTCTGGGTACATTCCCCGCAGGTTTCCCCACTATGCCCCAGGGAGAGGGAAGCGCTTGGTGCTGTCCTGCCTATTCCAGCCCCAGAACCTTCGGGAAGACCAGGTGCTCCCACTGGAGGGCAGATCTAGCGACCTGACCTGTAAGAGCCAGCGGCTGATGCTGCAAGTGGGCCTGATCCACCCAGCAAGCCCCGGCTGTTACCACCTCCTGCCTTATACTGTTCGTGCCATGGAGAAGCTGGTGCGGGTGATAGACCAGGAGATGCAGGCCATTGGCGGGCAGAAGGTCAATATGCCCAGCCTCAGCCCAGCAGAGCTCTGGCAAGCCTCCAACCGGTGGGACTTGATGGGCAAGGAGCTGCTAAGACTTAGAGACAGACACGGCAAGGAATACTGCCTAGGACCAACTCACGAGGAAGCCATCACAGCCCTGGTTGCCTCCCAGAAGACACTGTCCTACAAGCAGCTCCCAATCCTGCTGTACCAGGTGACAAGGAAGTTTCGGGATGAACCCAGGCCCCGCTTTGGTCTTCTCCGTGGCCGTGAGTTTTACATGAAGGACATGTACACCTTCGACTCCTCCCCAGAGGCCGCCCGGCAGACCTATAGCCTAGTATGTGATGCCTATGGCAGCCTGTTTGACAGGCTGGGGCTGCGGTTTGTCAAGGTCCAGGCAGACGTGGGCAGCATCGGGGGCAAAATGTCTCACGAGTTCCAGCTCCCAGTGAAGATCGGAGAGGACCGGTTTGCTGTCTGTACCAGCTGCAGCTTCTCGGCCAACGTGGAGACGCTAGACTCCTCTCAAATGAACTGCCCTGCTTGCCAGGGACCACTGACTGAAACCAGAGGCATTGAGGTAGGACACACGTTTTATCTGGGCACCAAGTACTCCTCCATTTTCAATGCCCAGTTTATTAACGTCCATGGCAAACCTTCCCTGGCTGAAATGGGTTGCTATGGCTTAGGTGTGACACGGATTTTGGCTGCTGCCATTGAGGTTCTCTCTACAGAAGACTGCATTCGCTGGCCTAGCCTCCTGGCTCCTTACCAAGTCTGCCTCATCCCCCCAAAGAAGGGCAGTAAGGAAGAGGTGGTTGCAGAGCTCATGGGGCAGCTGTATGACCACATCTCAGAGGCAGTGCCGCAGCTTCGTGGGGAGATACTACTGGACGACAGGACCCATCTGACCATTGGAAACAGACTGAAGGATGCCAACAAATTTGGCTATCCCTTTGTGATCATCGCCGGCAAGAGGGCCTTGGAGGACCCTGCCCATTTTGAGGTTTGGTGCCAGAACACCAGTGAAGTGGTCTTTCTCACCAAAGAAGCTGTCATAGAATTACTGAGCCACGTGCAGGTTGTCTAAATGTCCCAGCCCACCCTCCTCATGTCGAGTTCATTCTAATGCTACTGCCTTTCCTGCACTCCTTTCTGGGGCTGGTCTCTCAGAAACAGGGCAGCTCATAGATGATGAGCACGTTAGGGAAACCAATTTTTATGCAGTCATTTATTCATACTATTTGTATTTAAAGTCATTAACTTGGTCCCTTTCTCTGGACTGGCCATGCTGCCTCATACCATTCCTTTGGTATCTTCTGTTAGGAGGCAGGGAGGCAAGAAAGAGCAGACTTCTTGTCCTGGCCCTGAGGTGAGTCACTTCCCTTCTCTCAGCTGTTTCCCATGTGTAGGGTGGGAATGGCTGATGGCCAAGGCCCTCCTGGCTCTGTAGTCTGACCACAGGCCACTTGCTGCATACAGTCTGGAGAGCAGGCCCTGAGAAAATGGAACTAGATCTGTAAAGTCTTCAACAGCTGTCTGTCACTGGCTGGTTCCACGAGAGGTTCATAACAGACAGATCTGATTCCTCTAATCCTCTTTAGTCTAAGTTACACAGAAAGTGGGTATAATCAGCTAATGGCCCCAGTAGATCTACTCTATCGAGGTGGCTCTGCATGGAGATCATGTTGTGATGATTGAATAAAGTCATACTATTGGGATGAGCCGTACATGCTCATTTGAAACAATGGTGATATCTGCCATCTTAATAGTATGTGGTACCTTGTCTTGAGAGTCTTCTTTCCCTTTTTTCTACCATGTCTACATTCCATTCCAAAAGGTGCGGGGGTGGGGGGGGTGGGAATGGGTGTCTGGGAAAGTGAGTTTTAAACTATTTCTTCCACAATTAAAGGATAGCAAGCTTTGAGTGCCACTATGACCTTATCCTTAGTGCAGTTAGATCCTAGAGCCATTTCAGGGGTGAATACTAAGGTCTCTGCGTGAATTATGTGGATAACTAGGAGCAGACTTGAGCCGCTACTGCAGAGCCACCTGCTTTCATTGCTCCTGCTCACTAGATTAGGGCAGTGGTCGGCAAACTCACTAGTCAACAGAGCCAAATATCAACAGTACAACGATTGAAATTTCTTTTGAGAGCCAAATTTTTTAAACTTAAACTTCTTCTAACACCACTCCTTCAAAATAGACTTGCCCAGGCTGTGGTATTTTGTGGAAAAGCCACACTCAAGGGGCCGGGCCAAAGAGCTGCACAGGATTAGGGTCTCGATAAGTCCAAATCAATCTGACAAGAACAAACTCAAAGCCACCACCTCCTGAAAGCATACCTGACACATCTGGAAGTGGTTTTCCCCTCCAGCTCCCCAGCACTCTCCTGTTCAGCTCTTTTTGTTTGGGGCCACAAAACCTCCTTGTTTGGTGGCCAGCCTCTTGTTAGCTGATGGTCAGCTCCCTGAGGCCAGGGTCCTAGGCGAATTCCAAGTGCACTGCAGTTCTTGTCTTGGCCAGCTGTTCCACCAGTCACACAACAACTTGTTACTGCAAGAGTAACCCGCCTTAAGCACACACCATCAGGTTCCCTCAGTAAAGCCTATGCCAAGCCCAGATGGCTCCCAGGCCTACCTCGGAGGTCAGGCCCAGCATGTGGGTCAGGAGATGTGGATTCTGACAGCAAACCTACTGTGAGGCACGGGAGCTTACCTTTGGCTACACATTGGAATCACATGGGTCCTACTCAGGTTCTGCTTATGGGGTAGGGTGTGGCCAGGTGTCAGGAATTTAAAAGCCACTGGATAATGCTAATGTACAGAGTCCATTGAGAGCTCCTGGTATTCGGGTAGCTGCCTTCTGAGCCCACTTTGTAGATGAGCATTTCTTTGAATAATTTCAGTTGTATATTATCAGACTGATGTGAGCTCACTGCTTTTAATGGTCTGGTTTTTATTTGTTGGGGGCTTTCCATGTGCCATTGTGTTGTGAGGCCCTTTTATATACTGTTTTCAGTCTTTGAAATTGTGCAGGGGAGGGGAGGGGAGGTGCTTTTACTCCCAATTTACCTGAATGAACCTGAAATTTAAGCAACTTACTCAAGAATTCACAGTTCTTAAGTATCAGAGCTAGAACCCAAATATTGACCAAAACCTACGCCCCTAACCCATACCACGTGGCCTCTGCCTGTGCAAAGGTGATTTCAGTAAATAAAACTGAATTATTTATGTCTAATCAAGTTAGCCTAAAATAAATGAGAAATTGGAATTCGTGCAAATAGATGCATATATATTTAAATTTGTACTCTATTATGAAAGCTAGCCAAATGTAAGCACTTTTTAAAACCAATTAATTTTAAACGCTCATAAGCGTATGAATTATAGAATGATTTGAGGATAATATAGAGTTCAGAAGTCTAGAGTGGGAGGAGCACTTGGAGCCTGCCTGTTGAACCCGCACTTACCCCATGGGAACAGGCCCAAAGTGGGAATTCACCTGCCACATACCTTCTGACAGAGGCCCGATTGCAGGGCAGGTGCTACATCCCCTAAATTAGGCTACACCCTGTTGATCTTACTGTTTTAAGAGAGGTCTGGTTGGATCAACCTCAGAGCTACAGAAGCCTTGTAGATATGAAATAGGTATCTGTCCTCTGCTTTCCAATAACTGGGAGTGCAGTAATTTGCCGAAGGTCAAGTTGGAAACCTAGGTGTCCTGATTCCTAAGCCAGTGTTTCTTACAGTAGCCAGGAGCAGTTTAATTTGGTTGCAAATTCCAAAGAGATATAATCCTAGATCCACCTCTAGCACCTTAGATAAATTACTTGACCTTAGTGTGTCTCAGATTCTTCATCCATAAGATGCCTTCATGATAATGGTACATAGCTCCCAGTATTGCCTGGCTGAGCTTATATATATAAAATGCTTGTGCTCTCAGGAAACACTTGCCTCACACCAGATGACTTAGGAAATACCCGCAATGAAAGCTCAGGTGCTGCTAACTTTATGTCCAGACTTGGATCTTTTCTTGATGTGATGCTTTACAAGCTTCCTGGGGAATGCCACCAGCCAGAACTAAGCAGCGCCTGCGGTATTGTTCTCCTTAGAGGAGAGACTGTTCAAATTGTGTACCTTTCTCCTCCCTGAAGTTACCAGTGTTACCTCTTACCATAAATTGATGAAATGGAAATGCTGGCAAAATAGCAGGTACCAGCTGTATTATCATTGCTCATTCCTTGGGGAGATCTGGAAGCAACTGGCTGGGAAATATTTAGCAAAATTAATACTTGAGGACAAAGGTTGATGCATAACAAAACCATCATGTAAATCAAGCTTAGGATGTAAATCAAGGGCTCCATTAGTATTCTGTGGTTTAATGGAAGAGACACCTGCTGGGCTCTCCAGAAAGAGCTTTGCAGAAATCTGTTGAAATTACCATTTCCTTAACTACCTGAGTGCCAGGCATTCCATTTCTACACCAAGGCACCAGAATGCTTTTTCAAATGGGTTGTATGCATCCATGGGCATGTAAAGTTTTTATTATTTTTAAATATGTTTTTATGTCAGAGAGGAAGGGAAAAAGAGATAGAAACATCAATGATGAGAATGACTGATCGGCTGCCTCCTGCATGCCCCCTACCAGGGCCATGTGGCCTGACTGGGAATCAAACCGTGATCTGGTTCGTAGATTGGTGCTTAACCATTGAGCAGAGCCGGATGGGCTTAAAGCTTTGTTTTAAAGTTTTTATAATTATGGATAGTTTCCTATAATATGGAAAATATTTTTATGATGTTATTGCAAATTTAGGGAACATTTTAAGAAAATCAAGGTTCTTTACTTGATCTAAAATAATGGCTTACATCATAGTGACCCATACTAGAGACTCAGTTCAGACTTTCTGGGGCAATTGATATCCATATGACCTTGTGCACTTATGACCTTCCTCATACTCCCAGCTCTTTCTGGTCAGTAAAATGAAGACAACAGGGCCTGGCTAACAGCACCTGCTTAGTAAGTGGCAGCTGCCCTTGTTAGGCCAGTTAGCCCTTTGCATATGATAGGTGGGTGGGTAGTGCATGTAGGCCAGCAGAAGGGGGTGGCATCTTTAGGCTCTCCACATTCAGACACCACCTTGGTGTCCACTCCTGTTAGGCCAGCAGCTCTCAATGCTTCTGTGAGCGTCCTTGGGTTGTTGCTAACTGAATGTCAGGCCTCTTGCACAAAGTGTGGAGTTCTTACAAAGAGAACCAAGCAGGAGTTTCTAGCTAGGAAGCAAGGCAGAATGGCTCAATATGGCCACAGCCGCTTAGGATGGAAGCTGAACTTCAGCTTCCTGGCCACAAGCAGTGTGGTCTTTGTAAACAATCCACACCAAGTTGCCCTTCAGAACAAGGAAGCGCATAGCACAAAACCTGACATTACAAGGATAGCAGCTGGTTTCAGTATAATGATGTATTAGTTGGCTCTGCTGTAGTAACAACCCCCCAAATCTCAGTACCATTACCACAACAAGCATTTATTCCTCATTCATGTTACAACCGGTGGCTACAGGGTAGCTGCTGCAGCTCTGCTCCACTGTCTTACCCTTCTGGTATCCAAGGTGAAGGAACAGCCCTAATCTGGAAAATATGTTTTCATGGCAAAGGAAAAAGAACGTGAACTTTCCACACCCTGGCTCTTCAGGGCAATACACTCCTCCCCAGGGGGAGGGGTGGGCACTTTAAGAAGTCCCATGGTTACAGGTAAGGACATATAAAGACCTCAAGGTACAACTTATGACAGTGACTCAACATGCCAAAAGGGTTTCCAGTTTAAAAGGCACAAAATCCTAAAATGTGAAAAACTGGGAAGATTGCAGAGTCCACTGTCCAAGTGTATCATAGTCCTCCATGTTGCAAAGATCAGGAAAACTGGCAAACCTTTTAGGGGATCTGGAAAATGCCAGATTGTAGGTGTTTACAGGTGTAGTAACAGGACCCAGTGTTCCTAGTCCCATCTAACCACAAGGTATCTTCAGTATCTACACAGAGCAACCCTCCATGCTCATGAAATAACTGGAGGTCAGTCTCAGCTTTAGTGCCTTAAAATTGCATGGTTTGTATATATGCAGTTTGTGGGGTAGCTTCTCCAAAACCTCTTAACTCCACAAAGGTTCAGAACCAGGTCACTAGATCCTGAGTCAGTCCAGTGAGTTCCATGGGCCAGTTGCTGTGGTAACTGCAACACATGGTCTCTTCACAGAGGGAGGCTGGTGGTTAGCACAGCTCAGAGTCCTTGAGGATGCCTTGACCAAGGCAGAGAGTTCTTTATCAGCAGAGGAGAATGAAGACTAGCTGAGGCTCAGCACTTTGATCAGAGCAGCTGCAGCTCAAGGAAGTCAGCAGCTCTTCCCCATCCACAATGTGAGGAAGGGCTATCTCCAGGGTGACAGAAAAAAAAGTGTTGGATTCTAGGAGTATGTCCAGCTGACTCAAGTATGCTATATTCTAGGCAGAGGCAGATCCGGGAGGAGATCCAGGTGGCCTGGCTCTGCAGCCTGGCTCAGTCACTTTATCTGGTGCACCTTTCTCCCCCGGAGATAATTTCTACAAAAAGGAGAGGATTCCACACAGACCAAAAATGCTGGTGTCAGGGATTTTACAAAGTACCTGCAGTGAATACAATAAAAGAGAGTAATGAATTGAATTGCAATCTTAATCATCCAAGGGCTTACCCAACAACATTCAAGGTGAACCTTTGGATGTAAGTCAACATTACAATGTAAGTTTAGCATATTGATTTGTTGGGTTGTTTAAAAATCTGGCAAATTAGCATAACTCCACCCCCTTTATAACCTAGCCAGAACCTCTGTGCCAGTCCCCTAGCATTGGTGTCGGTGGCTAAACATGACATAAAAAATTACAAGAATATGCTTTCATTCATTCAATAGTGAATACCTAGGGTAAGCCAGACACTGTGCTGAAAACAGAGATTAAGGAACAGAGAGAAACCAAGATGGCGACATGGGTAAAAACCTAAGCTGCTGCCTCACACAATTTCAAAACTACAACTAAAAGACAAATGGGACATCATCCAGAACTACAGAAAGGCTGGCTGAGTGGAAATTCTACAACTAGAAAGAAAGAGAAAAGCACTCTGAGACTCAGAGTTGCTGCAGGAGGCAGAGGTACTGAGACACGCATGCAGAGAGGACTGGCAACTGAGTGCACAGCTTGCTTTCTCAAGTGGGAGGGAGACAAAAGCTTCCGACTGCTCTGAACTCCAGTTCTGGGCAAGACTCTGGGGACCCAGACTCATACGGGTTGAAACTGGACTGTCAGAAAAGAGAAAAGCACACTGAGACTCAGAGGAACTGAGCAAGGCAGAGGTACCGAGGCGCGCCTGCGGAGAGGATGAACAACTGAGTACGTGGCTGGCTTTCTCAAGCAGGAGGGAGACAAAAGCTCCCGAGCACTGAAATCCAGTTCCGAGTGAGACTCTGGGGACCCAGACCCATTCGGGGAGAAACGATTGTCTGGCAGTGGGCGGAACTTTATCTCAGGTACTTGAAACGATTACCATGGGACACTGCAACACGGTGGCCTATTAGAGCAGGGCTGACAGGAAACCAATGTTGTCTGTTCCGCCCTGAGACCGCCCCATCCAAGCTGAGCACAGAGGCTTTTGAAATTTTGCAAGTCTTGTCTCATAAGGGTGTCTCTAGCATAGAAGTTCTCCCATAGTAGACACAGCTGATCTTCACAGCCAATTGGTCTGGAAGTCAAGTCCTCTCAGTGATACCAACAGCAATCAAGGCTTAACTACAAGATTGTACACACAGCCACAAAGGGGTGCATCAAGAGTGTCCATCTCAGGTAACGGGACGCTGAGCTACTGGGCCCTATAGGACACCTAGCACACAAAGCCACTCTGTCAACTCAGAAAAGCAGCCAAAATGCCAAGACAAAGAAACATCACAAATTAAAGAAATGGAGGAAAGCAAATGACTGGATATAGAGTTCAAAACCAGTTATAAGGTTTTTCAAGAATTTTCTAGAAAAAAACAAATTTAGCGAGACCCTCGAGGATATGAAGGAGGACCAACTAGAGATTAAGCATACACTGACTGAAGTAAAAAATATTATACAGAGATCTAACAGACTAGAGGAACACAAGAATCAAAGATTTGAAATACAAAGAAGCAAAAACACTCAACCAGAAAAGCAAAAAGAAAAAAGAATCTAAACATATGAATATAGTGTAAGGAGCCTCTGGGATAACTTCAAGCATACCAATATCAGAATTATGAGGGTGCCAGAAGAAGAGAGAGAGCAAGATACTGAAAACCTATTTGAAGAAATAATGACAGAAAACTTCTCCCACCTGGTTAAAGAAATAGACTTTACAGGCCCAGGAAATGCACAGAACCCCAAACAAAAGGAATCCATAGAGGACCACACCAATACACATCATAATTAAAATACCAAGAGCAAAAGACAAAGAATATTAAAAGCAAGAGAAAAACAATTAATTACTTACAAGGGAGCACCCATATGACTGTCAGCTGATTTCTCAACAGAAGTTAGGCAGGCCAGATGGGAGTGGCAAGAAATATTCAAAGAAATGATGAATAGCAAGAACCTACAACCAAAATTACTCTACCCAGCAAAGCTATCATTCAGAATTGACGGTCAGATAAAGAGCTTCACAGATAAGAAAAAATCTAAAGGAGTTCATCACCACCAAGCCAGTATTATATGAAATGCTGAAAGGTACTCTTTAAGAAGAGGAAGAAGAATAAGGCAAAGATAAAAATTATGAACAAATACATATCAACAAGTGAATCTAAAAATCAAGTGAATAAAAAATTGATGAATAGAATAAACTGTTGAATATAATATAATCAGGGGCATAGAAAGGGAGTGGACTAAAAATTCTCAGGGGCGGAGGGGGAGAAGGGGTGTGGAGGGTGCAAAAATTGTACATCTATGAATGAGGACAGGTGGGGGGGGTAAGGGCAGAGGATGGGGTGGGAACCGGGTGGACGAGAGCAAAGGGGAAAAAAGGGAAACAACTGTAATATTATGAACAATAAAGATTTATTAAATTTAAATATATATATATATATATATATATATATATAACAAAACAAAAAAACACTCTCCCCTGCTTTCAAGTCCAAGAGGGAGGGAGGTAAGTAATTAATCCAGGACAACAAGGAATAACTGTAGAAGCACTGGTGAGGGGCAGCCTTAGTTCAAGAGGGCAAGAGGAATCAGGAGAGGTTTCTTGGAAATGTCATATCTGAGCTTGACTTTATTTGGATAAGGGGCTGTGATGGGGACGTAAAGCCAGGCAGTGTGGGTCACTAGAATGTTTGCTGTTGTTGGACATAAAGCAAATGGAGTGGGGCAGGTTGGAGAAACAGGCAAGGCCTTGGCCTCCCAGCTTGAGGGGTGTTAGCATTGCCCATTGTGCTTGGATTTGGACAGAGGGGCCTGTATCTTGGCTCCAGTCCAGGGACTGAAATTTCCGGAAACTTGTCCTGGGTAGCCTCTTGTCTATACTAGTCATTTACAAAGCAATGACTTCCAACAGCATTTACATTTTCTGAGAAGCATCAAATTGGTCTTCTCCAAAAATAAGTCTGTTTTCTGTTTAGCCCCAACGCCCCTTCTTTAGGAGATAGGGGAGAGTGGAACTCAGGCCTTTAAAAAATCTAGGTAATTCTCTAACAATTGAGAAAATAAACAGCTAAGAATTTGTCAATAAAATAGAAAGGAGATTTGGGGCCAGAAAAAATACTGCCAAGAGAAGTCACCATCATATTTAAAGAAATTTTCACCTCCTGCTTGTCAACCCAAAACAGAAGCATAAAGAGCAGCTGGACATCCCCTATTTCAGGTCACACGATCGATAGTACACTTAAAATCCGTAAATCACTTGCCTGGCCAGCGTGGCTCAGTGGTTGAGCATCAACCTATGAACCAGGAGGTCATGGTTTGATTCCTGGTCAGGCCACATACCTGGATTGCATGTCCAATCCCCAGTAGGGGGCATGCAGGAGGCAGCTGATCAATGACTCATCAATGTTTCTCTCCTTTCCTCTCTGAAATCAGTAAAAATATAAATTTTTTAAAAATTTGTACATTCCTGTATAAATTTTACCCTGTGGCTCCATATACCACCATCAGAATAAAGATCATATTCCTTAGAACATTCAAGGCCTTCACATATGGCCTTAACCTAGCTCTCCAGCCTCATTTCTCACCATACCCAAATACATTCATTCCCTTAACACAGGTCAGCAAACCATGGCTCACAAGCCACATGCGGCTCTTTGGCGCCTTTTTGGCTCTTCCACAAAATACCACATGCAGGCACACACATTCAGTATGATTGAAACATCGTGGCCCATGTACAGAAGTCAGTTTTCAGCTCTCAAAGGAAATGTCAATCGTTGTATTGTTAATATTTGGCTCTGTTGACTAATGAGTTGCCGACCACTGCCCTAACACATCAGCCTCTATGAGCCTAAATACAAGAGCATTTACTCAAAGCTCAGGGAAAGTAGTTCAAAAGTCACACATCTACTGAGGGCATTCTTTATAGTCTAAGAAAACACCCCAAAGCAGAAGAAAGTGACAACTGCCAAATCCAACTGGATGCCACTGCTACTAAGGAAGGTGCTCTCTTAGAGCAAGACCGTCCTTTACAGTTTACAAAAGCACTCTGTCTCTTACTCTCTTATCAGCTCTCAAATACCTGGTAAGTATGTAGGCAAGAGTTGTTATTCCCATTCTAGAGATGAGGAAATAGCCCCAGAGAGTCAGTGTGTGCTTAGAATCACATAACCATGAAACAATGGTGTCTGACTTTAAGAGCCAAAGCTCTTATAACAAAATCAGGGGACAAGGCACAACTGGAAGCAGTAGGGCCATCCCAGCTATCTTCAGATACAAAAGCCACACAGCTTTTTCCTCCTCACATGTCCCAGTCTGAGGGCGCCATCGCTGCAGTGCAGTGAGCTCAGCCATCACACTGCCATCTATTTGGCAAATGGCTGGACCAGTCTCCATGGTTGCCACCTGACCATTTTATGTCCAGGGCAGAAGGTAGGAAGTACAAGGCAATTAGCAGTGGAATGAGAACCTGGCTGTATCCCTGAAATGGTAGGTGAGCATCTTCCCTGTTCTACTCAAGATTCATGAATAGACTCACCTGGGGTGCTGTAGCACCTGCAGCAAGGTGCTCTTGGGAGGCACCCGGTACAGTTCTGCCCTGTCCTCATCTTCAAAGTAGACCTGCAAGATTAACGGAGGAGTGGGAGTGACTGTTATTAGCTGAACGCCTCCTGCACAGAGCTGTGTAATATAAAGCACTTAGTCCTACACAATAATACTAAGAACAGTATTATCGGCTCCATTTTCCAAAAATAGAACTAGGCTCAGAGAAGGGAAATAACTCACCAGTGAAACCCAGAAATAAACGGAACAGCCAAGACTCAAGCCCAGGCCTATGAGCCTTCTCTACCCTAACAATTCAATGTATCAAAGTTAATTTCCTGATTTTGATGGTTGACTGGGATTATGAAGAAAAATGTCCTTGTTTGTGACAGATACTGAAGTATTCAGGGGTGATGGGGGAGAAGCTGGAATCTTTCTGAAATGGTTAAAGTCAGACTCTTTATACTGTCATTTGTGATTATTTCTTAATCCCAACAATGGGATATTATTCAGCCTTAAAAGTGAAATTCTGACACATGCTACAACATGGATGAATCTTGAAAACATGCTAGGTAAAATAAGCCAGCCCCAAGACAAATATTGTAGGATTCCACTCATATGAGGTACCTAACATAGTCAAGTTTAATAGAGACAAAGTAAAATGGTGGTTTCTAGGAGAATGGAAAATAGGCAGTTACTATTTAATGGGTACTAAGTTTCAGTTTGGGATGATGAAAATGAAGATGGATAGTGGTGATGGTTGCATAATAATGTGAATGTACTTAATGCTACTGAACTATGAATAATAGTTACATATATATAATTAAATAACTGAAATAAAAATGGCATTTTATGGTAAATATATGGAATATAAAATGATAAAGTTAATGTTCTGTATATTTTACAATTCTTTAAAAAAGCAACGAATGTAAAAAAGGGGACATATATAATACTTTCAACAATAAAGATTAAAAAACAGGGGCAATGAAACCCTGTTTCCCCCTCAAAACATCCCATAGAGCAGCAGTCACAACCCAGTGGTCCGCAGGTTCCAAAAGGTTGGTGACCGCTGCCACAGAGGAACCAAATAAAATTTCTCTTACCTCTAAATTATCAGGACAGTATTTTTGCTCTAAGTCCCAAGCGGGTGTTTCACCAAACATCACGATTAGATGATCAATAAACCTAAGGATATAATATGCACTTTCTGGGTAACAATAACTCATGATCCACTTTCCCACATAACAGTCCCCAGACACCAAATCAGAGATATCAAGAATGTATACAGCAAGAAATGCAGGTGTAAGCCATTCTGACAACAGTGCCCAAAACATGTATGTGTATCACTTGTCCTATTATAACATAGTAATTTTCTTTAATTTAATTTACTTTACATTTAAGACTGCCTCAAGCTTAACATTCCTCACATTTAGCCACATTCTAAGCATTAACTCTAGGAAATCACATGTTAAAACTGCTAGTTATATTTTTTCTAATAAATATACACTTAAATTACTATGCATGTACTATCTACAATGATTTCCTATCGCACCAGATACATACAAACACTGTACTGTGGTGTTATTCTTACTAGCCCCATCAGTACAGTGGTGAGACTGTGTCTGTCATTGCAAAGCTAGTTAGCAAAGGGAGAAATCAGCTATAGGATTCAGATTATGCCAAACCAGACTGAAACCCTCTACACTATTCTCTTCCCTCAACCAAAAATCCACCTGTTCCTCCTGCAGAGACTACAGGAAAAGAGCATGCAAGCAAGAGCACAGATTTCCTGGGCAAGTAAATACCTGGAGTCCTCATGAAAAGCAGAGACAAAGTCCGACTGGGCATACTCCGGGTACAGAAAGAGCACAGGCCAGCTCAGTCTGCCCTGGTCATCTACACTCAGCCTGGTGCCGTAGGGGTTCTCAAAGCTGAGCCCATCCAGGAGTGCACTTAGACCTTCTGAGGAAGAATCTTCATCCTCACTGGCAGCTTCAGAGACTAGCCTGATGTTCCTAGCCTGGGGTAGAGACAGCAACCTTATTGTGTGGAAGGATGCAAACCCATTTCACAAAAAGGGAAACCATAACACTGCAAGCTTCCTGACTCATTGTCATTATCCCTGAGGCCTAACACATAGTTGGCATCACTTGTTTAACTGAACTTCCCCTGAACATCTACCAAAAACAGATGGGCTAGAGATGGTTCCCGCCCTCAAGACCAGCTCGGGGTCTAGTGGGGAGCTAGCTATGGAAATAAGTACAATATATAATAAGAAGTAAAGCTTTGGAACTGCAGACCATGATTAATTCAGTCTGGGGCCTGGAGGTGACTGGGGGAAGCTAGGCCTTAAACAAAGATTTTGAAAGGCAGAGTAGAAATGGGGAAAGGTGGAAGGGCATTCCACCCCAAGGAACATGTGCACAGAAAAGATCAAGAGCGAAGAGTGTGGCATGTGCTTCAGTTTAGCCAGGGCATGGAATACTAAAAATAATGCATAGTGACTTAATCTTGAGTGTCTTATGGAAATAAAGATAGATCTAAGGTCTGAATAGTGGAGTCACCTCTTATGTGTGTGTGTGTGTGTGTGTGGAGATTCCTAAGGCTACAAAGGAGGGGAAAATTACATGCAATTCAAATTGCCTTTGGTGTTATCTCCTAAATCAGAGGTTGGCAAACTTTCCCTTAAAGGTCAGATAAGAAATATTTTAGGCTTTGTGGGTCAAATGGTCTCTGTTGAAGTTAACTACTCAATTCTGGCATTGTAGTGTGAAAACAGCCATAGGTAACATTAACAGGCAGGGCTGCAGTTTGCTGACCCCTACTCTAAGCTATTGTTAAAATATAGCTGAAACCGGTTTGGCTCAGTGGATAGAGCGTCGGTCTGCAGACTGAAGGGTCCCGGGTTCGATTCCAGTCAAGGACATGTACCATGTTTGTGGGCACATCCCCAGTAGGGGGCGTGCAGGAGGCGGCTGATGGATGTGTCTCTCATCGATGTTTCTAACTCTATTCCTCTCCCTTCCTCTCTGTAAAAAAATCAATAAAATATATATTTTTTAAAAATATATATATATAGTATGTATGGCCTTGTGTATATACTGTCTGTTGTACAATGAAGTTTCTGAGATGCAGAGTTAGACTAAAGAAGAGAACCAAAATAAGGTCCGTGTACAAATATCTGGGTATTCCAATATCTTACTTTTTGAAAAATTATCAAATACCTCATTGTAGTCCTTGCTGGTTTGGCTCAGTGGATGGAGCTTCAGCCTATGGACTGAAAGGTCCCAGGCTCAATTCCAGTCAAGGGCACATGCCTGGGTTGTGGGCTTGATTCCCAGGGGACATGCAGGAGATAGCCAATCAATGATTCTCTCTCATCACTGTTTCTCTCTCTCTCTCTCTCTCTCTCCCTTCCTCTCTGAAATCAATAAAGATTTTTTTAAAATGCTTATTATGAATGATTAGATGGCAAATCGGGAGAATTCCATTTTGTTTAGCCTATTAATACATGTTAGTAGATTGCTTGTTGTGGGAGGGACTAGTGGAGTGCATCTTAGTAAAGTTCTCAAAGTCAAGAAGTCACCTAAATGGGTGCACAATTTAACTCACCAAAGAATGAAACAAAGAGCCTACCCGACACTTTCAAAGCAGGTGTCATGTCCATTGTGAAGACCAAGACCAAGCAAGCCAAGTCTCATCAGGTGATTTGTTTACCAGGTAAAAAGCAGGGTTTGGATCAGACTACGTTCATTTAAACACAGTGAAGCCCACCAGTGTGGGTTAGGGGTTGAGCATCAACCTATAAACCAGAAGGTCACGGTTTGATTCCCAGTCAGGGCACATGCCCGGCTTGCAGGCTCAATGCCCAGTGTGGGATGTGCAAGAGATAGCTAGCTGATCAATGATTCTGTCATCACTGATATTTCTCTCTCTTTCTCTCCCCCTTCCTCTCTGAAACCAATAAAAAAAATATATATAGTTTTAAAAGAACTGGATGATTGTGTCTTCAGAAACTCAGGTTCTTTTTTTTCTTAGAGAGGAAGGGAGAGGAATAGAGAGAAACATCGATAAGAGAGAAACTGATCAGCTGCCTCTTGCACGCCCCTTTTGGGGATGTGCCTGCAACCAAGGTACATGCCCTTGGAATCAAACCTGGGACCTTTCAGTCCACAGACCAACGCTCTATCCACTGAGCCAAACTGGTTTCGGCAAGGTTCTTTTAAGATAAGAAAGAAAAAGGAAAAGAAGGAAGGAAGGAAGGAAGGAAGGAAGGAAGGAAGGAAGGAAGGAAGGAAGGAAGGAGATAGATAGATAGAGAGAGATAGATAGATACAATAAAGAGAGGGGCAAGCCAAGGCTCAGCAGGTGACTTGCTCATCAGGTAAAAGCAGGATTTGGATCAGACTACATTCATTTAAAACACAGTGAAGAGAGGGGAAGGGAGGTAGAACTTATTGCTGCTGTTGTCATAGTTAGAGGAACTTTTTCAGAATGCAGTAGAACACTGGCTAAGAGCAAGGACCTGGCTCTGACACATTGACCGTATGAGGTTTCTTCACCTCTCTGAGACTATGTCATCAGCTAGCAAAACAGGAGCAAGAAATCCTACCTCAGAAGGCTACTGTGAAGATTAAGTGATGCTTAAACCATAGCAATTATTCAGTATAAGTTACCTGAGACCAACATATACACACAAGTGGGAGAGCTGACTGAACTCAGGGAGTCGGACTCCAGAGCCCCTTCATCACGAAACTTTATCAAAGCAGGAAGAAAATGAACAAATTCATTCTGGTAAAGCATCTCAAGAAAGGTTCCCCAAAAACTTCAGAATTCTTAGGTTTAGCAAGACCATAACGGCCTAAGGTTTGAGAGCTTACCTTGATGGCCTGGAGTAAAGCCTCATTCTGATTCTGCTCCTTCTTCTCTTTCAGCTTTGCTTTCCTTATATCCCTCTGTTCAGTCCGCTGAAAATAAATTCAGACACATCAGCTCTAAGGAACTTGCTTCCTTATGTTAAAATCCCAGCCTGCTCCTAAAAATTACTACCTCTGTTCTCCATCCAATACAGGCTCCTATGTCAAGGATACCAGTGGTGCACATTAAGATGGATGTTCAATAAACATTTAAAAATATACAGTTCCTGTACCTAAAGATTCAGTCCACGGGAGTGGGGGTGCGGGGTGTGTGTGATGGACAGACAGGTAAAAGATCTGTGATGTGTTACCCTGGCAATGTGAACCAAGTGCTATGAACCACAGAGGAGGGAGTAACTGACTCTGCACCTTTGAGGAAATGGTTTTAAATATATGAGGAAAGATTCCACCAGATGAAGGAGAAAGAGCATTCTCGGTAGAGAGACTGACATCAAATGGATACCACTATGGGTCTTTTGAAACAGTCACCTTTCTTTTGGTTTATTCTTCCTTTTCCAATGTATTCTTATTTTACTTATTTATGTATTTATTTACTTGACTGATTAGTGGTACTGTACACAGCATATAGCAGTGATACAATCTCTTGGCAGGAAACTGTCCAGTTGAAGTAAAGATATTAGCCGAAACCGGTTTGGCTCAGTGGATAGAGCATCAGCCTGCAGACTGAGGGGTTCCAGGTTTGATTCCTGTCAAGGGCATGTACCTTGGCTGCGGGTACACCCCCAGTAGGGGGTGTGCAGGAGGCAGCTGATCAATGTTTCTCTCTCATCAATGTTTCTAACTTTCTATCCCTCTCCCTTCCTCTGTAAAAAATCAATAAAATATATATATTTTAAAAAAGATATTATATAGTGTCTTATTAGGTATTTACATTTGTTGTTTGTTGAACAATTACCAATCATCCCATCTGTTAAGAGGCTTGCTTTGTGCATGAGAGGGAGGAGCAAAAGGAATGGTGAGAGCAAGGGGAGAGTTGGTCACACCTGGAAGATTTGGATACCACCTTCCAGTTAGAGGAGTACCTTGTCTTGCTCTGGAATACATAAAATACACATCAGTCTATAACTTATCTACTTTTGTCTCTAGTGATTTAAACTTAGCCTCCTTTAACTTGGCCAACCTATCAATTGCACCTAGGATAGAATCAATTCTCTCCAGTAGCTGATCTCTAATTTCCTTTTTATCAGTGAATATATCACTGGTCTCTTCACTTGACTCACTTCCAGGAGGCTCCATTTCTTCCTTTTTACTCTTGTCATTTGTAGAGTCAGTACATGTTGACATTTCTTCTATCCTTGTTTTTGTTTCTGTGGCAGCTAAAGACAGACCTTGGGTCAACACTCACTGTGGTTTGTCATCCAGGAATGCTGGTGTGTCTCTGCACAGAGGTCCGAAAGGTGGACCTGCCTGATGAGGGTTCGTACGTACGTCTTAGTCAAAACTTTTTGGTTCGTGATTTTTGTTTTTAAAGAAGAATAAGTTTACAATGTCCAAAAAGAAACAATCTGGGGAATGCAAATTTGTTATTAATGTTAATTAAATGCCAAGTGGCTACTGATTTTGCCACCAACCTTTAGTCTGTCTGCTTTAATCCTCATTTCCAGAAGCTTCTTCTCTTTGGCATCTATCTGCAGCCCCTCATCACACCAGTTCACAGCCTCAGCAAAGTTTTTCAGTTCCAGATGGCATAAGGCACCTGCAGAACCCAGAACTCTTAGGACCCATGGACAACATGAATGGAAAGAATCCCCTTGAGGAAGATTCCCTTCCTCCACCAGCCACCAGGCAGCACCCTGAAGAGAAAACAGATAAAGCCCCTTGTACTGTATTCCCAAGACTGGAAGACCATTTTTGTATCTTAGATCAAAAGTTCTCTAGGGCCCTCAACTCAAAACTCCTGTGAGACTTCCTAGTCTTAAGGACTTATAAAAGTAGGGAAGCCGAAACCGGTTTGGCTCAGTGAATAGAGCGTCAGCCTGCGGACTGAAAGGTCCCAGGTTTGATTCCGATCAAGGGCATGTATCCCGGTTGCGGGCACATCTCCAGTAGGGGACATGCAGGAGGCGGCTGATCGATGTCTCTCTCTCATCTATGTTTCTAACTCTCTTTCCCTCTCCCTTTCTCTCTGTAAAAAAGTCAATAAAATATATTTAAAAAAAAAAACAAAAAAAGTAGGGAAGGCTGCAGTTGAGTGGCAAAAAGCACAGGCCTTGGAATCAGATCTGGCTGGAAATCTGGCTCTGTCATTTACCAACTAGGCATTACACAAAGGACTGAGCATTGCTGAGCTTCAGGTTCAAATGAGAAGAATAAAGTCCATCTCAGGTCATTTTTCTAAATGGAGTCAGAAAGCAGAATCTGCCTCAGCCATTAGTCAAAGCAGTGGCAAGACCAAAGACATGAGGTCTCTCCTAAAACTGTTCTTGATGGCTCCCAGTTTAAGCTGCTTCTCCTTTAATCATGCTCAGTTTTTTCCAGTTAGTCATGTAGGCTTTCCACAGAACTTCTCAATATGAGAACAATAAGTGCTGAGATGTCAACAGAATCCAACTTCATCTTCCAAAAGTAAACAGATACTAAGAATGGGTGTCTTGCCAAGGTCACATGGTAAGGTAAAACTGACAATTCAATTAAGGATTATAGACTTCCAACATAAGGGCAGTTCCACAGGACTCCATTCAATTTACTTGCCAATCTTCGTTCAGTACCTTCTTTCCCTATGAGAAACATGGATCTACCTATCACCCCAATCATAAATATCTAAAGAAGCATAACTTCAATAAAGCATTTTAAGTTGGTCCATGAGGATATAGGGAAAATTAATATTTAAGGAATAAAAAAGTTTGCACAGCAACTTTGAGCCTTTTTCTTTTTAAAGGTTAAGTATAAAAAGTAATAAAAGCACTATTATTACATAGAAAGGTCAGACTATAAGAAAAAAAAATAATTGGGAACATCTCAGCCTCAGAGTTATCAGCAAAGGTTCCATAACTTATCTTTTAATTAACATTTACATGATATTTGAAGATTTCACTGTTCAATCAACTAATTTGGAAAAAAATTAGAATGTGATTTTTGGAACTGCTTTAATTAATTTTATTCTTTATTAATGTGAAATGAGGAATTTCAATTGCTCTACAAATTCTTAAAACACAAAGGGTTGGATTATTTTCTGGAAAATTCTTTTTAAAATGGCATGTTGCTATTGACAAGGACTAGGAACTTAACATCAAAATTGCAAAAATAAGGAAATTTCATTAGTATTTTAGCACCTTCATACCAAACCTTAAAATGTCTCAACTTTTGGTACCATAGTGCTAACTTTTCCTTAATTACTATCATACTTGTTCTACAAGACTTACCTCTTACTATTGCTTTGAGGTGGGAGGGTTTTAGCTTTCTGGCAGCCGTCACATCATTGAGAGCAGAACGAAAATTGCCTGATGAAACATCATTTAGTAAAAGAAATAACATGGTTTAAGATCAGAATCTTTTCAAAATTTTATGTGTAGAAATAAAGAAACTCTTGTACAATCTTGGATAGATATAATCAAAGCAACTGTTTTTAGAAAAAATATATATAACTATGCTCATCAAAAGCCTTAGAAACACTTAAAACATCAGGCAACCAACCCACCAAACTTAGGGCTAGCTAGTAAGCACATGAAAAGATGCTCAACATCAGGAATTAGAAAATTAAAATTAACATGAAATTGGTAAAAATAAAGTTACATAATATCCAGATATGAAAAAAGGGCACTCTAATAGTAAATTAAAGAGCAAATTAGCATGCACTTTGTGGATACACTGTGACCTAATAATATTCTTCTAAGAATTTATCCTACCTTACATAGTTGCTATGAGGTCAACAGGGTAACAAATTGAGAGACATTAAATGTGAAAGCCATACCAGTGACATATTTAAGAAATGGCTCTCGTATTTATCCATTTGCTCCTCTGGTGTCCTCACACACATTTTTTTTTCTTGCAAGGTGCTTTTGTTCTTATTAGCCCTATAAATTACATCATTTAAGCTCCCCAAATTAAAGAACTATGTAGCTCTTCTTCACAGTGCAATGTCTAACATACAGTTAAAGTCAGGTCTTTATCTCTATGATGCCAGTGCCTGGCACCGAGTATTAAGCGCTGAATGGAGATAATGAATTCCTCCGGAAATTAGAAGACTGGGTTTCTAGTCCAGGTCTGGCATTAAAGAAAGGGTCCCTTTCTGGGCCTATGCAAATTGAGGGCATTGGCTAGCCCAAATAATCTTTAAAGTTCTACACCACTTTTTTTATTTTTATTGATGTCAAAGAGGAAGGAAGAAGGAAAGAGAGAAACATCAATGATGAGAGAGAACCATTCATCAACTGCCTCCTGCATGCCCCACACTGGGGATCAAGTCAGCAATTGGGGCATATGCCTGATCAGGAATGGAACTATGACCTCCCAGTTCACAAGTCAACATTCAACCACTTAGACATGCTGGCCGGGCACCACTCTTACTTTTTAGAACTTTATAATGAAACAGGCTAAATGAGAAACCAGTTTGAGTAGGTGATGGTTGGGGAGAAACTGTGTTCAAATAGTGATGAATCCCAACAGACTCATCCCAGCTAGATTACAGGGCCTATTCTTTCCCATACCCTCAGAAATGCCTGGTTCCATTCCTAGGTCCTCTTATATACATGGATTTAAAATAACCAAGACTAGCCACCAGCAAATAATCAGTATTTCCCAAAGTCACATTTGCGGAACAGTACTGCATATTAATAAGCGTTACTTGAAGAGGGGGCTTACAAAACTTGAGAATCATCAGGTAAAGTTCTTTGCTATAAGTTGCCTCAGAGTCCTTAACATACTAATGTACACTGCAAATCCCCCACAGAGAAGCAGCACTTTCCAAACTTATTTGTCCAAAGACTGTGTTTTTTTTTTCAAGAGTCCCGTAGAATACTCTTTGAGAAAATCTCCCTTAGATAATATAGTTTCATATAAAGACCTCAGTCCTTCTAGTATCCTAAGGAAGGCTAGAGCAGGGGAAAGGAGGAAGAGGAGACTTTTTTTTTTAATTGATTTTTTACAGAGAAGAAGAGAGAGGGATAGAGAGTTAGAAACATTGACCAGCTGCCTCCTGAACACCCACTACTGGTGACGTGCTTGCAACCAAGGTACATGCCTTAGACCAGAATCGAACCTGGGACCTTTCAGTCTGTATAGGCCAATGCTCTACCCACTGAGCCAACCCAGAAAAGGAGACATTTTGTGAGGGAATAGAAGCGTGTGTGCTAAAAAAAATCCCAGATCATATCAACTCATATTATTAAAGTATTTAATGTCACTCGTTTGGTTCAGATGGCAAAGTATGCTTTCTATCTGGTTTCTCTTTTCACCAAGTCTACCTGGAAGATCAGAGTCCACTGCAGGGGACCACTGGTGGTCCGTGAGATTCCAAAGGCTGGCGACTGCTGCATTTAACAACTCTAGGTATCTGGGATAAGTAGCTCTTTTTCCTGACACTCGCCAACTCTCCACTAGCCACCATGATAGCTTTTTCATAAGTTAACTCTTTTGAAAGCACTCAACAGTGAAATAAATTACCCAGATAGTACTGTGCTGCTGCCCGGTTGGTATAAAGAACAACATTCAAATCAGGGTCTGCACATTTTTTCTTTAAGCCTTCAGTATACGAAATCACAGCTTTTTCATAGTCTTTTTCTTTAAAGTACTCATTGCCCTCATCTTTATACGTCTTGGCCTGTTCTGCAAAGAAAATAAGAAACAATATTTATTTTTTAAAAGGCTCAAGTTAAAAATATTCTAAATCATGCAACCATGAAACATAATAAACCAAATAGAAGAAACTAAAAGGAAAGAAAACTAAAAAATTAATCCTATAAAACTGGGTATTAACATGGAAAAATAGTCAAGTGTATGTAATGCTACAATCAATTCCAAATATTTTACAAGGGAGGTTAAGTGCTTACCAAAAAAAGAAGCATACAAGAAAAAGGCGTACTTATCCTAGCTCTTTTTAGTTACTGAAGAAATGGGGAGAAGTAATACTTCCCCCCATTTTGCTTTATATTCTTTTACTCCCTAGAATACAAATTCCCTCCTCACCCTAGTAAGAGCCTACACACAACTGTTAAGATTCAGTTCCAATTTCTGGTCCATTGTGAGCCCTCTCGTACCTCTCTGCCCTCAGTGTTCCAGCAGCGGCATCTAGCATGTAGCTCCATGTTAGCACTCACCACACACGTTTTGTCCTGATTTTTTAGGACAATCTGGCTACCCGCTGGGCCATGACCCTCTTCTTCATTCCTCCATCCCTAATGCCTAGCATTTAGTAGGCATCCAAAAATACTGTGTGTGGAATAAATAGTGACGAGTTATCTCAGGCTAACTATTACTTGTTATAAATCAGAACGACTCACCCTGGACCGCAATTCAATGGAGACACAAAACAAATGTTAAGAGTCACGGAAGATACCTTCTGGAGGTCGCTCGTCATCAAAAATAATCGACTGGAGGCAAGCCAGGTCAGGATTCTCCTTGGGATCGATTTCTGACGGCGCTTCCTTCATAAACAGGGGGATCTTTTCAAATTCCTGGAGATGGTTAAGAGAAGAAGCAACTATACAAACAGGGTTTGCCCGCTGAGCAGATCCAAGTCTACATCAGCGGTTCTCAACCGGTGGGTCGCGACCCCTTTGGGGGTTGAACGACCCTTTCACAGGGGTCGCCTAAGACCATCGGAAAATGCAGATATTTACATCACGATGCATAACAGCAGCAAAATTTCATGGTGGGGGGTCGCCACCCCATGAGGAACTGTATGCAAGGGTCGCGGCCTCAGGAAGGTGGAGAACCACGGCTCTACATCCAAGGTTTCTTATCACGATTTGCAAAGCACCGCGATTGGCTGTATCGCCCCCTATCCAGGCCTCGGTTTCCACCTGTAAAAGGCGTGTGGAACCATGACCTCTAAAGACCCTTCAGTTACCACGTTCCTGGCAGAGCGGTATGGTCCCCGCTCACGGGGCGCTCACGGTCCCCGCACTCGCCGCCCGCGCTCCGTCCGCGCCACAGGCCCGCGAGGCTGGCGCAGTTTAGAGCCCGGGAGGGGGCGGCTCCCAGAGTTAAATAACTGACCCGGGACCAGGGCCACAGTGTGTCTGTCCGACTCCGAGGCCTGCACCCCTACTTGTCCCGGCAGGTTAAGAGTTCCCTCGAGGCCGACTTCTAACACTGAGCAGAAACCCGCCTCCGTGCGCCGGCAGCGCCAGGGCCCGGGCGCTGAGGGGGGCGCGAGCCCGCACGACGCGCCCACGTGTGCGCGGAGCCCACGGCCCGCCCACCTCTTCCCACCGGTCCTCGCAGAAGCGGCCACGGTAAGGCTGGCTCTGGAACTTCTCCAGGAACGAGTCCGTGGCGTCCTCGGAGGCGGCGTCCGGCTCGGGCCGCTCCATGGCACCTCCGGGGGCCCGACCGCCACGGTCCCGCGGTCCCCGCGCGGCTTCCGGCGGTGCGGGCGCCCTCCCCTAAGTCCTCCGGGCGGCGCCGGCCCGCGCGCCGGGGTTCCGCGGTGCCGAGGGCGTGGCCTGCCCGGCCGCAGCCACACCCCCGGACACGCACCTGCGCGCCCCGCCCCCCTCTCCGCGGCCGCAGCCCCGCCCCGAAGGCTTTGGAGGGTGGATAGATAGACCCCCAGCTCCCACCGCGCCCACTACTTCCTTAGCTCATTTGTTCAGCCGGCTAACACATTTCCGAGCTTCTGTGCGCCACGCCTGTTGCCAGGGGCTGGGGAAACAAAGCAGATAAAATCCCGGCCCTGCAGGAGGTGATAAGGTGGTGGGGAGCGACAGACAATAAAATAAGATGGGAGAGTTTATCAGGTGGCAGCAAAATCTATGGGAGAGCCGAAACCGGTTTGCTCAGTGGATAGAGCGTCGGCCTGGGGACTGAAAGGTCCCAGATTCTATTCCGGTTGAGGGCATGTACCTTGGTTGCGGGCACATCCCCAGTGGGAGGTGTGCAGGAGGCAGCTGATCGATGTTTCTAATTCTCTATCTCTCCCTTCCTCTCTGTAAAAAAATTAATAAAGTATATTAAAGTATTTTTAAAAAATCTATGGGCGAACAGTTTTAAACCTGTGGACAGTCATTCAAGCAAAGGAGGAAGCCTGGAGTGAAAAGGGGAATGGAGAGGGGGAGAAAGAAGAACATTCCCCAGGGAGCCAGGGCAGAGCCCCAGCGAGGGGAGCTTTGGGGATGGGATGCTGGAGCAGAATGAAAAAAAAAAAAAAAAGTGAGGTGAGAGGATAATGGACCGTGATTCTGAGGACCGGGTTTTCCTCAGTGCAATGGGGCCTTTTGGAGAGTTTGGGAAAAAGAAGTGATGTGATCAGGTGTGTCAGTTTCCAATATTAACCACTGAAAGGAAATGGACTCCCCTCCATCTTGTCCTATAAGGACGGGGACCCCTGCCTAAACCCCCTCCCTTTTCTGGGAGTGGCCACAGGTGTGCCAACAATGTCTTAACTTCCCCGACCCTCACCCGAAAGGACCAATGAAGCTCCAGGGACACAGCTAAGGTCCTAATTAGGCTTAACCACAGAAAGACCCCAATTCAAGTGACCAATCTCTGTAACCCTCATCACTTTCCTAAGCCCCCTAATTATCCTACCCCATATAACTCATTGTTCCCGCCTGGCTGTGTCTCTCGCCTCACTGCTGCGCCAGAAAGAGGCTGAGAGCCAAACCCGGGTTTGAATAAAGACTCTTTGCTTTTGCATCGGAAAAGGCTCCTTAGTGGTGGATTATTGGGGACCCCGAACTCTGGGCATAACACCACCTCCTACCCCCACTGCTGAGATGGAAACAAGATCTCTAGGCCAGGTGAGCCTTCCTACAGCCAGCGTGTTACCAGCAAATGGCTTCAAGCCCTGCATTGGGTACTACAGCCTCCGGGAGCCCACAGCCTGGTCTGGAAGGAAAGGCAGCCCAGCCGTACGCAGCCCATGGGAAGGGGAGCTGCTTACAAGCCTGCAGAGGAGACACAGAGTGGGTTCTAGCCAATGAAAGCAGCAGTGTCTCCAGAAGGATAGGGCTGAGGCATGAGTAGGAGACCTCTGGGACTCCTTTGATTCCCTTTTATGACCTTGGACAAGGCCCACTGTCGAAGCCCCGTCCTCATATGTTGAGTACAGGCCATGAAGCCAGTCTACCCTCCCCATAACTCTGTATGGCTGCTAATGAAACTCCAAGAAGGCCATGCCTGTGAACATTTTTGGCCATGGAAAAGAACCATCCCATTTCCTACCCTCTCTTTAGCCCAGTATCCTGATGGCCTTGGCCTACCATTTCCTGGAGAGTGATTGTGTGGTCAACTTCCTGGGTTCCTTCTCCGCAGTTGTGCCCTCTCATTAGTCTGAGGCTTGAACCTGTCCACACCTGACATTCTATGCGGGCACACATCTCAGGGAACCCCTCCCACAGGTCCATGAGGAGCGATGGATGAAGGAGTCCAGCACAGTGCTCTCTGTGGTGCCTGTGAGAGGAGGACCTGGGCCTCCATCCTCAGGGAGTAAATGGCGCCATGGAGTCGAGTCCCACAAAGCAGAGGTGGTGGGGATACGCATAGCATCATGGGCAGGACCTCAAACCCAGTGCTGAGTGGAGAAAGCTTGTGAAAAATGTATGCACAAAAGTTGCATTTTGCAAGAACACGAACAAGCTGAAAATACTCATGATAACACATTAGAGTGGTGGAAGGGGCTGAGGAGGGCTCTGGGGCATAAAAGGGAATAATGGAAAAGAAGGAGTGGCAGAAAGCTCACTCTCAGTGGAACCAGAGGGCAGGCAGAGAGCGTGGGGGAGTTGGGTGGACAAGAGCACAGGCAGGGAGACCTGCTTCAAAGAAGGGCAGGGGTGCTGGGTGCAATGTGGGATGAAGAGGGTGAGCAGACCTGTGTGAGGGTCACGGTAGAGAATTTTCAGAAGCTGGTGGTTGATGAAGGAAGGGGAGGAGGAGCAAGGTGCTCAGGTTTCTGGGTGGATGACTGGGTCAGCGGTGTTCCCACACTGAGTGGTCCCTCAAAGCAGGAGCAGGTTTGGGGAGGAGTGAGTTCAGGCTGGACCTGGTGAGCTTGATGGGCTTGTGTGCCATGCTCTCGGAGACACACTCATCAAGTGTCTGGCTGCACAGGGTGGAGCCCAGCAGAGGATCTGAGATGGAAACAGACCTGAGACTCATCTGTGTACAGGGGTGAAGTGAGATCCCCCGGGCGAGTAGAGAGTGGGAAGAGACATAAGCCCGAGGAGCACCTACATTTAAGTTCCAACTGCGGAGAAGGAACCCAGGAAGTTGACCACACAATCACTCTCCAGGAAATGGTAGGCCAAGGCCATCAGGATACTGGGCTAAAGAGAGGGTAGGAAATGGGGATCCACTGCCTCAGACCATACACTGCCTCGGGCTGGGCTGGGTCTCATTCGTGTCTGTGTCTTGGGTACCCAGAGCAGGTGCAGCCCAGGTTAGCTGCTCAACCAATGTTACCCAAATGAATGGTGACCAATCTATGGGTAAAGGCCCGAGGGTGAGTCTCAGAGCTTAGGGTTCTGAGTTGTGCATGATGTCATGAGGTGGGAGGAGTCTCTTCTTTTCCTCCCTCAAAAAATACCCAAGTCATCATCTCCTTTTGTGCTTACGCTCTCCCAGTGGGGGAGGGGAAACTGAAATACCCAGCAAACTTGCCGTGTGGCCTTGAGGAAGCCGCTTCCCCTCTTCGAGCCTCAGCTTCCCCACTTCTAAAGTGGACTAACAGTCTCTGCGAGTCCGTACATGTGGACTGAGTCAATGACGAAGGCCTTGCTCCTCTCACTGATTCGTTCTGTGGAGCAATGATTGCTCCAGACCCCAGGGCATCTCCCACCAGGAAACACTCAGGGGCGAGAGGTGAGCCACATGGCATTTATAGTGAGCATGGCTGGGGCCAGGGCCTCCCCTGCAGAGGGCTGGGGCTCAGGGACATCACGGCTTCAAGGACATCGTCCAGGAACCCAGGGCCTGCATGATCCAGGAGCGTGGCTGGTGGGACGTGGGCAGGTTCTCGCAGCTGGAGCTCCAGCGGTGCGTGGTGGCCGGGTCACACACCCACAGGTCTCCATGTGGCAGTGGCCAGGAGGTCCGCCAGCAGCTGGCCAGGATGTTGTCCTGGGCTTGGGCCGCACAGATGCACACCGATGCTTCCGGGTCATGTCTCAAGTTTTCCAGAGCTGAGTCATGAGAAGGAAGAGGCCCCTTGTTAAGACCACGTCCCCACATGGATCTCACACCTCACCCTTCCTTCTCACTCCCACACCGTGGCTTAGACACCCGTGGGCTCAGCCGCCCCTCATCTTACCGGGCTCCCAGCTCCTCAAATTGTTTACACTTCAAAGGCTGATGCAAAATGTGCTTCCTCCAGGAAGCCTTCTTGGACTGCCCCATCCTATCTTTGGCTTTCCCTGTTACAAAAGTAACCTCCCCCCCCTGAAGAGTTTGAACTGCTTGCTCTGAACTAAGTGGTTTTGGTCTGGCTTTCTGAGCCTGTTTCCTGGACTATAAGCTCCCCTAGGTTGGTGATGTCCTGTGCTTAGTGACTCTGTGGTACCTAACATGTACTCGCATGCATGAAGACAAACAACTGAACTGAATGAGGACTCTTGGGCTCCACCCCTTCCCTTTCCTCTGGCCCATTGGGAGCCTACCCTTCTCTCACCGGCCCCTGAAACCTCACCAGCACAGTGCACAGCTTACCCGCTTTAACTTCATTCAGACGCTCTTCCGTCATGATGCTATCCATGAAGGGGACCAGGGACCCTTGAGTATAATCCAAGCAAGAGGTCAGCACATCCACTCCCTGACTCTGGCCCGCCCCCGTCCCTCCCTCGGACCAGACCTCCTCAGAGAAGCTCTTCCCACTCTCCTGCAGCCTCACAAATGAGGACATCAAGGTGAACTTCATTTGGACCCTGGGACCTTGTCCCCAAGAGGGGCCCTGGGAGAGGGGCCCAGGGCGGGGGTGGCATCAGGACAGGCAGAATATGAACTGTTGCCAAGGCTGACGGACAGCCCCCCATGGTCCCTGCGGCAGATTGGCCTTAAGCGTCCTCACCTGAGACACAGGGGTAGGTGCTGCCTCAGCTGCTTCTTGTTCAGGGAGTTTGAGCCACAATAACATGAAAGATGCTGAGTGCCTGGCGCCCCTTCCAGGTGGGAGGTTGGCAGGGCCCGTGGAGGGGTGGAGACCCAGCTCCTCAGCCATGGTGGGCAGCCCTCCCCCGCTCCCAGCGGCCTGCCTGGCTCCCCAAGGGCCTGCAGGTCCTTGCATGGCCTGCTCCCCTTGGCAGGCCCTCCGACACTACAAGCTCCCTAGCATGGGTCATGTCCTGTGTCTCGGTGACTCCATGGTCCTTCTGGCCAATTCCTGTTTACCCTCGAGTATTCAGCTCAGCGGAGTTTCTCCCCTAGGAAGTCCTTCCTGCCCCTGCCCAGCTAAGTGAAGCACCTCTCGGGGCTCCAGAGTCCCTGTGCGTGTCTCTCTGTGTGTACACCCGGCTGTCTTTCACATGTGATTGATGAACTCCTGCCAAACCAGGGGTTTCTTCAATCTACTGAGGAGGGGAGGGCAGGCAGTTTCTGAGGACCCTAAAGTGTGTGCACAACTGTGTGTGTGTGTGTGTGTGTGTGCCTTTTCCTAGAGAAAGTGCTCTTGACTTTCTTCAGAGTCTCCGGAAAGATTGGTAACACAGAGGTTGGGACCGCTGCCCACACGGGGGCTGGCTGGGGGCAGAGGCAGGCGCTGCTCGCCTTGTTCCCAGCCCAGGCCCTGGCACAGAGGAGATGCCCAGGTTTAAAAGTGATCACTTTGAACAAGATTTAGGAAATAATGTCACTCCATGTGAGACACATCCTGAGGGCTCCCCCAGCCCCAGGCATGGCTCCTCCATCCCATTGCCAATCGCTTTACCAGCCCTCCCGCATCACCTCCTGTTTCTCTACACTAAGCCCAGTGAGAGACACAGAGCAGAGGGTCAGCCACCACTTGCTGAATCAATGGCTGAAGGGATTCACGGATGACTGGATGGATGCAAAACTGCAAATGAATTGAGGAAACTCAAGGAAACATTGCTTTACAAAGTGGGGGGCTGGGAGCATCATCCTCTCCAAGCCTCTTTGCAGCTGGTCCTTGGTGAAGGGTGTGTGTGGTTATTTGGGGACCAGGTAGGGGAATAGCTGGGGGGAGACATACCCAGAATGTCAGGGAAGGGTCCTATGGGGGATTGTGGGAAATAGAATGATGGTGACTAACATGGAGTGAGCACCTTGATGAGCCAGGCTTCACATAAAAAGTAAATAAAATTCTCCTCCACCTGAAACAGGAGTTGATCCCCCACTCACAGAGGAGAAAACTGAGCTCAGAAAGGGGATCAAGGAGCTGAAATTTGACTTCACTGTCCCACTGTGCCGTGTGGCCCTCCTGCTGGGCCTCGACCCAGGCGGGAAGCAGTAGCTCTGCTGGGTACAGGCGCCAAGGCTGTGGCCTGCACAAGGGCCCCAGGCTGAATGCAGCTGTGGCCCACTTCCCAGGCACTGGTCTGAGAGGAGAGAAGACTTTTCTAATTTGCACCACGACTATCTGCTGGCCAACCCTCAAACCCAAGGAAGGGTGCCAAAAAGGCCGGCAGCTTCCTCCCAAGGCGTGGAAGCAAACTGAAGACGGTGCAGAGCCCCAGGAGCCAGGGCAGGTTACCTATGAACAGGACCGAGGACTTCCGGAGGGAGGCCCGGGAATTCTTGGAGTACTCCAGGCTCTGGCTGAGAAATATGGAGGCGCTGTCTCGGTGGGTATTCACCTGGGACAAGAGAACCCCGAGAGCGCTGAGCCCTCACATAGACTCATCCGCTCCTCCCGATGCTAGGAGTGGAGACTCTGTCAGGCAGCCACGCCCTGGCCCTTCGCCTCCTCCCTGCCTAAGCCCGCAGAGACCAGCCTCATCTTCTCTTAGCTGATTACAACAATCACTTTAGTTTCTCCTCTTCTGACCCCCCCCCCTCTTTCCCCCGCAGCTACAACTAGGAGGAAAGTTCTAAAATGCAAGTCCAGCCAGAGGTGAGAACACAGATGGCAGAGAAGAACATGATAAGGAGACGGTTCTGACCAGGGTGAAGGGTTCAAGTGCAGAGCAGATGGGAATAAACTGGAGAGTTAGGAGGGTCTTAAACACCCTTGAAAACTAGACAGGAACAGGGCTTACTTGTGCATTAGAAAACAGGCAGCCAGCTTTCATGCATGATAGGGCAAAGGCAAATCAGTGTTTGGGGCACAATAGTCTGACAGTGGTGTTCAGGATGAGTCTGATCAAGTAGAAACTGGGGGCAGGCCTCCTGCTAAGAGGCTGTTTCGGGAGACGAAGAGACGTCTGATCTGATCACTCCTCTGTGGACAATGTGCACATTGTATAAAGCCTTCATGATCAAGTTCCTTCTCGGCCTCGACTTCCACCACTGCCTCCACCCGCCTGGACCCTGTGCTCCAGGCCCAGCAGGTCGCCAGCTCTCCCCAGGTCTGTGCCTGGTACTGGTACCAGCAATGGCACAGACCGGGGGAGAGCTGATACCAGTTCCCTCTCTTCCTCATCTGATGAATTCCCTCTTGTGCCTTGAGACTCAGCTCAGAAGCCACCTCCTGCCTGAAGCTTCTTCAACCCTCACGCAGAGTCAATCCCTTGATGTTTCTGCAGCATCTTGCACACTTTGTCATCACACTCTGACCTGGTGCTGTAGTTATTTATACCTGTTTCTCCCCTGGATCTGAGCTCCCCAAAAGAGAGGGAGCCATCTCACTCAACTCGGCACCCTGGGCAGGACTTGGCATGGTTCGGGTACCCAGCAAGTGAGTAGGATGGATGACTGAGTGCGTGAATGAATGAACTGATGAACTGGTTACCACCCCTTCTAAAGCTAAGACTGGAACTTGACCTTCACTTGACCTTCTTCAAAGCCCAAAGAAGACACTGAGAATCCTGCGGGGTCTCACACAGAGGTCACAAGCTGGCAGCCCACAGGCCACTGTGGCCAGCCAAGCAGGGACCAGCACAGGGTTTTAAGGAAGCTAAATTGATTGCTAAGTAATGTCTTACAACAATCTGGGCTTCTGGCTTTTCTTGTGAAGCCAGAGGCCTGGCAGGAGTGGCTGGACAGTGAACTGGAGCACCCACGCAGGCTTTCAGTGAGGCCGGGCCTCCAGGCGGCCACAGGCCCTGCCACTGCCCATCACTCATGATCAGTATCTGCCCAGTCACTGGTCCCAACAGGGATCTGGATTAGTGCTCTGGCCAAACACTTCCTCCAGGTCTTTCCCCCTCTCTGAACAATGATGGTAATGATATTGGACATGGATTGAGGAGATCCTAAGCATTATTGATAATGGGTGTTGAGCCTTTTTCTCCATTCTAGTAACAATCTGTGTATAGGTTGGTATGGGCGATGCTGGCATGCTCTGTCCAGCTCTGCCTTTGGGTATGAAAAATGTATTCTCTGAGTTTGGGGCATTGCCTTGGCTGGAGAAAACTGCTGATCCAAGGTCACATCCTTTCCCAGACACAGGTGCACACAGAGGGTTGAAGACTTTACCCCTGGCCACAGCCAGAGAATCTCACATAGTGTTGGCTGAGGCCTCCCCTGAACTACACTGAGGCTTAGTTCTCTGTCACTCCTGCTCTTTGCCTTCCCTTCCACACGTGTTGACCCCAAGGGTCCTCCCTCATACCATAACCCCCCGGCATGCTCATCTCTGTCTTAGAGTCTGCGTCCGGGGACCTGCCCAGGGTAAAGGGGACTGGAGGAACTAGGTAAAGGTGTCATGCGGAGGAACCGGGGTGTGTCCTGCAATGTGGCACTTGACTGCCTTAGGGTGTTCTCAGGTGTTCCCTAGAAAGGGGATCTGCAGTCACATAAGTCTTGGAAACCATAAATTAAGCAACCGTGAAACGTCCTTAGCACAGAGCATCTCAAAGGCTTTAATGAGCCGATGGCATTGCAAATACCCAAGAGGAAGATGACAATGTGGTATTTCCCACACTTATTTGAGAACTTCTCTTCTCCCCAGTAGGGCAGGTCTTACAGAACTTGTCACAGATAGTACAGCCGGGAATCTCGGTTGTAAACAAGGAGCCAAGGAGGCCCTTCCAGAAGATAAACACATGCATGTTTTAACCAGACCACCCTGCTGGCCTGGGTGGGGAACAGATTGCAGAAGATGGGGTTAAAGGCTGAGAGACCCTTGCCAAAACCGGTTTGGCTCAGTGGATAGAGCGTCGGTCTGCGGACTGAAAGGTCCCAGGTTTGATTCCAGTCAAGGGCATGTACCTTGGTTGAGAGCACATCCCCAGTGGGGGGCGTGCAAGAGGCAGCTGATCGATGTCTCTCTCATCAATGTTTCTAACTCTCTATCCCTCTCCCTTCCTCTCTGTAAAAAATCAATAAAATATATATATTTTTAAAAAGGCTGAGAGACCCACTGGGTGGCTGGACCCATGTCCCCACAGAGGGACATCCACAACTGAACTAAAAGCAAGGACTGGGGACGGGGAGGGAAAAACAGACTCAGGGGTATTCCGGCTACTTAAGATTGATCCAACCTGGAAGGTGAGGGAGATGACAGAGTCTAGGATGATCCTAGGGATCTGGAGGGACGGAGCAGAGTGAAAGGAGGAGGCCAGGAGAGAGATGCTGAGCTTGCAGTGCATGGGGCTCAGCCGGGTGTCTGGCAGGCCACTGGAAAGCGAACACTAGGAATGAGGAGACAGTCAGAGACGGAGATGGACATGCAGGAGCCAGCAACTCATGGGTGGCAGTGGAATTGCCAGTCGGGATGTATCAAGAAAGAAGGAAGAAGGAAAGAGTCGCCCACATCCAGCATACTCATGAGGAACCACGGTGGTGTCAGAAGCACTCACAAGGTAGTTGCAAATTTTGGTCACCGCCTGCTGCTGGCTGTCCCAGGGCTTCCGGCTGTAAGCTCTTTTTGGCAATTCCCAAGCCATGAAGCAAGAGCAGCGGAACAGGGTCTTCACGCAGAACTGGGGACCAATGGGAAGAGAATGTCAGCCCCGTGGCATCCCGGGACGGCCAGAAAACGTCCCAGAAGAGAGTTGTGTGAAACTGGGTTTTGGAAAATCAGTTCCCGTCTGAAATGTACACGTAGGCTGGTTGTTTGGGAGAGGCATCCTGACAGGGGTGCGTTTGGAAAAGGGGCTCCTCCCACGGATGTGGCCGAGATTCTGGACCCATTTCCACCGAGGGAGGTGCCCGCGGAGCCTGCGCACTCACCTGGCCCGCCTTGGTGTTGCCCTCTTGCATGGTCAGCAGCAGGGGCACCAAGGCGCTGACCAGCTGCTCCTCCATGGCCGGCGTGCAGGGTGCCCGCAGCTTCTGGACCACCTTGCCGTACAGGTTGATGCAGGAGGAGCGCACATCCTCTCGTGACTGAGACAGACGCGGAGGCTCAGGCGTGTCCCCCCCTCCAGGAGGCTACCTGGGCCTCTGAGCCCCACCCGGAGGCACCATGACCTTCTTCCCTCTCATTCCGAGTGGCCCTCCAGGTGCAGGAGAGAGAGACTCGCAAGGACCACCTAGTGGGGCTGACCTGGGGCTGGCCTCCCATCACCGGAGACTAGATCCGGAGCTCCACCGGCTCTTCCCAGCCAGTGCTCTTGCTCACCTAAAAGATGCCTAAGTGCCAAGTAGAGAAAGGCCCCCCTATGCCAGAACTGATAAAAATGCACCCCCTGGCTGAAACTGATTTGGCTCAGTAAATAGAGTGTCGGCCTGCAGACTGAGGGGTTCTGGGTTCATTTCCGGTCAAGGGCACATACCTTGGTTGCAGGCATATCCCCAGTAGGGGGTGTGCAGGAGGCAGCTGATCGATGCTTCTCTCTCATCGATGTTTCTAACTCTCTATCCCTCTCCCTTCCTCTCTGTAAAAAGTCAATAATATATATATATATATTTAAATGCACCAATAGCAATAAACCAAGCCTCTGTGCGAGCCAATTAGAAAAGAACCTTTCTCTATGCAAACCTATTGCAAAAAGACGTGTTGGAATGACTTGGCCCCGCACAGGTCCTGTGGGCCCGTGGGGGTATTGCAGCCCTCAGGACAGTAAAGAACTGCTGAACCCCACCCCTCCCACCTCCCACCCCCACCCCGGGGGTTTCCTTACGTCACTGAAGTGTGGCAGCAGGATCTGCAGCAGCTCCACATAGACCGAGCTGTCATTCAGTTTCCGGTCCTGCCCCTTGAAGATGGTCTTGAGGTTGTGGCCCGCCTCCATCACCAGCAGCCCGTCCATGCTCTTCAGGCCTTTCACCATGGAGGGCAGGAGGGCCTGCACCTTGGTGGTCTGAGGGCAGGAGCATTGGGATGGGGCTCCTACCTGGGCTCACAGGTAGGAGACCCAGCCTCTGATTCACGGAGAAGAATTCGGTGGAGCAAGCCCTGCTTCCAGGCTTTGCTATGCCAACCGCCCCCCGCCCCTGGCCCCTGCCTTTGCCTGGATGCCCTCCCTCAAGCTCTGCTCTCCCCGAAGCCCTCTTTGGCCTTGCTGACTCCTTTCTGGCTGGACACCTGAGGCCCTTGGCTGTCTGCCCCCTTCCTTGTGTTGTTGGTGAGCTTTGTGAATCCACATCCGGTCACTTCACCCCGCTACATACATCCTGAGCTGCCACAGGGAGCGGTAGGAAGAAACACAGCACTTTAAAAAATGCTGATGGCCCTGACCGGTTTGGCTCAGTGGATAGAGCATTGGTCTGTGGACTCAAGGGTCCCAGATTCAATTCCGGTCAAGGGCATATACCTTGGTTGCAGGCACATCCCCAGTAGGGGGCGTGCAGGAGGCAGCTGATCGATCTCTCTGTCTCATCGATGTTTCTGACTATCCCTCTCCCTTCCTCTCTGTAAAAAATCAATAAAATATATTTTAAAACAAAATGCTGATGATTCCCCAACAAGCCTGGCCTTGGTCTCCTAATCTGTAAAACCGGAGTAATTACTGCCATGCCCAGCCCCTCTTACACATACTGCCTTGAAGTTCATTAAGAAAAGTCTGAATGTACTGATGAACTAAGCATTCAGGGAATTAGTAAGAGCCACCCATTTTACTGATGGGCAGCTGATTTTATTGCTGGGACAGAAACGGGCTCTGATTCCAGCACTGGCATCCAAGAACTGATGAGGCCAGCTCCATCCTCCCTCCAGCCCTGAGCCGGGAGGGACCGAGCTCTCCTCTGCCGTGGCTCACCTTCTCAGTCTTGCGGGCCAGGATGACCAGGCCTCGGATGGACAGCACCTTCATGATGGGGTTGTGGTGGTTGAGGCCTTCCGCCATCCGCCCCAAAGAGTACTCCTCGGGGATCCGCCGCACCTGCTCCATCTGGAAGAGCTGAGGGAGGGTGGCCATTACTCCCCGTGTGCCCATGCACCAAGAATCCGCTGAGAGCAGGGCAGAGCCAAATGTGTGTTTGCGTCTCCAATCCGGTGTCTGGTGCACAGGATGGTGGTTGCCTGGGGCACTAAGTGGGGCCTGAGCAGAGTGGAATGGGTGAAGGAGTGGAGAGAGGAGGTGAGAAGAGAGGGAAGAAGGAGCTCATTGCAATCAAGAGAAATCATGCTCACACAAAAACTACACATGTTAAGCTCAGTTTGCACAGGAGAAAAGACCAGTGATGTGACCTGAGGCCTAGCCCCGGGGGAGGCCTGGGAGCAACCCCCCCCCCCCCCCCCCCCCCCGTGCCCGGCTGGTACCTCCACGAAGAAGGCGGTGGCCGTGATCTTGTGCTTCTCATCGCCTCGCTCCAGCAGCGGGATGAGCAGGTAGAGGATGCGGCACCGCTCCTGGCAGGAGTACTGCACCATGGCCCTGGGGTTGGGGGGCAGAGGGGCAGTCCCTCAGGCTCTCCTGCCCCAGGGACCCCGGCGGGTGGGGGTCTGGCCATGAGCCTCAAAACCGTGGACAAGTCCAAGGTCACCTGGGTTCTGTGCTCCCAAGATTTCCCACCTGGACAGCATCTCAGAGGCCATCGAGGTTAACTGCTTTGTTTTACAGGTGGGGACACTGAGGCTTCGAGGGGGAAAGTGACTTGCCCAATAGCACAGGGCAAATCAGTAAGACAGAGAGGCTCCGGACTCCCGACTGCACAGGACCAGTCCAACAGGAGACAGCGGGAGTGTGAGGGCCCGCCCACTGAGCCCCAGGCAGCAGCCTGATGCCTTTCCAGATGCAGCTGCATTGGATCCATGAAGCTTCAAGGAGGATTGCCATTACATCCCCATTTTCACAGATAAGGAGACAGAGGCTCGGGGTCACCACACTGGGGAAATGCAGGGCTGGAGCCCCAACCCAGGGCTCTCCACTCCAGCTGTCCTGTTTATTGTACCCAGTGAGTGCTTCTCAAAGTGTGGCCCCTGGATCAGCAGTATCAGCACCCCTGGAAATGCACCTTCTCGGGCCCCATCTCAAACGGACTGAATCAGACACTCTGGGGGTGGGGCCCAACACTCGGCATTTCAACAAGCCCTATGAACGCCTGTGAGGCTCGCTCAAGTCCGAGGACCACTGCTCTACGCTCCATTGGCCAATGAGTCAGAGCGTGTGGCCGCTGCAGAGTCTGGGTTCAAATCCTGGCCCCACCCCTCGCTGTGTGACTTTAGCAGGTCACTTAACTTCTCTGTGACTCGGTTTCCTCCCGGGTAACACCGGGATAATAATCGTGCTATTTCCTCAGCCACGGTGAGAATTAAAGGGAATGATCCACATGCACATGGCCCTTTGAGCATAGTAAGTGCTCCATAGATGTGTTGTGTCCTGAGACCCAGGGAGAGCGATACCATCCTGGGCACTGGGTGCAGAGTTGAGGGACAGGCTGTTCCCGCCGGGGTCACATCAGTGACATCTGGGGGCCCTCTCCTGACCCCGGAGAGGCGGTGTGTGGTGGCAGGGAAGAGCCCTGGTCTGGATCAGCAGGTCGCGTTCTCCAGCTCTGCCACTTCCTGGCTGTGTGACTTTGGGTACCTTCCTGTCCCTCTCTCGCACCCTCCTCTGCATCAGTCTTTCCTGCCCCACCAGTTAGCAAAAGGACAGTAAAAGCTCGCCTGTGCTGACCTCTCACCATATGGCAGGTGCCGTTCCAAGTGCTTTACTGAACCCTTCCCCAAGTCTTGGAGTGTGTCCCGTTGTTATTTCCATACTAACGAAGGACACAGGGAAGTGACTTGCCCGGATCACAGCTGGGAATGGCCAGGAGGGTTCAGACGCAGGCAAACCAACTCCAAGGCCACACCCCGAACTACTGGACAACCCCATCCCTTCTGCATTCGTGTGGGAAGGAACCATAACGCATGAGACAAGGGGCTTCATAAACCGCTCAGTGCTCTGCCAGGCCGGCACCGGCAGCCACGGTGCCTCCGCAGAGCGTGTGCCACCCCTTGCCTATGTGTCCTCTACCCACGAGGCAGAAGGTGCTCTCCTGGTTTTAGAGAAGGGGTGGTGGGCGGAGGGTTGGGTTTGCCAGAGGGACACAAACCCACGTCTGTTCTGGGTGAAGAAGCGGAGTCTCTCCCCTCCCTCCGACCCCTGCCCGGGGCCCTGGCCTCACCTGGCCAGCAGGGACACGCCTCGGTGGTGGTTCTCCGCCTGCCCCATGAGCTCCCAGCCGCCCTGGTCATCCAGAAAGGTGGCCTCGTATGAGCAGCCCATCTTCAGCAGCAGGGTTTTCACCACTTTGACCACCCAGCTGCCAAGACAAGGGGGCTGAGACCTCGTGGCGCCCCGCTCCCAGCGTGCTGGGCCTCCCTCCGCCCAGGCCTCTTCCGCGGGCAGCTCCCATTTTAGCCAGAAGAGCTTCTCTCTGCCATGCCACTTGTTGGCCACTGTGCTCAGTGTCTCCACAAAGAGTGGCTTTTGCACAAACAATCGTTAGCTGTGAGAGCAAGAGAAAACAGAAGCAGTTTCCCTCCCTTCGAGCTGGTGCTTCACCCTCCTTTTCCCGGGGTCTTCTTCAGTGGGAGAGAGGTTGGAGCTGGGGCTCCCCAACTCCGGGCCCTGCCTCATCCTCGCCCTCCACCCCCATGAAGCCCATGGCTGGGTGTGCTCTGCGGGACAGTCCTGTCTGCTCATTTGGACGCAGTCTCCTGTCCAACCCCAAGTCCTTCATCTGATTGAGACACTTAAGTAGTGAGTCCCAAACCTAGATGCACAGCAGGACCTGGGGAGCTTGTACCACCTGCGGACTGTGCTTTTGAAGACCCTGGGTGAGCTTGGAGGGCACTGCCAGGGAGTCGTCCTACGGTGCACCCAGCACAGCACCAGGTGCTGAGATATATAGTGTGTATATGTGTATATGTGTGTGTGTGTGTGTATGTGTATTTGTGTGACTATGTGGATGTGTATGGATATATATGGATGTGTATACCTCTACATGTGTGTATAAACCTTTATTAAAATAGAAAATGACAATGTGTGGAATAAAGTTTACATTTAAACAGTGTTTTCCAGAAACCCAGACCCTTGCTTTAAGAGTTTATGATGCACACTAAACCCCAGATCCAGCCGAAACTCATACAGGGGGAGTTTGGACTGTGAAAAGGGAGAGGTGCATGGAAATTTAGGGGAATCGCAAAAGATCAGAGGTCTGGTGGCATGCATAGCACTGCACAGAGGACAGATTGCTGATTGTGCCACTGGCTTTCTCGAGTGGGCAGGAGACAGACCCTCCCAACTGTGCCACTTCTGACTCCACTAAGCCCCTGTTTCGGGTGAAACCCTGGGGACCTAGACTCGTGTGGAACTGGAGCACAGGGGAGCCAGAAAGGCAGCAGTCTAGAGGCACTGCGGGTGCACGCACACAAGGACCGCTCCAACGATTTCCCAGTCACGTGAGACTCAGGGGCCGTGGAGGGCAGGGCTGACTGGAAGGCAAGACGGTCCCTTAAGCCCTGAGACTCCACCCATCCCAAGCTCAACAGAGGCTTCTTCGGTTTTGCAAGTCTGGTATCATAAGGCTGAATCCAACACAGAAGTTCTCCAGGCATAGTGAAAATTCCAAGACAAGGGAAGGGATCACAAACAAAAGAAATGGAGGGAAAAAAACGACTGGATATAGAGTTCAAAACCATGCTTATAAGGTTTTTCAAGAATATGCTAGAAAAGTTGGATAAAGTTACTGAGAGCCAAGAGGAGATGAAAAAGGACCAACTAGTGACACTGACTGAAATAAAAAATATTATACAGAGTCCTAACAGCAGACTAGAGGAAGGCAAGAATCAAGTCAAAAATTTGAAATATAAAGAAGCAGAAAACATTTAACTGGAAAAGCAAGAAGAGAAAAGAATCCAAAAATGTGAAGATAATGTAAGGAGACTCTGGGACAGCTTCAAGCGTACCAACATCAGAATTGTGGGGGTGCCAGAAGAAAAGAGAGAGCAAGATACTGAAAACCTATTTAAAGAAATAATGACTGAAAACTTCCCACATCTGGTAAAAGAAATAGACTTATAAGTCCAGGAAGCACACAGAACCCCAAATAAAAGGAATCCAAAGAGGACCACACCAAGGCACATCATAATCAAAATACCAAGAGCAAAAGACAAAGAGAGAATATTAAAAGCAGCAAGAGAAAAATAGTTCATTACTTACAAGGGAGCACCCAAACGACTGTCAGCTGATTTCTCAACAGAAACGATGCAGGCCAGACAGGAGTGGCAAGAAATATTCAACGTGATGAATAGCAAGAACCTACAACCAAGAATAATCTATCCAGCAAAGCTATCATTCAGAATTGAAGGGCAGATAAAGAGATTCACAGAGAAGAAAAAGCTAAAGGAGTTCATCAAGTCCAAACCAGTATTATATGAAATGCTGAAAGGTACTCTTTTAGAAGAGGAAGAAGAAAAAGGTAAAAGCCAAAAAATTATGAACAACAAATACATATCTATCAACAAGTAAATCTAAATATTAAGTGAATTAAAAATTTGATCAACAGAATAAACTGGTGAATATAATAGAATCGGGAGCACAGAAAGGGAGTGGACTGATAATTCTCAGGGGGAAAGGGGTGAGGGGTGTACAGGGAGAGACTGGACAAAAATCATACACCTATGGATGAGGTCAATGGGAGGGAGGTAAGGGCAGAGGGAAGGGTGGGAGCTGGGTGGAGGGGTGCTATGGAGGGGAAAAAGAGAAACAAATGTAATAATCTGAATAATAAAGATTTAATTAAAAAAAAGAGTTTATGATGCGCCCTGGCTGGTTTGATCAGTGGTTAGAGCATCAGCCCATGGAACGAAGGGTCAGGGGTTGGATCGCTGGTCAAGGGCTTGTGCCTCGATTGCAGGTTCTCCTTCTGGGTCAGGGAAAATTTCAGGAGGAACTTATCGATGTGTGTCTCTCACATCATTGATGTTTCTCTCACTCTCTGCCCCTCCTCCCTCCCTTTCATTCTCTCTAAAAATCAATGGACTAAATAACCTTTGGTGAGGATTATAAAAAAGAGAGTTTAGGATGCAGTTGTGTGGACACACCTCAAATGATACTGGGAGCTGGTGGTTCTCATCATTCAAAACGAAGCATCAAATATTTTGGAACTCGAGGAATTGGCTCCATTTTCACGTTTTTGGTTTTGTAATGAATATTAGTCCAGTGTGGAAATTCAAGCTTCTGAACCCAGGGCATTCAGAATCATGCAATCTCTGTGCTAAAGCTTTGAAACATGCACTCAGTGGCAGTTGCACCAGCAATGCCCCCAGAGTGTAAAGTTATGCTCTCTCGTGAGCGTACGCACGCACGCGCGCACAGACACACACACACACACACACAAAGGGACAGAGGGAGGCAAGCCCCAGACGTTGTCCACCTTAAGAGCCTATGGCTCACCCTCCCAACTCTCCCATCTACCCTCGTCCCTCACGCCCAAAACTCCCAACACTGGCTGGATGGCTAAGCTGAGATTTATACATTTTTGTTGGAGAAGGAAGGTTGTATCTTCCATTTCAAGCATTAGCACCTTTAAGTGAAACAGAATGAGCCACCTGCAAACTAAAATCACAACAAAATACCATTTTTTCCAGTTTTCAGATTGGCAAAGATGAAAATGTTTTCTACTACATTGTACTGGCAAAGTGTGAGAAAATAGACACTCAGACACGCCTGAGGCAGTGCCCTCTGTGGGCAGTAACTTGGCAAATCCGTGTTTTAGGGTGCATTCCAATTCTGCTTTCATCACTTCACAGCCCAGCACTCTTTCCACCTTAATATTTAGATGCAGGAACCTCTGGTGCAGCCATTCCCCGCCAGGAGTTCCTCCTGCAGAGACAGCCACATGTGTGCACACAGACATGTGAACAAGCAAACTGCTGCAGCATTGTTTGTAGTTGCAAAGGGCCTACATCAAGAGGACTCTGCCCAGCCAAAACTGGTTTGGCTCAGTGGATGGAACGTTGGTCTGCGGACTGAAGGGTCCCAGGTTCGATTCCAGTCAAGGGCATGTACTTTGGTTGAGGGCACATCCCCGGTGGGGGTGTGCAGGAGGCAGCTGATCGATGTTTCTAACTCTCTATCCTTTTCCCTCCCTCTCTGTAAAAAAATCAATAAAATATATAAAGGACACCTCAGTCATTAAAAAAATAAAAATAAAAATAAATTTAAAAAAGAGGACCTTGCCCAGATAGTGTGGCTCAGTGGTTGAGCATCGACCTTGAACCAGAAGGTCACAGTTCAATTCCCAGTCAGGGCACATACCCAGGTTACAGGCTCCGTCCCCAGTAGGGGTGGGGGATGCAGGAGGCATTCAATCAGTGATTCTCATCATTGATGTTTTCATCTCTCTCTACAGCTCCCTTCTCTGAAATCAATTTTAAAAATTAAACAAAAAAAGAGGACCCTGGTGAAATAAATTGTGATACAGTACATTGACATTTTTTTACACAGGAATATTATGCAGTTGTTAAAAATAATAAGCAGTGCCCTAGCCAGTTTGGCTCAGAGGCTAGGCGGTTGACCTGTGGGCTGAAGAGTCCCGGATTCAATTCTGGTCAAGGGCACATGCCAGGGTTTCAGCTCGATCCTCAGGAGGAGGCGTGCAGGATGCAGCTGATCAATGATGCTCTCTTATCCTTGATGTTTCTCTCTCTCTCTCTCTCTCTCTCCCTTCCTCTCTGAAACTAATACAAATATATATGTTTTTTAAATGAGCAGCTGTATATGTAATGATCTCCAATATATAGCATATGCTGAAAGCAGAAATGTACACCTGTGTGAGGATCACAGCCCCATTGGTGTACAACTAGAGAAATAAACGTATGAGTTTATCTCTGCACACACACCTCTGGGAGGGCAAGGGAGACCTCTGTCCTCCCGGGGTGGGTGGCTGGTAACTGGGTGAGGGGAGGAGAGGAAGCTCACTTTGAATGTCTTTGGAGATTGTTACCATGTGCATATATTACCTATTCTGATTAATAATTTAAAATCCGGTGGTTGGGTCTTGGATACAAACATAATGCTGATAACACCCCTGGGTGAAGAGGAGGATGGCACGGTGAGCCTGGGGGCGGGGGGTCTTTATTTGCTTTCCTCCCGGGTTCAATTATAGTCGGGGGCATGTACCTTGGTTTCGGGCACATCCCCACTGGGGGAGGGCCGGTTCTCCTGGGCCCAGCCCTGAGCAGGGTCTGACACACACGGATAGGTGCTGGACAAATGACTGGCTTTCACAAAAGGGTGCTTCTGTTTTCTCTTCCAGCCCCACAGCTAATTCCTACGGATCGGCGCCCCAAAGACCTACAGAAGGAGCCCTGGCTGCATGGCCCTCCCCGAGCCAGAGACGGCAGGAGCCTACCGCACGGGTTCGAAGACCGAGGGCTGTGGGTTCTTCTTGGAGTCCTTGCGGCCAGGCTGGGAAGGCGGGCGGCGAGGCAGGTTGAGGCCGATGTGGTAATGGACCTGAATGAGCAGGGCCAGCAGCAGCTGGGGGTAGATGCGCCTCACGCGGCCCAGGCAGCTGTTCACCGACAGGAGCTCGCACAGGCCGCTGGCTGCCTGAGGGCAGAGGGGAGGCTGGTGGGCCGTCCTGCCCACGGCCTGGGCATCCCTGGCAGGGGAGGCACCGCTTCTCTAGATCTCTAGATCACACCTGGATCTTCTCTAGGTCACCCCTAGATCTTTGCTCTACTTGGCCCAGCCTGGGAAAACCCAGATCCCCTCCGTGCCCCACCCGGCTCCGGCTCTCCGGGTGAGCCCGGCAGCAGAGCCACCACAAAAGCCTGCCGCTTGTTCATACCCCAGAAGGATCCTGGTGGAGGGGTCCCACCTCATCTCTTGGGAGATGGAGTGTCGATCGCTCGCACTGTGTCAGCGAGGAGACAGCTAGAAGGGGGACGGGACTTGTCCGAGGTCACCCCCTGGTGGGCAGAGCTGGGTCCTGAGCCCAGGGTTTGAGATAAGGCTGTAGCTGCCCTGCCTCTTCCTCTTGGTAACACAGGCACACAGACCGAGAGGGGCACCAGCTGACCTTTACTTTGGCCATTAAACTGCCCCGCTGCCTCCCCATATAGCCAGCAGCCAAAACAAACGCCAGCCTTGAGCAGAGCTGGGGAGGACCAGTCCTGGACTCTCTCACCCCAAACCCTCCTGCCTCACCCTCCTGCCCCCACACCAGCCCTCCCAAGTCCCGGAAACTCGGCTTTGTTGGCGTTTGGCCCACCAGGTTCCCAAGCACCCAGTTGGCACTCACCTCCCAACCTCACCCTCCAGTCCTCTCTGGTCCTGGCTGGGCCCACCCCTCCCACTTGGCCCACCAAGTCCTCTCTAACGTGCAGGCCAATGTGCGGTGGGAGGCAGCAGAGATGGGCTGGGGTCTGAGACCAGATGGCTCATTCTGGTTCCACCACTCCCCGCCCCGCTTCAGGCCTCACATTCGTCCCCCATAAAGTGAGGTGATGGTCCCCTTCCAGCCAGCTCACAGGCGTGGTGGGAATTGAACGGAGGAGAAGGGAGAACGCTTTCTAAAGAAATGGTTGAAATCTGTGCCACCAAAACCCATGGCTTGTTCCCGTGGAAATAAAAGACAGACTGTGGGCTGGAGGAGAACAATAAGTGGCACTGATCTGTAATTCGCAGCTTAAGAACCCCTTCCCATACACTACCTCGCTCTTCTTAACAGGTAAGACAGACAGGCAGGAGTTACTACCACCCATTTCACAGACGTAAATATGAAGGATAAAGAGGGGGAAGTGACAGAAGGAGGGGTGGATGAACACCCAGGGCAAGGAAGGCAGTCCTGGGGGAGAGGCAGAGAGAACAGGGGTGAAGCACAGGGGTGGAGGTAGGAGATGTGGGTGTGAGTCCTGGCACCACTGCTCCCGCCTGTGTGACCTCCTTGGGCCAGACATGGACTGTACTGCTGAGAGGGAACATCTTTCTCTGTCAAGGATAATGCCACCCACTCCTCCATTCCCCAGGTCTTTATATGCTTTCCTCCATCAGAATGTCTTGCTCTCTGCTGTATTCCCAGAGCTTATGAGTGTGCATAGCACATAGTAGGTGCTCAATAAATATTTGTTGAATATATCAGTTCAAAAATGTTTACTGTCTACTGTGTGCCAGGTGTAGGTTAGACATGGGAAAGATCCTGGTGAGCAAACAGGCTCAGTTTTTCACCTTCATGCACCTCACAGATTAATTGAATGACCCCCTCCAACTACTGTCACATCACAGCGGGGGTAAATTCTCCCAAAATAAAGTATGTGATGTGAAGTAACATATGCACAGGTTTTATCTTGTCAGGGAGATCGGGGAGGGCTGCCCTGAGGAGGTGATGCTCGAGTTGAGAGCTGAGGGACTGAGTAGAAGTTAGCCCAGTGGAGAGTAGTGTAGGCAGAGGGAACAACATGTGCAAAGGCCCTGGGACAGGAGATTGCTTAGCATGAATGGCATTCTGGTCAGGACCAGTGAGGCTGAGCAAGCAAGAAATGCATGGAGTGTGGTGAGGCCAGTGGAGCGGGGATGGGGGGCGGGGGGCTGCAGCACGGGTAGGAGCACTGTGTTACTCTCAAGGGCAATGGGAAGCCATTGAGGCGGCTGAGAAGAGCAGATGCACATTTCTCAGAGATTTTTTTGGCTGCAGGGGCGGGAGCGGGAGCAGGGAGTGGGCAGGGGTACTCCCGAGCTGCTTTAGGCCACGGCAGCAGTGATAGAGGCAGAGAGAAGCTGTCTCTCGAACCAGCGACCTTCCTGCACTCGGAGCCCCTTTCCTTTGTGATCCTAGGGCTGAGCGCTGAGCCTGGCAGCAAGCAGAGCGTACATGTTTTGTGTCATCAAATGAGGGAATGAGTTGTTTAGTCTTCACAGCCAGGCCTGTAAGACAGAGACTCTCCTTTGCATTTATAGATGCAGAGACAGAGCCTCAGGGAGGTACAGCGACCTGCTCGGGCCACACAAAGGTAACAAAGCAACGTAGGCCTGCCATCCCCGGTCACTTCCTGTTCACTATCCCGGGATGCTGAGGGGACTGTGAGTGGCACCACCATTGCCATCAGTGGGTCCTAATCAAGAGTCCAGAGGCAGAGGCTGGCCCATGGCCACACAACGAGCCACCAGCAGAGCAGAGCAGGACAGGCCGAGAAGAGAAGTCGGGGCAGGGGCCGGGGCAGGGGCAGGCAGGCAGGCAGGTCTCACCGCTAGGGGCACGATGGAGGCCCGGCCCTTCTTGGTGACAGGCTTCTCCTTCAGGCTGGTCAGGAGCAGGTCCAGGAGTTCTCGGACATCACAGCTGGGCTTGCCCACGATCAGCTGCCTCCACATCTCTGCTCCATTGCTGGGAGGTCAGCGGGGGGATCGTGAGTGAGGACCAGGGCAGGGCTCCCACCCGGCCTTCCAGCGGTATCCACGGGCATGCCAGCAAACTTCTGGGACGGTCCAGAACACACTCCCTGTGAAGCAGGGGCTTATCGTGATAGAAAACCCGGTTTCCTGGACATTATGCCAGGTGCTTTATATGCAAGTTACTACTCCAGCACATATTGAGCATCTGCTGTCTGCCAGGCCCTAAGCAAATGTCTGGGGCTACAGGTGTGAAAAAGACAGTAAGCCATTCAGAGTCGCTGGATTCTCACAATGACCTCAGGCTGGGCTGTTATGCCCATTTCACAGATGCAGAGTTGAGGCTCAGACAGGTGGCATCACCAATCCAAGACGACCCAGAGAAGGAGCTATATGGTCATGAAGCAACCAGGTCTGATGTCTCCAAAGCCTATGCCCTTGGGGGCCTGGAGCCTGTGTGTGCCCCATCAGGAGACCCCCCACCCCTCCTGTCCCTGAGGAGGCAGCCCACCAGGCAGGGGAAGGCATCTGTGCAGGTGGCACTAGCCTACAGACATGCCTATCCTGGGGGCTTGAAAGCATTGAGAGGCCAATGCTTCTGCGTGAGGTTGAACCTCCCATTAACTTTCCAGCTCTGTTCCCCTGGAAACCTGATGAAGACAGTATGTCAACTATGTTGCTAGGCACCGTTGCTTATGCTAAAAATGACCCCACTGGTAAATTGCATCTGGGCTGGGAGGAACTGTAAATTAACTATAAGAACCGAGGGGAACGCTGGAGCGTTGAGCTTCCTGGGATGCAGGGACTCTTGTGACTGGATTTGTCCCTGTGGGGACCCTGGAAGCAAAGTTTATTGAGTTATTTGTTGGAAGAAACACTCGTTCCTGTGAGGCCAGCGACATTTAAGCCAGGGCAGGTCCTGCACCTTTCACCTGAGAGGCCCAAGAGACCAACTCTTGGACACAAGGTCAAGAGGAAAGTGAGGAAAGTGAGCATCTGGGGCACAACATTTAAAGGAGTCCCCCACTCTCGGACTCATACAAGAGCAGGCCTGGCACCTGAGGGCAAGGGCCTCCTTACAGGTTGTTCCAGCTGTCTGGTGGCTGCATGGGCTGCTGTGTGGTTTTCTGCAGAGAGGAGCGCCTGGCACGGCCCCTCCCACTAGGTTATCCTGAGCGGCTCTAAGTCAAGTGTGGCCCCAGTGGCCCTGTGCGTCCGAATGTTGAGTGGTTCCAAGAAGAAAACACTCTGGCCGAAACCAGTTTGGCTCAGTGGATAGAGCATCAGCCTACGGACTGAAAAGTCCCAGGTTCCATTCTGGTCAAGGCCATGTACCTTGGTTGCAGGCACATCCTCAGTAGGGAGTGTGCAGGAGGCAGCTGATCAATGCTTCTCTCTCATCTATGTTTCTATCTCTCTCCCTTCTCCTCTGTGGAACATCAATAAAATATATTGAAAGAAAGAAAGAAAGAAAGAAAGAAAGAAAGAAAGAAAGAAAGAAAGAAAGAAAGAAAGAAAGAAAGAAAGGAAGGAAGGAAGGAAGGAAGAAAGAAAAAAAGGAAGGAAAGAAGGAAGGAAGGAAGGAAGGAAGGAAGGAAGGAAGGAAGGAAGGAAGGAAGGAAGGAAACGCTCTGGTAGGCAGTGCAGTCAGAGGGGCACACTTCTCCCAAATGGGAGGACAGACCTGTGTCACGCAGCCCGCACACCGATGTCTTTGGTTTCTATGAAGGACGCCAGCTCTTATCTAGAAGCACGGCCCATTAGCCTAGCTCCGCACAATTCTTTTACATTCATTCCCAACCAAAAACATCGGACAATGTGGCCCACCCACTTCCTGCCTTGTTTTAGCCTTTCCAAGGTGGGGGAGCATTTCCTGGGCTGAGCGGCTGGAGCAGTCCGACCCGTGTCTCCTGCCTACAGGCTCCCATCTGGCCCCAGGCCTCTCTGCCCATCAGGCCACCTGTTCCCTGGAGGCGGAGAGCTGGACCGTCCTCCTGCACAGGCCCGGGACCCGGCGGGGACGCAGCACAGCGGCTGCATTACACAGCGGGCTGCATTACCGGTCACGACCACTCATGTGGAATGGAATGCAGGGATCACTCCCTCCTTTTGCCTGTGGGGGAAACTAAGCCCAGAGAGGACACAGGGTACCAGGACCACACAGCGGCTAACGGCGGAGTCAGGACTGTCTCCCAGGCTTCCTTCCTAGGGCGTCCTTAAAGAGCTCTGGGCTCGGAGCTGGGCAGATCTGAGCTGAGATCCGCATTCTGTTGCTGCCTCAGAAACGTCCGGGCTGGCTGGCATGGCTTGGTGGTTGAGCATCGACCTATGGCTCGATTCCTAGTTGGGGCATGTGCCTGGTTTATGGGCTCCATCCCCAGAGGTCAGTATGCAGGAGGCAGCTGATCAATGATTCTCTCTCATCATTGATATCTCTCTCTCTCTCTCTCTCTCTCTCTCTCTCTCTCTCTCTCCTGAAATCAATAAAAATAAAAATAAAAAGCTTCCTCTGAGCCTCAGTGTCCTGATCTGTAGAATGGGGTTATTGCACTATTAATGCTGAGCAAAGCCAGCCAGCAGTGCTTGGGAAGTGCTTACTGATTGTCCTAGTGCCACAGGTCACAGAGGAGGGGCCGTCGGGAAGTGCTTACTGATTGTCCTAGTGCCACAGGTCACAGAGGAGGGGCAAGGGGCTCCTCTGGGTAGAAGGACAGTCCCAGCCTGAGGGGTGGGGAGGGGGAGAGCTGCTTTGACCCTCTGAGAGGGAGGGGCTGGCAAGCCCCCCTTACTTGTACCTGTCCAGTGGGAGGGGGCACATGAGCAGGGCCACGACGACCTCGGTCATGAAGGAGCTGGCCAGGAGAGAGATGGGCAGCAGGGCCACCTCGCGGGCCCGCGGCTCCTGGATGTGGCTCAGCTGCATGTAGATGGCCTGCATGATCTCCGGGATCTGGAGCACAGGGGCGGGCCGCTGTGAGCAGGGGGAGGCCCACGGGAAGCCAAGGGAGGCGTGGGGGCAGGGAGGAGGAGGAGGAGGAGGAGGAGAGGAGAGACAGGATAGAGTGACAGGGGAGAGGGGCACGCAGAGAGAAAGGGGGAGGGCAGATGCCTGCTGCTTCTCTGAAAGTGAGCCCCTTGGTCTTCACTGCCCACCTCCACCCCACACCGCATGGGTGAGTTCTTTCTCACCCCCAAGTTGGGAGCACCTAGAACTCAGCCACGGCCACCCCTCTCTGCCTGAGGGAGGAGTGGGCCCTCTGGGGTCTCCCCGCCTAGCCCCTGCTCCCAGGGCCTTACCACCTCCAGCGCCCTGTGCCTGTACCACTCCAGCACGGAGCTGAGCGTCACCTCTGAGGCCAGCTGCATCATCTCCCCGGAGTCTCTCCCCTGAGCCTCCGCCTCCGAGCCGCCTGTCAGCCCTTCCAGGGCGGCTAGCAGCAGGTCCTTTACCTGCTGGGGCCCCAGGAAGTCTCCGAACTCCTGAAACAAAGGTGCAGAGATGCGGGCGCAGGCGGGCAGCCCCCCAGTGAGCTGTACACAGTTGCATTGATGTGCCAGATATGCCGAGGTCAGCAGGGAGGAGCCGCAAAACAGGGGCAACGTGACCCACATGCTGCGGCCCAGGCCAGAGGGGTCATGGGCCCTCAGCGTGGCCCACGTGGTCGGGGCAGGCTTCCCGGAAAGGGGATGTGAACCTGGAAAGATGGGAAGGGTAGGAAAGGCGCTGGGCAGGGGGGCTGCCCTTCTCCCGCATCCCCTGGGAAGGCCCAGGGCAGGGGGCAGCCAGCAGTACCGCGATGACACGCAGAATGTTCTGGCAGGGGCTGTCAGGGTTGTAGGGCCCCAGGAACCGCTTGTTGCTCTCATACAGTTCCTTCTTGTTGGTCTCCCTCTTATCTCTGGCTCCTGCAAGAAGAGGACCTTCTCAGAGAGGCCCCACCACCGGGCCCTTAAAACCTTTCATTTGCTGAAACAGGTTTGGCTCAGTGGAGAGAACGTCAGCCTGCGGACTGAAGGGTCCCAGGTTCGATTCTAGTCAAGGGCATGTACCTTAGTTGTGAGCACATCCCCAGTGAGGGGCGTGCAGGAGGCAGCTGATCGATGTTTCTCTCTCATCAATGTTTCTAACTCTCTATCCCTCTCCCCTCCTCTCTGTGAAAAATCAATAAAATGTATTAAAAAAATAAAAAAAAAACCTTTCGTTAAACACAGATAGAGGCCGTGCTTACGTCATAGGCACCCAGCTTAACGCGTTTCGAATGCTCAGTTGGCCATGGAACTGGGCCCAGACCAAGAAACAGCACATGACCAGCACCTGGAAGCCCCTCTGTGCCCTTTCCGGTCCGCTCTCCCCTCGGCATCCAGAACCATGGTTCTGCCTTCACCCACAGATGGGACATCCTTGCTGTTGGGCTTCTATGAATAGACTCCTATGTTATCCTCAATGTCTGCCTTTCACACAACACCATGTGGACGAGATTCATTGGCACCCTGGTGAGCAGTATGGCTTCATTCATCTCAGTGCTGTGTCGTTTCCCATGGTGTGAATACATTCACTACAATGTATGAATCTGTTCCGCTTCTGAGGGACATGTGGGTTGTTCCCAGCTATTACGCATCATGCCGCTATGAACATCCCAGTGTGTCTAGGCCGTGCCTTTTGGTGAATAAATGTACACATTTGTGAGGTGGGTGGCTAGGAGAGAAATCGCTGGGTGTTGGGGCAGGCAGAGGTTCCCCGTCAGGAGACGCTGACAGTTCTCACAGGGAGACCATGCGCTCCCACCCGCAGTGCACAAGAGTTCCAGTGGCTTCACGTCTCACCAGCATATCTATTGTATGTTTCATTTTTGTCTTTCTGGTGGGTGTGTGGCAATACCTCTTTTAATTGGCAATCGTCCTCCCCCTGGCCTTCCCAACCCCCCTTCTCTGCTTTTCTTCTTCAGGATTTATCATCATCTAACTTACTATATGCATTCCTTTTTTATTTTATTGTCTCCTGGCAACAAGGAGGCAAGCTCAACAGGGAGGATTCTTTAACTCATTAATTATATATTTGTCTTCATTGCTGTGTCCCAAGACCTACAATAGTCTCTGGCACATGATGGCTCTGTTTTTTTCTATTGAAGGAAACACATTTCAGGTGCATTTTCTGCGCCCTTACAATGGCCTGGCCTGGGTCCTACCTGGGTCCCCCAGGATAGGCAAGACATGGGCATAAGAAAGGTCTGTCAGGGTGGAGTGACCACATGGATCAAGTGTGTGGGTTGTATGTCAAGGGAAGGAGCTTGAGACCTAGAATCAGGTACACGCAGGTTCATATCCTAGCTTGGCTGCTTCCGACAGGAGGAAATGCCTGGACAAACCACTTTGCTCCTGGAGAATCTAACAGAGTGGGGTTTGGCCTCAGGTGGCCGGATAAAATACAGGATGCCCAGTCAAATGTGAATTTCAGGAAAACCAATAATTTTTAGTGGAAGTATATCTCAAATATACATTCAGTCAAATTAGTCATTGTTTGTCTGAAACTCACAGCTCAGTGGGTGTCCTACCCTTTCATGTGCTAACTCTAGCCGTGTGTGCTAACTCCATCTATGCTACTCCTGCCCTGAAGGCTGATGACGAACATAACATATACCACTGTCACCCATCACTCAGGAGGTCGGAGTGGCTCCTGGGCAGCAGGGAACATCGCCCAGGGGCCACATCTTTGTCCCACATGCTGGAGGTCAAGAAAAGCAAGGACGCCAGACAGATCCCAAAAGGCTGAAACCGATCATCCTTGTAGGCATGGGGAAAACAAAACTATTTGACAAATGTCTGGGTGTGGCCCACAGCTGGTCTCTTACATATATTATATGATCTCGTTTAAGCTCTCAAAAATCTTCCGAGTTATATCATATTGCACCTTTTTTTACGGATGAGGAGGCCTAGATGAGAGAAGGACTTGTCTGCAGTCACACAGCTAGGAAGGGCTAGAGCGGATCTTATACCAAGGCTACTCTGCCTCCGGAGCCAGGGAAGTTGAAACCATATGCTCAGGTCCCTGGGTTTGGAGCCATGTTGGGACCATGGCAAAAAGGAGGATGCAAGGAACAGCTGATACTGTGCCATCGGGGCAGCTGTGCCAGCCCCTACCGCGTCACGAGCTCCCGGAAGCAGAATCCAGGGATGTTCTCCACCCACAGGTTTTAACCACTCCCAGTTCTAAGACAGAAACTGTTTTCTGTTCATCCAATAAATCATCACTAAGCACCCACCATGTGCCGGCCCTTGGGGATTCAGTGGTGAACCAGACACAGCCTTGCCCTGGCCTCAAATGGGGTTAGAGTCTAATGGGAAAGACCAGGAAACAAGGTATTGGGGCTATCATGCCTGAGTATATACGGTTCCCTGGGGATGGGAAAACGAGTCACCAATTAAACTTGGGAGGATGAGGAAAAGCTGAGGTAGAAGGAATGCTTAGATCAAAATAGGTTTGTTTGTAGCCTTTGTCCCCTGGTCCTATGGGGACTGAAATAGGACCTTAAGAGCATTCATCTCAGGTAAAAACTGCTGTTTGACCTGGAAGCTCACATAACTCCATCCCACATCACACAGTTTATTCTCCTGTGCCTGAGGACCAGAACCATCAGAGATGGATCCCTGTTGACTCAGTGGCTCCAAGAGTTGAGACTGAAGACGACCTTTAGAGATGATTAACTTTGCTCAGTTTTACAATTTGCTTTCACAAGATAGGTCCACATTCCAACGTCTAGCAGGGGGTGGTGGGAAGAAAAGGAGCAGTCAACAGGAACCATCTCGGCCCACTGAAACCCACCCACCCCCTCTGTGGCTGTTTGCAGATTTTAGAACAAGGAAAAAAAATGTGGTTTGGATCTTTAAAAGGGGCTGCATACCCCTGAGACGGGGCAGTCGTGAGTGTGTGGACTCCACCTGCGTGTGGTGCCCTCGCAGCCATCACTGGCTGGCCAGCTCAATAAATCCTTGCTTGCTTATTACCAACGTAGCAGCCTCCGTGGTCATTTGCAACTGGCTGTGGAAGTCGCCCCAGAACAGGGACTGTGTTTGTGCCTCTGCAGACCCCATCAGACCCTTTGCTGGACTCCACGATCTCCCACCTGTGCCCCATAGCTAAAGCTCCGGGCAAGTCCCCGGCCAAGTGCCTGCGCAGAAGCCTTGCTTCGGAGGTGCTTCGGGCTTACGTTTCTGGAGCTCCAGGATGGTGTAGAGGACCGCGATGCCATCCAAAGCCTCCCGGCCGATGTCCTCCTCAGGATCCCCGATGCGAAGGATGAGTCTCCCCAGCAGAAGCCCCAGCGCAGGGAATCCCGAAGACATCTGTTTGCGTTGTAATCTTAGGGATTGAGTCTGATAGGTTCAACAATGCTATATTGAACAGGAGCTGGAATGCCTGTCCCTGATAGCAGAGCCCTCTGAGGGTGGGAAGGGTCTCCTGGGAATCTCTGCACAGGCACCCTCAGAGCTGGGAGGACTCTCTCTAGAAGTGCCCCCCGCCCTCCCGCCTCCCTGAGGAAACACTCACAAAGAAAGGCAGGGTGAGAAGCGTATGGTTCAACAAAGAGACATTGCTGTTCACAGCGCGTGCTCGTTCATGGGCCTTTCCAGAGTTCATCCAGGGCCCCAGGGGCTGTGAGGACAAGGGCAAGACTCAGAGCAACAGTCAGCTGCCAGCCTGGGGAGGGCAGAAAGACCACTCCTGCCCTAGCCTCAGTGGATAGAGCATTGGCCTGAGGACCGAAAGGTCCCAGGTTCGATTCTGGTCAAGGACACGTACCACGGTTGCAGGCTCCTTCCCGACCCAGGCCCTGGTTGGGGCATGTGCAGGAGGCAACCAGGTGATGTGTTTCTCTCACATTGACATTTTTCTCTATCTTTCCCTCTCTCTTCTACTCTCTCTAAAAATCAATGGAAAAATAGCCTCAAGTGAGGATTCAAAAAAAAAAAAAAGAGAAAAAAGACCACTCCCCACAGTTCTTCTCCTCTTCTTAAAGCTTAGGGACTCGTGGTTCAGAAGCTGAGGATGAGGCTGGAAGACCAATGAGGAGAGAGATGAGGATAAAAGAGAAAGACAGGGGCAATCATAGAGACAGCAAAGACATGGGGGCAGCTGCAGCAGGCGAATGAGAGAGAGGGAGAAGGTGGAGGGGCAGGAGTCTGGGATGGGCTGTAAAAGACAGGGAGGCAGACCATTGGCACAAGATGACATTCAGAAGTCAAATCCCTCCTTCTGGATCTAGCCCCCCTCCCCTCCACCACGCTCCTCCTCCTAAACCAATGCTGCTTCCTCCTCCACCCTTCCCCTCCTCCCGGTCCCACCTCCAAAATGCTCTTCAGCCCTGCAGGAGTGGGGTCCTCAACAAAGAGAGCGTTGAGCAGTGCCTGCAGGGCATCCACGGTCTGGCGGTAGAGTATCTGTGAACAGGAGGAGGACCAAGCCACTAGGAGGCCACTGGACAATGACAGCATGCAGACCCCAGGCCCAGGCAACCCCTGTGTGAGGGGGGGAAGGGGAGCGGAGAGGGAAAAGGGCAGGAAAGCTGCTCTCTGGTCCCTCCTCTGAGACTAACTTGATGTATGCTATTGGACACATTCCTTCCTCTCCAAGGGTTACAGATTCCTTATCAACAAATTGATAATTACTATCCATTCTCTTCTTACCTTAAAGGGGGAGAAAGCAGAAGCCCAACATTCACTGAGCATCTACTATAGGCCAGGTAAGCAACCAATGAGGGTGGGGAGAATGCTCTAGCTCCGGAAGAGCTAGATAAACTTTATCATTGTCTCTGATTCTCCTTTGAATTGCTATTCCTAAGCCTCAGTGGGTTTTCCAAGCCGCCTTTTCAGGGGCCTTCTCTGCCCTCCCAGATGCCTCCTCTATCGGCCACACCACAGCCCTGGAACTGTTTCAGCAAGAGCGTGCATTATACGTGCACAAGGCTGAGTAGTGGATTCGAGCCATGCTGGGAAGGCCCTCTCTCCCCTGTCTTCCCTCGTCCTGCCAAGTCACCAGGTCTGTTTCTCATGTTGTCACCGTTCCTGATTACAACGCGTCCACCAAGCAAACCTCCCTCGACAACTTCCTCCTCCTTCCCGCTCCTCTGCAACCTATCACTGTGCAGTGCTGACCTCTGCTGGCTAGGGCTGGTACTACAAGGGGACTGCTATCTTTCCCTTGGCACCCTCCACCCTAACCCCCACTCTGGAACTCAGAGCCCTCCTACTGCCTCCTGGTCTGGCTCCCTCAGCTCTCTTGCCTTGCTTCCCAGCACTCTAGCCTGGCCTTCCGGGCTCCAGCCACACTGCCTCAGTGTCAGCCTTGCAGACACCATGCTCTCTCTGTCCTCAGGCCTCTGCAGAGGCTGTTCCCGCTGCCTGGTGTGCTGGCCCCATTCCCTTTGGCTAATTAGCACTTCTTTAACCGCAGCTCCAGCACCATGACCCCTGACCCCCATTCTGGTCTGTTACAGCACAAAGTCCTTCTTGCCTGCAACATTTGCTGGTGTTGTAATTTTGCATTAATTGTAAGATTCCCTGATCATGTCTATCTCCCCCCGCCCTTGCCCCTATTGCATCTCACCCCTGCACTTCAGGGGTAGACTCTTGGTTAATATTTGATGGACGAAAGAATGAATGAATGTGCCTTACCCTGAGCTGAAACGCCTTTCCTTTAACTTCCCCCACTGACCCTACATCCTCCCCTGAGGGTCCCCTCTGCCCACGCCTCCTAGGTCAGCCCTGCAGAGGCATAAAGAACTCATGGGAATGAGCTCCTGGAGGTCCTACTTCTCCAGGCCTCAGCCCAGACTTTCTTCATCCTCAGCCCTCCTCCTCTCCATCCTGGCCACCTCGTCTGGCAGGCCAGCATCTGCCCACATCCCTCTCATAGGGCAGGGCAGGGCCAGGCCCAGAAGTGGACAGAACACTCCAGAGGAGGGGTTGATCCCTAGTCCAAAGACTCATTCATTCACCAAACATCCCTCTCAGGCCAAGAGAGGGTCGGCAAACTGCCCAAGACCCCGCCGCTGCCTGAGCAGGAGGGTGGACATCCTCATCACCTGGAAGTGCCTCACTCGGAGGGCCCCGGGCAGCCCAGGACCTGGTGGGGAGGGCCCTCTCACTTGTATGCTCTCAGCCTTGGCCTCATCCTTCTCCTGCATGGCCTGCACAGAGGGCAGGGAGAACACACTCCTCACGCACGTGTTCACCAGCTCGGACCGCTCCCGAACACCCAGGGCCGGCTGGGTGTGGCTGGTGAAGAGACAGAAAGCAAAGCCGTGATGTGAGGGGGGGAGAAGGGGGCGGTGGCCGGAGGCTGGGGCTGGGAAAGCAGGGCTGGGATGATGGAGGTGTACGGATGGGCCTGAGATTTAGACCCACAATGGGTGAGATGAGGTAGGGGAAGAGGGACTGGGCAAGGGGAGAGGAGAAGACATGGGAGTAGGGTTGGGCCACAGCAGAGGCCCCAAAAGAAAGAGGCAGAGCCCATGGGAAGAAGGGCATGGGGGAGAGGGAGGGGCTGTGGACACCTCAGCTGCGCCAGGGTCTCCATGGCCTGCTGACGGATGGAGCTGGAGAGGGAATCCAGCGGCTCCTCCTGGATCTGCCTCTGGACAGGGGACCACAGTTGGGCCGAGGAGGGGTCTCGGCCACCCCTCTTACAAGGAGCGGGCGGCCGAGCCCCTCCCCTGGGCAGAATTCCCTCCTCCGCTCCCATAAACCTCCCACCAGGGGAGCCTGCTCACTGCCCTGCGCGCTCAGTTCAATGCCACCAAAAACACCCTTAACACAAGCATGGGGACTAAGCAAGAACTGTTTCTGAAGCCTCATTGTGGGGAGGTATATTTAAATCACGGACTGGCCCACAGAAAAACACAGCGCAGGGCTCCTGAAAGAAGTCCAGTTGAATTCCTTTAAAGACGGTCCAATGACATCTCACTTTTGACCTAGTACCTGCACACAATAAGTGCGCAATAGATGCTGGTTAAACGAATGTACCGAGGGCAAGGATGTTCTCTCTCTTTAAGGGACCCACAGCTAAATGCAGTTTTGGAAACCTCTGTGGTTATCCCCACCCTGTCCATCCTGTGGAAAGCTGAGAAGTGATTGTATTCTGCAACATGGCAAGGAAACTCCCTCCCCACCAGGAGGAATTGCTGGCATTAAATAATAACTGCTCCTGGGTGGGTATATACTGCTTTCCAGGGAGCTAACCACTGGCTTGTGTCCTCCCAACGAGCAGGGACTCGGGAATTATCAGGATGAGATGAGTGAGGTGCAGAGGAGGGGAATGACTTGCCCGAGCTCCCTCTAGGTGGGCAGAGGGCAGCTAGAGGTGCAGCTGGGACTCAAGTCCAAGTTCCTGCCTCTTCGTCTGTCCTCGCACCACCTCAGCCTCCACCTCCTCAGCAGGTGGACTCGGGACTTCCGCTCCCTCCCCACCCCAGTGCCACAGACGTGGATGAGGCTCCCACACCATCATCTTCTTCATCATGGTCTTCTTCTCCCCTTCGCCTTCCGGCCCATCCTGGCTCTCCTGGAGGGTGACGGCATTCTCGACCTCGGGGGCAGCAGAGGGCAAAGCCACAGGGTGAGGGCCACACTGAACCTGGCTTTCAGGGGCTGTCCCTACCCCTGCATTCGCCGCCTGCCACCTGCAGGCGGGCCAGCCTCTCCTCCCCAGCTGCCAGCCCCCAGCATCACCCAAGACAAATGAGAAACCGCAAGGGGAACTTCTGAGGGGCAGGGTGAGATTTGAGAAGGTGACAGCGGGAGGGGGTGGATAATCCTTGAAGAACAGCATTTGGGGGAGGACAGATTTGAGGAACTGCTAAACTCCCCCCCACCTTTACCAGTCAACTAAGGGAGCAGAGGTCGAAGCTGGGGGGACAGGAAGGGTCCCATTATCTCAAGCTGAAATCTCACCATGAGTAATACCTCTTTTTATAAAATGTGCTTTTATTTATTTGAGAGAGAGAGAGTGAGAGAGAAACATCTGTGAGAGAGAAACATTCGTCAACTGCCTCTTGCATGCCCCCTATTGGAGCCTGCAGCCCAGGCCTGTGCCCTGACCAGGAACTTCAGTGCAACCTCCTGATGCATTAGATGATGCTCAACCCGCTGAGCCACACAGGGCCAGTAATATCTCTTCAGGGCCTCTGCTATCTGCCTTCCTAAGGGCACATCCTAGTCAGATTAAGGTATTCTGCTACCTGAGAGAGGGAATACATTAACCAGTACCAGTTCATCTGTTCATTCTTCTTCTCTTAAAGCAGAAGAAAGAAAACATGAAAGTAAATAGCTTCATATAATAAAGAAGGCAAAACAAAGTCGTCAGATGGACAGTGTGGTGGGTTAGAGATCCCACAAGTTCTTTCCCACTCCTACCAACAGCACCGATGGCCCTGGAATCTGGGTTCATCTCACCACTTGCTTGGACCAATAGGATGCTATGGAGGTGATGCTGTGCAGTTCCTGGCCTAACCCATAAAGGAACTGGCAACTCTTCCCCTCTGGAACCCAGCTGCCACGGAATGATGACACCACGTGGAGAGAGACACTGGTACATGGGGTCATTTTGGATGTTCCAGCCCCACCCCATCCCCCCTCCAGTGATCTTAGTCTATACCATGCAGGGCAGAAGAACCACCAGCTGAGCCCAGTCAAATTTTAGAATCATGAGAAATTGGTCCTTTGCATCCTTACTTCCCCAGTTTTGGGGTGGTTTGTTTTACAGAGGTTGTTGATCACTTCAACTGCAAAAGTAATGGGAGAGAGATGGCTCATTCAGACTGAACGGTCAAGGAAGGCCTTTCAGAGGAGAAAATATTTCAGCCCAGTCCTGAATGACAAGAGATAGCCATGTGAAGAACTAGAAGGAGGGTCTATTGTCTCCCCAAACTAGAATGTCACTTCACTATTGAATCTCTGGTGCCTGAAACAGTGCCTAGCACATAGTAGGGACTCAATTAAATGTGTTGAGTGGTTGCAGTAATAAACCCTTCCTGTGCAGGGACTGTGCTCAGGGCTGTGCATACATTATGTAATACTATAGGCCCAGCGCATGGATTTATGCACTGGTGGGGTCCCTTGGTCTGTCCTGTGGGGACCAGGCCGAAACTGATATCTCTCCTGAGGGGTCCCAGATTGCAAGAGGCTGGTTCTTGGGTGATGCACCCTGGAATCGGGCTCCCTCCTCTCTGGTTCCAGGTGCATCACCCGAGAACCACAGCTGCCAAGTCACTGCAGCTCGGCAGCTCCTGTGTTGAGTATCTGTCCCCTGATGGTCAGTGCACATCATAGCTTCTGGTCGGACAGTCAGACTGTCAGATGGCTGCTTAGGCTTTTAGATAGATAGATGATAGATAGATAGATAGATAGATAGATAGATAGAGCTCACGTCAGCTTTATTATGCCTAGCTTATAGATAGAAGAACCTTCCTGGCAGAAGTAACAACAAGTGCAAAGGTCCTGATGTAAGAATGGGTGTGGCACCCTGGCCGGTTTGGCTCAGGGGATAGAGTGTCGGCCTGCAGACTGAGGGGTCCCAGGTTTGATTCTGGCCAAGGGCACATGCCTGGATTGTAGGCTCAATCACCAGTAGGGGGCATGCAGAAGGCAGCTGATCAATGATTCTCTCTCATCATTGATGTTTCTATCTCTCTATCCCTCTCCCTTCCTCTCTGAAATCAATAAAGAAATATATTTAAAAAAAGAAAAAGAAAAGAATGGGTTTGGCCTGAGAAACAGAAAAAGGTAGTTTGGCCAGAGCAAGGTGGACAACTGGAAGCGTATTATGGAATAAGGACAGATGCTCCCCAAATGCAAGACCTCTTCTTAGTCCTGTCACCACCTCCCCACCCCCACCCTCACCCTGCATTGCTTCAGAGACGGGAGCTGGCCTTGAAGCCGTCTGGGGGCAGGCCTCCCTCCTAGGAGTCCTGGCCTGGATGGATCCCCAGCCTCCAGACTGTCCATCAACCAGGCTTGCCCACACTCTGTGTGTCATACTCATGTCCACCAGCCTGTCCAGTCTGCCCCACTGGCCCTCACCACGTGCTGCAGACACTGGCTTTCTCTGGCCTCCCGAGGCCTGTTGCATGGCCAAGACCTAGGTCCGGCCTTTCTATCTCCTTTAGAGACCTTCTCACAATTCATTCAGTTGCTTAGAAATCTTACGGAGCCGCAATGGTGCACCAGGCAGTGCCCGGGGAAAACAGATGTGAAGAAGACAGACAGAAATCCCTAATTCACAGAGGAAACCTTATGGTGGGAGAGACTAACAAGAAAGAAGATGGAGAAGTAAAGCATACTGTGTGTCAGATGGTGATGAGCACCATGGAGAGAAGAGGAGCTGGGGGAGAAACAGGGGATGTTGGGCCTGGGGCTGAGAGTGGGGGTTGGGGAAGGAAGGGGCATCCCAGGAAGCCCACCACTGGGTGGGCAGGAAGCATACCAGAGTCATTTTGTTGCCATCCTCTCTCTTCCCTGGTGCGTTCACCAGGCATGAGGTCTCTTCATTGAAGGCTCCTGCATGTCATAATTTCAATAGAAGAGAAGAGGGTAGGAAGATCCAGTGTACCTTGGGTGCCATAGTCCCATCTCTCCTCCCCAACTTCGCTTCTCCGATCCTCACTTCCCCAGCAGCCAGACCGAGCTCCCTTCCCTAAAACCCGTTGGTGGCACCTCAGTTCGCTGAGCATCCTTGTCAAGGCCCTGCCAGGTCAGCCTCCCTCCCTGTCCAGGCCTTGCCTGCTGCTCACTCCTCGCTCACCATGCTCTGGTCACACTGGCCACAGGCTTTCAGGCCCCGACACGCTTCCTTCCCCGCGGCCTTTGCGCAGGTATCTTCCTCTGCCAGGGCCAATCCACTGCCACGCCCCTCACCCAGGTCTCATACCCGCCCTTCACATCTAAGCTGGCTTGTCACTTCTCAAAGAAGCTTCCCTTAACCTTCAGGCCAACAGGGGACCCACTGTGATCCTCTTGTGCGTCATCTTACTCTCTCTTTTCAACCGTTCTCACATTTTACAATTAAACTCTTACTGTGATAGTAGATGCCTGCTGTTTTGTCAGCCCCAGATTTCCTCCTCTTTCTCTTGGTGACAAACTTCCCTGCCTCCCCTATGGGTTACCCATTCCATGAAGCTAGATGAAGCGGAATTCTTCAAACCCCACCCATCACCCCTCTTCACCTAGGGGTGCAACCTTCGCATGGCCAAGCAAGTCCCGTGCCCTCAGCCACGGTGGTTTGTCCAAGGATGGGCTCCTGAGTGAGCAGGGCAATAGAGCTCTTTATTTAAGAGAGTATCTCTCTCCTTCTGATGAGCCTGAAACTTCAGGGCCATGTTGGCTACCAGAGGATGCTGGAAGATGGAGCCAATAGGGAAACGCAGAGATACCCCAATAGCAGTGAAAACAGCTAGCACCAAGGGTACCATTCTCCACTAAAAGGGACAAGGCTCCTTGGAGAAATGGTTGACTCTAGGCCTTGGGCAGAGAAAAGTATAAGACCAGCCCGAAACCAAGGAAGAGACGTCTTGTGCCGGAAATAAGGAAGAGAACTCATGGAACAAAGGGGATCTATCACAGGGACACAAAAGCTTGCTGGAAGGGAGTCCACTGGCCAAATTGGGGGAAGCTTGAGTATCACAATAAATTATGGCAGCAACTGATGATATAGTCCATTGAGTAAACTAGGAAACCACGACTCTAATTGATATAAATAAGTAAGTGAATCCATTGAAAGTCTGATGGGGATATTTACACCTTTTCAGAGTAGCTCCCCACATAATATTTATTCCAAAGGGGTAAACAGTGACTTTTTGGTGGAGAATCTTGGCTCAATTTTCATCCCCACACCCCACTCCGATGTCACTGACTGTCTCAGGAATGTTTTTCTGGAAAAAGAGACCCAGCTCCAAATCCCTCATTGGCCTTTTTGTCTCATCTGTTTTGTGTCCTCAGTCCTTAGCCTTTCCTTGACTTCCTTGTCCTTTTCTTTCTTTGAACATGAGGCATCCGGCCATCTCACTCAAGTGATTGACATGAATATCATCAGTAATGGAACAAGTCAAAAGCACACACTGCCAGATAGCCGGCAATGAGAGAGAGCTAGCACCACTCCTGTGCCTTTCCTACCAGGGGTGCATGTCAGGGACGTGATCCTGAGGGAACACCAGACAAACCCAAACTAAGGCACAGCTTACAAAACAGCTGTCTGGCCACACCCCCCATCCTGGCACGGGGCTAGGGGACCTGAGGCTAGCCTCCTGCCCAGCGGGGTTTGACAATGTTGGGACTGGCTGGGTCTATATCTAGCCCAATCCGGGTGCGGGGGGGCCGGGGTGGGGAACGCGGCTGGGTCTGGGTCTCACACAATTTTGAGGTGCATGTGGGTGGGAAGGGACTTGACTCTGGGTCTCTCTTTTAATATGCGTGAATTTTATGCACCGGGCCACTAGTATTTATATAAAATGTCAAGCAGGCAAATCTATACAGATAGAGAGTAGAACAGTAGGTTCTCAGAGCTGGGGGGCAAAGGTGATAACTAAAAGGTTTGGGGTTTCTTTTAGGGGTGATGAAAATGTTCTAAAATTGATTATGGTGATGGTTGCACAATTCTGTGTATATTTTAATAACATTAAATTGTACATTTCAATTGGGTAAATTTTATGGTGTGTAAATTATATCTCAAGCTGGGTTTTTTTAAAGTTCAACATGTAAAAACAAAATTCCTCCACATCATTACCATCATCAGTACAAAATAAGAATTGTATTAGAAAATAAGATGATTTATAATAGCAATAAAAACTATAAAATACCTAGGAATTAACTTATTAAAAAGTGCAATAGGCCCTGGCCAGTGTGGTTCAGAGGTTAGAGCATCAGGCCATGCACTAAAGAGTCTCAGGTTTGATTTCCGGTCAAGGGCACATACCTGGGCTGCAGGCTCCATCCACACACTGGTAGGAGCACATGTGGGAGGTAACCAATTGATGTGTCTCATATCAATGTTTCTCTCTCTCTCTCTCTTTCCCTCCTTCCTTGCTTTCCACTCTCTCTAAACAAGCAATGGAAAAAATATCCTTGAATGAAGATTAACAACACAAAACAAAACAGTAATAGATTTTGATAGAGATTCTTTGTTAGTTCTAGTAAAGGATATCCTATATAATAAAAGACTAATATGCAAATTGACCAAACTGTGGAATGACTAGTCACTATGACATGCACTGACTACAGGGGGCAGACACTCAACATAGGAGCTGCCCCTGGTGGTCAGTGCACTCCCACAGGGGGAGTGCCACTCAGCCAGAAGCCAGGCTCATGGCTGGCAAGCGCAGTGGCAGTGGGGGAGGCTCTCCCACCTCCACGGCAGCACTAAGGATGTCCGACTGTGAGGAGAAACCAAGATGATGGCATAGGTGAACACCTAAACTGCTGCCTCACACTACAATTTCAAAACTACAGCTAAAAGACAAAACGGTCATCATCCAGAACCACAGGAAAGCTGGCTGAGTGGAAATTCTACAACTAGAAGGAAAGAGAGGGGCTCATGGAGACTCAGAGGAGCTGCAAAAAGGTGAGGTACAGAGACACACATGTGGAGAGGATGGGCGGTGGAGGGCCTGGCTGGCTTCCTCTAGTTGGAGGAAGACGGAAACTCCCAACTGTACTGAATCCCAGTTTTGAATGCACTGAATCCCAGTTCTGACTGCACTGAACCCCAGTTCTGGGTGAGATTCATACAGGGGAAGTTTGGACTGTCGAAAAAAGGGAGGAGTACACAGGAACTCAGGGAAATTCAGGTGGGTCTCTAAAGGCAGAGGTGTGGAAGCACACGTGCCAGTACATGCAGAGAAGACTGACTACTGATTGTGCCACTGGCTTTCTCTAGTGGGAGGAACACTGAACCTCCCAACTGCGCTGAACACCATTTCCGACTACACTGAACCCCAGTTTTGGGTGAAACCCTGGGGACCCAGACTCATACACGTTCCTGGAGCACACTGAAACTCAGGGGAGACACGAAAAGCAGAGGTCTAGAGGTGTGCACATCTGTGCACAGAGAGGGCTACAGTGATTACTGAGGGACACTGAGACCTATGGGCTGCATAGGGCAGGACGGTCAGGAAGCCAAGGCTGTCTGCTCAGCCCTGAGACTCCACCCCATCCAAGCTGAACAGAGGCTTTTGCAATTTTGTAAGTCTTGTATTTTAAGGCTGACTCCAGCACAGAAATTCTTTCAGCGTAGACACAGTTGGTCCTCACAACCAATTGGCTTGGAGGTCAATTCCCCCCAGTGATACCAACAACAATCAAGACTTAACTACAGCAGAGAAACCAAGATGGTGGCATAGGTGAAGACCTAAACTGCTGCTCACACAACAATTTCAAAACTACAACTAAAAGACAGAACGGACATCATCCAGAACCACAGGAAAGTTGGCTGAGTGAAAATTCTACAACTAGAAGGAAAGAGAGGGGCTCACAGAGACTCAGAGGATCTGCAAAAAGCTGAGGTATGGAAATGAGTGCGTGGAGAGTGCGGGCGGCAGTGTGCCTGGCTGGTTTCATCTGGCAGGAGGGAGACGGAGACTCACGACAGCACTGAACTCCTTATCCTACAACATTGAACCCCAGCTCCAGGAGAGACTCATATGAGGCGAGTCTGGATTAGGAAAAGGGAAGAGTGCACGGAAATTTAGGAGAGCCAAGAAAGGGCAGAAGTCTGGGGCACGCAAACTAATGCACGCAGAGAGGACCAACTGCTGATTGTGCCGCTGGCTCTCTCTGGTGGGCGGGAGACAGAGCCTCCCAACTGTGCCACTTCTAACTGCATTGAACCACAGTTTCAGGCAAGACTCTGGGGACCCAGACTCATATGGGTCCCAGAGCACAAGGAAACCAAAAAGGCAGAGGTCTGGAGGCACCCTCTCATGCACACAGAAAGGGCCACAGTGATTACCAAGAGACACTTGAGACCCAGGGGCAGCATAGGGCAGGGCTGACTGGAAGCCAAGGCTGTCTCTGCTTAGCCCTGAGACTCCACCCCTCCCAAGTTGAACAGAGAGACTTTTGCAGTTTTGCAAGTCTTGCATCATAAGGCTGATTCCAGCACAGAAGTTCTCCCGGCATAGTGAAAATGCAAAGACAAAGGAACAGACCACAAACAAAAGAAATGGAGGAAAACAAATGACTGGATATAGAGTTCAAAACCACAGTTATAAGGTTTTTCAAGAATTTCCTAGAAAAGATGGATAAATTTACTGAGACTCAAGAGGAGATGAAAAGGGACCAACTAGAAATTAAACATACACAGACTGAAATTTAAAAAATATTATAAAGAGACCTAACAGCAGACTAGAGGAACGCAAGAATCAAGTCAAAAATTTGAAATACAAAGAAGCAGAAAACACTCAACTGGAAAAGCAAAACAAAAAAAGAATCCAAAAATGTGAAGATAATGTAGGGAGCCTCTGGGACAGTTTCAAGCGTACCAAGATCAAAATTGTGGGGGTGCCAGAAGAAGAGAGAGAGCAAGATACTGAAAACCTATTTGAAGAAATAATAACTGAAAACTTCCCACATCTAGTGAAAGAAATAGACTTACAAGTCCAGGAAGCACACAGAATCCCAAATAAAAGGAATCCAAAGAGGACCACACCAAGACACATCATAATTAAAATACAAGAGCAAAAGACAAAGAGAAATATTAAAAGCAGCAAGAGAAAAACAGTTAATTACCTACAAGGGAGCACCCATATGATTGTCCGCTGAGTTCTCAACAGAAACGATGCAGGCCAGAAGGGAGTGGCAAGAAATATTCAAAGTGATGAATAGGAAGAACCTACAACCAAGATTACTCTACCCAGCAAAGCTATCATTCAGAATTGAAGGTCAGATAAAGATCTTCACAGATAAGGAAAAGCTAAAGGAGTTCATCAACACCAAACCAGTATTATATAAAATGCTGAAAGGTACTTTTTAAGAAGAGGAAGAAGAAGAAAAAGGTAAAGATAAAAATTAGGAACAACAAATACATATCTATCAACAAGTGAATCTAAAAATCAAGTGAATAAAAAATCTGATGAACAGAGTAATGTGGTGAATATAATAGAATCAGGGCCATAGAATGGAAGTGGACTGACAATTCTCAGGGGGAAAGGGGTGAGGGACGTATGGAGAGAGATTGGACAAAAATCATATACCTATGGATGAGGATAATGGAGAGGAAGTATTGGCAGAGGGAGGGGTGGGAGCCGAGTGGAAAGGGAGCTATGGGGGGTAAAAAGAGGAACAATTGTAATAATCTGAGCAATAAAAATTTACTAAATAAAAATAAATAAATAAAAGTTGCACAAGAACAAAAAAAGATGTCCATCTGCCAGCTTAGGCTTGCTCCCCAGGGGGACCTGGCCTAAGCCATCAATCAGACATCCCCCGAGGGCTCCCGGGCTGCAAGAGGGTGCAGACTGGGCTGAGGAACTGCCCCCCAAGTGCATACATTTCATGCACCAGGCCTCTAGTATCCTATATAAATGAAAACTTTACTAGATAGATAAATTAATAGCATTCCAATAAAAATGACAGCAAGATCTTTTGAAGACCTAGACCTAGACAAAAATGTTCTAAAATGTTTATGGAAGAATGAGGGCTTACTAAGAGACTCCAGGGCATGGTTTGCATGCTGTTGTCCTCAGAATAGTTTTGAGAATTTAAGAGGTATTCTTACTCTACCGGATATGAGCACGTATTTACAAAGCCATGGTAATTTTTTCATTGCAATACGTTATTGCCCCATGAACAAACAAAAATATCTGAAGATATAAATAAATGACAGAAAATCTTTATAACATCAAAAACTGTCAGGAGATTAATTGACAGAACACCAGCATGTCAGAGTGAGTACAGGTTCCAGGTAGAACCCCAAGGCTTTGCTCAGGGAGGAACCTCAAAACTCAATAGAGATGAGCTGAGCCTGCCTGCTCCACTGGTCAAATGTTGATCTGAACAAAGAAAAGGAAGAAAGAAAGAAAAATGCTGACCTAAACAGCCAAGTCTGAAATTTATCAAAAAAGAAAGAGCTATACATTTGGAAAGGATGGCAAAGTTAGTTGACTTGTCATTTGGACATAATGAAAGTATTATCCAATGGAGATTACTAAGGTTAAGGGAACTGAAGTTCAGGGAGGTTGAGTAGCCTGACCCAAGTCACCCAACAAGCGGAGGCTGAGCATCGGGTCTCCTGGGCATAATGAATATGTTGCCTGTTATCCACTGAATGCTGTCCCCTTCCTCTCCCTCTTTCCCCTCTCTGCCCACAAGTCTGAACACAAGATTCTCCCGGGACAGTGTCCTCTCTCAGGGTGTCACCCTGGCCATACTCACGCTCAGGGGCGCTGTGGAAGGCTGTGGTGCCCTTGTCTGTGGTGTTGTAGGTGGGGAACACCAGCGGGAACCGGCTCATCTCGATGTTGGCCATATCGCTCCAGCTCTGACTTTCCTCCAGGGGCATGGTGTGGATGGTGTTGTCCTCAGAATCATCCTGCTGGCTGCTCAGCGTCAGGGTGGACGTGTCGCTAAAGATGAGGCTAGAGCTCAGGCTCAGGGTCTCCTTGGAGCCCATTATCAGGGTCATGCACGAGGTTGGAGAAAGGGCCGAGTTGGGTCTATGGGTGCTGGAGCGCAGGCTGATGTCATCTTGGAAGCCAGGAATCAGGGTCAAGCAGGAAGCCTGAGTGACGGTCATGTTCAAATCAGACCTGGAATTGCTATTTAAAGCTACGTTGATGTTTCCCTTGGAACTCGGGTTCCAGGTTGCACCAAAGGCTCCTTTTGAAACAGACCCAGCGATGTCCTGAGAAACCAAAGTGCTGGTCTCATTGGTGCGTGGGCTTTGGTTCCCACCGGAACCTGGAGCCCCTTTCAGGTCAGGCTTGGAGATGGTTCTTGAGCCCACATTGATGAGGTGATTGGAGTGGGACTCCGAAGAGCCTGCAGCTGGGATGAGGAGCGCTTTGGAGCATGGCCTGGAGAGGCAGTGGCCCAGAACGAGGGCTTCTCTTGAAAAGGTCCTTAAAAATGAGTTGGATTCAGACCTGGAAGGATTGGAGTTATTCTGACCCAACTCAAAAGACTTGCTTGAATGGGGCTTGAGGGCCTCCTCAGAATTCAACCCACAGGGGTTGTCCGAGCTCGGACCCTGGGCCTCAGCAGAGTCAGGGCTCAGAACGAGCTGAGAGGCTGGATGGAGTAGGGCCTCTTGGGAGTTGGACCTCGAGATGTGATTCAGTTCCAGGCCCAGGGCCTCATCAGAGGAGGGAGTGGTGGTCTGTAAGGCAGCTGGAGCTACAGCCTCGCTCTCATCAGGTTTGGGGGTGTTATCAGACATGAGGCCAGGGGTCTCCTCGGAGAGAGAACTCAGAACTGGATGAAGGTCTGGAACGAGAGCCAAGCCAGGATTCAGGGGGAGATTCAAGGCAGGAACAAGGTCTGTGTCTGGGTTTGGCCCAGGGATGGTGCCAGAGCCTAAACCGGGGGCCCCAGTGGAGTTGAAACTGAGTGTCTTCTTTGGGTCTTCACAGAGGGCCAGAGTAGCCCTCTGACTCAGAGCCATGCCTTTCTAGACGTCTGTCAATGCCACTGCCCCCTTCTCTCCAACAGCTGACTGTTGAGCTCCCTGCAGTGTTCCTGAGAAAGAGAGAAGGCAAATTCAGCCATGCCTCACCTGTCACAATCTTCCCAAGAACCCCTATTCTCTTTAAAATGAGGCCCCTGTGTCACAAGGTTCTCCATGACCATGCCCAGCCCACCTTTCCAGCCTCATCCTACACGACAAAATATTCAATGCACTTTATTCCAATGACTCAATTAGTGGTCTCCTATACTAGAAGCCCAGTGCACAAAATTCATGCATGGGGGGTGGTGTTTTAGCCAAGCCTGCTCCCTCTCCAATCTGGGACCCCTTGAAGGATGTCCAACTGCCCTTTTAGGCCCTATCCAGGTAGGATGAACTTCACTCGGGCAAGAACTGTGCAAATCTTAAGTCCCTGGGGCATCCCCAGCACCTAGCACTGTGCCAAGTACACGGTGGGAAGTCCACAAATACAGACAGACGAGGAACTCTCCCGCCTAAGGGTAGAAAAAGGGGAGGAGGGGCTGCCTTATTGGTCACACTACTTCCAGCCGACCCCAACTGGCTAAAACTACTCTGCAAATGGCTATGGCCCAAGGTTCCCCAAGCAGCCTTGCAGAGCTGTCCCCTCCCCCCAAAAGTGTGCCTGTTCCGAGTGGGGCAGGCTACAGAGAAGAGACCCTGAGATCATAGTCAAAAGCATAGACTTGCCTCAGGCCAGCAGGCTGACCGCTGGGCCAACTCCCTAATTCTCCCACCCTACCGCAACCCCTCCCCGAGACCACAGCTCACCTGCATGCATGGTGTTCTTAGGCAGGAGTGGGCCCCTGGGAGGAGACACAGAAAGAGGTCAAGTCAGGTGAAGAGTGGCTGTTTCAGTACTTACTGAGCAAAGCCTACAAGACAGGCAGACACACAGAGTCCCAGAAGTTAGACATTATTGCTGCATTATTCCCTTGACGTGGCGGTCAAGGAGAGGAGGGTCACCCACCCAATGACTCTCAGAGCAGCCAAGACAGACTGCTTATGCCACCTGTCTCCCTCCCTTCCTCCCCCGCCCGCTTCCACCACCCCCCACCCCCACTCCGCCATTGCTTCCCACTGTCTTCAGGACAGCATCCTCAATCCTTAGCAAAAGGCCATTCTGTGTCTGGCTCCAACTCCCTTTTTGCCCATCCCTCCTCCTTTCCCCACTCCTTTCCATCAACCCTCAACTCCTTTAGTTTTTCCAAGGAATCAGGCTCCTGGGTTAAGCCTGGGCCTCCTAACACTGGGCACCCCTTTCTCCAGCTTCCTTCCCTGGCTAGCACCCACAGCTTCACCACCTCAGATTTCAGCTCAAATGTTAAAAGCCTTCCAGGTCGGTCCCCCAGACAAGGGAGGTCCACTTGTAGGTTCCCAAGGCATCTGGTTCACTCCCTGACTCTCGGCACACAGATCTGGTTCCCCAACTAGACAATAAGATCCCTAAGAGTCTGGCACACAGTAAATGTTTAATAAATAAGCTTGTTATTTCATCTTTTTCTCTCTTCTTCATTCGCCCATCCATTCTTTCCCTAGCTGATCTGATTACTTATTCATTGATTATTAATTCATGCACTCACTTACTAAATCATTTGATCCACAAACTTTGCTGTGCATCTTTATAACTTGGCTCTGGAAAGGCCATAGATTTGGAGTCATGCTGTCCCAGGTTCAAATCCCAACTCATCCTCTTACTAATATTAGTGAACTTGGGTAATAAGAGACGTTTCCCCCCTCTGACCCCTCTTCCTTCTCTCTAATATGGGAGCATAAAGCCTGCTACCTGGGGTCTTCGCACACAGCGCACCGAAGGCCTTCTATAAATGGTTGCTGTGTTCTATTCCTCCCTGCCAGGCACTGGGGCAGACAGGGGGAAGCGGTTGTGCCGTGGGGAAAGTGAGGCAGAGCACAGTGGGAGCTGCCTCCATTCTCAGCAAGCAGCTCTTGCACAGCCTTGCATCCTGCCTTAGGAGCGGGAAAGGCTCGCTCACCATGGGCACCAGAAGCAATTTTACCCTGAAGCTAATTCAGTTTAAAGTGCCAGGGCTCCTTTCTTGCAGTCCCTTTACAAAGCAACTGCACTTAATTTTGCGCTCACAATTTCGTCTTCTTTAACTTAAAGAGGAGCCTCAAAATTATTTAAAAAACAACAACAAAAAAAAATTCACACACACAAAAAAAAACTTTAGGCTCCAAAAAACCCTGCATCTTCCCTTGATCTCCCTTCCCACCTGTGTATATATACACCCACACACACACCATGGTTATGTAAGAGAGGCATTTCAACCTAGAAAAAATAGGAGTCAGAGCCAGCCTGAAGCAGCGAATAAGGTGGTGGACAGCCTAACTGGTGTGGGCTGTGGAAGAGAGTGACCGGTACCCCTCTGACACAGCAGATGCACCAACCAGGTAACTGGGCGGAAAACTACAGGTCTCAGCCCTGGCTGACTCTCCCTCTTCCATGAGAAAAGAGCAGATCTACACACACACACACACACACACTTTCCACACACACACACACACACACACACACACACACACACACACACACACTTTCTCCTATTCCTGCAACCCTCCTCCATCCTGCAATGACTTCAGAGCTGCCTGACAATTACTGAGGCCGCCCACATTTGCCCTCCATTAAAGGGCCATTGTGTGCCCTGTCAGGTGTGGCTCAGTCGGTTGGAGTGTCATCCTATGTACCAGGTGGTGGCAGGTTCAGGGAGGCAACCATAATTGATCGATATCTCCTCTTTCTCTCTCTCTCTCTCCCTCCCTCCCTCTCTCCCTTCCTGACTCCCTCCCTCTCCCCCTCCCTCCCTCCCTCTCTCCCTCCCTCCCTCCTTCCCTCCCTCATCAGTTAAAAAGGCCCAACCAGAGTGGTTCAGTTGGTTGAGCATGGTCCCCTGCATCAAAAGGTCACTAATTCGATTCCTGGTCAAGGCACATACCAGGGTTTCCGGTTCAATCTCCAGTAGGGGGAGTGCAGGAGGCAGCTGACCAATGATGTTTTCTCTCTCTCATACCCTCTCCCTTTCTTTCTCTAAAAATCAATAAAAACATTTTAAAAGATATTTTTAAGGCCATTGTGCACTGGAGAGTGATGGTTCTTGAGGAACTTGGGTAGGGCCACCCAGGGAGGCTAAAGGAACTCGCTACTATCTTGACAGCCACATGCTACCTTTCGGCCTTTGCTCTAAAGCTGGAGCCCCAAACAGGGAGGGCAGAGGACAGCCATAAAACAGCTAGTCCGGTCCACGACTGGAGAATCATTGACTGATTCTCATCGTGTCTTCCCCACCTCAGTGAGCCCTTCCAGCCTCTTGCTGATGCCCTCAGGAGGAGGCACTTTCAGTGGGTCTTCCAGTTCCTCGCTGAGAACACGATGTATGGGCCCAGAATGTTAGGCACTCGTGTATGTGTACATACACACATGCCACTGCACACATGTATCTAGCATTACGACACCTCAGATCTAGACAATCCAAGCCAGAACATGCCATCTTTCCCCAATTGGATCCTTCTATTCTCTTCCATTGAAAGAAACTGGCACCACTATCCAAGCCAAAAACAGTATCATCCTTGACAGCTCTCTCCCTCATTTGCTGCATTTGATTTAGCCAAGCTCTGCTCATTCTGGCTCCAGAAAAGCTCCTAAATATCTTCCCATGTAGGAAAAAGGAAAGAAAGAAAGAAAGAAAGAAAGAAAGAAAGAAAGAAAGAAAGAA
>JAAGEH010000030.1:15126255-15176839 GCA_011751065.1 Lasiurus cinereus
GAAAGAAAGAAAGAAAGAAAGAAAGAAAGAAAGAAAGAAAGAAAGAAAGAAAGAGAGAGAGAGAGAGAGAGAGAGAGAGAGAGAGAGAGAGAGGAAGAGAGAGGAAGAGAGAGAGAAGGAAGGAAGGAGATAAATGATAGATGACAGATAGATGATAGATGATAGGTAGATAGATCTAATCTTCCCATGTCTCTATCACTATTGCCAGACCCCAGTGAAACCCCCATTGCCTCAGAGCTGGTTTTGAAATGGCCCTCTCCCCTCTCGACAATGGTCCCAAATTGAGCCACAAAGTTCTTCCTTTAAAATTTCATTCGACACAAACTCATAGTCACGGGATGTAAAGTAAAACATAAGGAAAATAGTTCATAATATTGCAATAACTATGTATGGTTCTTCCGGGTCATCTGCCTTCTCTTTCCCCTAATCTAGGATACTCCCTTCCAGGTCTTCTCGCTCTCTTCTCCTTCACCTGCCCTCAACTCCCACCCACCACACTCTCAGAACCTGAAGGTATAAACTTTCTCCCTGAGCCTGGAGCTGCTGATGGAAAGTTCAGTGTGTTACCTCCACCTGGGCCATCCACATGGTAACAGAAAATACAGCTGTAAGCCAAAGGTATGAAGTTCTAACTGTGGAATTACAGCCAGAGGAGAGAGGTCTACCAGGGGGGTGGGGTCTAGGTGGTAACCCTGTGGACTGTGATGGCCCCCACCCCGAGGACTCTCCCAGAGCCACCTCTCAGCTTACCTAGGCTCGCCGAGCCCAGGCCGATGTTACAGTCTTTGTGAGGTCACCAGGACTCAGGAGTTCCCAGCCAATAGGGGAAGCAGTTAGGTGTTCTTTTGAGACAGGCTGGTGAGCCAGGCAAGTGGAATAGGGGAACAAACATAGTTAAAGGGCCAAGCGGTTTACAGCCATCTAGCAAATCACAAAATTCTATCTTTCCTGACCAAGGACACTTAAGAGTAAATGGTTTACACATCTCCTCCCAACCAGAGAATAAATAGCTTAAATTACTCTGGGAGATAGATAGCAGATATCCAATTAGTGCCATTTCTGCAACCACACCCAAGGACAAGGGAATAAATCTCATTTTGCCCCATCAGCATAAAGCTGATGAATATTCTACTGAAATCAGCCCCTAAGATCTCCTCTATTATACATGAACTAGTGACCTGGTGCATGGATTCATGCACATTGAAAGGAAATTAATTAGAAGGTGGCCCGTCTGTCTCACCCAGTCCCACCACACAGCCAACCTCTGGCCGCACCTGGGGTGGCACCATTGCTCAAAATGCTTCTGCAGAGTAAGTGGGATCCCTCTGGAAGGTGGGGTCCCTCAGAACCAGTGACCTGCAGGGATTGGGCCGAAATCAGCTCTCTAACTTCCCCTAAGAGGTCCTGGAGTGCAAGAGGGCACTCTGCAAAGTTGCTGTTATATACAGGGTGTGAAATGCAAACTCAAGTGTGCAGTAAACCAGATTCAGGGCCGACAGTGACCCAGCAACAACATAACCCACTTCGGAAGGTGGAATCGTGCAGCCCCTCAAGGAATCGGGCTCCCTCCTCTCTGTTTTCAGGGTGCATCACCTGAGAACCACCACTGCCAAGTCACTGCAGCTTGGCAGCTCCAGCATTGAGCATCTGCCCCTGGTGGTCAGTGTGCATCATAGCAACTGGTCAGATAGTCGGACACAGCATATTAGCCTTTTATATATATGTAAATTAGAGGCCTGGTGCAAGGATTAGTGCAAGAGTGGGGTCTCTCAGCTGGCCTGCATCCTCTCACAATTGGGGACCCTTCTGGAATGTCAGACTGCTGGTTTCAATTCAGTCCCCACAAACCAAGCTAAGGAACCCCACTGGTACATGAATCCATGCACCAGGCCTCTAGTATACATCTAAGATCTTTGGTTAATCTCTTCCCACCCTCTCTTCTCCCCCCTTCCCTCTGAGGTTCATCAGTCTGTTCCATGTGTCCATGCCTATGATTTCTGCTCCTGCATTGAGCATCTGCCCCCTGGTGGTCAATGTGCATCATAGCTACTGGATAGTCAGCTGGTTGGCCAGTCACTTAGGCTTTTATGTAGAGAGACTAGGGGCCCAGTGCACAAATTTGTGTACCTTGAAAGGAACTGTGGACCACGAGGCTGCAGTAGGCACAGGGGCAGGTCTCAGCCCATCCTCTGTGCCCCCACCCGGTGCCTTCCACTGTGGTCCCAGTCCCCTGTCTTCCAGCAGCCCCACTCCCACTGCTGCTGCCTCTGTTCCCATGCACTGACAATGCCAGCTCTGCTGGAGCAATTGGGGTCAGCACCAGCAGCAGGTGCAAGCAGGGCTGGCGCACCAGCAAGTTTGAGTAGCGCCTGCTGCCCTGATCACCCCTCATGAGCCGGGAGAGGGGGAGAAGCCTTCAGAAGCAATCAGGACCAGTAGCCACCGCTGGCACCTGCTGATGGTGCCAAGTGATCAGGACCGGCGCCAGGCACCACCAGCAGGTGTGAGTGGAGCCTGCACTGGAAGTGGGTACGAGCTGGGCTGGCACTGGCAGCAGGTGCAAGTGCTAGGTGGGACCACAGCGCAGAGGAGCTAAGAATTTTCAGTAACCACCAGAGGCTTGCCCCAATGACAGTGACCGGCGCCCCACCTTGGTCTGGCACTCCAGCTAACCTGCTCCACCATCCTGCCACCGCCACCTCCTGCCATGTTCTGCACACGCCCCCTGGTGGTCATCGCACATCATAGCACCCGGTTGTTCAGTTGTTCTGCCATTTGCTCTATTGGCAGATTAGCCTTTTATTATATAGCAGCGGTTCTCAACCTGTGGGTCTTGACCCCTTTGGTGGTTGAATGACCCTTGCACAGGGGTTGCCTAAGACATCCTGCATATCAGATATTTACATTACATTTCATAACAGTAGCAAAATTACAGTTATGAAGTAGCAATGAAAACAATTTTATGGTCGGGGGTCACCACAACATGAGGAACTGTATTAAAGGGTCACGGCATTAGCAAGGTTGAGAACCACTGTTATATAGAATATAATAGATTTCAGAGAAGAAGGGAGAGGAAGAGAGAAATAGAAACATCAATGATAAGAATCATCGATTGGCTGCCTCCTGCACGCCCCCTACTGGGGATCAAGCTCACAACCCGGGCATGTGCCCTTGACCAGAATCGAACCCAGGACCCTTCAGTCTGTAGGTCTACGCTCTACCCACTAAGCCAGTGGTCAGCAAACTGGCTGGCGAGCCACATGCGGCTCTCGAGCCACGGTTTGCTGCTCTGTTGACTAATGAGTTTGCTGACTACTGGGATAGAGGCTTAATCACAAGGGACAACAGCCTGTAATTATTGGAATTGAGAGTCTAGGTCAGTGTTCAGCAAACTCATTAGTCAACAGAGCCGCAGTTTGCCGACCACTGCACTAAGTCAAATCAGCTAGGGCAAATCCCAGCTTTAGAACCCTCAAGAAGTTCTCAGTTCAGCAGCACATAGACTAAAATTGGAATAGCATGACCCCTGGGCAAGGATGACACACACATTTGTAAAGTTTTCCATACTTAAAAAAAAAACAAACAAAAAAACTCAAGAGGAAGGACCCAGCACACTCTTTCTCTCCTCCCTCCCCACCACCACCACCTTTCTGGCCCCTCTTCTTACCCTCAGGCATGCCGCCTTTTTCTTCCCTTTCTAATTTCAAGGGCCTTCTTTTGCTTCTGTAACATGTTTCCCGAGTCCATGTCTTCTGTGGCTCACTTCTACCTCTGTAGCTTTCTAAATAAACTTTTTCTTATTTGAGTTCTTGGCTCTGAATCTTTCTTTACAGAACACAATCTTTCTTTACAAGCTCCTTTGGCTGCAGGCTCAAACCCCAGACCCCAGTCAGGGTGCCTGCAGGAGGCAACCAATTGATGTGTCTATCTCTCTCTCTTACTCTCCTTTCCTCTCTGAAGTCAAAAATACATATTTTTTTAAAAGAACTGAAACCCTAGCTGGTTTGGCTCAGTAGCTAGAGCATCGGCCTGCAAACTGAAGGATCCCGGGTTCAATTCTGGCCAAGGGCACATCCCTGAGTGGCAGGCTCAATCCCCAGGAGGCAGCTGATCGATGATTCTCTCTCATCACTGATGTTTCTCTCTATCTCCCTCTCCCTTCCCCTCTGAAATCAATAAAAAATGTACATTTTTAAAAAGAACCGAGGTACAGTTTCACCACCAATATCACTGGTTACACTTCCAAAGAAGGATCTATCTCCAGAAATGACTTCACTCAAACAAAGACAGAATTCCTTGACCTGTGCCCCAGCCTCTCCACAAAAGCCCTGCTGACTTCATGCCTCTGTTTGCCTGGGTGTCTGGAACATGAAGGCTTGAGGTGCAGCTATCTGAGGTGGAGCCCCATGCTTAGTGTGCTGAGGGCAAAGAGCTTCCCTCACCTGTGAGGGAGTCTGTGAGGAGGTAACAGACCGCAGAGGCCAAGGACTGGCCCAAAGTCAAAAGCTAGCACACTGCCTGGGGTGCCGTACCTCCCTCCTCCACCCGGCCTCCCTGCACCTGGCACCGGTAAAGGTGGAGCAGGAGGGGAATGAGGGCGGGCCAGGAAACTCAGAAGTGAAACCTAGATTCCATGATAAGGATGAGCAATAACTAAGCTAATTAAGTTTACCTCTGACTAGATAGGAAAACGTCACTGGCTCAGTGATTGGAGCACCGTCCAGAGCAATGAAGTCACATGGTTGAGTCCCTGACAAGTTCACAAACCTGGGTTGCGGGTTCAATCCCAGGCCCTGGTTGGGAGTCAGGGTAAGCCCAGGAGACAACCAATTGATGTGTCTCTCTCACATTGACGTTTCTCCCTTCCATTCTCTCTAAAAATTCCATGGAAAAAACATCCTTGGGTGAGGATTAACAACAACAACAAAAATGTCACTGGCACCACCCAAAACAATGATGCAATTGCCCACCAAGTTTTATTCCCAGTCACCCAGTCCGGACCTCAGTCATGTGTACATCATGTAATATTCTGAGCTCTTCAGCCCAGAAATCCGCTTAGCCACACAAAGTCCCTACCACTGGGCACCTCAGCGTTTGACAGAGTGGATGTAAGAAATGTCCGAACCTGCAGAAAAATTTTGTAAGAGTTTATCTGAGTCCAACATGGTGACATACACTGGGAAGCAAGATTTCAAATGACCAAGAGAATAACAGTTCACAGTTTCTTTTATGAATTTGAAGTTAAGGAGAGAATGTAAGGAAGATTGGGGAAGGCAAGGTAGGAACTGGCTTATAGGATAGTTAAGTTTATTTGTTCTCTCTTTTTAAAAAAATATATTCTATTGATTTTTTACAGAGAGGAAGGGAGAGAGATAGAGAGTTAGAAACATCAATGAGAGAGAAACATCGATCAGCTGCCTCCTGCACACCCACTACTGGGGATGTGCCCCCAACCAAGATACATGCCCTTGACCGGAATCAAACTTAGGACTTTTCAGTCCGCAGGCTGACACTCTATCTTTTTTTTATTTTTTTTTGAAAGCACAGTGGTACCTCGAGATACAAGTTTAATTCGTTCTGTAACCTTGAGGTGTGGGAAACTATGAGACGCTCGAGTCGAGGTAAACTGGTGGGTCCTGTGCAGCTGGCCGATCCACGCGATTACTCGTATCTCAACTGTTGCTCGTATTTCAAAGCAAAAATCGCTCGCTCGAGGGCTCATATCTCAAAAATCTCGTATCTCGAGGTACCACTGTAGTAAGGAATTTTATTGTCAAAACAAGTAAGAGCATAACAGAAGACACAAATAAATTAATTGTTCTCATCCTTTGAGACTCCAGGGCCTCTCTGTGGAAGACCCAGCCCAACTCTCTATGCAGACACAACCCTCCCCCAAAGCAAGAACAGCAGGGATCTGAGAGTGTGAGGACAAGGACCGAACAGGTGCTTTATCTGGGTCTGGTCCCCAGTAAGCACTGTGTTTATGCAGGTATGAGGCTCATTTGGGGGGGAAATGGTTGCCTCTAGACCAGCTGTTCTCAACCTGGAGGTCGCGACCCCTTTGGGGGTCGAACGACTCTTTCACAGGGGTCGCCTAAGACCATCAGAAAATGCAGATATTTATATCACGATGCATAACAGTAGCAAAATTTCATGGTTGGGGGTCACCACTACATGAGGAACTGTATGCAAGGGTCGTGGCCTAAGGAAGGTTGAGAACCACTCTCTAGAGCATTTTTTTCATCCTCCCACGTGGCTCTTAGGAAAAGTTTCCGGTCCCAGTGACACTTGTTTCACATGAAAGTCTAGGCTAGAATCCATGTATAGTTACCATCGTCTTTATTTTCAAAAAGCTTCACGTCCATTTATCTGTACCAAAGCATTAGGTCGAATTATCTCCCTTAGAAACTTGTCCACCAAATTGGAGTTAATCTCACTTTACATGCAGCAAAAGATATGCAAGACTTGTGTTTGTTGACACGTGAAAGAGAAGCCCTGCCCAGCAGAACCTTCCCGGAGGCGCCACAGTAAGAGATGCCTCTTGCCCAGCCAGCATGGCTTGGTGGTTGAGGTTTGATTCCCAATCAGGGCACATACCGGGGTTGTGGGCTAGATCCCCGGTGTGGGACATGCAGGAGGCAGCCAATCAATGATTCTCTCTCGTCATTGATGTTTCTATTTTCTCTCCTTCTCCCTTCCTCTCTGAAATCAATAAAAATATTTTTTTTTTTAAAAAAGAACCAGCTCTGCCCAGCAGCCATAGCCAGGGCTCCGGCCTCCACGCAGGAGAAGACTCCCTGCCAAGTCTGGCTTTTCTTCATGCCCAGATCTCAAGCAGATTGTAGGTCCCGCACCAACAAGGCTGGAGCATACAGCATCAGCCGCCGAGAAGGCTAGAGACTAGTCAGTGAGCACTTCTGCTCCCCAAATGGTCCATCCCTTGCTGACCCTGGGAAAGAAATCAAGAAGCCTTTGTTTTGGGAGCAACACAAACATTATCTACCTCGTAAGCAATGATCAAGTTCTTGTCTAGGCTAAATAACGCAAAAATTAGTGATGAGGCCCCCCCCACAAACATCACTGCTGAGCATATTTAGTCTGACTTCAAATTAAAGCAATACACAATGGCTTCTTCCACACAAGGACAAGCCTTGCACTAATGTTTCTCAAAAAACCAACTATGCCTCCAATTCTAGGTAGGCCCAGGTAAGAGGTTTAAAAATCACAAACCCGCCGAACCCGGTTTGGCTCAGTGGATAGATCCTCGGCCTGAGGACTGAAAGGTCCCAAGTTTGATTCCGGTCAAGGGCATGTATCTTGGTTGCGGGCACATCCCCAGTAGGGGGCGTGCAGGAGGCAGCTGATGGGTGTCTCTCTCTCATCGATGTTTCTAACTCTATCCCTCTTCCTTCCTCTCTGTAAAAAATCAATAAAATATATTGAAAAACAAACAAACAAACAAACCATTCCTATGTCAGAGCCAGGATAATAAAGGAAGTGGGTGCAAGATACCCTCTATTCAGTGTCACTGCAAGAGAAAGCTCTAGAAGCGGTTGTTTCTTCCCTTCCATCATTGGGGATCCATCCATCTTGAGGGGCTTGAAAGCTGCTGGATCTTCGGCCTGCCTGCGCTTCAGTTCCATCGGAGAAGGCCTCTGGGCTCCTCTGTAGGGCTGGGTGGCAATGCCTCCCAAATCGGACTTGTGGAGGGATCTTGGTCCAAAGAGGCTCCATTTATCTGCCCAGTTTCTGTCTTTATGGCCGCTTCCAGAATCCATGGTGCTAAGATTTGGGCCAGTAAGGCTGTGGAAGAGCCAGAAGAGAACCAGTCTGCCAACAGGGATGGGGGTCCAAAACCCAGACATGTGCCCTGGGCCAGAATCGAACCTGGGACCCCTCAGTCTGCAGTCCAGTGTTCTATCCACTGAGCAAAACCGGCCAGGGCTCATAGTATCTAGTTTGCCCACTAGACAAAAATGTCCCTTCCTCTCTGAAATCAATAAAAATGTACTTTAATAAATAAATAAATTTGAAACCATGTACTTCCTTTTTTCCACTTTTCTAAATTTTCCCGTATCTTTTTGTAACTATTTTATAAGGGGAAAAGATGAGCTTTTATTTTTTCCCTAAGAGATCCTATCCATCCTTCAAGGTCCAGTTCACATGCGTCCCTCCTGGCTGCTCAAATGTGGAGCAGCCTCTCGGGCTGATGCTGGTGCTGGAGGTTCTGCCCACTGGGCCTGCCCACCAGCTTCTGTGAGGCAGCATCCCCTTCTCTCCCCTTTCCATAGGGAAGCCCCGAGTATGGGGGAAAGCTGCCTAGAATGATCTCAGGAGGAATGGTTGTTTCTTTTTAATATATCTTATTGATTTTTTACAGATAGGAAGGGAGAGGGCCAGGAGCCGACTCTGGGGAGCAGACCCCAGCTAGTGGGTACCGACTGTTCATAAGCTGGAATAAGAAACAACCATTCTGCCGAAACCAGTTTGGCTCAGTGGATAGAGCGTCGGCCTGCGGACTAAAAGGTCCCAGGTTCGATTCTGGTCAAGGGCATGTATCCTGATTGTGGGCACATCCCCAGTAGGGGGCGTGCAGAAGGCGGCTGATCGATGTCTCTCATCGATGTTTCTAACTCTCTATCCCTCTCCCTTCCTATCTGTAAAAAATCAATAAGATATATTAAAAAGAAACAACCATTCCTCCTGAGATCATTCTAGGCAGCTTTCCCCCTTACTCGGGGCTTCCCTATGGAGAGGGGAGAGAAGGGGATGCTGCCTCACAGAAGCTGGTGGGCAGGCCCAGTGGGCAGAACCTCCAGCACCAGCATCAGCCCACATTTGAGCTTTTGGTGCTTCCTGACAATACCCCTATCTGTCAGGGTATGGGCAAGCAAAGTAACCCAGGTAGCAGATCCTGGGGCTCAGCTGATCAATGACTCTCTCATCATTGAGCATTTATTTGGCTGCTCTGAGCAGAAAGGTGTGGGAAGTCATGTGGCTCTGTTGGGGCCTGAGGTTGGGCAGTGCTAAAACAGGGCCAAGGTGCTAGAAAAAGTTGGGCCTTCTCAAGCCATTTTCAATACCAGCTTCCAGAATCACCCTCCAAAATGCAAAGCTGAGTGCATCTCCTGTCAAAAGATGAATTCCACCTACCCGAGTACACTTGCAGGTCTAATTAGCTTGATTAAGCAACTCGTGAATCAGCTCCAGCCCATCAAGCAATTAGAGAAGGGAGCTCCTAGGGGTTGTACAAAATGGAAGATTTTTGTTTTGTTTTTTTAATATATATATATATATATATTTTTTTTTTTTTTACAGGGAGGAAGGGAGAGAGATAGATAGTTAAAAACATCAATGAGAGAGAAACATCGATCAGCTGTTTCCTGCACACCCCCTATCAGGTATGTGCCTGCAACCAAGGTACATGTCCTTGTTGGGAATAGAACCTGGGACCCTTGAGTCCACAGGCTGATGCTCTATTCACTGAGCCAAACCAGCTAGGGCAAAAATGGAAGGTTTTTTATGGGCAGAAAAAGGGTGGGCCTCAGACGTTAGAAGAGTGGATTATTTCAGGCAAGAATGGATTATTTCCTCCCTTTTCTTAGGGGAAGGCAGGAAATCTTATTAGGAAGGTTTTATAGGCAGCAGGGTGGGGAAAGGGAGCTACTAAGCAAAGAAAAGAAAGGATTATTTTGGGGCCATGATGCCTTTTCTTTGAGGAAAGAGAAGGGTTTTTATCCAAGCAGACTACCTCTTTCTATGGGAATGGAGAGGGCTCAAGTGACAGATGACCTTACAGGTTCTTGACCAGAAAATTCCACGCTGGTTGATTAAGATTTAATGTTTCTGGGAAAGGCTGAAATTATAGTTACGTTGAGTATTAAATCTAGGACTGCCAGCTTGAGTGACGTTATTTGGGGCCTTGGTTTTCTGCTTCACACCTCTTATCTCACAGGGGAAGGCTCCCCTCACCTCCAGGTTGTGTGGCAGGCTGTTGGCAGACAGGAGCCAGCAAGGACAATGAGCCAGCTACACACAGAAGGTCACCAGTCAGAGAGCTCTGAGTACCTAGCAATGGGCAAAACTGGGAAAACAAAGACCTTGCTCCAAGGTAACCTTTCCTCCCCGGCATATCACTAGTCATGTGGTTTAGACCCCTGACCTTTCAAGACCCCCTGACCTTCATATCGCTGGTCATGCGGTTTAGACCCTCCCCTGACCTTCTCCTCCCCTCCACTACCCTCACCCCATGTCACATGGTAGATCCCTTTAGAGGAGAAAAAAGGGGGCTGGAAATAGCCTCGTGGGATCCCCTCCCCCTCCTGCCCCCCACAACCCCTTGCATTAAGCCCTAGACATGACATATAGGCCTCAGTGGTGTTTCAGCTCCAGGTCCAGAAAAGCAGCAAAACCAGAGGGAGCTACAGCATAGCTGAGGCCAGGACCAGTTGCATTGATTAGTGACTCCCTCCCCTAGCACGGACCAATCAGTGGAAGCTAGGAGCCTAAGGGGGACACACCTGGAAAGCAATTCAGCTGAGATCCTCCCTGGGCCGGTCCAGAACGCTCCACCACCGGGGAGCTGATAAAAGCCTTCAGGATGAAGAACCCAAATCAGCTCAGAGCTCAGCCACCTTTCCCCGCCCCACCCCACAGGCAGGTTTTCCTTGCCTCCCTTTCTCCTCAACTCCGAGAGCCCTTCCTTTGCCTGAGCCCATGTCTTCTACAGCCCACTTCTACCTCTGTGACTTTCAAAATGAACTTCCTCTGTAGTTTGAGTCTTGGCTCAGAATTCTTAGCCAGAACCCAAGTACCAATGGCTAAACCAAGTCCCTCTGACCCCACCCGTCTAACACCTGGTGCTCTTTTCACCAACAGTTGGAGCCAAGTTCACTATCGGGACAACCCTAGTCGGCTCACCTCCGAGGCTCATCTCCCAGAGCACCCCTGTTGGCAGAAGTAGATAGACATTGTTGAGTTGGATGGCCTGGGGAGCTGAACCCAATGGGGCCTGCTTTACTGGGAAGGTGCAACATTCATAGGCTCCCCAGGGGACTGTAGCATTGCCCCACCAACGAGATTCACACCCTCCCTCCCCTGGGTTTTCAATCTCCCAGGGTACAACGGTCCACTCACCAGACTTTCAGGGGGAGGGCAGAGGAGTAAACAATAAAGGGGAAATTCCTTCGCTGGGTGCATGTGCAGTAGAAGCCAGGCTGGCCCAGGGGAGGTGCTTCTACTAGGAGGCATGGGCAGTAGGCACCAAGCGGCAGAGCCTCGCCTGGAAAAAGGATCAGCTTGCATGAGGAGACAGACCCCAGAAGATCTAGGAAATGGGTTGGTTAGGGGAAGGACCCTGCCCAAGCACAGGAGGGGTTGGGAAATTGACAGGTTATTTTGAAAGAGTGACTGGTCCTTCCCAAGCCCCAGATAATGTCATCCAAGCTTAACAAAGAGCGCGCTCTCTCTCTGCCTATAACATGTGCTTGGCGTGCACTCATGTGCTCTCTACATAGCCAGCACGTGGGCCTAGCAGCTGCCTGGGGTCTGACAGCCATTGGGACTCCAACTGCGGGGCTGGGCGCAGCACCAGCTGAAGCACAGCGGGAGCAGACTAAGCCGGCCAGCTGGGGACAGCATGACATGGCCCGGAAGTTGTGGACGCTGGCCCGATGTCAGGGCCAGGAGCAGACCAGGCTGGACTTCACCTCAGCGGGGATGGAACTGAAGCCGGGACAGTCTTTTGTGTTTGCTCCAACTTCAGTAAACCTTCTCACCACACCACAACCTCCCACGCATGGTCCCCAACATGCTTTTCTTATGACACCGCAAGGACCCCATTTCCAACAGCAACACCCCCATTTACCACCCCATGATCCAGTCACACTGCGCTGCTCATGTCCCCGAAAATCCCTGTTTGTTCCCACACACTCTGCTCCCTCGTCTGGACTGTCCTTCCCTGGCCTCTCCCCCTCATGATTCCCCAAGTTCTCCATGACTCCCCTGAAAGTCAACCGTCCTCCTCTGGACTCCTAGTGCCCTGTGTCTATTTAACCCAGCGGTTCTCAACCTGTGGGTCGAGACCCCTTTGTGGGTCACCTAAGACCATCGGAAAATGCAGATATTTACATCACGATACATAGCAGTAGCAAAATTTCATGGTTGGGGATCACCACCACATGAGGAACTGTATGCAAGGGTCACATCCTTAGGAAGGTTGAGAACCACTGATTTAATCCATCATGCCCCCCGCCCCCACTAGGGCCCTGACATTAGTACACCCTTACAGGCTGAGCCCCTCCAGCAGCATCAGCATGGTTGCTCCATCTGAGATGCTGGAGCCCCCTGAACCCCCATTTCTTCTCTCCTACAATGGGTCATGGGCAGCAGGTGGGTCCCCAGAGCCTAGCACAGTGCTAGGCACAGAGTAGGGCTCAGAGCCTGAATTAGTTGTCTGGCTCCGGAGAAGTGTCACTGGCAGCTGGAGTCTGCCCCAGAGCTGTTCCTGCTGCCAAAAGCCAGAGCTGGAGAAAGTCCCTCTTCCCTAAGATACAGCTGGCAGAGCCCTCAGAACGGAGAGGAGCTTGCTACATCCTGGGGGAGGGGGGGATGGGCAACACACACCCTGCTGGGAGGAAAGACCAGGCCCTTATCCCCGCTCTGCTGCTCACCCACCTCTGTTCCCTGGCCGAACAGGGGGGGTGATGCTGCCTCCCCCCTAAGAGTGCCATGCCATATAAATAAACAAGCGACTCTAATACAAAGGCTGTTTGCCCAGCCAGGGTGGTTCAGTGGTTGAGCCTCCACTCATGAACCGGGAGGTCATGGTTCAATTCCCTGGTCAGGGCACATGCCCGAGTTGTGGGCCTGAACTCCAGTGAGGGGTGTGCAGGAGGCAGCCAATGGATGCTTCTCTCTCATCGGTGTTTCTATCTCTCCCTCTCCCTTCCTCTTTCTGAAATCAATAAAAACATATTTTTAAAAATAAATAAAATGAAAGGCTGTTTGTACATGGAGAAACATTCTCAACTGTGAGATCTGAGTTCTGGATTTTTCTTTCAAAAAGAGGTTCGTCCAGCATTGGTGTTAAACATTATAACCCCTCAAAAGTGACCATCCCATTGTAAGGAGTCCACGTACACTGTCCTCACCAATATCGCCATCCATTTTTAATTGTCCAATACGGTGGCACTTTGCTGCCCTTACAGGACTCTGCTCCAGGCATCACTGACCCCCTTTCTTCCTGAAGGGATCCTGGCATTGGCTCCTGGGACCTTTCCACCCTCTTCATTCTGCCCCGCTTTTCTTGACCGCTTCCTCTTCTGCCAGCCTTGATCCCCATGGTCTGTGTCTCCTCTCTGTGCCTTGGGCAGGAAATGATGCTCTCACATCCTTATCTTTGCTCCTGAGTCCCAGATTCCTCTACTGAGTGTCCTCCCGGGCATCTCCTGGGGCAGGACCCACAGCCCAGGACTCCACAGGACCTGAGCCTTTGAAACCCCCTCCCAACTTGCTCCCCACTCCCAGGCTCCCTCCATTTGCCCATCATTCATTCTTCTAGACACTCTTACATGCTGGAGAGTGTTGAAAGCATGTGTCACTGGCAGCCTGGGCCCTGCTGGATTTCCCTGTGAACCCTCTGTATGCTGAAGTCCTTGTGCCCATCACAGGCGATTTGGGGACTCATTTAAACGCCAGGGTAGCTAAAGTCGGGACAGTCTCTAACTTCCTTCCCATGCCAAGGGCCCCAGGACAACCCCTGTTGAGGTGGTAACTCAATCTCTCCCCGTGGACTTATTGCCCCAGGCGTGACCTGTATGACCCAGGCCCGTGTGCCAGGCCTCTGGGTTTATCTCAGGTAGATAGACTATCAGCCACAATCTGGGGTGGAAGAGAAAGTCAGTTCCTTAGGCAGACCTGATCTGTTCTTATCACCAGCCCTTGCCAGATTTTCTTGACTTCCTAGGGCAGGGCAGAAAAATGGAAGGGATAATCCACCTGCCTCCTTTTACAAATGGGGAACCAAGACCAGAGAAGGGAAGATGCTTGTTGTAGGTCTCTAGATCCCTGGTTTCCCAACTCCCAGGCAGGGCAGAGAGGCGGGGGGTGGGAGCTCCGGCCAACATCCTCTGCTGCCTCTTCATATGCTCAAAGTTCATACTCAGGGTGACAGGATTTTCTGCTTGACCCGTTAAGATCCTGGGAGGGAGCGGGAAGAAAAGGAGGGTGGGGAGGAGGGAGGAGGAGCTCCACCCTCCACAACTGCCTAAAAGAGCTGCCTGAAGGAGCTGCCCTGCTCTGGAGAGAAAGAGGTGCTGCTGGGAGCGTCTGCCTCCCACCCAAGCCCAGCGGCAGAGTATTCGGGGACTCTGGGCCGTGAGGAGGTGGGGAGCACTCTCCGGAGACGTCGCCATGGCCAGCAAGAAGTGCTCAAGCAAGTGGGCCATCGCCGGCGTTGCCAGTGTGGTCCTCGTGTGTGTCATCGGAATGGTCTTGGGCTTCACGATGCTGTGGGTCAGCCAGCCAGGTAGGTCCCTCCTCACCATGCCGTTAGCTTAGCTCCCCCTCATCGTTCACTTCTTGTCCCTTCCAAGACAGACCTAGTCTGTCCTCGTCACCCACCCTCCTGGGCCTCAGCCACAGCTGGAGTGGCCTTCTCTCCCATCCCACATCCCCACCAAGACTCAGCTCCATTTGCCTCTCCCATTACCAACCACACCAAGACCTCTCCCCCGAAGAAGGTCCCATTGGCCTTCTTTCCCTCCCTCCTTCACCAGGCTTCCGTTGCCTGAAAATCACACCAAATCTTGGTCTTCAGCCCAGACCTCCCTCCTGTGCCCCCAGAGGGGACCCCATGAGGCTTGCCACCAGGGGAGCAGTCAGATTCCCATATCACCTCCTAGCGTTCCTTCCTGGAGGTGATATGGGAATCTCAAACTCAGTGCATGGAGCCTAATTCACTCTTTCCTCTTGGGGAGCAGCCTCCCGCATCCTCTGCCTCTCGCCTGTCTCCTCAAGCCCTTCACCTGTGGCATCTGCCTTCTGCCCTCCATGGGCTACCTACCACCTAGCCTTCCCAGGTTCTGGCTCCTCCCAAGCCTCCCCCCTCCCTGCCCCTGCACTTCCCCACAAGTGGCCTTCTCCCTCCCACATGCTCTTTATGACACAAGTGAGATCTTTCTAAACACAGAACTGCCCCCAGCGCACGCCCAGCTCCTTTGCTGTCAGTCAAGGCCATTTACAACCTGATCACAACGCTTTTTATCATTCATGCCCTCTTCCATTTCTCTACATTCCAGATGTACCAAGCCAAAGTTCAGTCAGTCCTTCAGGTGGCCCTATTTCCTACAGTCAAGCCTTTGCTTACAATGCCCTTTCTGGTGGAATAACTTATCCCCTTCCTCTGTCAATTTATATCCATCCTTCAAGGTGCCCCATAAATGTTCCCTTCTCTGTAAATTCCTTGGCTGCTCCAGGCTGGTGCGGAGCCTTCTTGCACCCAGGAGCCCACATACTTCCCTCTCCCACCACACTGGTGACTGGGGTCCCACTGTCTCTCTGCTGGATGGCATGCTGGACACACCCTGGAGCCCAGAGAGGGAGGGTGATGAGTGGACAGGGGCCCTGTGCTGCGGGGAGAGCGGAGAGCAAGAACTGATGCTGACATCACCTTAGCCTTCCTTCCAGGCTGTACGCAGGATGCGGTTTGTCGACCAGATGCAGACATGCTGGACTACTTGCTTAGCCTGGGCCAGATCAGCCAGAAAGATGGCCTGTTGGTCACCTGGTACCACGCTGCCAATAGCAAGAAGGACATGAGAGCTGCCCTGGAAAGTAAGTCCAGCTGTGGGGACCGAGACAGGCCAGGGCAGGAGTTGGGGGAGGGAGGGGTTACCCAAAAGGGGACCTGGCCCTTGGTGTGTCTGCCTAGGTAGTGTATGGGTTCTTTTTGTGAGTGTTAATCTTCACCAGAGCATATTTTTCAATTGATTTTTAGAGAGAGTGGAAGGGAGGGGGAGAAACAGAGAAACATCGATGTGAGAGAGACACATCGATTGATTGCCTCCTGCAACCAAGATACGTGTATCCTTGACCAGAATTGAACTTGGGACTTATTACTCTGTGGGCTATCCACTGAGCCACACCAGTGAGGGCAGTGTGTGGATTATTAGTGCAGGAAAGATTTCACAACACCAGTCCGGGTGAATTTTAGAGGATGTTTATTAAAGCTGGGGGCAGGGCAACAAAACGGGCTGAGGAAATGAGCCTGGGCTGGTCTGCTTTGGCCCCCTAAGAAGTCAGAGGAAAGGGGGCCCTGGAGACACTGCTCCCCTCATGGCAAGCCTCGTGGGGTCCCTTAGAGTTTAGGAGAGGTCTGTGGGGAAAGAAGTGTCCCTGGTTTAGGGAAGGTAGGATTCACTGCATGGCTGCAGACTGCTTGTTGAACTGTTTCCCTGCTTCTCTGGTCCTGGCAGAGGGGCCTGTCTCCGGGAGAGGGGAGTTGGGGATTAGACAGCACTGCCTATCTGGTGGCGCAATGATGGCTGTTCACCTGGCTTGTCAGACAAGGAAGTGGGGGCTCAGAGGTGAAGGGACTGGCTCAGGCTGTGCAGCTGATAAGCTCTGAGGCTAGGACTTGAACCAGAAGTCTGATTCCAAAGTCATCATATCCTGCCCTCCCTCCTGGCTACCCCTCCCATGACCCATCAGTGACAGCTGTCTCTGCTGAGGAAGCCTTTGCCCTCAAAGCCTAAGGAAACCAGCGCTACCAAACACGTTGTAAAAACCCGAGCAAATACGGTATTTTCCGGTGTATAAGACGACTGGGCATATAAAACGAGCCCCGATTTTTGAGAAGATTTTCCTGAGTTAAAAAGTCATCTTATACGCCGGAAAATACGGGTAGTACAACTCTGAGTCTCCAATTGAGAGTGCTTAGGGCAGCCAGTCCGAAACTGCTCACTGTAGAGATGGGTGCACACATTCCACATGGATTCCCATGGATCTGCAAGGAAACTGCTTCATGGGTAGCATGTGGCAAAAGGAAAAAGGAAGCTCAGAAAAGTTTGGTGACTTGGTGACACCAACATAGGAACCTAGGGTGGTTGGCTCCTGCACTGTGCCCGACCCAGTTCAATAAGGAAGACGTGAAACTAAAACCATAACCATCCGAAATGAAAGGCATGGTCCTCAGATTGGAGGGGGTGCTTCAGAATAGATAGACTGCTGGCCCACCCCAAGCTTCTGATTCAGTGATTCTGGGGTGGAGTCTGAGAAGCTGCATTTCTTAAGTTCCCAGGTAGTGCTGATGCTGCTGGCCCCAGAACCACTGCTCAGCCAAAATCTCTGGATTTCAGAAGAGCAAACCAGGGTCCAGAATGGGAGACAGTCTTGCCCAAGGTCACACAGCAAGTCTGAAGTAGAACAAGGTGTAGGCACCAGGCCTCTAGCTCTTAATCCTATAGGGTCACTACACCAGAGGACTAGGTCTAAGTGCCTGAGGGAATGAATGGTTAGGGAGGGATTCTTGGAGAAGGCAGGCTTGGTGGAGAGGAAAAGCCACCACTGGCTGGGAAGAACCAGTTTGCTGTAGCCAGACCTAGGTGACAAGAAAAACAGATCCCTCCCCCTGATGAGAGAGCCAAGCCATAGAGGGAGAACTCCTATCTGGGAGATAAGACCTGGGATAAACAGGACTCACCACCCTTGGGCTCATCCCATGTCAGCCCTAGGGCTGCTGACTGATCCAGCCCTACCAAACTGTAACATTGGCCTAGAAGAAAGTCAAGGTCTCCCGCCCCCCCCATCCCACCCCCAGGCAGTGCCAACAACTCAGAAGCATGGAGAGGCACCCTTAGCATAGCTTCAGGGGTCCAGCAAGGACCTCGGACCCCGGGCCTGGTTTCTTCCTGATAGCCCGGGTGGTAGGCCCCTGCGAGGAATGTGGTACCACAATGGGGGTGGGGATCCTGATGGGGAGCCAGAGGTAAGGTTAAACTGGTGAAGTCATCTTAGACATGATCAACCTCCATGTGGAGAGGAGGAGCCAGAGTGAAGGCCTGAGAGGCAAGACAGAACTCCATTCACATTTTACCTTGGCTCTTTACCAGCAAAGTGATTTGGAATAAGTGGCTTTACCTGTCTGCAGCTCAGTTTTTCCCACTGCAAAAGGTGGGTTGGTAGGATGACTGCATCATTTATCATTCCAACCCGGCACTTCCAATAGTGGAAGAGATCATTCTTTATACAGTTATTAAGAATGTTTTGGCCAGAGGGTAGTGTGTCAGCCTGAGAGCCAAAGGGTCCCATGTTTGATTCCTGTCATGGGCACATACCTCGGTTGTAAGATCCTCCTTGGCTGGGGGCCCTAGTCAGGGCGTGTGCAGGAGGCAACCAATCTGTGTTTCTCTCACATCGGTTATTTTTCCCTTTCTTCCACATTCTCTAAGGATTCAATAGAAAAATACCCTTGGGTGAGGATTAAAAAATAAAAAGATTATCAGAGGTAACAGAAATATACTAGACTATCCCAAGGCAAAAAGGGATAGTCACCTAGTTAAGTGAGCTACTGAATTTAAATAATAATTAACACTCAGTGAATGCCTAACCAGGGATTTTTATTGCCTAATTCTATCTAGTAAATGAGAAGGAGATTCAGAGGTCAAGTAACCTGAGAGGTCACACTGCTCTGCAAGGGTTAGCGCAGGGACTAGAAGGTAGCAGAATGTGTTCAGGGTCTGCCCACTCAGCCGCAATGTTCTCCTGCCTGGGTGTGAAGTGCAGAGCTAGCCAGGCACCGGGTGACAGAGGGCTTGGTAATTTCTTGTCTGTTCCTCTGGAGAGCAGCGCTCCTTCCTGACTAAGCCCCTGTGGCTTCAGGAACCTGATCCCTCCCTCATCTCCTGTACCTTCTTCATACTCAGCCCAAGCAAGTCCAGCCCCAGATTCAGCATCTGGAAGGCAGTAACAGCTTTTCATGATAAGGGAGATTTTTCCAAGAAGAAGATGAACCCAGGTGGCAATCACAAGGAGACAGGTTAAGGCCAGAATGCACTCTGTCTTTTAGTCCACTTTGCTGAGTATTTGCTGGGCCCCTGCTCTGGGCCAATCTCAAGAGGAAGACTTAGAAGTAAGATGACGCTGTCTTGAAGGGCCTTACAGTGTCACAGGGGAAGCAGCTAGTGCAAATCAAGGAGGTAGCAGCAGTCCAGACTCCAGTCCTGGCTCCCCAATGCACCTCTCCCCCTCCCCAAGATGGGAACTGGCCAGTTAGATGGGGTAGAAAACCCCTCAGTATCCATTGGCTTGTGTACCCAGCTGTCCCAGTGAACCCGGCTTCTCTGGGCCTCACTGGAGGCCGTCCCTTTGGACCTCTATATTCCCAGGTAACCAAAAGTTAAGATAAAGAAGGACTTTGCGTTCAAGGCATACAAATAAAGGCTACCCTCAGAAAGCCCCTCAGTTTACAATGTAGTTTTATGTCCATGTCCTGTGTTTGTGGCCTGGGGAGGATCATCCCCATTATGGCAATGAGGACACCAGGGAGACCCGAGCTCTGGGCAGGATGCAAAAACGGGATAAAAGCGGGTGATGCAAAGTGCCAGGTGTGGTGCCAGGGACCACCTGCACTCTGCTCCCTTCCCCTCCTAGAAACTTAGACACAGAGATTTTAGAGAAATCTGAAAATTCTCTGCGACTTTGGGCAGTCTTTTACCTTTCTGGGCTGTTTGGCCATTCATTCAAACTTCCTTTAGTTTCTTTCTTTTTTTTAAATATATTTTATTGATTTTTTACAGAGAGGAAGGGAGAGAGATAGTTAGAAACATCGATCCAGCTGCCTCCTTCACTCCCCTCATTGGGGATGTCCCCGCAACCAAGATAGATGCCCTTGATCGGAATCGAACCCGGGACCTTTCAGTCTGCAGGCAGATGCTCTGTCTACTGAGCCAAACCGGTTTCGGCAGTTTCTTTCTTTTTAAAAAGATTAAATTGAGCCCAGTTGGAATAGCTCAATAGTTGTGCATGAACCTATAAACCAGGAGGTCACAGTCCCATTCCTGGTCAGGGCACATGCCAGATTGTGCACTTGATCCCCATTGTGGGGCATGCACAATGATTCACCTCATTAACGTTTCTATCTCTCCCTCTCCCTTCCTCTCTGAAAGCAACAAAAATATTTTTCTAAAAAAATTACATTGATTGGGATAACGTTGGTTTATAAATAAATAATATGTAAATTTCAGGTGTAAAACTTTGTAATACAACATCTGTGTACTCTATTGTGTCTTACCATCCCAATCTTGTCTCCTTCCATCACCATATATTTGACCCCCTTTACCCTCTTTGTCCTCCCCTCAACCCTTTCCCTTCTGATAAGGACTAGTGTTGTCTGTATCTACAAGTTTGTTTTCTTTGTTCACTTGTTGCTTTATATTTTGTATCCTACAGAGGAGTGAACTCAAATGGTTCTTGTCTTTTTCCATCTGACTTATTTCACTTAGCATAGTACTCTCAGACCCGTCCAAACTGTTGTGTCTCTGGGTGTGCGAGGTGTACCGAGGTGTAGGGAGTGCTCCCTGGAGCACAGAGGAGGCCACAAATCATGTCTTTGAAGCTGTCCCTGAAGTGGCAGTGGACAGCCACAAACCCTGCTGCCCAAGGAACCAGGCAGCCCAGAAAGCAAAGTGTAGATATTGAGTCTACAGGAGAAAGGACTTCATTGTGGCAGATGGTCTTACGCCTTCTATATACATAAAAAGCCCAGTGACTATTACAGCAGAACTACCAAAACCGACCAGAATGACCGGTCGCTATGATGCACACTGACCACCAGGGGGCAGGCACTCGACACAGGAGCTGCCCCTTGGTGGTCGGTATGCTCCCCCAGCGGGAGTGCCACTCAGCCAGAAGCTGGGCTCATGGCTGGCAAGTGCAGTGGCAGTGGTGGGTGCCTCTCCCGCCTCTGTGGCAGTGCTAAGGAGTGGTGAGGCAGGCGTTAGGAATGAGGGGTCCTGGATTGTGAGAGGGCACAGGCTGAGCTGAGGGAACCACCCCCCCAAACCCCCCCATTCACGAATTTTGTGCATCAGGCATCTAGTTCCTGTATAAAAAGTTCCCAAATGTTGCATCATTATTGGTAGAAAAAATTAGAAACTACAGGAATGTCTCAGGAATAGGAGGGGGTAACTAAATCCACAGGGCCTTTTGTCACCTTTTTCTTTAACGAAGCATATAAAAATTTGTGAAAATGGTTCCTGCTGTCGAAAGAGAAAGATTAAATGTTAGACATGCAGTGTGGTCTCACCTGTGTAAAAACTAACTATACAGTGACAAAAACGAAAGAAAGTATATCAAAACGTGAGCTATGGTGGAAATGTGGATGGACAGTTCACTTCTTCCTGCTTTTCTGGATTTTCCAAGTGTTCTATCATAAACATGCAGTAGGTTTTACAATGAGAAACAACCGTTTAAAAACAACTGAGAACTGATTTGAGTTCTGTGTCTTGCCCAGGCGACGACATCATGGTCCTGGAGGCGGACGTCAACATAGAAGGGCTCAACACAGCCAACGAGACAGGGGTCCCCATCATGGCGCACCCCCCACTCATCTACAGTGACAACACCCTGCAGCAGTGGCTGGATGCTGTGCTGGCCTCTTCCCAGAAGGGTGAGCACCTCTCTCACGCCCCCGCCCCTCCCCCCGCCACCTCCCAGTTCCTCAGGCAGCAGGGATGGCTCCCCTGGGAGGCAAGTCCAGTTGCTATCATGAGTTGCTCATTGCCTTGGTTTTCCAGCCCAGTGTTCCAGAGGCCCAGGTGGGGGAATTCTGCGAGGTGGGGATGTGAAAGGATACCTCCTGGGTGTGCTCTGGGTGTGATCTCTTGGACACAGGGGAGATGGAGAATGTAGCTCCCTCCTGCAGTGGTCCTTCCTCCCTGGGTTAGTTCTACCTGTTTGAAAGCCCTTCTTCACACTCAGTCAGGATCTGGTCCCTTTCTTCCCCCATTCCCAGCCCACCCTCACACACCATACCTGCTCTTCCTGCCCCAGGAAGTCATGTCTTCCAGTTCCTTCTGCCCTGAGCATGAGAAGCCAGTTCCCCGAGCCCTCAGCCTCCTCCCCACAGGTATTAAGCTAGACTTCAAGAGCATCAAGGCTGTGGGCCCCTCCCTGGACCTCCTGCGGCAGCTGACGGATGATGGGAAAATCCGGAGGCCTGTATGGATCAATGCTGACATCGTGAAGGGCCCCAACGTGCCCATCTCCATCGAAGTCAATGCCACACAGTGAGTGTTCCCATCTCTGCCCCAACTGTCCCCAGCCCTCTTCCTTCAGCATCTGGCACAGGAAGTGCTCAGGGGACCTTTCCTGAGTTTGCCTCCAGAAATGCCATATAGTCTGACCTCTGAGCCTTCACACAGGCTGTTCCCTTGGCCTCCAATGCTTTTCTCCCATATCCTGAGGAACCTTTGCCCAGTCATTACCTCCTCCAAAAGAGCCCCAACACCCAGGCTGACAAGCACGCCACCTCCTACCACAGCCCTGGTTTCACTGGGTATGTTTGGTGTCGCCAGTGACCAGGACAGGGCTTGACCTGCTAGAAAAGTCTAAACTGCTGACTCCTTGCCCAGTCCTCCTGAAATCCCAGCACTTCACACCATTGCATGCTACTCTACAACTTACAAAAGAGGGCCACATAAAAGGATAGGATATTACTGATTTAATTCTTATACAGCATCACTAAGCTCGGAGTGTTCCCTCCCCCCATTTTGCAGATAAGAAAGTTGACAACAATTGAGGCTTAATTTATTGAATGTTTATTATGTGCCCCAGGCACTTTAGTTGAAGAATACCTTTTAATTCTTTTTTTTTTTTAATCCTCACCCGAGGATTTTTCATTGCTTTTAGATAGAGTGGAAGGGGTTGGGAGGAGAGAGGGAGAAAGAGAGAGATTGGTTGCATTTGGCATGCTCACCTACAAGACAGGGGATCCAGCCTGCAACCAAGGTACATGCCCTTGACTAGTAATCAAACCTGCAACCCTTTGGTCTGCAGGCTAAAGCTCATGCTCTGACCACTGAGCAAATGGGCCAGGGCCCATTTAACTCTCACAATGAGAATGAGGTAGGTACTATGATTTTCATTTTATGAGTATAGGAACTATCTCATCGAAGTGAAAGGACCTGCCTAAGTCTAGTAATTGGCAGAGCAAAGATTCAAAGCCAGGCCTTGGAGTCTAAGCCCCACACTCCTTATCAGCCGTCTCTCCATCCATCCATCTGTCTAGCCAACCAGCCAACAATCCGTTCATCCAATATTTGTGATTCTCAAACTGAGGTGCATTTGGGAAAACAGTAGTTTGAAAATTGTAGTCAGTGGCACAAGTTAAATATATCTTTGTCTTGGAGTATTGACTTTTCTCCATAGTTGGGGAGAGAGATGGGGACATTTACCTGTTAAAACTTGCACTAGGGCAAAATCTGAATGAAATTTTAAAATGAAATCTGAAGCTGCAGAGGCTCTCCCAGGAGGCAGAGCCCAGATTCCCTGGGGCTCTGGGTTTCATTGCTTCTGTCTAGAAGGGGGTGCTGAAGAGGCCCTGCCCTCCAGGGGTGCCATCTCTGAGAATCAAAGGGGCCCAAGGTCACAGCCAGGACCTGAACCCAGACCCCCTGACTCTAAAATCCAGGCCCTACTTGTGGGGCCTTGATCAAGCCATTCCTGTGCTTCAGGACTCTGTCTGCCTTTACATCACAGACTCAGCAGGCCCTGCCATGTTCCAGCACCATGATGGGAACCCAGGTGAGGATGGGGCCAGCAAGGCTTTGAAAGACGTGTCTCTGATTCTCTGCAGGTTCCTGGCCTTGGTCCAGGAGAAGTATCCTGAGGGCACCTTGTCTCCAGGCTGGACCACCCTCTACTTGCCGAACACCACATACTCTCGAGCCATGATAGAGAAGATGCAGAAGCTGGTGGGAGCGCTGCCACAGAGGGTCACCTTCCCTGTGCGGTCTTCCCTGGCTCGGGCTGCCTGGCCCCACTTCAGCTGGCTGCTGGCCCAGTCAGACAGGTGAGAATGCCCCGCCCCCTGGCCCAGCCCCTGCTCCTGCTAAACCCCACCGCTAGGCACAATGGCCCCAGGAACCTTGCTCATGGCTGGGTCTTAAACATTCTAATCTAACCCTGCTGGGTGCTCACATCCTTCAACAGCATCGCTTTCTGCCTGTACACTAATGTTGACAGGCTGCTCACCATCACCTGAGGCAGCCCGTCCATTGGTGGATAACTAACTTCCTGCCTGTTTGAGTTTACACTAAGACATAATTTGCCTCCCTTACAGCTTCCTCCCAGGGGAGCCAGCTGTGGGGCTGCCCAAATTGTACCTGCAACCTCTGCCCCAGGGTAGTCACCCAGCCCACCTTCGGCAGCTGCTCCCAGCTATACAGCTGCCCCTTCAGCAGCTCCCCACAGGAGTCCTGAGGCTTCCCCCTTCATCCACACCCGACTGCTCCCCTCTCTCCATCCACTTTCCTAAAACAGAAAAGAGCACCCTCTCCCTCCTGGGCTTCTGCTTTCAGTTATCCTCCCCAAAGCCTCTGCGGCTTTTTCTGCCTTCCAGGAAGGGGGTAGCGCTCTGGAAAGAAGGGGCTAGTGGGAAGTCAGAGGCTCTGCCCCTACCCAGCTCAGGTCCAGTTCCAAGCACAGCGACTGAGGACGCAGCTGGACCCAGGCCGACACTGAGCCTGCTCTCTGGGCCCCAGGTACAGCCTGACAATGTGGCAGGCTGCCAAGGACCCCATGTCAGTGGACGATCTCCTCTACATCCGGGACAACTGTGCCCCCCACCAAATCTACTATGACCTCTTCGAGCCTATCCGGTCGCAGTTCAAGCAGCTTGCAAGTAAGGAGTGGTCTGGGAGGGTGGGGCTGGATTCTGCAGGGTGCATCGGGAGGGGAAAACCTGGGTGGAACAGGGCGAAGGAACCACTCGAAGCACCTCTTGTGTGCCAGACCCGGTGTCGCATGCTATCTAAGCTTCATATATCCATGGAGCAGAGATTCCATTTTCATACACGGGAAAACGGAGGTTCAGAATGGTTAAGGAATTTATACAGCCATTCAGCTTGTATCTGGCACAGCTCAGATCGGAACCAAGGCAATTCCAAACCCCTATACCTTCCCTGGCAGCCCCGTTTCTCTGTGGGTTAGACTAACATTTCAGAAAGCGGCCCCCCTCTGCTGCACCTACTCACCAACGATCCAGATGCTGCCTGTTCCCTTGTTCAAACCCCTCGTTCCCCAACTCCAAGCCTAGGAGAGCCTGCAGTCAGGCCATGGACCCATCAGATTCAACATTCCTCTCCTGGGAGCCATCCAGGTGGAGGGGAACCAGACAAAACCTGGCTCCATCCGGTTCCAATCCCAGCAACTCTGCCATTGGCTGTAGGATCTTGGGCAAGTCACTTCCTGTAATCTACAAACCAGGAAAGGTCAGCTCCGTGGCAGGTTGCTGTGAGGGTTAGGAAGTGTGGAAGGCGGTGGCACACAGAAGGCGCTCTACGAATAGCAGCCAAGTCATCGTGACAATTTTGGGGTCCCACAGTGAATGCCACACGGAAGCGAAGTTACTATACAGGAGGCAGCCTGATCCCTCTTCTCCAGCTTCCCGGGGGCGACGCTCTGAGCGTGGAGTGGCAGGTTCCTGTCATCCAGGGCCATGGAACAGCAGCAACGGTTCAATTCCCAGGTGAGGCTGCAGCCCCTGTGCTCCCAGCTACACCACAGGGGCTTTCCTTTGCTGGGGGCAGGGACTCTGTTACCAGGGCAGCAAACCAGCTGGGAGATGGGGGAGGGCAGTGTTGCCAAGGGGAGGGGTGGGGGGGTGTTCCTGGCCTTTGGACCAGCATCCCTGAGCCCTTAGCCAAACTGAGCTATGAAAGAGGCGGGCACAGTCATTGTTCCTCGACTGCCTCTCCCAGGAGAAGAAGGCATGATCCTGCTGCACGTCGGCCTCCGGGAGCTGGCCGCTGGAGACGCCGCCGTGCCCGTCGTGCGCGCCCCGGGTGCCCCGAGTGGCCCTGCCCTGGAGCTGGACTCGTGCCTGCTGCAGCTCGCCACACACCCTGGACGCTGGGGAGTCCATTTGCACATAGCCGAGCCCAGCGCCCTTCGGCCAGCCCTGAGCGTGCTGGCCCACCTCTCCAACCTCAGCCGCCTGTCTCTGCCTGTGTGGGTGGGGGCCACAGTTTCCCATGGGAGCTTCGCAGTGCCTGGCCACGTGGCTGGCAAGGAGCTGCTTGCCGCTGTGGCCGAGGTTTTCCCCCATGTGACCGTGGCACCGGGCTGGCCCGAGGAGGCACTAGGCAGTGGCTACAGGGAGCAGCTGTACACGGATATGCTGGAGCTGTGCAAGGGCCTCTGGCAGCCTGTGTCCTTCCAGCTACAGGCGGGGCCGCTGGGCCAGAACACGGCCGGCGTGGTGGCCTGGTTACTGACGGCCTCCCCCAGGGCCACGGTCACAGTGGAGCACAGCCCTGCGGCGGGCAGCTACGCTTCTGTGCGGACAGGGCTGCTGGCGGCCAGGGCCGTGGACAAAACCCGGGTCTACTACCGGCTGCCCCAGAGTTACCGCAAAGACCTGCTGGCAGATGTTGGCAGAAACTGACTGTCCGGTGGTGCTGGGCAGGAGGCCCCTGGGGTCAGGCTCCCCGTGGGGGAGGCAGGAAGAAATAAACGGCCTGCCTTCCTCAGTGCGCTGGACATGTGTCCTGGGCGGGATGGCGTGGGAGTGTGGTAGCTGCTGCGGCGCCTAGAGGGTCTGGAGGCTGGGGGCCAGATCATTTCGGTTGTCCAGAAGGAACTTCTCACAGGCCTTGAAGGTGTTGTAGAACTCCAGAGAGAGGCCAGCCACGTTGGTGGTCACGTAGTTGAGAAAGCCCGAGGTGGCCTGGTTGTAGTAGGACACCTGCAGGACAGGAAGCCACGCTCAGGGGTGCTGGGCAGGGAGCGGGAGGGCAGTCAGCCCCGCTGGCCTGCTGAGAGGGCAGCAGCTGGGGTCTTCAAAGGCTACCTGACCGGCAGGCATGGCTCCAGCAGTTCCCCGGGCCCTTCCCTCTGGGAACTGACCACCCTAGGGTCCCTGCCCCCACACACTGTCCTGTCATCAGGTGTCTTCCCTGCCTGCAGGGAGGCCCTATAAGACAAGGAACAGAATCCTGTTTAAATGAAGGTCTCTTAGGGCCTTTGAGATGAGTTACAGCTGCGCCCAGGGATTGTCCCAAGAAGCTCATCAGGAAAGTATTACCGGAACAAGTCTCAGGTCCCTGACAGCAGCTGTGTGCCAAGGAGGGCAGCTGCATAGGCCCTCCCTCCTCGCTCTCATCCGTCCCCCGACCCACATTTCCAACACCAACTTCCCTGCCGAGTCAGATGGGCCCTGAGACCCAGATAAAAGCTCTCCCAGACAAGGAGGCGCATAGTAAGTAAGTGAATTTTAGATGAGAACCGAGGCCTTCTGCTCTCAGCAAGCAGAGCTTTTTTCCAAGACCCTGTAGGAGCCTCGGACTTCTGCACAGATTAGATTTGAGTGATGGCTCATTCCTAGCCCCTGATATGCTTAGGTTCCCTCCCCCAGCACCGCGCCCCCTGCCCCGGGGCTGGAAGAGCCCACTGTTGGGCAGGAGACGGGCCCACTGCTGGAACTGAGCTGCAGAGTGCTGAGCTCCATCCAGGCATGTGGGTTTGGGGGTGGCTCTGGTCGAGGAAGGGAATCCTTGGCCTCACCTTGGTCATCTGGTCCCCTTCACGCCAGAGGCAGAAACCTGAGCAGAGGGTCTCCCCACGCCTGTACTCTGGGGTCTCAAGGTGGGTGGGCAGCGTAACTGACCGCAGTGCAATGACGTAGGGGTCCCTGGAGTGAAGGGAGGGGAGAGCACAGAAGAAGATGAGGATTGTCTTGCCCAGCCCAGGCTCTGGAACCCCCTCTGGCACTGACCCAGCCTCTGGAGCTCCCCTAGACATAGACACCAGAGTCCAAAGTCATGGAAGCTCTTGGCTGGAGAGGAGGCACCTGTATGTGAACAGCACTGCATTTGCCAAGAGCCAGAGTGACTCCCTGCAAGTTTTCTGGACAAGCGCCTGAGGAAGCGTGCGGGCTTTGGGATTTGCCCGCTTCATCTTCCGGTGCCTTTCTGGCAGAAGTGAGGCCCATCTGTCCGGCATTTTCACCAGGGTTGTCAGAGTGGAGGCCAAGGCGGAGCCTTGTGAGAGCTGGCCTTGCACCTCAGGATCAGGGATTTCCCAGCTTTAGAGGAGTAACCAGAGGGTACTCCGGCAGCTCAGAAAAGCCAATAAGAAGCAGAGAGCCGACTCTAGGCTGAGGTCCCCTCCCTGGGGAGGGAGATGACCCCTGCCCACCTCCTACCCAGCAGGCAGGCACCCACCCGTGGTCACAAGGCTTCCGCCGAGAGGCCAGGATCACGAAGTCCTGGGGCTTGGGGTCATTGCCAAGGGTGGGGCTGATGACGTGGTAGATGGCATCATCCTCATCCACCTGCTGCACTAGTTCCACGTTCCTGTGAGAAGGCCAAGACCACAGGGCCCATGAGGATCATACCAGCTCCTTGTAGGAAAGCAGGTCTGGCCCAGACCTCCAAGCTTCAGCCTCCCTGAGCCAATGCTTGGGGGACACTTCAGCCCCTACACTCAGCACGGCCCACAGCAGGGCAAGAAGGCCTGGCCAAGATGCATGCACACACAAGTAAGCACACACATGTGGGTATGCGCGCACACACACAAGCAAATACATACACGTGCACAGACAAAACATCTATAGGCATAGCTGCATGCTCAGATACATGGATAGAGGTGTGCTGATTTCCTGGTAGTACTGAACATTTAGTGAGCATCCACTGTGTGCCATGCACTGCTCTAAGGGCTTTGGGTGTATCACGCATTTCAGCCCGGGGACGGCACTCTTAGCAGCCCCTCTTCATAGAGGAGGGGCTGAGTCTCGGGGAAACAACCTGCCCACAGACAAGAGCTAAAAGAAGCAGAGCTGGCATGGGCCCAGGCAGTCGGGTGCCAGGTCTGTGCCCTTCAGCCTGCGTACAATACCCATGTGCCTGTACATACAGGTAGAGGCTGATTGGTGGGGAACCTTTTTATCTGCCAAGGGCCATTTGGATATGACATCACTAGAGGCCTGGCACACGAAAAGTCATGCACTTGGTGGGTGGAGTGGGGGGGAGGTCCTTCAGCCTAGCCTGTGCCCTCTCACATCCTACCCTCACGTAGGGTCCCTCAGCCTGGCCTGAGATCAGGACCTATCGGGGCTTTCCTTTCGTGGGCTGCAGGCAGCTGGCCCCACCCCACCACTGCCACTGCTTGCCATCTGTGCATGCTGCCCCCCTTCCCCTGCCACTGGTGGCCTCCCTCTGCAGGGGATAGGCTGGGGTGCAATGGCTTGGCTGGCCTGTGCCTCCCTCTTTCTTTGCTTGGGGGCAGGGCCAGCACTGACTTGCAGTTGGTCAGCCTCTGGTCGTTACAACCCAGGATTTTTATATATATTAGGATTCGTGGGCCATACAAAATTATCAACTGACAAATTAGCCTGCTACATTTGGCCTGGCATTTCATTAACTCACCCCTAATGCCTTGGCAGGGCCAGACCAAATGATTTTGTGGACCTTATATGGCTCACAGGCTTGATGTTTCCCTCCCCTGGCTTATAGCAATACACACACACACATGAGGATATCCACAGGTACATATGACCATGTCTAGACCTTCCCCCTTCTCTCCTGTTCCTCTGCCCACCCACAGAGGCTGTCTCAGGAGAAACAGCTTGGGGCTCTCTTTCCCTTCAACCTGCTTCCCCCAAATCCCATCAAACAGCAAGATATGACCTGGCCTTCGAGGCCCAACCCAGCCCACTTCCTTCAAGAAGCCTTCCTACCCTACAGTCAGCTTCCCCCATGTCCACCAGAAAATCACCTCAAGATTCTTGAAGGGCACTGCCAGCAGGCCTCGGGTCACCAGACCAGGGCCTTTTAAAGCAGCACAGCCCTTTTTGCAGAGAATCTTAAGCAGAAAGCCCGTGTGTAAACAGCTGCAAGTGGACCTGCTCAAGTGAGGACACATGGAGGTAGGAGGAAGAAGGCCAATTTATCAAAAATCAGATGACCTGCTCCCTGGATTTCTAAGAGCACAGGTCCTCCTTGTGGACAGACTCGGAAATAGAAGCTCCTCATCACAAGCCAGGGGAGAAATGATCAAAGACGCGCCCCTCAAAGCAGGGTGTTGGCATAACACACAATGATGTCACAGGGACTTGACAAAATACCACTTTCAGCCTAACATACTAAACACTGAAATCCTGGCCATTTCCATCCATATCCAGACGCAGAACTAACACATGGTAAATTCAGCAAATTGGCCATCCTATTAGTTGGCTTGAATCGGGGAGGGGGTCCCCGCCACACCTTCAGCCTTCCATCCCCCACCCCAAGCAGTATCTGGTATTCTCTTGGCAACAGGAAAGTCCACAGAACACAGACTGAAAATCACTGATCTATCCCTAAGGGTAAATCCTCACCTCTGAAGCACACATTTTAAGAGGAAGAAAGCTAAGCCCAGGAATGAAGTGGAAATTACTTGCCCACGGTCACACAGCTAGTTGGATCAGAAACAGGACCAGGCCTTCAACTTCGATTCCAGGCTCAGTCCTTCTCTGAAGGCTCAGAATAACCCTGACACTAACTCCCAACTAACACATTACCACAGTCCCCTACCCCCCCACCTTCACACCCCTATCCAACCTCCAAAGGCCAACTGGGTTGAGGACAATAGGGAATACCTCAGCAGAAGGACACCTGAGGACCTGCCCTACCCATCAGGCCTGAGACGGGAACTGGCCCCACCTGCGCCCTGGCCCTCACCGGTAATGCTTGTCCCACTCAGGCCTGCGACGTAGGTCTGAGAGCAGCAGGAAAGCGTGGGCCGCATCCACATTCACCAACATCTCCATGTGGAAGGAGAGGTACTTGTCATCCTCCAGGGTGTACAGGCCGACCTGCGTGGGACAGGGGGTGGCCTCATTCATGTATCCCCCTCCCCAGACAATGATGGTGGTGGGATGGGCTGACTGGGATGCTGGAGTCCAGAGCTAGAAGCTCAGAGCTGACTTGCTGTGTAGCTGCAATTAATTGACTCGACCTCTCTGAGCCTCAGTCACATCCCTATGAAAATGGCTGTTGAAATAATTCAACACGAGTGGACAGAAAGGTGTTTTAAGAAGCAGTGACTTGCCCGGCCAGCATGGCTCAGTGGATGAGCTTCAACCTATGAACCAGGAGTTGGATTTCCGGTCAGGGCATATGCCCAGGTTGCAGGCTTGACCCCCAGTGGGGAACATGCAGGAGGCAACCGATCAATGATTCTCTCTCATCATTGATGTTTCTATCTCTCTCTCCCTCTCCCTTGCTCTCTGAAATCATTATATATATTTAAATATATTTTATTGATTTTTTTTTTTACAGAGAGGAAGGAAGAGGGATAGAGAGTTAGAAACATCGATGAGAGATAAACATCGACCAGCTGCCTCCTGCACTCTCCCTACTGGGGATGTGCCCACAACCAAGATACATGCCCTTGACTGGAATCGAACCTGGGACCTTTCAGTCCACAGGCCGACGCTCTATCCACTGAGACAAACCGGTTTCGGTTGAAATCAATATATTTTTAATCCCTTCTGCCCTGGCCAGTGTTTCTCAGTGGTTAGAGTGTTGCCCTGTGAACCGAAGAGTCTTAAGTTCAATTCCTGGTCAAGGGCACATACCTCAGTTGTGGGTTCCCCAGTCCTAGCACGTGCAGGAGGCAACCAATTAGTGTCTCTCTCTTACATGGATGTTTATCTCTCTCTCTCTCTATCCCTACTTCCCTCCCTCTCTCCCACATCCCTTCTACTCTCTTTCTCAAAGAAAGAAATATCTTCGGGTGAGGATTAACAAACAAACAAAAAAGCAAAAAAAGAACCCCCTTCTGACATGAGTGACTTGAGAGACTTTCTGTTGCTTGCAGTCTGCCAGCTCCGGTTGCTCAGAAGGGAAATGGTGGGTGGGTGCGGTCAGCTACCTGGTTGATCTCCGAGGACAGCGTCCAGTTGTCCTTGGCTGCAAGCATCTTCAGGGAGGAGATGTTGTTGTAGCTCAGGTACACCTGGACAGGACACACAGAGAAACCTTGCCTTCTCCCCTCCCACAGGCTCAGTGCCGAGGCCTTGCTGGGGTGGGGAAGGAACTGGGATGGTGAAGGGGGGTGGGTGCTGAGCTTTGGGGAAGGAGGCCCAGGGCTGGCCAGACTCGCCCAGTGACCCTGGACAAGCCGCTCCTCCTCTCAGGGCCTCAGCTCCCTCCCGCCAAACAGGGACATCAGGGAAGCCCTTTGCTAACTGGATGAATCTTGAGGCATTAGCATCTGTCCCCTTCAGGCCTACCTTCAAACCTGCCCTGACAACAGGGAAGGGTGGGCCCGAGGACACTCCCCTCAGAGCTGGGGGCCTTACCTGGTTGCTAGGGTCCCAGGGGACAGAGAGAGGCATCTCCTCCTGCTTACAGGACACAATGTACTTCCTGGGAGAGAGAAGAGGACGATCTTAACCTCTTGGGAGCCATCTCTTTGAACAGGCTTCACTGCATGCCAACTGTGCATGGCCAGAGAGACTGGATGGGCACCCAGAACACAGCGGCGAGAACATACACCCTCAGGCAGAGGTAGGACGGGATGAGGGCAGGGGTGTAAGTGCCAATGCTAGTGCCCCACACCCTGCCTGAGCTAAAGCGACTTCACCATTATGCCTCAGTGTCCTCACAGGTGAAATGGGATCTGTAGTCAGAGGATCATCTCGAGAACAGTGCTTGGCATACCAATGCTCCATGAACAAACCCTTTTCTTACTAACAACAAATGGTGATAAAGTGCTTCCTCAAGCCATCGCCTCTCCTTTTTTTCTCCATCTGTCAGGTGGGCATCAGAGCCAATGGAAGAAACAAAAGATTTTACATTGGCCAGACCCGGCCAGGTTCAAATTCTCACTCTGCCAATCATTCCTGTGTGCCCATGGCCACAATTCCTCTGTGCTCAGTGCCCTCACCTGAACAATGGGCCAGGCAGACATGGAATGTGGAAAGAGATGACATGGATGTAAAGAGCCCCGCCAGTTACCAGCACAGAGGCGGCATTGACGAAATGCACGTCCCTGAGGCTGGGGAGCAGGTGGACAGCCCCGGACCCTGTGTCCCCTCCCACCACCCGGCCCCAACTCGCCTGTCCAAGCGGATCTTCCTCCTGGCACTGGCCTCTCTGTACCGCCGCTCGCCATCCTGGGGAGAGAAGCAGGAACAGACTATGGTACAGATGGGACAATAGCTAGCCCCCCATCCCTGTTACTGTCTGACCACCCCACCGCCAAGGGCCCAAGGAGGTCCACAGCCCTTAGGTGTTCTGGCTCTACTGGGGCAGCCGGAGTCAAAGCAACCCGAACAGGAACAAGCCAGGTCACTGAGCCCAGCTTCCTCTCAGGCTCTCTGAGTGACCCTGCGAACCACTGCCCTCACCAGACCTCAGTGTCCTTCCTCCTCGGTAGAATGGGGTCCCTAAAGGCACTTACCATGGTCATAAGAACCCCCATTTATTGAGCACTTACTATGTGCCAGGCATTCATCTCAAGTGCTTTCCATGCAAAATTTCATTTAAGCCTTACCACAACCCTCTGAGGTGGGGACTAGTATAATTCCACTTTACAGAGGAGGAAACTGAGGCACAGAAAGGTTAAGTGACTTGCCCAAGGTCACAGCACAGAGCACTGACGGGCTGACTCTGAACTTCTACTTCTAAAGTGTCCTCTCTGGGGAGCATTAAACGGCAAAGACCTAAAAGGTACCACCCATCTACCAGGCTCCCATTCCTCCACGACCGCCCACACTTGACTGGCCAACACCCAGCTACGGAGCAGGGCATGTCACAGCCACACTCAGCCTCATGAGGCAGGCAGGGCAGAGACCTTCCCAGAGAGAGCTCACTTTCTGATCCTCCAGAGCAGTGGTTCTCAACCTTCCTAAGGCTGAGACCCTTGCATACAGTTCCTCATGTGGTGGTGACCCCCAACCATGAAATTTTGCTACTGTTATGCATCGTGATGTAAATATCTGCATTTTCCGATGGTCTTAGGCGACCCCTGTGAAAGGGTCATTCGACCCCCAAAGGGGTCGAGACCCACAGGTTGAGAACCACTGCTCCAGAGCAAGCCAGGCCTCGCTCCAGGGAGGCACAAGGCAGCATTATTTAAAGGGACAGCCTGTGAACCCAGAACCCTGATTCTCATGCCTGCCTCCTTGCTCTCCTGTCACCATCGTCATCACTGTCACCACTTCCTGAGTGTTTGCAGGCCTTACCCAGGCATGGGGTCAATATCTCATAGACCCCCACAGCCCTGTGAGAACCCGCTTTACAGGAGGGGACCAGGCGCTCACAGAGGCACCCACTAGAATGTAGCGGAGCTGGTTCCAACCCACATCTGGCCCCCAAGCCAGTGCTCTTCCAACTCTGTTAATACCCACTTGGAGCCAGGCCCACCTGCACAGTCTGAATTCTTTCAGGTGGAAAGGTTTCCACCTGGCACAAGGGGCATTTCCAGGGGCCACAAAGGGCACCCAGCAGACAGGCAAGGCTGGGCTTCTTGCTCTCGGACCTATCAAGAGCTGGCAGGCACCCCCACCCTGGGCAGAGACGGAAGGGCAGGGTGCTGCACCCACTCACCCCAGGCTGGGGCTGAATCCAGGGCAGCATCTGGGGCTGGTCATTGGGGTCCAGGATCACAAAGGTCATGAAGGCGCTGTTGATGTGCCGCCGGTGGGCCTCGTCCTCCTGGCGGTAGGCCTCCACGCACACGCCCACCTCCATGCTGAGGGCGAGGGAGGGCTGCTCTCATGCTGGACAGACCTTCCCTCGGCCTCGCCCCTCCTAACACACATGCACTTGCACATGTGCATGGACACACATGCACTCCTGCAGTCCCTCCTGGGTCAGAGCCCCACTGGCAGGAAACCCAGAGCGGCTCCCTTTGGTCAGTGTCTACAGAGCACCTACTGCGTGCTTGGCCCTATGCCAGTCACTGGGGACTCAGAAATGAATAAACCTGTCCGGTTCATGTGCTCATGGACTAATAGCTGGGAGTCATGGCAACGAATATGTACATATGATGATAGTATGAAAATATGTTATGGAAGAATACAGGCAAGGAGCGGGCAGTGCTGTGCCCAATTAGAAAGCATGTTTCTTATGCAGCCAATCGTCAGCACTTTATCACAGCTCAGTGGCTGCTGTTTCTCTATATCTGACTGTCTTTATTAAGTATAAAATAGCAGCCACCGCCATTCCCCTCAGTTAAGAAGGTCTTGACCCCATAATGTAGACATCATTCAGATGGGGACACCAAGACATAGAATAGGGCAGTAAGTTGCCCAAAGCCACACAACAGTCAGGAGAGCATCTGGGCTAGAAACCAGGCCTCATGGCTTTCCCCCTGCATGGCAGCAGAATGTGTGCTGCTCAGCGGTAAATAATAATAATAATAATAATAATAATAATAATAATAATAGTAGTAGCAGCAGCAGCAGCAAAGGCTGACCTTCACTGAGCATGTTCTGTGGCATTCTACTAGTAACAGGTCATTGAATCCTTAAAACTCTAAGATAGCTGTGGTGAGCCCCGTTTTACGTGACCTGAGGCTCAGAGGGGTTACGTAACTTGCCCAAAGTCACACAGCTGGTAAGAGGTGAGCCAAAATTGAACCTAGGCAGCCTGGCTCCAGATCCTTTGCTTTATCAACTACACTATGTGCTCTTTGGCATCACCAACAAAGATATTTAGACTAAGCTTTCATGGGCATAGATGTCAGGATTCATTTCAAAGATAAGGGCTCTGGGGACTAAGTTTTGTTTGAGGCAAAGGGTGGGAAAAGGTATGAGGCCAACAGAATACTGGCAAAAGGTGGCCCTGTGCTCCACAGTGTGCAGGCCCGGAGGCAGGAGCCGCAGAGAGAGACAGGGAATGAACACACGGTACGATCTGAGACAGCGGGAGACCCAGGGCTGGGGGCACCCAGAGCAGGAACATCAGAGCGGAATCTTGGGGAAGGTGAAAGGACTGGGCAGCAGGGCAGGGTTTAGATCTCAGCTGGGGCAAAGGTCCCTGGCAGGTTTGCAAAAGGGTCCGTTCTCAGGTCAGAAAGAGCCCCCAAGAATCCCGATCCTGCCCATCCCAGCCCCTCACCTATGTTTGAAGGCGTTGTTCACAATGGCCTTGAGCACCAGGCGGTCCCCAACCTGGGATGGTCCCCGGAAGTGAAACATCTCAATGGCCTTTAGCGTAGGGTGGGCACGACACAGCCGGCTGGAGGAGGCCAGGGGTTGGGGACAGGAGAAATGCCCCTAGTGCTTTAGTCACTGGCTTAAACCAGCTTCTACCCCTATCCCCCTCCCCAGACCTATATGAACCACCTTCAGGCCCATCTACTCCCTCTCAGTGACAGTTCTGCCCAGAGGAACAGAACTGAGTTCCATTTCAGAGCCTGGAATATCAAGGTCTATGTGCATGGCTGGAGAGCAGCTGAGTTGGAAGTGGCAGAAGAAAGGCTAGGGCAGGGCTTGGGGTAATCCCCACCCTATTTTCCTTCCAATCTTTGTATCTTAGCACCTGCTGTCCCTACTACCTGGAAGTCCTCCCCTTACCCAAAGCTACTTGTCATTCAAGGCCCAGCTGAAGTGCTCTTCCTCCAGGAAGCCCTCCCAGACTGTCTAGACTCTGACTTTTCTCTGAGATCTTATGGCACTCAGAGTTTGCACTGCCCCAAAGGGCGCTTGTATATTGTGGCTAAGGGAAGGAGGGGAGAAAGGAAGGGAGGCACAAGCAGTACACTCTCCCCTCACCTGGCTGCAATAGTGGCCACATTCTCCATCCAGGCCATGATCTGGCCCCCGAAGGTATTGCCCTGGTGATTGGCATGGGGAGGCAGGACCAGCTCCACACTCTCCACCCGAGTCTTCTCGGCCGGCACCACGTGGCTGCAGTCTCTGCTCTCCAGATCTGGCCAAAGAGGGGCAGAGGGGGTGGGGGGCGGGTGAGAGGCTTTCCAAGGGCAGGCCTTCTGCATGAGCAGCTTAGGACCCCTCCACCACCTCTCTGCCCCACCCACATTATTTTGTTTGCTCAGCACCTAGTGTGCTGGACCTGCACAAGGAATGGGGGGAACTGGATGAGAGACAGGAGCCTGGCACAGAGCAAAGGGCAGAACCCTAGCTTTGAGACAACATACACCTGGGTGTGCAACTCAGCTCCACCTCATTAAGGCTGTATGACCTTGGGCAAGTCAATACCCTTTCTAAACCTCAATTTCCCATCTGTAACTGGCAGATGTCAAACTCAACCGGAAAGGACAGTGAAGATGAAATGTGATCTCAGTATTGGAGTGCCTGGTACCAAACTCAGGAGGCACACTCAATGATAGTTCTTCCCTCCCCCTGCCTGACATGCGCTGTCCCTGAGGGGCAAGGGCATCAGGGTACTCTCAGTAGAAGAGGCCAGAAAGGTCAGGGATCAGATGCTAACATGTCCCACCCAACCCAAGGAAGCACCGTCTCCCAGGGAGAAAGACCTCACTGGGGAGGACCCATCAAATAGGCAACATTTTTAAAAATATATATTTTATTGATTTTTTACAGAGAGGAAGGGAGAGAGATAGAAAGTCAGAAACATCGATGAGAGAGAGACATTGATCAGCCACCTCCTGCATGCCCCACAGTGGAGACATGCCCGAAACCAGGATACATGCCCCCGACCGGAATCGAACCTGGGACCTTTCAGTCCGCAAGCTGACGCTCTATCCACTGAGCCAAACCTGTCTCAGCTCGGCAACATTTAAAAAAATATATTTTTATTGATTTCAGAGAGGAAAGGAAAGGGAGAGAGATATAGAAATGAGAGAGAATCATTTATTGGCTGCCTCCTGCACACCCCTTACTGAAGACTGAGCCCTCAACCTGGGTATATGCCCTTGACTGGAATCGAACCCAGGACCCTTCAGTCCTCAGGCTGATGCTCAATCCACTGAGCCAAACGGGCTAGGGCAAATAGGCAACATTTTGCTTGGCTTGCAGGCTGCTCAGATGCCACAGACAGGAGTAGGGGAGGTTACAGGCCTAAGCCAAAGTCACAGACACGGGGAGAATCATGCCTTGACTCAGCTGGGCAGAGGGCAAGTAAGGGACAGAACCAGATGAGGCTGAGCAGTCAGCCAAGGGCCTGGATGTCGGCTAGGGCATCTGGACTGACCCTTGGGCAGAAGGGCAGTCAGGACAGGAGGGACTTGGGAGGGCTGCAGTGGCATGGACGGCTCCCGGGAGCCTTGACTACAGGAGTGAGAGCTGGACCTGCCCAGCCACAGCCCCCAGGCCCCGAGTAAATAGGGGGCACAGAATTCAAAGCACAGCCAACTGCTTTCACAGGGGGCGGGGTGTAGGGGACACTAGTTCCCCCTGCACCTCGCTCCACTCTGGGCCACAAAACTATTTTTGACTTGTCCTAAAATTGCCTCTTTGATATTTCAAGAAAGGCTCCACATCTTAATGTTCTGGAACTCAGTGAGCAATCCAAGGTCATCCTTCTGACCCTTTGCCCAGCTATGCCCTCTGCCAGGAGTACCTTTCCTTATCTTCCCCTGATAAAACCCTGCCAGTCCACAGTAGATGTGAGCACCCTGGTACAGAATAAGCTCCAAGATGACTTTAAGGGAGAAAAAGCAAGATACAGAACAGTATGTACTGTGCCTTCCCCTTTGGGTAAAAGAGGAGGCAAAGTAAGACACAGGGGGGAATGTGCACGGGACACTTCTGGAAAGATGCCCCAAAATGAGGAACAATAGGTGCCTCTGGAGGGACTTTTTTTTTTTTAATATATTTTATTGATTTTTCACAGAGAGGAAGGGAGAGGGATAGAGAGTTAGAAACATTGATGAGAGAGACATTGATCAGCCGCCTCCTGCACGCCCCCTACTGGGGATGTGCCCACAACCAGGATACATGCCCTTGACCGGAATCGAACCTGGGACCTTTCAGTCCGCAGGCCGACGCTCTATCCACTGAGCCAAACCGGTTTGGCGGAACTTGCTTTTATCTCTAGCTCTAGACCTATGCCTACATCTATATCTACCTACCAACCTACCTACCTACCTATATGCTTTTTAAAAATTCAGAGTCATGCCCTAGCCGGTTTGGCTCAGTGCACAGAGCATAGGCCTGCGAACTGAAGCATCCTGGGTTCAATTCCCATTGAGGACACATGCCAGGATTGGCAGGCTCTGTCCCCAGAAGGGGGCGTGCAGGAGGCAGCAGATCAATGATTCTCTCATCATTGATGTTTCTCTCTCTGCCTCTCCCTTATGCTCTACAACCAATAATATATATATTTTTTTAAAAAAATCCTAGTCTTCAAGGCCAAGTTCAATATTACCTCCCCAAGTACTTTCTGTCCTAGAGACCCAAACACATTTTGTGGGTAACAAAGTGTTTTCCTCTAGCTGCTGGGAGCTGGGCAAGAGGCCTGCAGTAGACCTGGAGGCAAGAGGGCCAGTAGGCCTGAGGCCAGCAATGATCAGACATCCCAAGGAAATACCTCTCCTCCCTCTGCCCAGTGGGGCCCAGGGCACAAGGGGACACTGGTTGCCCTCCCTATCCCCAGCCACTCACCATACTGAATGGCGCAGTTGGCCAGGAGGTCCTTGATGGTGTCCGCATAAACCAGCCGCATGCGTCGGCGCTCAGCAGCCACACTGTGCTCAGTCTTCTCCTCCTCCGTCTGTGGGGTGATCTGCTTCAGCTTCACCTGTGGACAGGGGTGGGGTTCCCTGAAATAGTACCAGCACCTGTCCCTCCTACTGCCATCACACACCCCGGGGCTACTGGATGGTTACAAGTCTTGTCCCTCTTTGCCCACATTTTCCTGTCTTATGGTGAGTGATCCATCATCTTCATCCTCCAATAGCCCTAGGCTCCCTTCCGGGGCAAAGGCACAGGAGATGGGGGCAGTGGTCACTGCAGGGTGTGAAAGAGGATGGTGAGCCCTAGGGACTCCCCATGTGAGGCACACGGGAAGAAGTGGGGAAAGGAGAGCGGGAGGGCGCTTGAGGCCCAGTGGCAGTGGGGGATGGGCCTTCCTCCAGGGCAGTGGTTCTCAACCTTTCTAATGACAAGACCCTTTAATACAGTTCCTCATGTTTTGGTGACCCCCAACCATAAAATTATTTTCATTGCTACTTCATAACTATAATTTTGCTACTGTTAATGAGTCGTAATGTAAATATCTGTGTTTTCCAGTGATCTTAGGCAACCCTGCTAGCTTTCTCAGCCTGTGGGTCAAAACCTAAGACCATTGGAAAACACAGATATTTATATTACAACTAGAGGCCTGGTGCATGAAATTCATGCACTGCACTCTCTCCAATCTGGGACCCCTTGAGGGATGTCCAACTGCCTGTGGGATCAGGCCTAAATAGGCAGTCAGACATCCCTTTCACAATCCAGGACTGCTGGCTCCCAACTGCTCGACTGCCTGCCTGATTGCCCCTAACCAATTCTGCCTGCCAGCCTAATCACCCCCTAACCACTCCCCTGCCAGCCCAATTGTCCCCAACTGCCCTCCTGGACAACGCAGTCACCCCCAAATGCCCTCCCCTACATATTCCCTCTTTATTAGATAGAGTTTTTTCTTTAACATATTGGACAGCCTGGTTTGGCTAGGTAGATGGAGCATTGGCCTGCAGACTCAAGGGTCCCAGATTCAATTCCAGTTAAGGGCATGTACCTTGGTTGAGGGCACATACCCAGTGGGGAGTGTGCAGGAAGCAGCTGATTGATGTTTCTCTCTCATAGATATTTCTAAGTTTCTATCCCTCTCCCTTCCTCTCTGTAAAAAATTAATAAAATATATATATTTTTTAAAAGAAACATTTAAGATTCCTCCATATCTGCCTAGCTGGTATGACTCAATGGTTGAGACCCCAGGCTGCTACAGCGGGGAGGGAATCACGCTGTGAGGGATCACCCCCAGGACTAGCAGCCAGGTGGCCCAGCAGCACTGAGCAGCCAGGTGTGGCCACCTACCTTGGAGAGCTCACGCTGGGCCACAAAGGTGGCCAAGGCCTTGCACACGCTCCACTGCTTCTCAGAGCAAGTGTCCTCTGAGGCCACCTGGATGCCCACCTGGAAGGGAAGAGTAGGTGGAGGAGTGAGGAAGGAAGAAATAGAGCTCACAGACCTGAGGCCCACAGCCTAGTGACAGAGGCAGTCCCACTCTGCTCTTTCAGTATCACCCACCACGTCTAGGAGGCTAGAGACTTAGGGTAGATTCTGATTCTGCCCCTGGTTCCCTGGGAAACTTTAGGCAAGTCACTTCCCTTCTCTGGGCCTCAGTTTTCTCATCTGTAGAGTGGGGATGACCAAACCCACCCTCAAAGGGCTACTGAGAGGAGTAACATGAGACTGTAAGTAAAGTGCTAGCATACTTGAAAGAATGGACATGTGAGGGTGCCCAGGGGCCCTGTGCATTTATAGGGTGCCCAAGGGCACAGACAGGACTTATGATCTCAGCCTCAGTGGTCCCTCAGCAACCACTGGGTGGAAGCTGTCTCCATCCGACGTCCATTGGTGGCAAAGAGAGTCCCTCCCCCAGAGTGCACAGAGCCCTGTGCATCACCAAGAGTCCTTCAACAACCCTGGGGCACAGAAATCATACTCCCACTTTACAGATGGGAAGACAGAGTCTATGGGAGGTAAACTACAGGACTGAAGTCCAGTGCTCTCCCGGCTCCAGCTCCCCTGCGGCTAGGACCAGGCTCAGCAGCTGTCACCCTTGCATTTCCACAGCCCCCAGCCGGCTGAAGGCAGGGTCTGAGTCTAGGCGTGAAGACCTAGGAGGCCAGAAGGTAAGTCCAACATTGGGATCTATGTGGCTTGGTGACCAGGGTCAAATCCCTGGCCTCAGTTTTCCCTTCTATGTGATGGGGTGTTGGGCCGGAAGATCCTTAGGCTCTGCCCAGCCCTGCCAGCTGGTTCAGAACTCTGCTAGGGCTTCATGAGTATGAGTATGCCTGGGCTGGGGGCTGAGATGGAAAGGAGGCAGAAAACCCTCCCAGCACCCACGCCTCCCCAGGCAGCGCCTGCCCCACACACCTCCATGCTGGTGTTGAAGGCCCGGTTCACCTTGGCCTTGATATTCACCACATGTCCGACTCTGGGAGAGAAAAGCCGGAGGTGAGCCTTTCAGAGGGGACAGGGCGAGGGAGCCTCTACTGAGCGGAGCTGTTAGGAGAATGTCACTTTACAGAGCCTATTCGCATCTGGATGTCACCCGAGTCCTCAGAGCAAGCCAGCAAGGCAGTGTTAGCACCCCTTTTCCAGGAGGCTGAGAGAAGTGGAATGATTTCATTTACCTGCCCCCTTGTCCAGTGAATGTTCGAGTTCCTTTTTGTGCCTGTTTACTGGTCCCCTCCCCAGGGAAGCCCTCCCTGCACCCTGTCGCTCTATAAGGTTCACCTTCCTCACACTTCTTCCAGCAGGTCGACCTCTGTGACCCCACAACCCATAAGCTCCACGGGGGCCAGGCTTGGCACAGGCACCGGGCAGTTCCTCCACAATTAGTGGCCTATTAAACCAACACGTCCTGCATTTATTGCATCAGTATTGGTTCATCAATTGTGACAAAGGTGCCCACACATGAATGTAAAATGTTAACAGAGGAACTGGATGTGGGGTGTATGGGGACTCTCTGTACTATCCACAGCTGTTGCGTGAATCAAAACCTAATCTAAAATCTGCCTCCCTGCAGTCTGGGAGCTCCTGGGGCCCTGGGACTTTCTGTACCACAAACCCAGCATACGCCCGGCCCCGAAAAGGTGCCAGGAGTGATGAATGACTGAGCAATGAATATAGCAACTGGCTGAACTTTTTCCTTAACCACAACACTCTGGGCACCCTGGAAGCCCTGAAAAGCCCTAGGCCAGTGGCTGGCAAACTGCAGCTCTTGAGCCACATGCAGCTCACGAGCCTCGATTTGCCGCTCTGTTGACTAATGAGTTTACTGACCACTGACCTAATCTCTCAATTCCAATAATTACAGGCTGTTGTTGTTCCTTGTGATTAAGTCCCTATCCTAGTGGTCGGCAAACTCATTAGTCAACAGAAGCGGCAAACCGCAACTTATGAGCCGCTTATGGCTTGCGAGCCGCAGTTTGCCAACCACTGTCCTAGGCAATTGTGGAGAGCTTAGGAGCAGGCCCACAGGCAAGAGCACTGTACGCAGGCCCTACAGCCTGGCCTGAGCTGGGGCCTTGGCCTGATCCTGGGGTCCCAGCAAAGCTCTGCAGAGAAAAAGCTCAACACAGTGTAATGAAGAGCTTTCTAACCAGTACAGGCTTTAAAAAACAAACTGTGAGGAAGTGAGCCTCTCATCTCTGCAGGTCTGTGAGCAGATATTGAATGACCCAAGATTCTGGCTCAGGCTTTGCCAAGGTACCTTATCGAGGGACCTCTCTACCATCCAGCAACCAGTGACCCACAGAGAATATTGTTCAAAAGGGCCTTCACTGATTAAGTCTAATCCCTTTGATCTGCAGATAAGGAAACTGAGGCCCAGAGAAAATGTCTGACTTCGCCAAAGTCACATAGCACCCCATGAAGCAATATCCAAACCCAAACTTGAAGCAACTTCCTTGGCTCCACACTGGCTGAAGGAATCCACCCCACGGCAACTAGTCTCAAGCCAGCTCCCAGCCCAGTGCCGTCCAGAGACCCTTCAGCAGACGGGTCACTGCTTCCCGGGGGCTCCCCCCACTCCACCTGCAAAGGCTGTCAGGTTCCAGGCAGGAGACACAGGGGAGGGGTCCCTAGGCCTTAGGGGGGAGCCCAGAAGGACCGAGAGGCAGGTGGGGCCACTTACTTAATGGTGTGCTCAAAATAGATGTCATCCATGGAGGCCGTGACGCAGGGATAGCCAGCATGCCGCTCCGCTGGCATCGGGAGAAGAAAGCTGTGCGTTAGCAGCCTCCCACGTTACGCAGGCCTCTGATCAAATCCTGCCCTCCCAAGCTAAGGTCATGCCTCCTCACCCACCGCCTTCTTTACTTTCCCTGAAGGTTGTCGTGTCCCGCTTTATCTATCCCATGAGTTTTGTCTGTCTAGTATCTCTCCCTTCTGTTCAACTGCAAATTACTTGAGGGCAAGGATTTTTGCCTACCTAGTTCATAGGTATATTCCAGTCTCAGGAGAGTGTCTGGCACATAGTAGACACTCAATAAGTAGCTATTGGATAAATTAATGTCACATCATGCAATGCTAGCTCCCAGCCTTCTAGAGGGCCCTCAATTCTGCCGAGTCCACCTCACCCATCTTTGTTTGCTTGCTGAGTCATTCTTTCCTTCAGGGCCCTGCTCACTGCCTTAGTCCATCTAGAGTCCCTTCTCTGTCCCCAGGGCTGGGTCACGGCCTCTGGCCTGTTCTCCCACAATCCCAAGTTCACCTCCCTTTCCCAGTCACCACAAAACAGTGCTAGGATAGTTGGGTCACCTTTCTGCCCCCCTCAGACTGTGTGAGCTCCCTGTGGGTTGGAGAATACTGGGACATCAAAAAGAATGAATTGAAGTCAACTCAACTTCTCAACTTAATGTAGGAAGCCCTTAAGGCAGACAGCACTGTGCTTGCTCACAGCACTCCTGAGCCAGCCCTGGAGTAGCCACGTTTAAGGCAGCGCTGTGTTGGAGCAGGGACCTAAGGACACTCAGAATTGAGATCTAAGGGCACTCAGAACTGGGAGCTTGGGGGAGAGGGTGGGCCAGAGCTCAGCATCGGGAAATTGGAGGGGCCTGTTTGCAGGCAGGCCAGCTAGGGTGAGGGACAAGTGTGGCACTCAGGGAGACAGCAACTGGCTCAGCATAACTGAGGCCTCTCCCCTGGGTGTGGGCCAGTGGGTGGGAGGATGGCAGTCTCACCAGACAGGCAGGCCGTGGTGTCAATCCACTTGAGCAGCTGCCCAACGCTCAGCTCGCCACGCTGATTGGTGTGGCAGGGCAGCACCAGCTGGCTCATCTGCACCTCTGTGGGGTTCCGGTACCCCTCGCCATCTGCCATGGTGCCGTCAGTTTTCTCTGTGCGGGAAGTTGACTTCCGGGACTGTCGGCCCGAGAACACAGAGGCCAAGCCCTGGGGAATAGGGGGAATCAGAGAAGTCAGCTCACCGCAGTGTCCCCTGAGTCTGCCCATCCCTGAGACTTGAGAACTGGAGGGAGAGGAGAGAGCACCCCAGGGCCACCTCCCTCCAAACCCCAACTCCAAGAGGGGTCACCACCCTCCAGCCCAGAGCTCAGACCCAGGATGTCACTTAGGCTCAGGTTTCTTTTAGCCAATATCTCCAGATTAACATGGCCTGGGACCCAGGGGGAGGGTGGTTGTGGGAGGGGGAGTTTTGGGGGAGAGAGTGCCAGGGTTCTTTTCCCAGCCTTACAAAGGGGATTCTGGAGAAATGGGCTGCACATAGATGATTAAAGAGTCTGGAGACGAAAGATGATTTTGAAAAGCATTGGGGGGGTCAGAGGATCTTTAGCTAAAGGAACTGAAGACTCCCCTTGTCTAAAGATCCCGTGCTATTTATTTAACACAATTTGTCCTAAGGCAAGGTGGAGATAATACACTTCAAAGGGTAGGGTATCAAAGGGTTTACAGAAGCGTTGTCAGTTTGGGGAACAGCCTACAGCTGTTCAGGTGTTTGGCCAAAAGGTGGCAATAAAATGCCCTGAGTTGTCTGGCAGCAGACAATCCTATTCATGTTTGGGGGAAGTGCCGTTTAGCCTTTTCCAACAGGTAAACTACATATGACTCAACCCTTGTTGAGCTCTCCAAGCTTCACCAACCTTTTGATGAAACTCTTGTAATTATGACATGCTGGAATTGGTTCCTGGCAAAGGTGAGGGGTGGGGGGGCAGGAAGAAGAGGAATCATGCAAAGAACTCAGTTCTCTGAGCTTCAACTTGTGGGTCTGCTTTTTAAAGTTTTGCCTCTGATTGACCTTCATGTCTAATAGATTTCCCCTTTCTGTGCAGAAGCCCCAAGAGCCCCCTCAAAGGCAAGCCTGGGGATTGGTTCCCAATAAAGTGTTTCAAGAAGTAGGTCCTATTTCATCCCCCAAAGGCCTTTTCCCTGGCTCCTCGGCTCCTCACTCTTCAGATGACACCTCTGTTGTGTGCTCATTTGTCTTTAGCACTTAGCTCCACTGGCTGGGAGGGCTCTGGGCAGTGCCTGAGCAGCTGTGTGACCCAGGCCACTGCCAGCTGGAGAACCAGCTGAGAAAATCCTCAAACTCATTAATTAGAGGTGGAGTTTCTGCCCAGGGCCCAGCCTTTCTTAGTGCTCGGGCAGAAGAGGTGGCGAGTGCCTAGCAGTCCCTTGGATGGGGTGGGGCAGAGGAGGTGGAGCCGACCTGCCACCCTTTCTCTCCCTAACCGGACTGTGAACAAGAGCGGGTACACCTGCACATGTGAGAAAAACGACAGGAGGGGCAGGAGGAGTTCCAGTTCTCATGGCCAATGCCAACTGCTGGATAACAGTTGACGCCAACATTTACGTAGCACTTACGAGATATCAAACACTCTCCGAAGCACTTTCCATGTACTGATTAATTTGTATCCGCACAACAAACCTCTGAGGTAGGTTCATTATTATCCTCACTTCACCGTTGAGGAAGCTGAGGCCCAAGGAAGTGACAAAGTTCAGCTGTAACCCCAGAGAACTGGTGCAGTCTGAGGTCCCACCCACCACATGGCACTGTCTGCAGGGGCTCCTGGGCCCACGATGAGAAGGAAGCCAGAGCCCTGGGCCTGGATTCAGCAGGAAAGAGTGACACAACCCGATGTTGACCCTGCCACTGCTCAGATGGGGTCAGTGATGGCCCTGATGTGGGGGCGGGGGGAGGGGACGCTCCTTGGATAGTTTCCCTTCATGAGGCTCTGTAGCTAATTCACTACATTCAAAACACACCGTGACTGGTTCAAGGTCACTGACTCGTAAATGGCAGTTCTGGGATTTGAACTGGGCCTGTCTAAACCAAAACAGCTTGTAAGTCCCCAGAGCAGCCCTGGGTACCACATTCAGTGCCGGGCACCGAGGGGGGAGTGGAGGGCAGCTGTTCCAGGAGCTCTCAGTGTGGGTGGAAGCCTTCGAGGTGCCAGGCTGCCAGGCTTGCAGAATCTTGCAGGCATCTCGCAAGCCTTGTGGTCTAAGCAGGGCTATCACCATGGTAACCACTGCCAAGGCATTTCCAGCCTAGTGTGCACTGGGGACCTGCATGGATGTGGACGCGGGTGGCTGCCTTTCTGGGTGTGGGAGACGGGAGAGGGAGGAAGCAGGCAGACTGTTCCCCTACTCTTCCCAAAACCCTCCCTCAGCCAGGAGTCCTGCCCAGAACATTCCAGAAAGAAGCCAGGAGAAAGCTAGGGAAATGGGGGAGGCAAGATGCACAGAGTAAGCGGGAAGAAAGGGAGCAGACGCGTGGGGTTTCGGAACATTTCTGGGCATGCACACACAACGTCCCAGCTTCACAAGCCTATTTTCACATCCACCGCCTCACTGGATCCTCACAAGGAAGGCAGACCCTATGTTTACAGCTGAGGAAAGTGAGGATGGGAAAAGACCTAGACCAGGACACCTGAGTTCTGATTTTCTCCCTGCTTCTCACCTGGTTAATCCTCACCTCCACCAGCTCCCTATTTCCTGTTCTAGTAAAGGAGTCCCTACCTTCCCAATGGACTCTCCATGCCTGAAGGCAGGATCTTTGCCTCTTTCTTTCTTTCTTTCTTTCTTTCTTTCTTTCATTCATTCATTCATTCACCGAGCACCTCCTTTCTCTGCACTAGGCCCTGGGCCAAACACCGAGAATGCAAAAGTAAATCGAGCCAATCCCTTTGAGAAGCTCTGCTCTAGTCTAGTGTCTAGAAAGGCCTGGTGCGTAGTAGGACCTCATCAAAGGTTTGTGGAGGGACAAGCAGAGACAGACTTGAGTTTAAATATATGTAATTTTTTAAAATATATTTTATTGATTTTTTTACAGAGGAAGGGAGAAGGAGAGAGAGATAGAGTTAGAAACATCGATGAGAGAGAAACATCTATCAGCTGCCTCTTGCACACCCCCTACTGGGGATGTGCCCGCAACCAAGGTACATGCCCTTGACCGGAATCGAACCGGAACCTTTCAGTCCACAGGCCGACGCTTTATCCACTGAGCCAAACCGGTTTCGGCTATAATTTTTTTTTTAATTGATTTCAGAGAGGAAAGGAAAGGGAGACAGAGACAGAAACATCAATGAGGAGAATCATTGATCGGCTGCCTCTTGCACACCCCCTACTGGGGATTGAGCCCACAACCCAGGCATGTGCCTTTGACTGGAATCGAACTTGGGACTCCTCAGTCCGCAGGCCGACGCTCTATCCACTGAGTCAAAGCAGTGAGGACCAGGCTTGAGTTTAAATCCTAGCCCTGTCCCTCGGGTGCTGTGTGATCCTGAGCAAGCTCCCTCTCCTCCTGAGCCTCATCTCTCACTTACAAGGTGGGCAGGGGCAATGGGAGATTGCCAACCCCCAAGATATCCCCAGCCCTGGTTCCAGGATTTGGGAGTTTAACCCTGCAGGACTCTGGTGTGCTGAGCTGAGGTTTCCAGTGAGGAAGCTAAGGAGCTCTATCACCTGTCAGGAAATGCTGAGCTCCTCCGAGCAAGGCTGAGCTCCCACCTCCCCACCCCTGCAAGCTGTGGGACAAGCCCCACTATGGTTATCTCCCCACTCCCCTCAAAGAGGGCGAGCAGAGCCCTGGTCCATGGCATCAGCAAAGGGGACAGAGCACCAGTGGCCCAGGACATGGCCTCTCAGACTCCAACTCCTTGCTTGGCTCCAAGACAGCCTGCCCACGTCAGGCTAGGCCAGGCCAGGCCTCCTTCTTGTCCCAGGGTGGGCAGGCAGCCAGCCAGGGCGCAGGAGGCTTGGCCAATGGGGCTCTAGAGCTGGGACACTCCTCCCAGAGGCCCTGATGGAGTCAGGTCCTGGGGCGGCCAGGCTGGCTGAGCCAACACAGCTGACAGCAAAGGCAGAGCCCACTACATAGATGAGGTCATAGGGTCAGAGACGTGCCCTCTGAGAAGGCAGCCATGCCAGGCTCTGGCCTCACGCCACAGCAGGACTGGCCAGATTTGATACTGCCAGACTAGGCCTCAGCTGGCTACACCAGGGGTTCTGTGTCCCTCCTCCTGGACCATCCATGTCACAGACCTGCTGGTCAGAGCAGGAGAGGCTACCTCGTCCAATCCCTTCATTGAAGGGGAAACTGAGGCTCGGGGACAGAAAGGCTGGTCCGGGGTCACACAGCTGGGAAGCCAGGAAGAGCCCTCCTGGGGTGAGCAGGGGCTCCTTTGAGGCAGTTTGACCACAGCCTCACGTTCACACACTTGACCTGGATTTCCTCCCTCCCCCACTGAGCCACGTAACAGGGATCCCACCCCTGACGCTCTCAGCCCACCCCACCGCTCTGGGGCTTGCTGGATGTTTCCAGAGCCTGTTCACAGGCCTCCCATCTCCACCTCCTTCTGTCCTCCAGCATCTGCCCTCCTAGAGCATCCACAGGAGGTTTCTCAGAGCACCACCGTCCTCTTCCTCCTCCTCCTCCATCCTCTGCCACGTGGCGGCTGCTTCTGCCTAGGTTCCCTTTATCTGCCCTATCTCCTCCTCCTTCTTCAGGTTTCCCATCCCTGCCTCTTCCCCAGGGAGTACGGTCCTCCCAGCCCCCACAGCCTCGCCTGTCTCCATCACAGTGAAGATGTGCAGTCACTGTATTCTTAGACACTTCTGCCACCAGACAGTCATTCCCGCCAGACAGGGACAGATCCAGGCCTCACAGAGCAGGTGCCAAATAAACACCTATGGAAGAGGCTGGTGACAGGGGCTGAGAGTTGAAGACAGGAAAGTCACAGGTGCAGAGAGGATGTGAAGACAGCACAAAGGACAAGCAGGAATGGTGGTGCCTTGGGTGATGGCAATTGCGTGGCAAAGGAAAGCCTGAGGTCAAGTACTAGGTACCTGTGTGGGTAGAGAAAGAGGGAAAGGGGCCAAGGAGTCCCTACAGTAACTGTGCAGAAAAAGCAACAGCCATCAGAGAGCTTAGAGCTACAGGAACAGCAGAGGAGAGAGCTTGGTGCTGCAGGAACAGCGGAGGAGAGAGCACTGTGGTGCTGCAGGAACAGCAGAGGAGAGGGCTTGGTGCTGCAGGAACAGAAGAGGAGAGAGCTTATCGCTGCAGGAACAGCAGAGGAGAGAACTTAGTGCTGCAGGAACAGCAGAGGAGAGAACTTAGTGCTGCAGGAACAGCACAGGAGAGAGCTTGGTACTGCAGGAACAACAGAGGAGAGAGCTTAGTGCTGCAGGAACAGCAGAGGAGAGAGCTTA
>JAAGEH010000030.1:15176849-15278118 GCA_011751065.1 Lasiurus cinereus
AGTGCTGCAGGAACAGCAGAGGAGAGAGCTTAGTGCTGCAGGAACAGAAGAGGAGGAGGCTTAGTGCTGCAGGAATAGCAAAGGAGAGAGCTTAGAACTACAGGAACAGCAGAGGAGAGAGCTCGGTGCTGCAGGAATAGCAGAGGAGAGAACTTAGTGCTGCAGGAACCACTGGGAACAGGGTTCAAATCTGGTTCCACAAGGAACTTGTGTGGCCTCAGGACAAGCTGCTCTGTGGGCTACCTCCAGGGGTCATCCTAAGAATGACACTAAATGAGATCAGGGGGTTAAAGTTCCTTATACATGTCAGCCATATGGTTAACATTTGTTGAACATGTACTGTCAATATTTAAAGCTGGGTTTGGACTTCCTACAGAAACATAGCTGGGAAAGACCTAAATATAATCCACACTGGACTTTATGCAGTCTTTTCTCACCTCTGAGCTCACCAGAACTTCATGGGGCAAGATTATTAGCCCGTTTGTGAGGTTCTGTGAGAACTCAAACAGCCATTGATGTTGGAGCCTGGACTCAAGCCCAGGGTGTGAGACTGAGAGCCCTGTTCCACCCACTCTCCCTCCCTTGGTCTCTAGGGACGTGGGACTGAAATGCAGGTTCGAGGGGCAGTGAGAAGCAGCCTTTGACCTGCGACCTCAGAGCTGGGGGCCAGGCCCATGAAAGGCCTGGCTGTCTGAGTGAGACCACTCTGAGCTGTCTGAGGGAGCTGCCCTGGCCCCAAGGGGTAGCTCTGTCTCTCAGAGACCAGGATAGCCTCCTGGTAGATTCCCTCCAGCAAGGCGGGCACATTTGTCAACATCCCAAATTCTCATTCAGGGTCCCTATCTCTCTCCCAAAAAGGCTCTGAGGCAGCCTGTGCACAGGCACAGGACACAATGCACTGGGAGCTGAGATGCAAACAGAGCTAAGAAACCAAATAAGGGAGAAGCAATTATGTTAGGAATCCAGCTGCACAAATATACTGCCATCGAGAATTGCGTTTGGCCTTGAGAGTCCCAGCAGATAAAGCAAAAAGAGGGTAGCAGTGGATTCCAGACTCGGGTGAAAAGAGGGAGCAGTCATCCATGAGAGAGCCTGAGGGTTGGGGAGACACCAGTGGGCTGCCCAGGCTTCTAATTCTACTAGCAATAGCAGGTCAGCTCTTCATTCTAGAAGATATCTACCCTGTGAGGCATTGTTACTCTACCCATTTTACAGATGAGCAAACCAAGGCTGACAGAGATGCAGGTATATTGCTTCTGAGCACCTGGGAAATGGTATGTTATATTGCACCTTGAAAAAATTTTTTTAATTATTTATAAAAACATTTTAGATAAGTATAGTAAGCCTCCTAAAATAAATTAAATGTAAAATGCCAATTACATTAGCAAAAAATGATGTTGGAAGCAGACTATTTAGCATGGTACCTGGCACATGGTAAAAATGGTGGGCAGCTTTCATTATTAACTCTCTGGGCCTCGGTTTCCTCATCTGCCAATGGGGCATTTACCTGTAGTCTCCAAGACTTGGCTTCCAGGAGGAAATCCTCAACAAGGCCCCTAGGGCCCTCACAGACTGCCCGCCACATCTCCTGCTCACACCATGGGCCCCCAGCCTCACAGGCTCTGTCATTTCCCCACACTCATCACGCTCCTGCCCATCACAGAGCCTGTGCTGTGTCATGCCCTCTGCCTGGAGCACTCTTCCCTCTCCTCCCCACTTCTGCAATGCCTACGCCCGCCTCAGTTCCTCCAATTCTTCCCCCATCCTCAGGCTCCTGGCACCTGTACCTTGCCTCTTGAATGCTCTCTCTGCAATGAAGGACTTTTATTTAATGGTGGCCGCATGTGGTTGACCCTGGACCAGGAGCCTGACCAGGCAGGAGCCTTTTCCTTCTACTCCTGGAGCCCACAGGGCCCACGGAGCCTGGCCCGTTGAGGAACAAACGAATGAGTTTGCTCAGTGGGTCCCCGATTCCTACTAGTGTCTCCCAATGAAGGCAGAGAGAACACAGGCCACGAGGTCAGGTGAGGCTCCCCACGGCAGGTCCACCTCTTCCCTCTGCCCCTTCACCCCACTCTAGAACAGAAAGCCTGAACATCACCTGCCTGCCTCCACCCCCAGGGTAAAATTAACCTGGTCTAAAATCTGGCACCCACCCTCACCTGTCCTCAGGAGAACTCCCCCTGCCTCACAAAGAGTCTGCAGGGGGCAGAGGGGATGGAGAGGGTATGTCCTGAATGCTTTCCTATTCCTGTCCCATCTGACCCATGGACACCTACTGGAGGGGCTGTCACTGGAGAGGTACACAGGGGACCCAAGCCCAGAGAAGTCCCAAGTCCTGTCCAAAGTCCCCCAGTTCTGAACCAGGCTCAAGCTTCAGTGCAGGCCTGCTGCCTCCCTCTACCTTGCAGCCCCTTCCCCCACCACGAGAGTGAGGAGGGTGTCGGAGATCGATTACAATGGCCTGCTCAGATGACTAGGGAACCCCCCCTCCAGCTGCCCCGGTCAACACACATACACACAGCTTACCCACCCCATCTCCTCCAAGAGCACAGTGAGGACCAGGGGAGAGGCATGGCTAACTGAGCGAGTGCACGTGTTAGGGAGCATCGTTTGAGGGACCAGAGAGGACAGAGCAGTTGGGCCGGACAGGCCTTGTCTTTCCTCCACCACCGGAGACCCCAGGAACCTTTGCTTCTCAGCTCTGGGAAAATGAAAATGTGGGGGAGGAGGCACCAAGGGACCGTGGGTTCCAGAGCCAGGTAGGCTGCACGGGAACCCGGGCCTACACCCTCGGAAACATGGGGGCACAGGTGATTTGCTTCACCCCTCCACCCCCTTCCAGCCAGTGATTCATATGTCCCACAGGTGAGCACCCCTCGCAGGCCAGTTTCCTCATCGGTACAATGAGAGGCAGGTACTCTGTCCAGAGTGCAAAGGGAGGGGCATATGGAAAGTGCTTTGTCAACTCCAATGGTTCTGCCCTCCCTTGTCTTCCTGGAGGAGACTATGGAACCTGTAGCGTCTGAGCAGAGCCTGCCAGAGGGCCAAGCCTGAGTGGGAAAGCTGGGGTTGCCTAGGAGGTGCTGTTACACGGAGGGGAGGCAGGAGCCCATGGGACTGTGTGCGGAGACGGCAGGGGGAGGACTGGCCTGTGGGGCAGGGGGTTCAATGAACCTCTGCCAACGTCCTCACTGCCTCTTCTCCGTGTTGCTTGGGTGCCGTCCCAGCGGTATGCCCCGGAACTAACGACCGATGGGACATGGGCAAGCTTTTTCAAGTCTCTGGCCCCAGCTTCCTCACGTGTAAAATTGAAAGGGTGGGTGTGTAGGTGAGACTTAGAACACTCGCTCTCCCTTGCTTCAGTACTTAATATGTGCCGGGCACTGTGCTAAGCATTTTCTATGCATTATCTCCTTCAATCTTCACACGGTCCTACTAGTTGAATGCTGTTATTATTCCCATTTATATATATATATATTTTTTTTATTTTTTTACAGAGAGAAAAGGAGAGGATAGAGTTAGAAACACCAACGAGAGACATCGATCAGCCACCTCCTGCACGCCCCCTACTGGGGATGTGCCTGCAAACAGGATACATGCCCTTGACCGGAATCGAACCTGGGACCTTTCAGTCCGAAGACCAATGCTCTATCCACTGAGCCAAACTGGTTTCAGCTATTATTCCAATTTTATAGGTGGGAAAACAGAGGCTTAGAAAAGGAAAGTAACTTTCCTTACACATACACACACAATCACAAAGTCAGTCAAGGACAGAGTTGGGACTTGAACCCAGTCTGTTGAACTCAAAGGCAGAGGCTGCTGGGCCACTTTGCCATAAATAACTCTCTCTCCCTTGATGGGCAAGGTGGTTATTCATCATCCCAGGCATTGTGCCAGGCACAGCCCTTCCTCACCACCCAGGCCAGGCCGGGACCCACCCAGGGCTCCTCCCCTCCCTGTCCACCCTCACACCCTCCGCTATCAGTACCTCCTCCCAGCACAGTCCAGAGCCAGGGCACTTGTCCTGCTGGATGCTCAAGTGCCGGAGCCTGTGCGGGGACCCAGGGCCCACCAGCCGTGCTGTACACTATGCTCTGTAAATCCTCAGCCCTCAGGAGAGCGAGCAAACCTGCTGGTCAGCTAAATACACCCGCTCAGGCGCAGGACTCCCCGCTACCACATCCCCTTCCGCGGCTTCTAGCGTGTGCTTGCTCGCCCAGAGGCAGGAGGTTCACTCCCTTCTGATGGAGACCCTGCCACTGAGGAGCAGGTCTACCTGTCAGAGTCCTTCCTAGTCCTTCCCCAACCCCCCTTTCTCGCCGCCCCCCAACACACATACACACAGGCACACTCCACACAGTTGACAGCTGCCTCCCTGCTGCTTCCTCCCTCGGGGCTGTTTGCTACCTCCCTTCTCCTTCCTTCAGCAGAAGCAGGAGAGTTCTGAGCGCAGGCAGTCTGACCCTAAGCCCAATTGTCCTCAGTTGCTCTCCTAGTACATGTGGCCCCTCAGGGGAGCCAGTCCATCAGCCCTGCAGGAGCTATGAAGAAAAGGTCCAGCCTTCTCCTCAGAGCCCTTCAGGCCCTCCCAGTACACAGCCAAGGCTGCTGCTGCTGGACACTGCCTCTGGGTCACCATGGCAACAGGTGGCCAGGTGATGGGTCAGGCCCGGCCATCCTGACAACAACCCTGTTTGACCTTGAAGCTGGGCATACCAGCTACAGGTACCATAAGTCCCCTCCAGGGGGGCAAGGGAGAGGGAGAGAGATCAAGAAGAGGGAACAGGGAGAGGTGAAGAGAGAGAAGTGAGAGAGAAGGGGAAAAGAGAGAATAGACAAACCATGAGGTCCAAGAATAGAAGCTGGGGGAGAACAGAGCAATTAGAAGAGAATCAATCTCTCGCCTTCTCTCTCTCCAGAGGGAAGTAAGGGAAGCAGGAAAGGGGCCCCCTCTTCCCTCCCAGGCTGCACACATTCCTCAGGCCTGAGCTGCTCCTCTCAGCCCTGTACGATTCTGGCTGCAGCTGGGACTTCCTGCCCCAGGAAGCTAGCAACATGTTGGGTGGCCTCTTCCAGGCACAGCTGCTCCTCCAGCCCCTGCAGGCCCCTCCTTCTGAGGGATGGTCCCCCTGCCCCCCAGCAGGTGAGGCTGCTTCCCCCAGCCCCTCGGGCAGCATCTTCAGGCTAACCTTCCCTACACTCCCTGAGACCCCCAGATGTCCTCAGTGGATAGAGCGTTAGCCAGCAAACCCAAGGGTCCCAGGTTCAGTTCTGGTCAAGGGCATGTACCTGGGTTGCAGGCTCCTCCCCTGAACAGGCCCTAGTCAGGACACATCCAGGAGGCAACTAATCGATGTGTTTCTTCCACATGTATGTTTCTCTCTGTCCTTCCCTCTCTCTTCCACTCTCTCTAAAAATCAATGGGAAAACATCCTTGGATGAGAATTTTAAAAAGTCAAATAAATACAAAGTGTTCAAGAAATCTTTCTAAGCAGGGCCAAGCGGTAAGCGCAGGGGTTGTGACTTAGTGTACGGAACGCATTCCTTTACACCTGGTAAGGAGTAGACCAGGCCTCAGAATGAGGCCTCACAAGGAGACACCAAGCCTAGAAGGATTGCCTCTGAGGCCCTGAGTCACCAGGTCTCAGGTGAGGCCCAGAGCCCGGCCCACCACTTGTGGCAGGGGCTGCTGTGCTCCGAGGCAGGTGCACCACCCGCTCTCCTCCAGGCACTCCCAGTCTTTCCCTGGGCCTCCAGCTCTGGCTGCAAGATACGTGTGCTGTCCCACATTGCACCTCCATGTGTGCCCGCTACTGTCTGAAGAATCTCAGCCCACAGTTAAGGTTTGTGGAAGAAATGATGAGCAGGGCACAGAGAGAAGAAGGAAAAAAACAGGAAGGCCTAGAGGGCTGGCAGCAGGCCCCCCGACCCAGGCTGCATGGGCATCCTGGCCCCGCCCCTGTCTCCCTGAATGACCTTAAGCATTTACGTAAGACACGCTGAACCTCACTTTCCACACCTATAAAGTGGCAATACTGTTCATAGAGAAGATTCAATGAGACTTTATGTGCAAGTTGCTTAGATGGGTCTGACCCATCGAAAGTACTTGAAAAGTGTTAGCACTTCATGTTATTAAAAAGTAAGGCATTGTCCTAGTTGGTATGACTCAGTGGATAGTGCGTCAGTCTGCGGACTAAGGGTCCAGGTTCAATTCTGGTCAAGGGCACATGCCCGGTTGCAGGCTCTGTCCCCAGTAGGGGGCGTGCAGGAGGTAGCTGACTAATGATTCTCTCTCCCTCATCATTGATGTTTCTATCTCTCTCTCTCCCGCTCTTTTCTTCTCTGAAATCAATAATAATATATTTTTAAAAAATAAATAAGAAATAAAGAAAAGAAAAAGGTAGGCATTGCCTGGCCAGTGTGGCTCATTGGTTGAGCATATACCCATGAACCAGGAGGTCACAGTTCGATTTCCAGTCAGGACACATGCCAGGGTTACAGACACAGCCCCAGTAGGGGGCATGTGGAAGGGAGACGATCGATGACATTTCTCTCTCATCGATGTTTCTATCTCTCTATCCCTCTAACTTCCTCTCTCTGTAAAACTTTTTTTTTTTTAAAGCAAGGCATTGTTGAGCGACACGGGAAATCATCGGAGCCAGGAAGAGCCTGCACAGGCCCCTGTGACTGGCCAGGCAGCCGTGGCTGAGCCCTCGCCCAGCTAGAGGATGAAGCCCCACTTCTAGGTTGATGCAAGAGCTGAGGGAAGCTCCCAGCAGTGGTGGGTACGCAGGCCTGTCAGACCCCTCTGTGACCACTCCTGCCAGGTGACCATGCAGTCTGTTGGCACCAGGGCTTCACTGCAGCCACCGATCCAGATATTGAACAGGACGGAGCCTGTGGCTTTCCACAGAGGCCGCCCACATAGATGCCCACACAATCTCACCAGACTCAGGGAGTGCTGGGCCTCAGGAAGTCTTAAGATGCCTCACTGTGGAAATGGCTTCCTGGGAAGGAAGGAGACAATCACTAGAAACCAGTGCAGGTTCATTGGGAGCAAGGCCTCCAGGCACAAGGGTAGAGGTCACAGGGGCAGGGAGAGACATATTTTGCATTTGCATAGACACAGAACACGGTTAAGTGCTCAGCAAATGTGTTAAATTGATCCTGAGAGGTGTCTCCTGTGGATTACCACATGTGTCTGCTCTGTTCAACACTGGATCAAATGGCTTGCTCCTTGAAGGCCACCTGAAACGTAACATGAGCGGCAAACCAAGCAGATGAAAACAAACAAGATTTACGGTAGCAGCCTGCACTTACTTTTTTTTTCTATTGCCATCACTTCGCTTTAAGTTATATGCACGCTGGGTGGCTCTAACTTAATGGTTGTTTATGCAAAAACAGCCACATGATTTCATCTGTCCACAGTTCAACAGTGACAACTCCTGCTGTAACTGAAGGAGCACCCTGTGGCTGCTGAAGGCTTCTGCTGTCATGAGCGGTGGGGCCATGTTTAAGACAAGAAAGATTTACGGCAGGGAGAAGACCGCCTCCTGCTGGGTATGGCCCAGCCCTGTGAGTGGCAAAGGACAACCATGCCCCAGGAGGGACAGTGAGGGGAACAGGCTACATTTGACCTGAGTGACAGGCCTCTAACTGTAAATCTAAGGATTGGCAGGGTCAGAGGACAGGAAGGGTCCTAGTAAGGTATAAAACCAAGACCAGACAGGGATGCACAAAGTTAGAAAGAGGCCAATTCTGGCTGAGAATCAACATAGATCCTTCTTCTATACATATACTAGAGGCCCAGTGCACAAAATTCATGCACTCGGGTGGCTGGGGGCTGGGGGGAGTCCCTCAGCTCTGCCTGCACCCTCTTGCAGTCCCGGAGTCCTCAGGAGATGTCTGACTGCTGCAGAGGCAGGAGAGGCTCCCTCCACTGCCACTGCGCTCGTCAGCTGTGAGCCCAGCTTCTGGCTAAGTGGTGTACCCCCTGTGGGAGTGCACTGACAACCAGGGGGCAGCTCTCCAACAGGCTCTCCAACATCCCCTGAGGGCCCCGGACTGCAAGAGGTGGCAGGCTAGGCCAAGGGACTCCACTGGTGTACAACTGGGGCCAGTGAGAGGAGTGACACGGGAGGTTGACCAACCAGGGAGGGACCGAGGGAGGGCTCTAGAGCATCTCTGGCCCATCTTGCTCAGTCCCGATCAGCCAGACCCCCGCAGAAAGCTAACCTACTGGTTTGAGCGTCTGCCCCCTCGTGGTGAGTGCACATCATAGCAACTGGTCTACTGGTCGCCTGTCTGGCCTCTGGTGGTCAGTGTACATCATAGCAAGTGGTTGAGTGGCCTTATATCATTAGCATATTAAGCTTTGGTTGGTTGAACAGCTAACCACACAACTGTATACTTAGCATTTAGGCTTTTATTATATAGGATATTTTTATTGATTTCAGAGAGAAAGGGAGTAGGAGGGAGAGAAACATCAAAGATGAAAGAGAATCACTGATCGGCCCCAATCAGGCCGGACCCCACCCAGGTGCAAATTCATGCACCAGACCTCTAGTAAACAAATAAAGGAATGTAATAATTTTAGGGAGTGAAAAGTACTACCAAAAAAATAAATAAATAAAAATGGCAGATGTGACAGAGGTGATGGATGGGAGGAGCTAAATTAGGTTGGGTACTCAAGATCTGAATGAATAACAAAAAAAGAGTGATATTTGCAAGGCTCTGGGGACACAAGGTGGGGTTGGGGGAACAGAGAGTACAAAGATCCCAAGGAGAAATAAGGACAGGCTTGGCTGCCAGAGGAATAGCAGGGTGGCCAGGGCGCTGGAGTGGTGTCAGGGAGTGGCAAGTGGAAATGCAGCCAGGGGAACAGACAAGTAGGGCCATTGTAACCCAAAGCCTCGTAGGTTCTGGTGGAATTTGGATTTTACTCCAAGTGTGATGGGAAGAACTGGAAGCTGGATGTGGGAAGGGAGGAAATCTGACCTGCATTTCAAGATCACCCTGCTGTGGTATGGGGGTGAATTAGAGGGTGAGAGAGAGAAAGCAGGGAAACTCCTCATGGGCCACTGCTGTCCAGGGAGAGGTGATGGAGCTCAGGCGGGGCTAGTAACACTGGAGATGCAGAGAGATGGTGGCCCCAAGGAGTACTGGGAAGTGGGGGAGGGGAGGCCCCAACAGTGCTGACGGATTCTACACCTGAACATGAGAGAAAGGGAGGATGCAGGCAGGACCCAGGTTTTGGACACATGGTGAGTGATGGTTACTGAGTTGGGGGTAACTGGGGAGAAATAAGTAGGGAATGGAATCAAGAATTTTTGATATCCTATTAAACACAAGAGAGGTGTCAAGGAGGTAACAATGTTTAAGTTTGGAGGCCACTGGTGAAGAACTGCAGCTGGAGACATGAGAGTATAAGGGCATGTAAGAAGAAAAAAAAACTAAAAATAATAAAATAATAATAAGGGCATATAAGATCCACAAGACTCTGCACCTCTGGTCAGTCAAATATGGCTGCTAATCCTTTGCTGCTATTCCCTGGGACAGGTTCAGTCCAACCCTCCCCCCCCCCCTTTGAATCTATGTCACGGGTTGTGACATTTCACCTGGTGACTTCTGAGACTAGATCATGAGAAGCCTGGCAACTTCCACTCAGGCCTCTTGGAGCCCTTGCTCTGGTGAGCGGTTGCCAGATGGGAAGTCTGAGACCATCATATGAAAAAGGCCCCACATCGGTACTGGAAATAACAGTCCCAGCAAGGCCCAGCCTTCTGGACATGCCAAGCGGCCAGATACCCACAATGCCATCTTGAACTCCCTAATCCAGCCCACCCACCAGCTGAACACCCCCAAGTAACCTTTGATGGTTTAATCTCCATCAACACCATGTAGAGCAGAATAGTCACCCAGCTAAGCCCTGCCCAGTTCCTAACAAACAAAACTCTATATAATGAAAGCCTAATATGCAAATTGTCCCCTCGACCTGGAGTTCAACTGGGAGTTTGACCACTCACTATGATGAGTCCTGACCACCAGGGGGAGGTGTGAAACATGGCAGGTGTCAACAACATGGCGCTAATGGGCAGCAGTGGAGGACCGCAGCAGGATGGTGGAGCAGGTGAGCAGGCAGCGCTAGGTCAAGGCAGGTGTGAGCGGGGCCTGATCGCCCCGCTGATCACCCTGCAGATGGCAACCAGCGGCAAGGCCACCGCCGGGCTCCCAGGTGCTGAGGGAGCCGGGCAGAGGCCCAATGACTCAGGCGAAGGGAGGCGCATGGGGGACCAGGGTTCCAGGTGCTGCCCAGGGCCCAGAGGTCCATGCCAGATCTCATGCTTCGATCGCCAACCTGGCCTAGGGACTGTACCCATGCACAAATTTCGTGCACCAGGCCTCTAGTCCCAAAATATAATAAAATGGTTCTTGTTTTAAGCCACTAAGTTTTGGGGGTAGTTTGTCACACAACATAGCAACCAGAACAGACATCATCTGAAGAGAGAGCCAAGACAGAACTATTTAGAGGTAGGGTCCGGAGAAGGAGACTGAGAAGGGGCACTGGGTGAGGTGGGAGGAGCCCCAGGAGGGGTGGACCTCCGAAGGAGGGGGCTGCTGGTCCAGAGGCACCAAGCAGTCAAGGCCGATGGGGAGAGAAACTCTGAGGGAGCAGGAGGAGAGAGGGTGGCGAGAGAGAGGAGTCCAATTAGAGTGAATTAGAGAAAGGAGGAGAGGGAACAAAGTGGAAGCAGGGACCACAGAAAACTTTCAGAGATTTCTGTGGGGAAGGGAAGCGAAGCAGCAAGATAGTAGTTGGAAAGGGACAAGGGGAGGGATGCCGTTACCCAGAGGCTGGGAACTATTAGAGCTCATTTGCCTGCTAATGGGACAGAGCAAGTAGGAGAGGGGTCCTCCTGAGCCAGAGAGCTGCCCGCAGAAGAGGGGCTGCCCAAGAATTGCCCTCACAGAAGCTCAAAGATCCCTTTTCAGATATCGATGGCAGCCACTTAGTGTGCCTACTGTGTGCCAGGCTCAGCTCCACTCTGAAGCAGTAGCCTTCATTTCATAGTTGAGAAAAAAGAAACTCAGGGATCATGGAAAGATACACGCATGGACACATGGCCAGGAAAAGGCAGAGGCGAGACTGAACTTGGGTTCTCTGACTCCGGAGGGGGATGCTAGTCCGGAGAGGAATCCAATTACCAGCCCGGGGGAACTTCTGAGACAGAGCCTGGCACTCCGGAGGCCCTCCACGGGTTGCCTCCCGGCGTCCCTGACTCCCAGGTGGTATGGAGAAAAACTAGAAGGGGGAGGAGGGGCCTCTGACCTGTCCATCCCACCTTGGCAGCACCCCCACATCATCTTCCCACCATGGCCTATCACCCAGTGGAGCAGGCTCAGAAGTGCCTCCCAGCCTCCTACCTGCCCAGCGGAGATCAGGTTTGTGCAGTGAGACACACCTGGTCCTGGCTGCCGGAAGCTGTCTATCTTCAGAAGCCAGGTGGGGCCGTGGGGGTGGGGACTGTCCGCTCAGTCTCAGGAGGCCCCCAGGGTGCAGTGGAGGGAGCCGGGAAGCAATCCTGTGCTTGTCTCCTCCCCATTTCCTTCATGGGGGGACCCCTCCCCTTGACCTAAAGTCATTTCATCCTCAGCCCCTTCTGCTCCCTCACCTCTTCCCCACGCCCCCCACTGCCCTCAAGGCCTGTGGGCACACCATTTAATCTCATAAACCCATCTCTGTGTCACTGCCAGCCTGGAATAGACCTGCGTGGCACAAAACACGCTCGAATGACAGGGACCATTATTAGCCCCGAGTCCCCACATTACCGGCGAGGGAAAGGGCTGGGAAAGGTGAGCTGCTACTCACTAATCGAGAGCCAGCAGTGGCTTCTGACTCCACACCACCCACCTGGGCCTCCCACCGCTCACAGGCACAGAGAAGGAGAGGAGCGGGTCTCTCCACCCCTCCCTCCCCCAGGAATCAAGGAAATTGAGACCCACCTGGTGGAGCTCAGGCTGGAGTGTGCTGGCACCTGAGGCTACTACTCTAGGAAGGATCTAGGGCCACTCCCTTCAGACCTCTAATCAGTTTCAGGCCTGGGAGCAGGGCCACACCCCCAGGGGCCGGTCACAGCCTGCTCTGGAGGTCACAAGTAGGACAAGGCCAAGGGGTGAGGAGATCTGGTGTTTGGCAGGCAGCGCCAACCACAATGAGCAACAGGTTCCCTGCTTAGAGAAGACTCCACCCGCCCTGCGGGCACACTCACTCCAAAGGGCAAGGTGCGGACCCTGAGCCCCTGAGCCCGCTCCCAGCATCCCATCCTGCCCCAGGGCAGGAGCAAGCAGACAAGGTAGAGCGGGTACACTTGCTTCCTATGCTGTAAAGTGGTGCCCAAATGAGGAGACAGGACAGTCCTTGAGGGCAGGGTGCCAGTCCATGTCTCATTGCAGTTTCCCAGCTTTATTGAGATGTGGTTGGCAAATAAAAATTATACGTATTGCCGAAACCGGTTTGAGTCAGTGGATAGAGCGTTAGCCTGCGGACTGAAGGGTCCCAGGTTTGATTCTGGTCAGGGGTGTGTGCCTTGGTTTTGGGCACATCCCCAGTAGGGGGCGTGCAGGAGGCGGCTGATTGATGTCTCTCTCTCATTGATGTTTCTAACTCTCTATCCCTCTCCCTTCCCCTCTGTAAAAAATCAATAAAATATATTTAATAAATAAATAAATAAGGATTCTGCCCTGGCCACTGCAGAACTAAATATATATATGTATAATTTAGGTTGCAGAATGTGACGTTTTAATATACATATACATTGTGAAATGATTACCACAATCAAAAGATGCTTAATACTGACATTAATTAGTTAATGTCTGATTTGCTGAGGGCAAATTATTACAATTTAAGAAGCCCCGGGCAGGATGTACATAGCACGTGGGTAAAGGGTTGCTGCCAACTTCTCTCCCCATTTCTATGGAGCAGGCTCTTTCTTGCACAGCTGTCTCCTCCCGGGAGCCCAGCCTGTCCCCGAGGCTGTGAGGGCTGCCTCAGCCTGCCACCCTGTGCTGTCGTCATGGGTTTGTTCCTCTCCACCTCCCCACGGGAAGATCCATGGGGGCCCCTGAGGACAGGTCCAGTCTGGCTCCTCCCTGCGTCCCCAAAGCACCAGACTCTGGTTGTTTCCATCGCTGCCCTGATGCCACCCCGACCCGCAAGGAAGCTGCTCCGGGGAATGGCAGGAGCACGCAGGCCCACCGCCAGGGAGCCTCAGGCGAGCCGCCCGCCAGCACTATCTATCCCTGGAGCCACAGGACCCAGCGGCCACAAGGCAGCACTGTCGATGCCTCCGCTCAGCCAGGTCGGCCCAGGACAAGAGCCCCAGCCCCAGCCCCAGCGCCCCGATCAGCGGCAGCCCCGGATCAGACCTGGGATTCTCTAACTGGCTCAAAGCGACTCAATGCCAGGGCCTTGCTGTTCCTGTCTGTAAAGCCAGGTGAATACCAGCAGTCGGGCAGAGCAGTGGGGAGTTTTAAACATGCCTGACACTCAGCAGGTACTCAACAAAAGGTAGCTTTTACCTTCTCCGCTGACCCGCCGACCCTGTGACCCTCCCATTGAGGAAACTGAGGTCCCGATGAGATGAGAAGCGCCAAAGCAGTGTCCGCCATGGCCCGTTAGGGGCCGAGTTCTACAATCCCCCAAAGCCTTGCAGCTCACCAAGGCCTAGCAAGATCTGCAGGAAGATCTGCTCACATGTGAGGCAACAGAGGCCCAGAGTGAAGCGAGTTAAAGTCTCCGAGGCGGGTCTCTGGGCGCTTGCACCGTGAGCAGAGCGGCCGTGAGCCCTGCCACCCAGGGGCACCAGGAATGCCAGCTCAGCCCGCCTGGACCAGGCACAGGGGAAGGCAGTGACGCACCTCCCTGGACGCTGGTGTGTGCGAGGTGTGGGAGAGTGGGCAGCCCTGGATCGGCACTGTCAGGGTGTGAAGGTGGGCAGAGGAGGCTCGGGGGGTGGGTGCATCTGAGTAAGACAAACAGTGAAACCACATTTTGGGTGGAGAGGTCCTGGACGCCTCTCTGGTCAAGACAGGAGCTGGAAACAGGTCCCAGTCTCATTGGTAGAGGTTCTGAGTCCCTTACCAGCCCTACAAGCCCGGGCACATCATCTCACTCCTTGGTACCTCCTCGGTACCAGGGGGCTGATCCTATTGCCCCGCTACGTATTGTGAGCAGCAGGGGTGGATGGGAAGGCGGCTGGGACCTCCAGAGGAGGTGCTGGCCATTCAGAGAAGAACTGTGAGGATGTGCTGCCTTGGTCCCTGAGCTCCGTGTGCAGGGACTGCGTACCGTGGCACCAGCCTGCGGGGCCAGGGAGTCCTCAAGGAGGGCCCTGTCTGGAGGGCAGGACTATACAAGCCAGGGTATTCCTGAGCTCAGAACAGGCCCCAGCCCCCCAGCCTGCTACATGGCAGCCGTGTCTCAGGCCCTCCAGCGGCACTGCCCTCGCTCACTCTACTCCAAGCCACTCTGGCCTCATTCGGCTGCTCAGATGCACAAGCTCCCCCCACTTTGGAGCCTGCAGGTGAATGCTGTTCCCTCTGCCTGGAATGCTCTTCCCTCAGGTCCTCCCACAGCTGCCTCCTTCTCGGCTGCTGGTTCCACCCAGTTATCACCTGCGCAGAGAGCTCCCGCCCTCTCTCACTATTCTCTCGAGTCCTCTGTTCTCCAGACAGCCCGAGTTTAATCTCAGCAGTGCCACTCACTGGCTGTGTGACCTTGCGCACGTTACTTAACCTCTCTGTCTCAGTTTCATCTCTAATATTGGCACAAAGCTATTACCTGCTGCTGAGTTGTTATAAGGAATTACTGAGTTTCGTGCATGCTTGGCACATAGCTGGCACTTGTGTGACACTCATCCCACTGTTACTGACACTCAGCAGGTACCGGACAAGAAATCAGGTTTTCCTTCTGTATTTTCTTGACTACCATTTCTCTTGGTCTCCCTCCTTAGCTGTAGCTCCACACGACACCCTGGGTTCATCCCAGTGTTCTCAGCACCTGACATGTGCTAATCCTGTGGAGGGAACAACTGAAGTCAGGAAGACATCCTAAGGAAATGCCATTAATTCTGGGAGCAGGCAGGATGGGACTGGAATGGGAAATGATGGCCAAGCTGGGTCTTAAAAGATAAAGAAGGGCCCTCCAGGCAGACTAAGAACGCCAAGGGTGTCTGCCCATGGCTGAGACAGAGGTTCAAATGTGGCTCCTAAACAGGCTGGAGCTAAGTGTCTGAGCCTTGCCTCTTCCTCCAGGAAGCCTTCTGGGACTACTTCAGCCTGCTTCTGAGTGCCCACTGTCACTCATTCTTGTAGTAGTTTTTGTACTCCTACCTATAATGAGCATGTCATTTTATGTCTATGGTTCTCCTTCCATCCCCACACAGGGGGCGTCCTCAATCGGATGACCTTTGCCATTCGTTGTCAGGACCAACCTCAAGGTGATGCAAAAAGCCTTCACAAACATCCCAACCCTTAGGATGTCAAGGTGGGTGGGCACCTCAGGGACACCCAGAGATGGGCATACCTGGTCCAAGGTTATATGAGAGCAATGAGGTGAAGATAAACTAATCCAGGCTGATCCGATGTTGTACCCTAAACCTCCCCATATCTGAACTAGATCCCCTAACACGGCTGGAGTTTGGGGGTGGGAAGGCCCACCTCCAGCTTTCTTGGGTTCAAGGTGAAGCAGTGGGTCGCCACAGAGTGTGAGGAGCAGCATGTAGGTCCGTGGATCCGTGTCAGCAGCACCCCCAGCACAGGGCTTCTCAGGGGAACTGGACAAACAGCTCTGCCCGGGTTTCCACCGTAAATTAAGTTCCTGGGCCCCACGGGGAGCTGACCTGAGCCAGGCTAAAACCCATGCTGAGCAGGGATACCCAGCCTTCCACTGGGTATCCCTACCGGCCCAGTGTCCAGTGTAGACTGATCCCTGGATGGGAGACGGGAGGACAGGGGGACCTTTCCAGCAGACACAGACACTCGGTGTTCCTCCAGCCCCCTGCCCCAGCTCGGCAGCAGACCCACCACCTCCCTCATCCAGTCACTCCCTCCCTGGGTGCTTGCTGAGTACCCAGTGGTGGGTAAAAGCCAGAACATTCCACCTCCACAATGCCCGCTATCTGCAGAGCCCCAAGATACCGACAAGAGTTCCCACCCCTGTGATGTGAGGCCCCCCTTTTGGTCCCAGTTTAACATGGCTTTCTTTAAATTTATTTTATTGATTTTTTACAGAGAGGAAGGGAGAGAGATAGAAAGTCAGAAACATCGATGAGAGAGAGGCCTCCTGCACGCCCCATAGTGGAGGATATGCCCACAAGCAAGGTACATGCCCCCAACCGGAATTGAACCTGGGACCCCTCAGTCCACAAGCCGATGCTCCATCCACTGAGTCAAACCGGTCTCGGCTACATGGCTTTCTTTAGTCCCCAGTGGAGAGAGCTGGGCAGGAAGGGGGAGGTTGGTTTGCTTGCTTTTCAATAAAAATGGCTTTGATAACCGCCCAGAAAACAGTCCCCAACTCTCCTGTATTCCTGGGGAACGTAGGGAATCCAGGAGGGAATAAGGGAGTCCAAGGAGATCTGCCATGTAGGCAATGGGTCAAAGGTGGCAATCCAGGCCAGAATGTCCTCAGCCGGCACGAGGTCACCGTGTCACCTTCCTGTCCACTTCCACGCCCCAACCCGGCTCCCCTCCCAGACTCAGTGTGGGTGAGACTGGGAAGAAGAGCAGGAATGCCCTGGGGCTCCGAGTCAGGATGTGTGGGTTGGAACCCCAGCCGGGCTTTCATCAGGCTGAGCCTCCGGTTCCTAAGAGCTCAAACTCTGGAGCCCAGTTTGAGTTCCTGTCCAAATCTCAGCTCTGCCCCTCCCTACCAATCTGATCCTGAGCTAGTCACTCAGCTTCCCTGCGCCCCCGTTTCCTCGCCTGGGATGTGGGGATGACAGCTTTACCAGCCCCCGAGAAAGCTGAGTGGGTTAATTGGTGCCTGGTCTGGGGCCAGGCATGGTCAGCGCTGTGTAAGCAATTGTGCCAGAACAGGACAGTGTTATCTTCGTAAAATGGTCCCTCCCCAGCTGCCTTCTCCCCGGTTGCTGATGAGGATGATGGGGAAAGGGTCAGGTCGACGGGAGAAGAGTTAAAGATGATGGAACGTAAGAGAGGACACAGACAGCCCTGCCACCTGGAAGCTGCTCTCTACCCTGTGCTCGGGGAACATGGGGGAGACACCTGCTGCTCAGATCCCACCCTGGGCCTTGCTTCCAACGGGCCTGTGCCCATCTGGGCATGGAGAATTCCCTGGGGCTTTGGCCCTGCCCAGCACTGCGCCTTGGGGAACTCACCTGGCCGATGGAAGAGATTTAGATCAAAGTCCACCGTTCAGTCCAGGGTGAGAAGGGACTCTCACAGAGGCTCGCTGTGCTGAGAGAAATCTGGGAAGGCTTTTTAGAGGAGGCCACATCTGAGCTGAGATCTGAGGGCTGAAAAGCACCTTCCCCGGGGAACCAAGTTAGCAGGAGGCGAGGGGAGGCTGGGAGTCGCTCTCGCAGGAAGTACAGTAGGTACCACAGCTCGAGGCGAGAATAACGTTGGTACAATGAGGCAGAGGGCAAGCTGGGCAGGAGGGCTGCCATCCTAGATGCAGAGGGGAGGGCAAGGTGAAAGGAGGAGGGAGAGGTGGGCAGAGCGCATTGCCAAAATCCTTTGGCATCGAGTAAGGAATGCGAACACTATGCTGGAGGCAGCCATCGGAGAAGGTGAGGAATAATCACGTTTACTTTTTGGAAGCAGCCCGCAGGGGCAGGTGGGGTGGAGGGGGCTGGGTGTGAGGCCGGGGAGCCAGGCAGGAGGCTGCTCGGAGTCCAAGCTCAGTGGTGATCGTGCAGATGGAGGGAGGGGGTGCGTAAGAGATTCCTTTACCCTTTTAAAACGGCTTTTCCCAAAAACATCCTCAGGGGCCACCCCCTCTACGCCCAGCACAACCTTTGCCACTGTGTCCTGAACCCTCCTTCTGCTCCCCAGATCAAAAGCCCGCTGAGCACTGGGTCTGTCTCATGCCTCCTCCGCATCTAATCTCAGCTCCAAAGTCCCTGTTAAGAGGTCCCCGGAAAACGTTCGAGAGGTCACCTTGCAGGACGCATGTCACCAGCCCTCACTTGTTCCTGCACTTGCTCTGCCAAGAGCTTATAGCTCCCCCAGGACCCCAGCTTCCCCCTGTCGCACTGGCCCACACACCCAAACCCTGTAACGTCGCCTTTGAGCCCTGAACTCTAAGACCACACAGCCACAGAGCTCATGTGTCCTGCAGAAACTCTCACACACACACACACACACACACACACACACACACACTCATAGAATCCCAAACACAAAGAACGTGCGGAACATGATTGCTCTCAACACAGCCTGCCCTGGGGAGCCAACAGTCCCCGGAGCTTGTCGGAGGGGGGCGGGGGGGGGAGGTGTTGCTTATCATAAACCAGCCTAGAGTCCTGCGATTTCTCCTTCCAAAAGAGAGAGAGAAAATGGCCCATGGAAAATGAGAGAGGAGACGTAGAACTTCTGACTTAAAATGGAAACTTCAGTTCTCTTTCGGGATCCCCAGATCATCCCCTCTCCGTTGCCTCCAACCCACCCCCGCCCCCGCCCCTCCTGGCACCACTCCATACCTTGCGCAGTTGGTTTCCAACATTCTGCATCATTGTGGCTGAGACCCCGCTAGCTAGCCGGCGGCACGCGCGGGTGGCAGCTCCCTCCAAGAGACACGAGTCACCTGAGCAACAGCCGCGCGGCTCCATATGAAGCCTGTGGGCAGTCTCCTCCCGCTCCTCCTCCCAAGCTCCCGCCCCCGCTGAGCCCAGGTCCCAGCCTCCTCGCAGACTGCCCTCTGCCCCCCTTCTCCTAGAGCCCCCGCACAGAGGCTGCTGTGCCTGCCTGGAGGACAGGAAGGAAAGAGGCTGCCAGCTGGGGCACAGCCACCTCAGGGGGCCCGGTGCCCACCCACTGGGCTCCTGGCCGGACACTCACTTTGCTTCCAGCCACACTTGGTCACCCCCTTTCCAGCCCCTGAACCCTCCCCATGGGGTCTCTGGGCTCTGGGGTCGCTCCCAAGGACCTGGAAGCTCCAGATCCCCAGCCCCAGGCTGGCAGACTGGTGAACCACCCCCGGTCTGCAGGCCTCCCTCTGTGTGCAAGGGATCAGGTGGGGAGGTGGCAGGAGGCCAGGGAGCTGCCAGCAAGTCCCCGAGAGATAGCAGAGCCACCTGCTAGGACTCTTCACCCTTGGGAGTGCTGTCCCCCGCCCCACCGCTCCAGGCTGCTGGCAACCAGCCACTGCTGGCCAGGGACAGGGCACACCCCTCGGTGCCTTAAAATAGGTGGCATGACTTTTCTAAAAGTGGCACCTGCCACATCCCACCCCATTGGCTCCACAGGACTCAGCCCCTGGGTACCCATCCTAGCCCCTCTGGAGCCACTACCGCCCGGGAGACCACCAGGATTTCCCCTTCTCCCTCTCACTCCTGCGAGGAGGAGGCCTGGAAGCTCATGTGGGACTGCTTATGACAGGGCAATAAAACAGTGCTCAGAGGCTCAGGGATAAAGAGGGTGCCGATCCAGGCAGGGGAGCTGGATGGACAAGTGGATCAGACTAATAACGAACTCCTTACAATAACTGAGTGCCTACTGTGTACCAGGCCTAACCATGGTCCTCATTCTCACCCCACCAGAGGTCCCTTGGGGAAGGTAGGTGACGTGCCTCAGGTGGCATAGCTATGGAGTGCGGAGCTGCTGGCAGAGAGGTCACCCTGATTCTGAGGCCTCTGCCCTTCCCCGTGCCCCTTTATTTTATGCACCGCATGTCGCAGCCTGCCTCCCCTGGGCCTGAGGCCCCTGGGCTCTGGGCCTGGTTCTTTCATATGTGCACTATGTGACTGCGGGCATGCTCCCTCCTCCCTCTGATCCTACCTGCTCTAGGAGTCAAGGACCCCAGTGTCCATCCCTATGAGCTCAGACCTTCCTCTCAAATTGCTTATGGTCTGCCAGCAGTTTAGTGTCTACAGATGAGAAAATAAAGTCACACCTTAAAGACTGTAAGATGGTAAGTCCCAGAGAGATACCAGAGCCACCTGCTAGGACTTGGGGTTGGGGTAAGCCAAGAGGCTTCCTGAAAGAGGCAGTGCTAGAGCTGGTCTAAAGACTGAATGGGACCCTGACAAGTTTTTCTCAGTGATTGGATCATTGGCCTCAGACCAAAGGGTCCCAGATTTGATTTCCCAGTCAAAAGCATGTACCTCAGTTACAGGTTCGATCTCCGGTCTCGGTCTGGGCACATTTGGGAGGCAACCAATCAGTGTGTCTCTCTCATGTCAATGTTTGGTCAGGGCACATGCCTGGGTTGCAGACTTGATCCCCAGTGGGAGGCGTGCAGAAAGCAGCCAATCAATTATTCTCTCTCATCATTGACGTTTTTTTTCTTTCTCTCCCTCTTCCTTCCTCTCTGAAATAAATAAAAATATACTTTAAAAAATTAAATAAATAAAAATCAATGGAAAAATATTCTCCATTGAAGATTAAATGAAAAAAAGGGGGGGGGGGGGAAGTTGGCTAGGCTGAGAAGAGGGGTGAAGGGAAGGCTGACCAGGAACAGAGAGAATGCTGTGATAGGCCGTGAGAATGCTCACTTTGCAGAAAAGAGCGGGGAATCTGTCGAGGAGGCCCTCAAATGTCAGGCAACAGGGTTCAGGCCTCAAGAAGCCTCTGAGAATGACAAGCATGCTCAGCAGAGAAACCAAGATGGCAGCATAGGCAAACACCTGAACTTGCCGCCTCGCACAACCACTTCAAAACTACAGCTAAAAGACAAAACGGACATCATCCAGAACCACAGGAAGGCTGGCTGAGTGGAAATTCTACAACTAGAAGGGAAGAGAAGAGCACACCGAGACTCAGAGGAGCGGCGGAAGTAAAGTGCAGAGGTACGGAGCATGCATGGAGAGGGCTGGCAACTGAGTACATGGCTGGCTTTTTGTGGGAGTGAGACACAAGCTCCGACTGCTCTGAACTCCAGTTCCAGGCAAGAGTCTGGGGACCCAGACTCATACGGGGAGAAACTGGACTGTCTGATTCTCTCAGAGGTGCTTGCAGCAATTACCGGGGGACCTCTTAGAGCAGGGCTGACTGGGAAGCCATTGCTGTTTGCTCTGCCCTGAGACTCCACCCCATCCAAACTGTGTGCAGAGGCCTTTGCATATGAATGGCCTGGTTCTTTGGAATCTAAATTTACCTATCAAACTGCAGCTGAGTCAGAGACCCAGAACATCCAAAAGAAGGCCCAAGGCCGGACAGCAGCTTGCATTGCTTCACAGCTGGGCCTCATCTGGGCACCTCCAAAACCCAAACAAAGAGGAGGAATCTGCAGACCTCTCTGTAGCTCCTGCTGGGTGGCCTCAGGCAGAGGCTAAATTAGCACCTCCTTGGAGATCCAAGAGCCAGTGTACCTAGGGGTCAGAGTAAGACCATCCAGATTACAACTCCTCAGATCCATAAGGGACACACTCAGGGGGCAGACTCAGTGAGCACCAAAGCCCCACTGAAGCAAGTCTTGCCTCATAGGAGTGTCTCTAGCACAGAAGTTCTCCCATCAGCTGATCCTCACAGCCCATTGGCCTGGAGGTCAATTCCTCCCAGTGATACCAACAGCAATCAAGGCTATGCACACAAGCCTATGCACACAGTCCACAAAAGGGTGCACCAAGGGTGCCCACTTCAGGTAACTGGGGAGGTTGAGCCACTGGGCCCTATAGAACACCTAGCACACAAAGCTACTCTACCAAATCAGGGAAGCAGCCAAAATGTGGAGACAAAGGAACGGATCACAAATGACAGAAATAGAGGAAAGCAAACTACTAAATATAGAGTTCAAAACCACGGTTATAAGGTTTTTCAAGAATTTTCTAGAAAAGGCCAATAAATTTAGTGAGATCCTTGAGGATATGAAAAAGGACCAACTAGAAATTAAGCATACATTGAGTGGAAAAAAAAATAATATACAGAGATCTAACAGCAGATTAGAGGATCACAAGAATCAAGTCAAAAATTTGAAATACAAAGAAGCAAAAAACACCCAACCGGAAAAGCAAAAAGAAAAAGGAATAAAAAAATATGAAGATAGTGTGAGGAGCCTCTGGGACAACATCAAACATACCAACATCAAAATTATGGGGGTGCCGGAAGAAGAGAGAGCAAGATACTGAAAACCTATTTGAAGAAATAATGACTGAAAACTTCCCCCACCTGGTGAAAGAAATAGACTTACAAGTCCAGGAAGTACAGAGAACCCCAAACAAAAAAAAATCCAAAGAGAACCATACCAAGACACATCATAATTAAAATGCCCAGAGCAAAAGAGAGAGAATATTAAAAGCAGCAAGAGACAAACAGTTACCTACAAGAGAGCACCTATATGACTGTTAGTTGATTTCTCAACAGAAACTCTGCAGGCCAGATGGGAGTGGCAAAAAATATTCAAAGTGATGAACAGCAAGAACCTACAACCAAGATTACTCTACTCAGCAAAACTATCATTCAGAATTGAAGGTCAGATAAAGAGCTTCACAGATAAGAAAAAGCTAAAGAAGTTCATCATCGCCAAACTAGTATTATATGAAATGCTGAAAGGTATTCTTTAAAAAGAGGAAGAGAAGAAAAAAATAAAGACAAAAATTATGAACAATAAATACATATCTATCAATAAGTGAATCTAAAAATCAATCGAATCAAAAATCTTGATGAACAGAATAAACTGGTGAATATAATAGAATCAGGGGCATAGAAAGGGAGTGGACTGATAATCCTGGGGGGGAGGGGAAAAGACTGTACAAAAATCATACACCTATGGATGAGGACAGTGTGGGGTTAGGTAAAGGCATGGGATGGGATGGGAACTGGGTGGAGGGGAGCTATAGGGGGGAAAAGGAGAAACAACTGTAATAAGCTGAAAAATAAAGATTTTTTATTTTTTTTTTAAAAACATGCTCAGCAATGTAAAAGCCACATGAGATGAACAGGACAGGTATCATGAGACTCCCTGGACTGATGAGGAAACCAGCACGGAGAGGAGACAGTGCATATCATTCAACTGCACTGGATTCTGGCAGGCAGTCGGGACAATCTCAGGCTCTCGCTATGCAAATGAAGGAGCGGAAACCCAGAGAGCTTCTGACCCCTCCCTGCCCTCTCCAGGAACCTGTCATGGCTCAGACTCACCGGCCTCAGCCTAGTCCCCTCATCTTACAGACGGAAACATAAAGGCCCAGTAGTGGAAAGTGAGCTCCCCAAAGTCACCCAGTGAGGAGGGCGTCCAGAAGCACCATTCCTGAATCTAGATGTAGTCCTGTCACCCCCTCCCTGACAAGGCATCAAATGAGAGGCTGCAGGTAGACTTCTGAGAGGCTTCCAGCAAGGGGCCATCAGTATTATTATCAGCAACGAGTAACAGAGCCCCTCCCACCCACAAAGGACTCTCTCCTCTCTGCTCTTTGTTACAAAACCCACTCCTGTGTCTCGTCAGCAGTTCTGTTCAGGCTGGCACTACAGTGACTATTTCCATGGATACCTGCCTCCCTTACCCACCAGCCCCCAGACCAGGGTCCTAAATGCCAGAAACATGAAACACGCCTGCACGAATCACAGGCTTGGAAAGGCTGACAGAGAGAGGCCATAAGCCACAGCTAGGTCAATGGTCCTCAAACTTCAGCATCAAAATCAGCCAGAGGGCTTGTTAAGTACAGCCTGCTGGGCAGGCTCCAAGAGAGCCCAAGGAGCGACATTTCTAACAAGATCCCAGGGGATGCTGACTTTGCTGGCGCAGGGACCATACTTTGAGATCCAGTGAGCTAGGTCAGCCCTCCCTTTTACACCCGGGGAATGAGGCCCAGAGATTTCAAAGGCAGCTCCTGACAGTGTATCAGTATCAGCAGTGGCTGCAGCAGCAGCACTATCATTGTCATCACAGCCCTGCTGACCCGCCCAGCACTGTGCACGCACTCCATGCACCTCACTCGCGTGGGCCTCGCCCGGAGAGGAAGGTACTGTGATCATCCTCTAAGAGAGGAGAAAACGAAGGCAAAGAGTCATTGGTCCAAAGTCACACAGTTCAAGAGTTATCAGCAGGATCTGAACCCTGATCTAAATCTGTAGCCCACAAGTTCAAACACCACTCTACACAGTCTGCTTGGAGCTTAAGCTGGTCAAGGAATTCTCTCGAGGTTCCCAATTCCAGTGGGTTCATTCCTGGTGTGGGACGAGCTGTGGTGCACTAGTCCAAAGGCCTGGTCCCTGAGGGGGCCTCTGCGGTACCCTCCATCTTCAGAAAGCCTGCCTCTTTTTTTTGTCCAATCCTCAGCCGAGGATAATTTTCCATTGATACTTAGAGAGAGAGGAAGGAAAGGGGAGAGACACTGAGAGAGAAACATCAATGTGAGTGAGACACATCCATTGGTTGCCTCCTAGATTCCACCCCACCTCCATCGCCCCCCCCCCCCCCCACCCCCCACCTTCCCTGGCCAACCAGGACCATGATCAAGCCTGCAACCAAAGTGCATGCCCTTGACCAGAATCGAACACTGGACTCTTCAGGCCCATGTTCTATCCACTGAGCCAAACTGGCAGGGCAAAAGCCTCCCTCTTAAAGCCCAGTGAGCCCAGAGTATTTTCTCCCACCAATACTTCTTTTCCCACATTGCATCCTTCATCTGGCCCCACCCAGGGGCCTGGCTGGAGGACAAATGTTTGCATTAATTCTTCAGGTCCATATCCCAGCTCTACTTCCCCATTCAATGACAAAACAATGAAAAAAAATCTCCATCTGTATTCCATGGTGATACTGCATTGTCCCCATCAGGCACCATCTGTCTCCACCATCAGAATGGTAACGCACAAGGGCAGGGACCTCATCTGAGTCATGAGTTCTCAGCACAGTGCGTGCCCAGAGCAAGGGTTTAGTGACTAAATGATAAGTAAGGAAGGGAGGAAGGAAGGAAAAGAGGGAGTGAGGGAGGAAGGGAGGAAGGGAGGGAGGGAGGAGGGAGGAGTATAGGAGCAAATGAAGAAATGAATTAGTGAATAACCAAACTTCCAGGAATTTCTTCTGCTGGGCCAGATAGGACCACAGACGTTCTAGGTAGGAGGGGGACCTCTGACAGCATCCACTCCAGCTCCCACTTCTGGCACTGTCCTAGCTGAACCCGTCCATGAGCCAAAACCTATAGCTCCACCCACCACACACATACCCCTAGTACCAACTAGGTATGCTCCACTTGCATAGCTCCCAGATGAAGAGCTAGCTCCGTTAAGGCTGCCTGTACAATTAAAGAGTTCTCCTAGGCAGGTAGGTCTTGCCGTCAACCCATGACCCTGGCTCTAGGTCACCCAGAACAAAGCTGCACCCTGGCCTGTGACACTGGCAGAGATGTGGAAGCCCCCGTCCTGTCCTCTGCCTGGCCCTGGCCTCCCCATGCAGACTTACTGCTTCTAGTCATCTCAAGCCAAGAGCAGGGCTTCCCATGGTGCCTCACACACCTGAGGTTTCCTCGATTCCTGCTGTTCTCTCTATGCTGATGCCCTCTAATCCCAATCCTGCTGTTTTTTTTCTCTTAGATCGGGCTGGTTTATGTTAATTCCTCCTTCTTGACCATGAGCAAGCTGGCAGTGTTGATTCATCAGGGTATCCTGCCCCCCTCCCACTGAATATTCAGAGCCTTGATCAAAAGTAGATGTTCAATGTCCAGAGAATGAAGGAATGAATAATTGAATGGGAAAGAACAAGGGGATGTGTGAGTGAATGGAAGTAAATACATGTATGAACGAATGAATGAATTAATTAATTAATTAATTAATTAATTAATTAATTAAAGAATGCAAGTGTGCTGTCATTGGCTCCTATTCTCTAAGGTAAACACTCCCAGTTCTTTCTGGGGGGCCTTGGGCATGGCAAGGCACAATAAAGGAAGTTGTGGGGTAATTGGGGAGGAGGACAGAAGGGTGGAACAGAGGAAGGAGGTAGTGATACCAGCAAGATAGGAAGTGGAGGTGACCTAAAAACATTGCTGCAGGGCCAGGCCTCTCTTAGACCACACACGGCGCTTTCAGGAGAAGCTGCGCCAGGAGGACAGCGAGCAGCCTGTTCAATGATGCAGGGGCGGGGAGACAGAGCCAGGGGGGTCGGGAGGAGGGAATGCTAACCAGAGTCAAGATGCTGCCCCGCCAGCCCTGAACTCCCTGCGGCCCTGCAGGCTCAAACACGCCCTCCGTCCCCTTCTCTCACCTCCTCCTGTGGAGGCAGAACCCCCTTCTTGGCCCCACTGCTGGGGGTCGGGGCCAAGCCTGGCTTCCTCGATTGGGTCTTTGCAGGAAAGTTACTCACAACATGGGCTAATGCTCCCCAACACACACACACACACACACACACACACACACACACACACACACAGAGAGAGAGTGCCCAAATGAGTCAGCAGTGGCTTCACACACTCTGGACTCTGAGTCTTGTGCCCTTAGGCCCTCCCCAGGGCCAGCCTCCTCCATCCTAGTGAAAGGCCTGCCCATCCCAGCTCAAATCCCAGATGGCCGCTGCCCCAGCCTGCCCCAGCACAAGTGCACCAGGCACTTCCTGGAGCCTAGTAACCGAGTAGAGGCAGATCTGCTAGAGAGGATGCTGGGACCGGGGAGGAGCCCACAGCAGGAGGATCCCAGGGAAGGTGGCTCTTCTGAGGCAGGGAGGTGGCCCTTACCCAAGTGATGGGACACTCTAGTTCCACAGCTTGCAGGCGGAGCTGAATGGGAACAACAGAGAAGCAGTCGCTGGAGAGGCTCTGAAACTGGCACCCGAAGTCCCAGAGCAGAGGCTCCTGGGGGGGAGGCTGCAGGAGGCTGAAAGGAGGCACAGGAAGCAGTCGGGCAGAGGCGCGGGAGGGGCGGGGCGCTGGGTGAGTTCCTGGAGGAGCCTGGTCCCCTCTCCTCCCCCTCACCGGAGCGGGAGCGGGTGGAGCACCCCACCCCCTCCAAGGGCTGCGCCTGCGGTTCACAAAGGTCCAGGGCACCCGCTGGCGCCAGACACTCCGCCCCAGAGGCAGGCATCAATCCCTGGCACCCAGCAGAGACTGGACCTGGCGGGTCCACGTGGAGCAAGCAAGGCAGGCGTTCAAAAGCTAAACCAGCCCCTCGCCCTCTTAAAAAGTAACACCAATTTGTTCACACTTTTATTGAGCACCTACTATGTGCCAAACACCTCGGCTGGTTGCTGGGATGAGGTTCTGAGCCCAAAACACCGCCGGTGTCTTTCTGTGTATCCACAGGAAAAAAAAAAAAATGGGGAGTCTGAAAAGGAGAAAGAAAATAGATACCATCTATGATCTCTCTTCACTGAGAGAATCCTTTTGATATTTTGGGGTCTGTGCTTCCAGCTAGACCAGAGCTGAAAGCTGTAGACATGCTGACTGGGGGAGATGGTGGCACCCCTCCTCCTGCCATTGTGTGTACTAGCATGTGTATATATGTGATGTGCTGTGATATGATATGACAGGTATGAAATATATAACATGATGCAATCAGAAACATGGAGGAGCTGCCTAGAAAAATCCACCCCAGCATTCATGTTTGGGTACAGGCTCATCTGGCAAACTTAGAAGGGACTGGACAGAGAATGATGGCAGTCCCTGAAAGACTGCATATCTGTGGAAGAGGAGTTTGGCAGTGGGAGTGCATTCCACACAGGATGGGAGGGTGGGAGGGATCAGTCATTCCAGACACTTCCTGGGGTGGGCACTTGAACTCTTCCTGCCCCAGCACCTCTGGGAGAAAAGGGGAGAGCTGCCACGCTGAGCTCAGCCACACCTGGGGCCCACCCAGTCTCCTGTGGGGACCTCTGGATGTGCAACTAGATGGGGCCCTTCCCCTGGTCACATTGCCTGGGCCGCGCTCAAGCACCCTAAGGCTGAGCTTGTCGAGGCTGGTTCAACCCGGGCCTGTCTCTGGGTCAGCATTAATGCAGGTGCCGCAGCTCAGCAGAGGCCTCAGGTGTCAGCCTCAGCAAATGACCACGAAGATTGCTCTCCAAGAGCAGTGAGTCACATTTAAGGACAGCCAGAAACATATGGAAAGGTGGACTTGGCTGGGTGGCTATGGGTTAGCATAAACCATAAATTAATTTTTAAATATATTTGTATTGGTTTCAGAGAGGAAAGAGAGGAAAAAGAGATAAAAACATCAATGAGAGAGAATCGTTGATTGGCTGCCTCTTGCACACCCCCTACTGGGGATCGAGCCTGCAACCCGGGCATGTACCCTGACCAGAAATAGAAATGAGACCTCCTGGTTCATAGGTCGACACTCAACTACTGAGCAGTGCTGGCCAGGCTCATGGATTAATTTTTTTTTAATAAATCTTTATTGTTCAGATTATTACAGATGTTCCTCTTTTTTCCCCCCATAGCTCCCCTCCACCCTGTTCCCACCCCATCCCATGCCCTTACCCCCTGCCACTATCCTCATCCATAAGTGTAAGATTTTTGTCCAATCTCTTCCCACACCCCTCACGCCCCCTTCCCCCCAAGAAGTATCAGTCCACTCCCTTTCTATGCCCCTGATTCTATTATATTCACCACATTATTCTGTTCATCAGATTTTTTATTCACTTGATTTTTAGATATGTATTTGTTGTCACTGTGTTGTTCATAATTTTTATCTTTACCTTTTTCTTCTTATTCATCTTCTTACAAAATACCCTCAGCATTTCATATAATCCTGGTTTGGTTATGAACTCCTTTAGCTTTTTTTGTCTGTGAAGCTCTTTATCTGACCTTCAATTATAAATGATTGCTTTGCTGGGTAAAGTAATCTTGGTTGTAGGTTCTTGCTATTCATCACTTTGAATATTTCTTGCCACTCCCATCTGACCTGCATAGTTTCTGTTGAGAAATCAGCTGACAATCATATGGGTGGTCCCTTGAAGGTAACTAACTGTTTTCTCTTGCTGCTTTTAATATTCTCTCTTTGTCTTTTGCCCTTGGCATTTTAATTATGATGTGTCTTGATATGGTCCTCTTTGGATTTATTTTGTTTGGGGTTCTCTGTACTTCCTGGACTTGTAAGTCTATTTCTTTTACCAGGTAGGGAAAGTTTTCTGTCATTATTTCTTCTAATAGGTTTTCAATATTTTGTGCTCTCTCTTCTTCTGGTACCCCCATAATTCTAATGTTGGTATGCTTGATGTTGTCCCAGAGACTCCTTACACTACTTTCATTTTTTTTTAATTCCTTTTTCTTTTTGTTTTTCTGGTTGGGTGTTTTTTGCTTCCTCATATTTCAAATCTTTTGTTTGATTCTTGGGGTCCTCTAGTCTACTGTATATTATTCTTTATTTCAGACAGTATATGCTTAATTTCTGACTGGTCCTTTTTCCTTTTTTTTTTTTTTTTTGCATTCTCATTAAGATCCTTGAAGATCTCACTAAGTTCCTCAGAGGTCTCACTATGTTTCTCAGTGGTTTCTAGAAGATTCTTGAGTAACCTTATAACTGGTTTTGAACTCTATGTCCAGTAGTTTGCTTTCCTCCATTTCTTTCATTCATGACATATTTCTTTGTCTTCACATTTTGGCTGCTTCCTTGTGTTAATGGAGTGGCTTTGTGTGGTAGGTGACCTATAGGGTCCAGTGGCTCAGCCTCCCCATCACCTGAGGTGGACACTCTTGGTGCACCCCTTTGTGGCCTGGGTGCACAGTTTTGTAGTTAAGCCTTGATTGCTGTTGGTACACTGGGAGGAATTGACCTCCAGGCCAGTTGGCTATGAGGATCAGCTGTGTCTATAATGGAAGAACTGCTGTGCTGGAGACATCCTTTTGGGGCAGGACTTACTTCAGTGGGGCTTTGGTGCTCACCAAGTCTGCCTCTTGAGTGTGTCACTTATGTATGTGAGGAGTTGAAATCTGGTGTCCTCTCACACTGACTACTAGGTACACTGGCTCCTGGATCTCCAATGGGGTGCAGGTCATCTACTGTCTGAGGCCACCCTGCAGGAACTACAATGAGATCTACAGATTTCTCCTCTTGTTTGGGGTTTGGAAGTTTTGGAGCTGTCTGACCAGAGCTGTAGTTTGTTAAATTAAGCTGCGAAAGGGCAGAGCATTCATATGCAAAAGCCACAGCACACAGCTCAGGTGAATTTGTAAATTGGGTGGGGTGGGGTCTCAGGGAATCACTAGGGCAGTGGTGGGCAAACCGCAGCTCATGAGCCACATGCAGCTCTTTAGCCCCTTGAGTGTGGCTTTTTGACAAAATCCCATGGCCTGGGTGAGTTTATTTTGAAGAAGTGGCATTAGAAGAAGTTTAAGTTTAAAAAATTTGGCTCCCAAAAGAAATTTCAATCATTGTTCTCTTATTTGGTTCTGTTGACTAATGAGTTTGCCGACCACTGCACTAGGGCATGGCAACCAGCAATAGCTGCCAGTCAGCCATCTCTGCATCTTTGCCTTTCCACATCTCCACCTTTCCGAATCCCTGCATCCCACGCCCCAGTGCAGTAAACAATGATTCCTGTCCACACCACTTTCCAACCCGATACCAGACAGTCCAGTTTCTCCCTGTAGAAGTCTGGGTCCCCAGAGTCTCACCAAAAAACTGGAGTTCAGAGCAGTCGGGGGCTTATATCTCCCCTCCAATTGAAAAAACCAGCACACACAGTTGCCAGCCCAATTTGCGTACCTTCATACCTTTGCTTTTCCTTGGCTCTGCACCTCCTACACAGTCTCAATGTCTCAATGACCTTTTTTTTTTTTCCAGTTGTAGAACTTCTACTGAGCCAGCTTTCCCGTGGTTCTGGGTAATAGTCGTTTCGTCTTTTAGTTGTAGTTTTGTGGTTGTGAGAGGCAGCACGTACAGGTGTTCATCTAATGCCGCCATCTTGGTTTTCCTCATCATGGATTAATTTTAATGTGACACTACTTATAATCAAACAGTGACCACTAGAGATATTCAGGTTATCCAAAAATAAGTGACCATATACTATCTCTTTTATATATTTTTATTATTATTATTTTTTTTTTTTTACAGAGAGGAAGGGAGAGGGATAGAGAGTTAGAAACATCCATGAGAGAGAAACATCAATCAGCTGCCTCCTGCACACCCCCTACTGGGGATGTGCCCACAACCAACGTACATGCCTTTGACTGGAATCGAACCTGGGACCCTTCAGTCCTCAGACCGACACTCTATTCACCAAGCCAACTGATCAGGGCCATAAACTATCTTGTAATCTGATTTTTTCCTCTCAATGATTATCCTAAATGTTTTTCTATAGTTTTTGTTTTTGTTTTGTTTGTAGCTCTGAACAATAGAAATTTATTTTCTCCAAGTTCTGGAGACTAGAGTCTGGCCAGGCCGTGCTCTCTCTGAAGGTTCTAAGGGAGAGGCTATTCCATGCTATTCTCTTATCATCTGGTGCTGCTGATACTCCCTGGTGTTTCTTGGCTTATCGTTTTCAGTCCATTCCCTGCCTGGGTAGTCACATGGTGTTCTTCCTTTCCATCATTTTCATTGCTACATAGTATCTCTCCTTATGGATCTACTCAAATTTATTTAACTAATCTTTCTTTCTGCTTTTATAGCTTTATTGAGATTACATACAATACAATGCATATATTTAAAATATATAATTTGATGAGTTTTGACATTTATTTTAAATATAGATATATCCATAAAAACATCACCACAATCACGGTAATGAACAGATTCTTCACCCCCAAAGTTTCCTTATGGCTCTTTGTAATCTCTCCCTTCTGCTCCACACTGCCTGCTTCTCCACATCCCTAGGCAAACAATAAGCTGCCTCTGTTACTCTATATTAATTTGTATTTTCTAGAATTCTGTATAAGTGGAATTTCTTTTTAATTTTAGAATCAGTTTGTCAATTTCTAAAACTAAAAATAAAGTTTTTCTATTGCAATCAGAATATTGCTAGTATATAGGAATATAATTGTTTTTTGTATATTAAGTATATATCTTGAAACTTACTTCCTGCAACCTGAACAGCTAGGGTTTCAGGATCTGAAGAAGGGGCCAATGCACAAATGAAAACACTAGACAAGAAATATGAATTTAGAAGGCATGAGGGGCCAGGTGGAGACATCTCTCTTGGAGAGGCAAACCAAAACCTGGCCTTATTTGCTTTTTATTCAGTTTTAGATACACATCTTACCCTCCGTAAAGCACAGCAAACAGGTAGCAGACAGACCGTCTCTAAGGCCAATAAAGATCATTTACTTTGAGGCTATTAGGTCAGGAAATTGCTTCAAGGCACTACTATCTCTACAGAACAATGGATCTGCCAATGCTCAAGGTCCATCAGCCTTCTGCATTCCTTGGTGCACTCTTATGACAGTACTGGGAAAGTGGTGGCTTCCTGCACTTACTAAACTCATAATTTTAGTAGCATTTTGTAAATTCCTTACAATTTTCTTCATAGATGACCATATTTACAAATTAAGACAATTTTGCTATTTTTCTTAAGTTTGTATTGATTTTTAGAGAGAAAGGAAGGGAGAGGGTGAGAAAGATAGAAACATCAATGAGAGAGAAACAGTGATTGGCAGGCTGCCTCCTGCATGCCCCCTACTGAGGATCAAGCCCACAACTGGGGCATGAGCTCTGACTGGAAATCAAACCAGTGACCTCTTGGTGCATGGGTCAGTTCTCAACCACTGAGCCACACCAGCTGGGCAAGATAGTTTTATGTTTTCATTTCCAATCTATAGGCCTTTTTTTTTTTGTCTTGCCTAATTGTCCTGATTAGAAGAAACTCCAGCACAACCTTATATAGTAGTAGTAAGATCCCAACATCCTCTCTTTGCTCTTGATCTTAGGGAGAGGGCATTATTACTTTATTCCTATGCTAGCATAATTAGTAATAACATAACTATACACAGAAATGACTGAGAACCACATAAATATATACCACTAAACCCACACTAAATGCATTTCCAGCACAATTTTCCTTTAGGTCACCTCACAAAAACCCACAGCCATTCCCACACCACCCAGTACAAGTGGAAGATTTATGAAGAAGTCCAAGTGGAAAGAGACAGCAATCTCAACTGACTGTGGTTAAAGTAGCTTACTTTTTCAAATTTTACACAATCACATGATCATGTAACCACACTGCATTATAAGGACTAGTTGAAGTGTCAGCCCTCTACACTAGACTGTGAAACGTAAGGACTTACTCATCTTGACCCTAGCACCTGACATCACATCCAGACCAAAGTAGATGCTAATGAATTTTGTTGAATGGCTTATGTGAGCATGTGAAATAAAGCCTGGACTACCATTAAAGGGGCTATGTTTGAATCCAGCTCTACCACCGATAAGCCTTGAGCATGTCACTTAATTTCTTTGTTATCCAGTTTCTTCATCTGTTTGTATAAGCCTTTTCTAAAACATAATTTTAGTTTAAAGAGTTTTTTAAAAAATATAGTTTTATGATTTCAGAGAGGAAGGGAGAGAGAGAGAGAGAGAGAGGGAAACAGCAATGAGAGAGAATTATTGATCAGCTACCAGCTACCTCCTCTACAACCCAGGCATGTGCCCTAATCAGGAATCAAACTCAAGACCTTTCATTCCGAAAGCCGATGCTCTATCCACTGAGTCAAACCAGCCAGGGCTTTAATGACTTTTTAAACAAAAAAATATATGCATATGGTTTCAAAATTTAGTAGTTTTAATTTGGAAAGATTTATACTAAAAAGCAACTGTACTCTATCCCTCTTCTCTTAAGTGCCAGTCCTGCTCCCAAGAAGTAACACTTCTTAATTCTTTTGGCTATTTCTTCTGGTTGGTATCTACATCTTTACAAATAATGAGCTTACATGGCAATTTCTGGCTTTATCAGTTTTAAACGTTACCTATAGCCATTCTTCCATGATAGGTGATAACATATACCACCATCATAACGCTTCTCTTCCCACACCCCAACAATGTCCATCAATGTTTTTAACTCCTCCATGATTACTTTTGTAACGTTAGGTAATACACATACACTTTTTTCCATTGTTCCATAATCCATAGACCACAGTGCCTGACTCTGCACTTTGTAAAATAAGGATATGAGGGCCTTTACTTCCCCCTTTAGCTTCTGCCTCCCAGCTTCCCTATCTGAACTTTTAAATTGTCAAGGTTGTTGACATTAAATTGTGTTCTGTAACCATAATTAAATCTTCAAAGCTTTGGCTATAGGTTGATTTCAATGTACAGTCTTTACATGATCAACTAGGGGAATATCCGTTACATCAGAGCCAATTGGGTACTGTCCCATTTCCTTTCTTATTGAGCCGTTTGTTTTTCCTGGAGTTTCTACGTATTTTTGTTTTTCCTTGTACTGTTTTCCTTCATTTATCCTCATCCATTAGATCTGGCTCTGTGCTTTTACACTCTGTGGCTATCTCTGTCACCCCTCTATTATATCAGGTGCTCTATCAGACCTACTTTTTTTTACACAGAGCCCTCCATCCTCGTGTTTTGAGCTCACCTGGTTGCTCTATACGATAGGTTTGCTAGTATGATCATTAGTGCGGTTCACAGAGATTCTGGTTTCCCACCTAGATGTATGGTAGATTCGCATGTTCCTGCCTCTTTCATCGTTGGGCTGGGTCATGTGACTGCTTCTACCAAGTCCCATGGTCTCTTCTAGTCGGGAGCTTTAAGTCAGTGCATGGTTTATCTCTTCTCTTTGGGCTGAGAGGCAACCTTCACTATGATAGCCGGAAGGAGAACACAGAGCCGAGTCCCTAGCTGGCTCAGAATGGGCACATTGATGTGAGCAAGAAATAAGCCCTGGTTGTGTTAAGCCACTGGACTCTGGGGGGTGTTTGTTTCCTCGTCATAACCTAGCCTCTCCCAACTGCTGGGAGCCTCTAACTGCATTATGGTCTCTCACAGTAAAGGTCATGGCACCCAGTAAAGTGGACAAAATAACTGAGGAAAGGGGATCTAGCAATATGGCTCTCCCACTACAGCAGGTCCCGTCAGAGGGACAAGCCATGCTAGGAGTCTCAGACAGAGGGATTTAATGTAGGGAATTGGTGTTGCAATGCTGGAAGTCTGGAAGAACAAAAAGAGGATGCCGACATATTCCAGACATTAATGACCACAGGAAGCAGCTACTGCTCCCAGGGCTGAGGCAATCGGCTACCAGTCACTGCCAAAGGCAGCTACTCTGTTCAGAACGGAGGAGTAAAAAGGAAGCCGTGTGGATACCACCAAACCTAAGTGTTTGGAGGGAGGGCCCACTTGGCTGCTACTCAGACCTCTGAGGGGATGCCACATGGCTGATGTGTGGACACTTAAGGGGGGCACCACGTAGCTGGTAATGGGGACTGGTCTTCACACCACTGAAACTTCTGAGTGGCTGGGAAATGCCAAAGGAACACTGTCTGGCCTTCAGATTGATGTATGACCAAAAGGGGGATCCGTGAAAGGGGAAAAAGGAATACTGTGGAAAGTAACCTCACAGGGTGATCTGATCATAAATTCCTAAGGGGGCAGGTCACGGTAGGTAGTCAGGTCCCCGGCATACAACTTCTTATAAAAGGTTTATCTTTGCCTTAACTCAGCCCTGTCCTTTGTTCCTTGTATTTAGGCTAACACAGCTTTGAAATAAGCTGTCACCACACTCAAGCACATCATCTTGTGAACTACCCTATAATCCAATCCCCACCTTGCTTTTCCTATCTCCATGTAAAATCTTCTTTCGTTCCCTCCTTCATTTCAAATGAAAAAAGAAAAAAAAATGCCAAAAGAAGCTGGAGGCTGAAGCCATAGCCATCCTTTGCTGCTGGGGGATGCTGGTAGGTGCTGGAACTAGGAAGGAAGTCCTGTTTCCCCTCCAGCCACCTTCTCATCTCCTGCCAACTCCCCCATGGGAAGAACCTAGCAGGAAACCAGCAGGCAAATGCATCTGGGGAACGGTGGTTTGCTGAGTTCCAGGCAACACAGACCAAGACCAAAATATTTCAGGGTAAGCTTGGAGTTGAGAGACAAGAGGAAACAACAGACACCAACAAAGCATGCTGGACCAAGATACATGTCAACCAAGGAGACAGGCAAGGTCTATAAATGTCTGAGTCTATGTTTTATGCCTGGAACGAATGTAATATTACATGCCAACTATAATTAAAACATACATTGTTTTTCTTTTTAAAAAAACTCTGGTGTTTTTCTTTTATTTTATTAATTTAGTGATTCTAGAGAGAGGAGAAAAAGAGAGAGAGAAACACTGATGTGTTGTTCCACTTATTATACATTCATTGGTTCATTCTTGTATGTGCCCAGCTCAGGAATTGAACCTGAAACTTTGGTGCATCAGGATGACACTCCAATCAACCTAGCTACCCAGCCAGGGAAAAATATAAATTGTAAATAGTTCCAGATAAGAAGTCAACTACATTTTTAAAAGAGTTGTAGTCTCCAAAGAATTACCAACCTGAGCTAAAAGACTGTAACTGTTCAAGTAATAAAATGTCCCTTGGGTCCTAGCCATCTATAAGAAAATGACTGAGAAATGACTCAATCTCTGATTTAGGGATATTCCCCACCATTATTTTGAGATGTGGCCAAGGAGGGGGATGAAAAGGAAGGACTTCCTGCAGAGACCACAGAGAACAATGCAGAAAGGAGCCATCACCCAAAGAACAGTTTCCATCTCCGTGGAAGGGGCCCCTAAATATGTCTGCCCAGTGGAATTTCAGAATCGCTAGGAGCCACTGTCAACTACTGTGTGTCTCCCACTCTTTCCTTTTCAGAATAACAGTATTTATCATAATTACCATATTTCAGTTCCACCATTTATGTTGGAGGTGGGAGAGCAGCAGGAACCATACTTTCATTTCTCCAGTTCACATCGCAGGTTAAGATGAGCCACGTTTGGCCTACCTGGTTTGGGGCTAGATTCCCATAGAGGGCATGCAGGAGGCAGCCAATTAATGATTCTCATCATTGTGGTTTCTCTCTCTCTCTCTTTCTCTCTCTCTCTTTCTCTCTCTCTCTCTTTCTCTCTCTTTCCCTCTCCTTTTCTCTTCCTCTCTGAAATCAATAAAAATATATTAAAATAAAATTTTAAAAAATGAGACACATCTTGACCTGACTTAGAAAGCTCCAAGCATCATTCAGAAACCCTCCCTCCCTGGATCACCTTAAAGGCAGAGATGATGGAAAAGGGTATTTAAGGCAGAGGGGACAGCTTGTACCAAGCCCTACAGGTAGGAGAAACCACAAAGAACCCATGCTGTCGAACAAAGAAGTGGGGTACATCACCCCATCTTTGTTCTATTTATTGTTAGAAAGTTCAGCTTAATGTTGGGAAGAATGTCAGAGCTGGAAAAGTGCTAAGAGACTAGCTGGTTCCATCCGTCCCTCCTAGAAGTGGAGACCACATCCAGAGAGGGGAAGGGGATTAACCAAGGTCACAGAAACCTGCATGAATGCAGCCATATCGCAGGCCTCCCAACTCCCAGTAGGTTAGGAGTGGGTTTCCCCCTACCAGACGCACCGCACCTCCTCCCTTCTCCCCACTGCCACCCCTCCCGGCAGCCAGGCCCCTCAAGCTCCCTCAGGCCGGTCCTTGGCACTCACACTGGCCATTCTTTTTTTTTTTTTTTTTGACTGTCCTAAATTGTTTATTAGGTAAGAATTTTTACAAACATTACTTATATTAGCGGTAACGGTGGAGCTGGAGAGTATTGCGCCTTCTCCAAGCTGCACGGCGAGAACCACCAATAGTGTGGTGGAATTTGTGGCCCTTCCCAAGGCCACGGCTCTTGCGGCCGGCAGATGTCAGCCCTCTCATCTCCCTGTGCTTGTGGACTGGGTTGGTGAAGATTCCACGTACAAATTCTTTGAGGTTATCCTCATTGATCCATTCCATAAAGCTATCAGAAGAAATCCTGACACCCAATGGATCACCAAACCAGTAAGAATTCAGGACTCTCAGAGCCCCACAGTGGCGCCCAGCGCGCTCTTCGGCAACAGACTGAAGACTCCGAGCAAACTTTAGCTGGTTCACACCGTGATGGACAGGCTTGCCGTAGGTCGCACCCTTAGGAACAGGGCGTTTGCGGCCACCACGGCGCACACGAATCCACTATATGACATAACCTTGCTTGGCCTTGTAGCCCAGCCGGCGCGCCTTGTCGGGCCGGGTGGGGCGGGGGGCCCGGTGCAGCGCCGAGAGCTGGCAGTACTGCCAGCAGCGCACCCTGAGCAGGAAGCGCATTACATCGGACTGCTTCTTCCTCCACAGCTCCTGGATGTACTTGTAAGCGCCCATCTTGGTTTACCTGATGCCTGCAGCCAGACGGAAAGGAAGAGCCTCCTGGCCATTCTTATTTACTCCCTAAAATACCCCCGCAGTCTCTGACCCTGAGAAATTTTAGACATCCCGAGGAGAATAGCTGCTTATAACCATTTGCTAATTACATGTATGGATGTCAATTAATTCATTTAGCTAATTAGCTACTCAGTGAGCACCATGCACCAAAGAACTGTAAAAGACAGGCATATGGTGTGGGAGGGGGTGGCCGGGCGCTCATGCAGCACGCAGGGACAGGGGAGGCTCGGTGGCTGCAGCGTCTCCCCTCCTCCAGATGGGTGGAGGGAGGAGGCTTAATGGCGAGGCTGCTGCTGCTGTCATAAAATAGAATTACAGCTTTCCACTAATGGCGCTGGGAAAACACGCAGGCATGGGCACAGACAAGCACACATGCACATAAACGCAACTCTGTTAGCTTGCAAACATACATATCCATAAGCACAGCTCACATGCACACACAAAGAGAGATAGACAGACATACACACATGTAGACATGTGAGGTCATCATCTGTGAATTGTTTTGTGTGTTCATCACCCAAAGTCAAGTCACAGAAATTTTCTTGACCAAGTTCTACCTTAGGTGGAGGCAGGACAAAGGGAATTCTCTTTTATTGTGTCCAACTTTGCGCCAAGCACTTCCATGTGCATTACTTCGTTTAATCTCCATCTAGCCCACAAAGAATGAATTATATTCGTTTTTTAATTGATTTTAGAAAGAGAAAATTGATTTGTCGTTCCATTTGCCCAAGGCCACACAGTTATGTATTCATTGATTGATTGTAGTATGTACCCTGAGAACCAAACCCAAAAACTTGGCATATCATGACGATGCTCTAACCAACTAAGCTACTCACCCAGGGCTGAATTATATCCACTTTACAGATCAGGAAACTGAAGATCGGATGAGCCAAGACATTTGCCCAAGGCCACACAGCTGGGTGTGTTTTGTGTTGTGTTTTTTTTTTTAATGTATTGTATTGATTTTTTACAGAGAGGGAGAGGGATAGAGAGTTAGAAACATCCATCAGCTGCCTCTTGCACACCCCCTACTGGGGATGTACCTGCAACCAAGGTACATGCCCTTGACCAGAATAGAACCTGGGACCCTTCAGGCCACAGGCCAACGCTCTATCCACTGAGCCAAACCAGTTTCGGCACACACAGCTGGGTTTTTTGGTGGGCTTTTGGGAAAATAGCTCTTTGGAGTGGTCTAATAGTAGACCACAAGTTAGGAGATTCGTTTATTCATCTATTCAACAAACTCCAGAGCATTCCTCTGGGCTAGAACTGGATGGATGGCTCTTTGGAGTAGGGGGACTAACAGCTTACGGAGTGAAATGGGCTGCTCACAGGCTTGTGCCACAGGGATGAGAAGAAAATTGAACACATGGGAAAGAGGATTGATGTGAGGAGAGAGACACACCCTTGAGACTCTATCACAAATTTTCAATGGAAAAGGGATCAGCCACAGCTTCCTCCCATGAGTCTGCTCTGCTAGGCCCAACACTCGAGATGCAGGGTGAATTGGGTCTGAGCTCACAGCCAATGAGACAGAGGCTGTAACACAGGCTGTCACCGGAAGAGCAAGCATTTAAGCTGACTGGATGGAGAGCCCATGCTTTCTCACGGCCCAGGCTCCCTCTGTCCTCCAGAGAGGCTGGCTCCTCAGCCTAACATGCGTCCCCCAATTCCTCTCTGGCTTCCTCTCTCTGTCCTTCTCCTTGGAATCCTACCCTGGCTTGGCACCCCCATAATGACCGCAGGGTTTGACCTACCCCACAAAACAAGAATGAAATTTCCCCCAATATAAGGGATAAAAAGAAAATTCTGACACCCTTCTTCCAGCCTCTCCTTTCACCTCCCGCCATGCCCATTTATCAAAGTGAATTAGACCACAAGTAAGGAGATTCGTTTATTCATCTATTCAACAAACTCCAGAGCATTCCTCTGGACTAGAACTGGATGGATGGTCTCCAACACTATTCTAAGCCAAAAAAAACACAAAAACACACACACACAAAAAAAAAAAAAAAACCAACAACAACACACACACAAAAAAAAAAAAATCTTGCAGCTCAATGCCCATTTCACATCAACATGATGCCAGTACTTCTATCAGTTAAAGAGCATCCTGTTGCAAATGACAGAAAATCCAACACAAACAAGTTCCAGCAGAGGGAAGGTATTGGCTCACAAAACTGAGAAGTCAGAGGTACTAAGCAGCTTCAGTCCCAGCTTGATTCAGGCACTCACGCAGTCCTGAGGACCTCCTTTCTCTGTCTCATTCGTCCCCTCTCCAGGTGTTGACTTCATTCTAAAGCTGCACCGCGTTCAAGGCCGCCAGGAAAGAGAAGCTTTCCCAGAAGCTACAGAAGCACTAAGACTCACTCTGGTTAGCTGGGCTCAGGGCACATGCTCCCCTCTGGACCAGTCCGCATGGCCCTGGGATGCCGTGCTCAGATTGGCTGGATCCAGGGTGGTGTTTCATTGAAACCACTTGGACTGAGAGGATTCCGAATCTCGTCAAAGAAGGGGGACGGATGGGCGGAGGATGAGAAGGCAAGCTACCAATACCCACTACAATGTTCTAAGTGTTCAAGGCAGGCAGAGCAGGGAGTATTAGCCTCATTTTTCAGCTAAGGAAACCGAGGCCAAGAAAGGAGAGAAGCCTGATAAAAATGACCCAGGAAGTCAGAGTTTGAATCAATTCCTCCTTGTTTCCACCTCGAGTCTTTCCCTTAAAACAAGTATCCAGCAGCACTCTCTAGGCATCAATCTAGAACTAACCACCTTCCTGTGCACCAATCAAGAGCCTGGGCCAGCAGGGCCTCCTGACTCCCTGGGAATGGCCTCCAAGCCTGGGCACCCTGGGAAAGCCAGCCTGCCCTGCCTACCTCGCCCCACCGCCCCACCCAGAGCCCTTTGTGCTCGCTCCAGGAAAAAGCCGAAAACCGGCAACACCACTCTCCCCAGGCTCTCCCTGCCCAGGTATGGTGAGGGGCAGGCAGGGCGGGCAGGGGCAGCCCAGCCACCACCAATGGGAATTGGGGGATACACACCAGCTTCCTGTCCCGAGGGTGGCATGACAAGGCGGGGCCTGTTCTGCCCCATTGCCCACAGGAGTAACTGGCCTGATAACACACCCTGTGCTGGCTGCTTTCCCTGCCCTCTCTCACTCCCCTCTTCTCCCTGCTTCCTGGGATCACCTCTCACACAGGCTTGGTTTCCAGTCCTTGCCTTGGGATCTGCTTAGAGATAAGCACAACATAAGATACTCCTCCCTACTCCTCTCTAAACTGAGGGAGAGGAAGCTAGAGAGGGTTCAATAGAGCCATCATTTTCAAGTCTTTTTCTAGTTGAATGCTTTTTTCAAAGACCCTTCTCTGTCTGGCTTCCAACCCCCTGCCCTCCAGAAATCCTGGCCTCATCCTTCACTCCCTCCCTGTCACCCCATGGAGTCCCTGATATCCCACAACCCCTTCTGAGTCTCGTGAATTTCTCAGTTCCTGGCATCTTCTAAACCAACGCCATTTTATTCTCCACCAGGTTGTGTGCTATGGGGAGGGGGGAGCTTTTGGTCCCTTGGTGAGGCAGGGAGTGGTTGTGGACTTGGATGTAGTGTGCTCCTTCCCCAAGCATCTAAAAACAGACACATCCCCCCACGGGCAAGCTCAGTGATTCAGCATTGACCTATAGGAACCAGGAGGACATGGTTTGATTCAGGGCACATGCCTGAGTTGCAGTCTCGATCCCCTCTAAGGTATGCAGGAGGCAACCAATCAATGATTCTCATCATTGATGTTTCCATCTTTCTCTTCCTCTCCCTTCCTCTCTGAAATAATAAAAATACTTTTAAAAAATAATAAAAACAGACACATCCCACACCTCAAAAATTAGTGTACTATTGAAAACTCTCATATGTCTACATATTTTCTCTGATAATGTAACTTTGACCTAATTGTGCTATTAGAGCTCTCAGCCCCTCTCACTGTGCAAACTATTCAAAACTCCCTTAAAAAAAAAAAGTATTGATTTTAGAAGAAGAGAGATTTGTTGTTCCATTTATTTACGCATCCGTTGGTTGTTTCTTGTATGTGCCCTGACCAAGGATCAAACCCGCAACCTTAGCATATTAGGAGAAGCTCTAATCAACGGAGCTACCAACAGAGTGCCATGTTTAAGGGTCCCAGACCGGTCAAGACTGGTTTCTCCCCTTCCTGCTTCATGAGGAATGTCAGAGGTCAGTTTACCTTTCTGTTCCCCTTTATCTGCCTCTCCCCCTCTCTCTCAAGGATCATCTTTCCATGTTCCTCTGGAGTCTTTAGAGATAAGGAATACCAGTTAGCAAATACTGTGCAACAAATTACATCCAAGCTTAGTGACAGAATACAATCCTTTATTATGCTCACAAGTTCTGGGTCAGGATTTCAGGAAGCTGGGCAGCTCTCATCGGGTGTCTCTCCATCAGTGGCAGTCAGGTGTGGGCCAGGGCTGGAGTCAACTGAAGGCTTGACCAGCCTGAGGATTCACGTCTAAGGAGACTCCCTCACGAGGCTGGCGGGTGGGCAGGGCCGGGAGCCCCATCTCCACCGACTGTCCTACAGGGTCAGAAGCCCCAGGAAGGGCAGATGGAAGGATCAGCTTCATTGCTGGTGAGGTGAGATTGGGGAATGGGATGGGGGTCTTACACCTAACCCAGATGTCAGCAGACGCTGAAGGGTGATGGTCTCCCCCATCCCAGCAGCACCAGGGGCTGCCTGCACTTCACCTCAGGGGACCTCGAACAAGACCATCCCAGCCAGAAGTTCCTCAAATGTGTGATCCCCAGAATCTGTGAGGGGACTACAGGATTGTTTGATGCATATCAAGTTAACTTCTTAGGGGTTAACTTGATATGCATTAATAAATCATCAAACACCTCCTATCTCCACATACACTGCATTTTATTTATTTTTTAAAATATATTTTATTGATATTTTACAGAGAGGAAGGGAGAGAGATAGAGAATCAGAAAAATCGATGAGAGAGAGACATCGATCAGTTGCCTCCTGCACCAACCCCCACTGGGGATGTGCCTGCAACCAAGGTACATGGCCTTGACCAGAATCGAACCTGGGACCCTTTAGCCCGAAAGCCAACACTCTATCACTAATCCAAACTGGTTTCAGCTATTTTTTAAAATATATTTTATTGAGTTTTTTTTCTACAGAGAGGAAGGGAGAGGGATAGAGAGCCAGAAACATTGATGAAAGAGAAATATCAATCAGCTGCTTCCTGCACGCCCCCTACTGGAGATCTTCCCAAAACCAAGGTACATGCCCTTGATCGGAATTGAACCTAGGACCCCTCAGTCCACAGGCTGACGCTCTATCCACTGAACCAAACCGGCCAAGGCCACATACACTGCATTTTAAAGCGGTGATTCTGCCATGGGCTAACCTGGACCAAGGATGTGAAGCTCCCTGCGATTATAGTCTATCAATCAAATGGGTCACTACTTCTCCACCCCCCCCCCCCCCCCCCCCTTCTCCTCCTCGCCCCCATGGAGAACCAGCAAGAAGAGCAGAGAGAGAGGCCAAGAATGTTCATCATTCCAACACATCAACAACAGCGGCAGCAAAGGAAACACAGACAGGAGGAGATGCTAACAGCCCTCCCCCCACACCTGTGCCTGTTCTCCACCGCTCTGCCCAGCTGCCAGTATGCACACACACACCCTCCCCATTGCTGTTGCTTTTTCAAGCTCTTAGCTCTTCCTCCTGTCCCCTCCTCGCCCCCCAGGCCTCCAGCCAGCATCTGTGCAAACACAGGGCCTGGCTAAACACAGAGACTTCTGGTCCAGCCTCCGCTTTGAGGAACACAAAGGCTCAGTAGAGCGGGGACGGTACAGCGTGTTCCCAGCTAACTGCCTGACAGTGGCAGGCCACCGAGGAACCAGCCCCGGGCGGGAGTGGGGACAGGGTCGGGGGTTAGGAATGTCCTATTCCTTGAGTTTGACCACAGCAACAAAGAAAGACATTAAACTATTTTTAAGCCAAAATAGGGATTTCTTGGGAGGCCACTGAGATAGCCCCCAGAACAGGAAGGAATCCTGGCAGGAACCCAGGTGGCAGTGCCAGGGACCTTGGGAACTGGAACATAAGCCCAACGTTAACAATGGTTGCATCTAGGGAATGGGATCCTGGAGCACTTATGCCTCTCCCATACATTGTTTGGATTTCTTTCTCAGTAATCATGTGTAATCCTATATGATTTCCTTTTAAAGAGAAAAGGGGGATTGGAAGTAAAGAGGAGAGTGCCTGGAGCCCCACAATCCCTGTGCCCCCTCTGCCTTCTGGGGCACCTGTAGGGAATGATCTCTCAAGACCTTCCAGCTCAGACCTGCCGTCAAACGCCAGCGTCTGGACCTGCTGTGGGTCCAGGTTCAGCCTCGCCTGCCATGACCTGGCTCGGGACGGCAGCCAGCACCTCAGACCCACCAGCACCCCACGTGTAGAGATCTGGGTCCGCCCGCTGACAAATGATCCTGCCTTCCAGTCACAAGCTGTGACTCCCGGCTCATCCATCAGCCGCCCAGCCAGTGCAATCGGAGTTTAATGATGTCATGACAGGAGTGATTACAATTGAATTGTTAATTACCTCCCAGCCATCAGCGGCTTCTGCAGGCCCTCAGCAATGTGGCGGCTGCCACGTCCACCCCGTGCTTGCACGTACCTCTTCTGGCCTCATCGACGGCCTACCGAGCTCCCAAAGGCCCTGGGATAAGAGGTCTTTCCTGGGGGGTGATGCAGCACCAGCCTGTCTCCCAGGCCCTGGCGCTCCGAAGGCCTGAGTTTAAAGTGTAGACGCTACGCTGTCCGAGTCCTGAAGGGAAACCGACCACATTGCTATCTGGGCACAGTCGACGCTCCCCACCGCCGCAGCATGAAGTCTAAACGCCTTAGCTGAGCATTCGAATGTTCCACAAGGGAACGCCAGAGAGCAAGGTTCCTGCGTCCTCTGGTTTCAGCTCCCATCACTCAGCTCCACACCCCCCCGCCATACAACAGCCTACTGTCCCCGCCATGCCTCCTACTTTCCCCACTCCGTGCCCCTGCCCACCTGTCCCTTCACCTGGAAAGCCCTTCATGCACTCAATTCCTACCCAGTCTTCCAGGCCTGTACCAAATGCTAGCTTTACAGAAAAAAAAAGTGGGGGGAGGGATGACCAAGATCCTTTCTCCCACCCACACACCCCACCCCCAAGTCACTTTGGCCTCCTGGGGCCTCCCACAGCACTTCAGGTGACCCTCCTTTCTCACACCCCACTGTCCCCGTGGCCGTGTCCTGTCTCTCCCCCAGCAGTGAGTTTCTAAGGGTCGGGCCTCGCGCTCAGCACGGGGCCTGGCGTGGGTTCAGTGCCCGCTCTTAGAGCCGGCTCAGGAGGAAGGAAATTATAAAGTGGCCCAGAGAAGAAGGCAGCATGGGCCACTGCTTCCTCCTCGGGGGACCCTGTGCCCCCATCCACGCCATCACCACCTTCCATGGAGTCATGGCCCCTCGCTGGTCTCCCTGCAGCCCACCTCCACCTGCAGCAGCCCACGCAAGCCTTCCGAGCTGAAAACCAGGAGTCGGGTTCTGCTGTTCCTGGGCATAAAGCCCTCCTCCCTGGGGGAGACGTGCCTTAGCTTGGTGTTCCAGGCTCTTCATGACCAGAGCAGGCACTTTTTTTTTATATATATTTTATTGATTTTTTACAGAGAAGAAGGGAGAGGGATAGAAAGTCAGAAACATCGATGAGAGAGAGACATCAATCAGCTGCTTCCTGCACGCCCCACACTGGAGATGTGCCCGCAACCAAGGTACATGCCCCTGACCGGAATCGAACCTGGGACCTTTCAGTCCGAAGGCCGATGCTCTACCCACTGAGCCAAACTGGTTTCGGCTGAAGCAGGCACTTTTATGGCTGCCTGCACAGTGCCTCACCCCTCCCCCTTTGAAGATAACACCCCACCACACACAGGCCCAGGCCACAATAGCCGTGTTTGTAGCTCACCGGTTACTGGGCCTCTGCTGGATCTCCTCAGTCCAAGCTCAGCCCATTAGATGTGCTCTCTTCCCCTGGGAGTGGGCTTCCGGGTGTGGAACTGGGCGTGTATAAGTGCTCAGGAGCCACGGGAGGGCTCCGACCACTTGGAGCCCAGACAGAGGACAAATGAAGGGACAAACACGGAGACAGGAAAGAAGAGGGCCACAGGGAAAGAAAAAGACCCCAGGCCCTGTCTTCTGGCATCCAGGGGAGGCTCCTGTCTCCTTTACACGTCCTTTCTCTCTTCTGCCTTCTGCTCACTGTGTGGAAAGAGGCCCGGCCAGTGTGGCTCAGAGGTTAGAGTGTCGGTCCTCAGACTGAAAGGCTCCAGGTTCATTTCTGGTCAAGGGCACATACCTCAGTTGCAGGCTCCATCCCCAGCCCCAATTGGAGGCAACCAATCAATGTGTCTTTCTCACACCAGTGTTTATCTCCCTGTACCTCTTCCTCTCTCTCTAAAAATCAATGGAAAAAACATCCTTGAGTGAGGATTAACCAAATAAATACATAAATGTATAAAAAGATGGAGGAAGTTTTGCTCATCCCAACGTGTAGGAGAGGAACATTTTCCCTCTACTTCTAGGCTCATTTGATTTAGTCTGATCATCACATTGGCATAAAACAGATTAACAAGGGAAAAAACTTAATTTTGTACAAACCCAAAGATGTGAGACGCAAGGGCAAGTTGGGCAGGATGAGGCTGGTGTGCCATCCTGGGCTAAGACGTGGGACAGGAGCTTGGGCGTCAGAGGGGAGGGTGAGTCACAGGACAATAAGAAGGGCAGACCGTTGGCAGGTAGAGATTTGCCCTGCCACACACTTAGGCCACTCAGCTGAAAATGATCTCTGGTAATAGCTCGCTTGCTGGGCCAGACCCCCTGTCTAAGTTCCTTAGTTGAGGGAGAGGTTAAAGTTTTTCTTGAGTCTGCTGGATCTTGATTGCCTTCAGCTCAACATAGTCCACATGCCACAGTGGCACACTCTGGGGAGGCCTGTTCTGCTCCCCTTCACATGTATAATCCGAAACAAGCATCATAGGTGTTTGGAAGAAATACTCTGTAAAACCATTTGGGGAGCAGTAGGGTGTGGGGGCACAAGTTCCAAGGGCTTGTCCACATCCCACAAGGGAGTAGGGAGCTGCCCTCTGAGAGGCACACAGGAGTGTCACGCTGCTTCGGGGAAGCAGCCTGGAGCAGGGATTCCAGAGTTTCCAGCGCAGCCCTGCCCCTCACTGACTGGACCAGCGATCTCCAGCCTGTTTCCTGGTCTGTGAAAGGGGCCTGCTGAAACAGCCTGCCTCGGCGGGTTATTGTGAGGATTCGGTCCATTCATATGTAGAAAGCACAGAGTAGCAACTGGCAAGGGCCAACATCCACAAGTGTTAGCAAAGTGGCTGCCACGGACATAAAGTCGCGGTAACCGGGCCCCGGAGGTAAATGTGGGTGTGTACTGTTGAAGCCGGGAGCTGGGGCCCAGGTGAATTCGAGAAGAAAGGAACTGAAGTGGATTGTTCAGCACTGCCTTCTGGGCAGAGGCAGTGGAGGCACTGCCCTCACAGAGCTTCCCTTCTGGCGGGGAGCAGGCGATGAACAGCGTCCTTTCTGACGATGGCCACAGACCGCAGAAGCCCGGAAGGCGATGGGGCGGCTGGAGACTGCCCTGGGCCAGGTGGTCGGGGAAGGCCTCTCTGAGGCGGTGACTGAGAGCACTAACTGCGTAAGCACCAGCCACGTGCAGGGAAGGCAAGGAGAGAGCAGCGTGTACTAGTCCAAGGGCCGGTGAACGGGTGGGAGGGGGCGGATGCCACCAGGGCGGGAGCAGCAGGTGAGAAGGCAGGAGAGGGGGAGCCCCCAGGGCAGCATAGAGCAGGGTCATGGGAGAACAGACCTCCCCCACAGAGTCTGTTGGGTTCTTTGCTAGAAAGCGTGAACAGAAATGGCCTCGGCCACCTCTGCTTTAACCTGCAGTCCGTCCCAGTGCTCATCAGTCATGTTCTGGGGTGGCTGGTTCTCTTGCGGGTGTGGGGGTGGGGGTGGGGGAGAGGTGGTGAGAAGAGATGCAGGGAGGATCTGAATCCCATGAGGAACAAAAACCAAGACAGCAGACACAGGTACCCAGTGGGCCAGCCCCCCCTCTTCCCGCCCCCACCCCCGCAGGCCTCTCTTCCTCCAAACGTGGCCCTTTCTAAGGGCTCCACAGACTCCCGGGTTCACCCAGCGCCCAGGCTGATGAACCTGCAGCACAAAGGAGCCAAGGGAACACCCCTTTGTCCTGAGGACCTGCCAACAACCAGGGGCTCCCTCAGCGACCACTGGTGAGGAGAGGAAGGAGCACTGGTTTGGGAGTCATGAGACTGGGTCTCAGTCTTCGCTCTGCTACTTAGTCCCAGATGCCTAGAGACGGTGACTGGGTTTTGCTTGTGCACGTCAGGGGCTATCCACCTCCAGAGACGCCCATTGTCCCTTTTGCCCTCCAGGGTCTCCGATGTGAAAAGCAGCAGAGACAGGTACCTCTGGATGAATGCCTTCCAGGCGCCAGGCTCATGCCAAAGAAAAATGGCAACAGGCCTCTGGCCGGTGTGCCGCAATTGGTTGAGCGTTGTCCCAGGCACCAAAACGTTGCTGGTTCGATTCCCGGTCAGGGCACATGCCCAAGTTGCAGGCTTAGTCCCCAATAGGGGTGTGTGCAGGAGATAGCGATGGATGATGTTTCTCTTCCTCCCTCTTCCTTCCTCTCTCTCTCTCAATAAAATAAAAGTACTCAAAAAGAAACAAAAAATAGCAACAGACTAAAACCGCAAAGAATGATCCAGTCAAGGGCATGTACCTCGGTTACAGCACATCCCCAGTAGAAGGTGTGCAGGAGGCAGTTGATCAATGTTTCTTTCTCATTGATGTTTCTAACTTTCTATCTCTCTCCCTGCCCCTCGGGAAAAAATCAATAAAACAATTTAAAAAAAAAACAAAAACGTCGAAGCTGGGTTAGTTCAGTGGATAGAGCATTGGCCTGCGGACTGAGGGGTCCCAGGTTCGTTTCGAGTCAAGCCATGTATCTTGGTGGCAGGCACATCCCCAGTCGGAGGTGTGCAGGAGGCGGCTGGTCGATGTCTCTCTCATCGATGTTTCTACTTCTCTATCCCTCTCCCTGCCTCTCTGTAAAAAATCAATAAAATATATATATTTTTAAATAAATAAATAAATAAATAAAACCACAAAGAATGAGCATCAGGTGAGAGGGCAGTAGAGGGGGAGCCCCCAGGGCAGCACAGAGCAGGGTCATGGGAGAACAGAGCTCCCCACAGAGTCTGTTGGGTTCTTTGCTAGAAAGCATGACGGTTTTGCCACTGAGCAGGTCACCTAATCCGGCACAGAGTCCAGACTCTCAGGGATTCAAGTTTGACGAGGAAAAAAGATGAATTAGATTTAAGTCAAAATACCAAGCACTGTCTTTGTTCCATGTGAAGAAAGCAAAGCTTCTGACCAGACCAGTGATACCCAGGTGGCAAGGGCTGGGCCGGAGTACTGTGGCCCAGTAGGTCTGCCCCAAAGTTAAGGCAGAGTTTATCACTCCGTCCAGAGCTCTACACGCAACACCACTGATCCCCAGGACAACCTCGAAAACAGGGCTTCTTACAATGGGAAACTGAGGCTCTGGGGAATAACAAGCAGGCAATGGGCAGGCTGAGCTCAGAAGCTGGGTGGGATGGGGAGGAACCAGGCTGGAATCCTTCCCCTTAGGCTTTTGGGGTTGGTGGGAAATGTGCAATCTCCCCAGGCTGCATGGGCAGACGGCCTACCCTCTCCTCTCAGCAGCACTCCCTTCCCTCTCCCCCACAACACACACACACATCATGGGGTGATTTTTCATCCCAGACTTTCCAACCTCACCTCTCCCAGGCAGCCAGACACCTCTGACCCCCCACAGCTGCCAGCCAGCCCTGCCTGCCTCCTGGAGCTGTGGGAAGTCAGTCGCTCTGCAGACACCCCCTAGTGGAAACAGCTCATGGGACGGGGAAAACGTGCTAGAACATTAGCTTAATAAATCAAGCGCTACTGGGGCCCTGCAGCCACGAGGCTCTGTGAGGAGGGGCTCGGCGCCCACCCCTGTTGGGCCTGTGGGACCAGGAGCTCAGAATGTCAGGGGATGCACCACCCCTCCTACCCTGTGGAGCCAGGCTTGCCACCCCACTCCTCAGAGTCAAGCTTGCACCCCTAACCTCAAGGGGCCAGGCTTGCACACCCTCCCTGTGGCCGCCTCCCCAGGTACTAAGAAGCCTTTGGAGAGGCCTGGGGAGCTCAGACCACCCAGGGTTTGAATCCCCGTGCTGCCGTGTGCTAGCCTGTGACTTAGAATGGGGGCCTCCTGGGAGCCTCAATGTCCTCATCAGCGAAGCAATACAGACACTGCTGATGGAGGGCTAGAGAGCCAGTTCCCTCACAGCTCCCCACAGCCTTTCCCATGGATGCGGCCTTCCATTTTTCAGAGTGCTGAGACTTAGAGCATGTAGCTGGTTCTTTCCAGCCCTGCCAACCCTCTGCCCCAGGTTACTACCAATCCTTAGCCTTGCTTCCATCTCAGAGGGTACTGTGCAGGGTGGCCAGGTCCCATAGGATACCTAGACCTGCAGAGTAATAGCTTACCTCTTGAGTGCCCAGGAGGCCACCCTACCAACTCTACCTCCCACCCCAGCCCAGGAAACCCCAACCAATGGTAAAGGGGCTCCCTCCTGCCAGGACCCCAGGAGCTCCAGGTTCCCAGCAGCCTGCCACTCCTCTGTCCTTTCTCCCTTCCAAACCCTTCCTAGTCCCTCCTCCCCGCTTTCCTGGGCAGTGCAAGAACTGGCTCCTTGGCCTTTCCCGGCTCAGGTGCTAGCCACCGGGTGCCTGCAGCGAAGCCCCCCTCCCTCGGTCTGTTTCCTCCTCTGTACAAGGCTTAGCCCAGAGGATCCTAAGGCTCCTGCTTGCCACCACCTCATCACCCCTTTGCTGGTCTAGGCAGGGAAGGGGTGCAACACCAGAGCTCCTTAGCAGGGAAAACCACCATATAGAGAACTAATTCCTCCTGCTCTCTGGGGGGTGAAGAGAGGCAAGAGAGAGAAAATTCAATTACCAAACCATCTATTTGTCAACTCCTCCCTCCCCATTGACTTAATTTTCTCCCACAAACCCTGAGTCAGAGGAGGCCGGAGGAGTGAGCCTGCAGCCCAGGGAGGGAGGGACAAGAGAGAGCTGGAACAGGGAAAAGGAAGGGAGAACCCCAAATGGACAGGGATGGGCCCACTGGACACATATCAAGCCAGGAAGCCTCATTTTGGCTAAGAACAGACAAGCAGCACCCAGAGACGAGGAATAGATATTCTTGTGAGTCTAGCCCTGCCCAGCATCACTTCCCCCAGGGAAGCCTTCCTGGGTCTCCCAGGCCCGAGTCGGAGCCTCCTCCGCGCTCCCACAACCCCTTTGGTTTCCCAACACCATGCCTATCTGGTCTGTTTACTTTCATTCATTTATACAACAAACATCTATGGGGCATAGTATGTTTCACGCTAAATGCTGGGAATAGAGCTAAAAACAAAAAATAGCCACAGTTTACCAGGAAAGACTGGTCCTATATAACAAAAGCCTAAAGTGCTAAGTGTCCAGGAGTCTGGTCAACCGTTCAACCAATCAAAGCATAGCATGCTGATGATATGCTAAGGCCGCTCAACCACTCACTATAATGTGCGTTGACACCAGGGGCAGACGCTCCAACCAGTAGGTTAGCTTGCTGCTGGGTTCTGGCTGATCGGGACTGAGCAAGATGGGCTGGATACAGTCCCTCCCAGGCTGGCCAACCTCTCATGTCTCTTCACCGCCCTGATTGTGCACCAGTGGGGTCCCTTAGTCTACCCTGTGCCCTCTCACAATCTGGAACCCTTCAGGGGATGTTGGAGAGCTGTTTTTGGCCTGATCCCTCAGGCCAGGCCAAGGACCCTACTGGTGCATGAATTCATGCACCAAGAGCCTCTAGTAATAAAATAAGTTTAAACCTGCTTGGAATATCTACTACTGTGCATCAATCCTTCATGGCTTTAAAATAGCAAACCTCACTTTCTTCCCTCCCACTATTTGGAAAGCGGACAGCTGCGTGGTTCTGGCTCATAGTTCCACAGTCAAACAGCATCTGGAGATGGAATAGCAGAGGGCTGAGCAGCTGGGGATGGCTGAGCATGCCTCTCTTCATTTAGTCTCAGGACTTCTCCACAGGATCTCTTCATGTAAATGAGCTTGGGCTTCCTCACAGCATGGTGGTTTTAGGGCAGTCCTGGCAGCTGGCTTCCACAACAATGAATTCTCCAAGAGAACAAAGCAGACGGACTTGGTGTTTCCATGACCCAGTCTCAGTCATAAAAATAGTGTCACTTCCATCACTCTGCAAGTCAAGGCAATCATAAAGGTCCATGTAGGCTCAAAAAAAAGACATTTAGACCAGTGGTCGGCAAACCGCGGCTCAAGAGCCACATGCGGGAACGCACATACAGTGCAATTGAAATTTCGTGGCCCATGCTCAGAAGTCGGTCTTCGGCTCTCAAAAGAAATTTCAATGGTTGTACTGTTGATATTTGGTTCTGTTGACTAATGAGCTTGCCGACCACTGACTTAGACCCCATCTCTTGGTTTGATGGAAGGAGTGTTAAAGTCACATTGAAAGAGGAACATATGGGATGGGAGATATCACTGCAACCATTTTTAGAAAATACAATCTGTTACAAAACCCACTTAGATTTAAATAAGATCGCCTCAAATGCTCCATTCACCCTTGGAAGTTAACTCCTCTCCATTTCACATTTCTGCAAATTCCCCAGGGGGCTGATTTACATTCCTGTGATCACCCCTGATTCTAAGTTCCTGCCTCAGCTGGATTTGATCAGTTTTTGGACTATCTCACTGGCCTGCGGGTGTTAATTTTGTCACGAGCCAGAAGACTTCAACAGAAATGCAACCCCTGCCTCCATTTCCACCAAACCGTCACCTAAGGCCAAGGAGGACACCGGGGCTTTGCTGAAATGTAAGGAGGCCGAGGAGCAACTCCAGTGACTCGCAAAGGAATATCAGACATCCCTGAGGGTAATGGAGGTTTATTCTGGGTCTCTTCCCTCTGCACACCTCGCCCCTCTCTCCTCTCCTGCCCTCCTCTCTCTTCTCACCGCCTTCTCTCAACCCCACCACTCACCCACATTTTTGTCAGCGATGCAGTTCTCCTGGATAGAACCCTTGCCATAAACTTGGCCCTGGGCATTCATTTGGAAGCTTAGGGCTCTCCAAGTTTAGAGCCAGCCTGCCTGAAGAGTCTGGGTGCTAAGAGATAAGATTGGCCTGGATCCCTTGATGCAGCCATGGATTTTCCTTCCATTCCCAAGCCAGGACCATTGAATGGGACAGGCACTATCATGAGGAAGGGCTTTTTATGTGTCCTATCACTTAATCTTTGGGAAAACTCTACTCTGTCTAGTCTGCCTCCCCTTACTGCACTGTGAGTCCTTAGAAGCCGGAGCAGCCTAAGTCATTTGGATCCTTGGAGCCCACACAGGATAAGCACCCCAGGCAAGGTTTCTGAAATGACAGCACTTCAAATGGCACTGAGCCGGAAGTCAGGCCCTATTTAGGGTCCTATATGGAATTCACTGGAGCCAGCCTGGCCATCCCCTCCCCCGAGGACAGACCTGCTCTGAGACAGTCGCTGTAGGCTGTCCCTCGTTGCTGAGTGTGGAGCACACAACAGGAAGACAGATCAGGAAACTCAGCAGAAAAGTATGCCAAGGACACAAACAGCTCAGAGGAGAAGCTCAGATGACTAGCAAGTACCTAGTACTTGAGCTGCTTATTGCTGAGACCGGTTTGGCTCAGTGGATAGAGCATCGGCCTACGGACTGAAAGGTCCCAGGTTTGATTCCGGTCGGGGGCATGTACCTTGCTTGCGGGCACATCTCCAGTGTGGGGCGTGCAGGAGGTGGCTGATTGATGTCTCTCTCTCATCGATGTTTCTGACTTTCTATACCTCTCCCTTCCTCTCTGTAAAAAATCAATAAAATATATTTTTAAAAAAAGAGCTGCTTATACTCACGAACAATCCAAGAAATAATCCAAACTAACGTGTTGGCACTTTACATCCATCACGAGGGCAAAACCTAGAGTGGCGGATGATACCAGGTGCTGGCTGGCACATGGGGCAGTAGAGCATATTACTGGGGGGTGGGGAGGGGGAGATTGCCAAGAGCTTCAGTCATGCTAGAAAGTAACCAAACAACATTGAGTAGAATTAAATAGGTGTGTGTCCCATAACATAGCCATTGTACCCGTGGGTATCCCAAGGAAATTCTCACACAGGTCCAAGGGGTCACAGCCATGACGTGTACAAGGCTGGTTTGTCAAGGAGTTATTTGTGAGAGGAAGAAATCTGAGGCAATGTCAATGTCCATCACCAGGCGCATGGGTCAGTGAAACATGGTGGATGCGTGCTCAGAAAACTGTACAGCCACTGGAAGCCACCCAAAGAGGCCTGCAGACATGCAGTGTTGATCGGGGAGAGTATGGAGTGTGAAGCTACAAAATGAGACCTCTCCCACCCAAAACAATGCTCGTGTTTTATAAACATATTTAAGGCCATATATGGAATTCACTGGAGTGGGTGCTCATGGAAAGAAGAGACTGAGAGAGAACTGAGTCAGGTGGAGGATTAGGAAGAAGAAAAAAAGGAAGAGTGTTCAGAGCTTTGTATGTACCATCTTATTTGGAATGTTCTATGAAGTAGGCACTATTTTTTTTAATACATTTTATTGATTTTTTTTTATAGAGAGGAAGGGAGAGGGATAGAGAGTTAAAAACATCAATGAGAGAGAAACATCAATCAGCTGCCTCCTGCACACCCCCTACTGGGGATGTGCCCGCAACCAAGGTACATGCCCTTGACCAGGGACCCTTCATTCCACAGGCCAACGCTCTATTCACTGAGCCAAACCGACTAGGGCAGAAGTAGGCACTATTAATATCTCTATTTTTTCAGTTGAGAAAACTGAGGCTAGGAGACATTATTATATTATCCAAGGTCACATCACTGTTCCAGTGAGTACAAGTGCCAGGTTTCTACCTCTTTCCTGCCCTGTCTGACTTCACCCCACTCCCAGCTCCGCTGAACTCTGAATTTGGCTCCAGGAGCCTGGCCTTGCTTCTCCGTCTGGTGCTGTAGCCTTGGGGTGTCCACCAGTTGCTGGCATTCAAACTTCTTCAGACTCTGCCTCATCCATGCCCTGGGATTTCCCCCCTACTTCCCCAGCTCTGACCCCTTCAAATCCAACCCCACATGAGCCAGCAACCCTTCACCTCCCCCAAGAATGGGTCTCTCCGAGAGAGGTTCAGATCAGCGCCCTCTAGCGGCTGATGGCTGCCACCACCTATTTACTAAGCCCAACTCCAGCGGAGGTTCAGCACTTTCCACACTTGGACCCAGCTGACTTGGGAAGCCTCACCTCCCATCACACTTGTGATGCTGGTATTTGCCATGCCATGGACTTTACTACCAAGCTCTGGCCTTGCTATGCCATGGACTTTCACACCACCTTGAACGCCTTCTTCATCCCTCCTCTGCCAGTGGGACTCTCAAGTCCGGGAAGACCACCTTCTCCTGGGAAGCGTCTTGGGGCCCTCCCAGATGGCTCGGTGGACTAGAGTGATGTGCAATCGGCAAAGGCTTTTGGAGACAGACCACATGGGTCAAGGGCTGGCCCTACTTCTCATTAACTGTGCTTTTCTTTTTCTTTTGTAATAACAAAAAAAAAACTATTATCCAAGTTTTTTCAGACATAAGGAATATTATGCCATGGTAGTTCTCCTGCCTGTTTTTTTTTCTTTTTTAATTGAAGTATAACTCGCATAGATCTTAACTTCGTGTAAATCAACAAGTTTTGACAAATACCTTAGTCATTGTGATAGTCATCTCCCCTCTCTGAGTCAGTTTCCCCATCTACCAACTGGGGTAATGTCAACCTCACAGGATTGTTACAAGAGAGCAAAGTACGATGGTAAGTGGCTAGCACCGTGCCTGGCACACAGCAGGCGCTCAGTGAATGTCTCCCACTGTTCTTCTTCACAAGCTGCTCGTCCACAGTCTCCAATAACGAAGACTTACGTGAGCATCTACTCTGTGCCTCGGATATGCAGGAGACCAAGGGGTCAATCAGACATGGAGGCTGCCAGTCTCCTTTGAATTTTTAAAAAATATATCTTTATTGATTTCAGAAAGGAAGAAAGAGGGAGAGATAGAAACATCAATAATGAGAGAGAATCCTTGATTGGCTGCTTCCTGCATGCCTCCACTGGGGATGGAGCCCACAACCTGGGCCTATGCCCTGACCGGGAATTGAACCAACATGACCTCCTGATTCATAAGTCGACACTCAACCACTGCCCTGCTGGCGGGCATCCTTTGGATTCTTACACTACGCTGGGAGGGGTTCTGTGATAAAAGGAAACACAAGGGGCAACAGGAGTTCAAAAAAGGAACCCAGCCCTGCTTTGAGGATCAAAGAGGGCTTCCTCAAAGGGGGGTGCCTGAGCAGCATCTTCAAAAAGCCAACTGTTGAATGGAGAAAGGGCGAGAGGCCTGGGTGCTAGGAGATAAGATTTCAGGCAAACAGTATGGGCACAGATCTAATGGTCGGAGGGAACGTGTTGTCGCTGGGGAGCTGCAAACAACTCGGTAGCTGGAGGAAAGGGCGTGTGAGGGGTTCGGCTGAGATGAGTTGCAAGGCCAACCGGGCAGACCACAGGGGCCTTGAATGCCACCCAGAGGAGACAGGCTTGTTCCTGCGGGCTCCACAGGGCCAACGAAGAGGTTTACAGCAGGAGTGAATGGGACCCTTGGCTGTGTGTGTTTAGAAGGTGCTCCCTGTGCTTTCTTCATCCTGCTTGACCCAGTGTGTTCTTTATATACCTCAGTGGACCAGCTCCTTGAAGGCAAGAACCACATCTGAGTTCTCTTTGGAGCCTTTCAGATAGATCCTTTATGGGTAAAGGGGAGGTTGGGTAAATTAAAATAGTCATTTCTGCGTTCCCGGGGCCTGGTTACCAGCGGGAGAGCATCCCAAAGCGAATTCAGCCCAGAGCTCAGAGCCCTCCCAGGGCTCCCTGAGGCCAGCACCTGGCAATCCCAGCTCCGCAGTCAGCACACAGGACCCCCTCTATCTGGCTCCCTCTCCAGCCTGCCCTTACGCTTCAGCGGCTCTGCCTCTGGGTTTCGTTAAGGCCCGTGCTCTCAGGACTTGTGCCTGCACCCCGCGCCCCCCGCCCCCCCCCCCCGGGTCGTCCACATCATTCCCTCTCTCGGGACTGTCTTCCCCCTTTACCTCTGCCCACTTCCTACTCCCGCCTTGGGATTCAGCACAGCATCACCTGCTTCAGGGAGTCTTCCCTGGCTTCTCCCCAGGCTGGGTGAGGGTCCTCTCAAGACCCCATAAAACCAACCAGCATTCCATGTCCCCGCTGGTCGTCTCCGCCCCGGTCTGTGGGCTTTCTGCAGAGATGGGTGGTCTCGTTCGCCTTCGTCTCCCCAAGGCCTGGCAGCACCTCAGAGTGATGACCTGGGGGAGCCCAGGGAGCAGGCCGGGCTCCGGAAGTCACAGGCAGTGTCACTAGGACACAAAGCGTGTGTCAGAGGCAGGCCCAGAAGGAGCTGGAGAGGCAGGGTGATCCTGAGGGCAGTGGAAGGCAGGGCAGGGCAGGGCCTGCAGCAGAGGAGGGTGTACTCTGTGATGGTGAAAGCTGGGCGTAGGGGACCGTGGGGAGGAAGGCAGAGCCCCCAGAGACCTGCAGAATGGCAGATTAGGGTGGTGGCTGAGGGATGGGGAGAAGGGAATGGCTGCAGAGAGATTTAAGAGAAGAAAGGACCAGACTTGGTGCCTGGCTGTTCGTGGGTGGTAAGGAAGAGGAAGGAGGAAGGAGCGCCAGGAGGGCTCCCAGTGCGGGCCCCCTGGTCTCCAGGGAGCGGGGAAGGCGGCCAGCAGCCAGCTCCAGCACCAGTTACCTTGGACACAACCCCCGTGCACCCTCCCCCCACTCGCGCCAAGCTGCAGCCTCTGACAGCAGCCCCCACCCACCCAGCTTTCCCAAGGGGTTGACTTGACGCTCGGCTGGCTCCCGGCCCATCGCTCCCTCCCGCCGGCAGCTCTGCGCTTGCCAGAAGGGCAGGGGAGGGGCGGCCGCAGGAGCCCGGCAGGGAGGGAGGAAGGGCGGGTGGAGGAAACTGCTGGGCCGACCCCCACCGAGAACCCGGGAGGCGCTGTGAAGAAAGGGCGTGACAGACAAAAGAGGAGGAGGAGGAGCCTGCCGTGTCACCGCGCCGGGGAGATGCTAGACGCCTTCTTCCCATGCGCTCGCCCATCCCCATTTCAGAGATGGGGAAACTGAGGCAGCCATGTCAGGGGTCCGGAAGGCAGGTTTCAGTCGACCCAGACTTTTCGTGGGGGCCCCTCAGCCAAGAGCAGGCACTTCCACCCAAGTCTCAGGGGGTCCCAGAGTGGAAGGGCAGTCGAGCTCAGCCTAAGGTTCAAGCCCCTCAAGGACCCCTGGTACAGAGGGCTGGACTGCAAGGCGCGACGCGGTCCTCACTCGGCGGGGTGACCGCGCAGGTCAAGGCCACTCACCTCGCGTGCAACGTGCCTGAGAACGCCTCTGCCAAGGAGCCACTGAGGTCAGGGATGGAAAAGGACCCCAGCCAGGACGGGGCTCAAACCTCAGGTCTTTGCCCTGAGCAAGTCGCACCCCTCTTTGGGCCTCAGCATCCCCAGCTGCACATTTGAGACTGCTAAACCCATTGATCTTAAAAGCCCCGGCCATCCATGGGGAGCCTGCAGGATGCAAGCACCCAACTGCCTGCTAAAGTTTGACATTCTGCAGCAAACATCCAATCCCCACACCCGCCACCCGCCCCCAGGACTGACGCCTGGAAGCCCTGCCCTGGCCTGGCCCCCGCGGGCCACGGATCCCTGCCACCTCCCGCCGCCCATCAGGTGCTCGGTCCGGGATAGACAAACCTCTAGGCCCCTGGTCGCCCGGCTGCGAACCTCCGTCGGCGGCCCCTAGGGGGCAGTGTTGCCCCGAACTTGGGCCGCGGCCGCACGGCCCCCGCCCGAGCCGGCGCCGGGAGGAGGCTCGAGTTCTGGGAATGTTCGGCACCCCCGCCCCCCGCCCCCCGCACACACGCCGTCCCCGCGGCGGGGCTCCCGCGCCGCGCCCGGCCCGCCCGCCCGCCCGGCGCGGGCTCGCCGCTGGCTCTCGCCTCTCCCGGCAGAACACTTCGGGGGCCCCGGCTTTTGTTTTTATTTCTTTGGCAGCGGTGGGGGGCGGGGCGGGGCAGGCAGGGGGCTGCGGCTGCGGCGCGGGCTGGGGTGTGAGCGGCCGGAGACCCCAGGAAGAAATGCGAGGGGCGAGGGGGCTGGTTTTCCCCAGGAACCTGTCAGCTGCTTCCCCGGTCCCCCCTTATCCCTTTGACAGCCCCCGATGTTTGGCGGACCCACCCCGCACCGCCTCCCCCGGACCCACCGCCGGGGATCCCCCAACCCCGCCGGGAAGTGCCAGGAGCTGAGGGTTAGGGGCTCGCAAGGTCCCATGTTCCCGACTCCCCACGACCAGCCTCGCTTTCACCGGTTCCAGCCGCCCAGGCCCCGGGGCCGGCCGGGACGCCGCGGGCGTGGAGGGGTTGGTTCTGGGGGGCGACTCCTGCTGCGAAGTCACCCCACCTCCAGCGGTGAACAGCAGAGCCAGGGGCTGAAGACGGTAAAGGGGAAACAGAGGGGAAACCCATTCAAGTTTGCTCCAACGGTGTATTGGGGTTGGGTGGGGGGGGGGGGGGGGGAATTTAAACCCCCCAACCCCAAAGTTCGGGTTTTTTTTTTAAAAAAAAAAAATTATAATTGAAAACATCTCGAAGTAAGGGCCGCCAGAAGCGGGCCAGCTTCCCCCCCAGCCTCATCCCCCTCCCCTGCTCCCCGGAGTCCGATGAAGTCATAATAAGTAGGCTGCAAAAAAAAAAAAAAGTGGGGGGGGGGGCGCTAGGGGCACAGGGGTCCCAGGTTGGGGCCCCGCGCGGACACAGTTTGGATACTATGGTTACGCGATCCGACCCAAACAGCGAAGCCGGACAACAATAGCGGCCGCCAGAGGAGGAAATTCCTTCCGGGGTGGACGGCGCGGGGGGAGGGGCGCCTGGCTGGAACGCCGAGGCGGCGGCTCAGCCAATCCGCGCGCGGCCGCTGGCGGTTTCAAGGTGCCCCGCGCCGCGCGCCCCCCGCGCCGCCCCCCCCCCCTCCCTCCCCGCGCTCCGCGCCGGCACTGGAATTGCTGAGACGTTTCCCTGCACGCGCCCGGGTAACCCTGCGGGGGCTGCGGCCCGGCCGCCCCTCCCCGGCTCCCTCCCCGCCCCCCTCCCGCAGCCCACCGCCCGGGGAAGGCCGAGCGTTCCGCTGCAGGAGTCGCTTGCACTGGAGGGAGGTGGGGGAAGAAATCCCTCCACGCCACCCCTTTCCATGGGGTTGGTTCCTGTGCAAGCCTGTTTTCTATTTTAAAGCTCGTCTCAAGAAAAAATGAGAGAGAGAGAGGGAGGGAGGGAGAGAGAGCCAGGAGAGCGAAGGTCCACCCCAACTCCTGCAGCCTGGGAGTCTGACCCCTGCCTGGCTGGCCGCGGGGGCCGTTACATAAGGAGTTAGGTTATTGATATTGGCGGTCCTGGCCAGGCATCTGGCATGCAGAGGTCCAAGGGCAGAGCTGGCATTTAGACACCACCACCCCCCCTTCCCTGTTAAAGTTCCCTGCCTTACAGCGGATCAGAGGAACCAGGTTGTTTTTGTGGTGCCCGTGGGGTGACTGTGCCCTCTTCTCCCGCACCTAGCAGGGGTTCTGTGCCCAAGTCCCCCCCATTTAGAAGCCCCACATAGGCTCCCAAATCTCCTCTCTCTCCCCCCCTCACCCCCCAGACCTCCTCTTGCAGCCAGGCCCTCCACTATGCCTGCTGCTCTCCTGCCAGCTCCCCAAAGCCCCAGAGCCGGCATGGTGGGCACTGCCAGCACCGAGTTGGTCCCATTCCTTTTTTAAGCTCCCTGAACCAGGTTTCTGCTTTCTGATGCCTCCCGGGCATGGAGCAGCACTTTCGCTGAGGAGTAGATGCCTTTTTATTCATTGCATATTAAAAGATTCACTTCTCTGGAAGGATCTCATGTACAGAAAGTATTTGCCTCTCCCACTCCCTTCTCTCCCTCTCTTCACATATAGTGGGGATAGCCCTAATTCTCCAGTTCCTCGTGTGTCTCTTGATAAATAAATAATGAGATTTTATTAATTATGCACGTACACTATCTGCAAGCAGATTGCTATGTCTCTCGATGCTTAATAAAATTAAATAAAATTCTTTTAAAGAAAACCTCTCTACACTAAAAGCTGGGTTGTTTTTTCCCCCCTTGCAAGCAAACAAAAAAACTTCAAGGGGCCATATGTCCTCCAAGGAGAGGGAGAGGAAGGCAGAAGTTGGGGAGTGCACAGGGTACCGAGGGAGGGCCTGAAAGGGGTTCCTTTGCAGATTTTCGAGGCAGCTGGAGGCGACCTGCTTCACGTTCACGTCGGAGCTGCCGGTCTGAAACACACCGAGGTTCACACACTCGCCTGGGCGTCTGTGTGCTGGGCGGGATGGGCAGCTGTTAATAGTAAACAGGAAACCGGGGAGCAGAGAGCTGGCGGCAGCCCAGTCCCTCTCTCAGTTCTGTGCCCCTCCTCAGAGCCCCCACACACCCAGGCTCTCCAAACACACTTGGTTCCTGGGCATGTGTGCAACTATGTCCTGAGTGGCCAACACAATTCCTGGCCCTTAGTGGTGCCTCAGCAGATATCTGCGTGTGGAAGGGATGGAGGGTGGGGTGAGGGAAAGGCTGCAAAAATGGCCAGCGGCTGGGTCTTGGGGCACCAGGGCTTTAGCCCTCAGATAATGGGGAGGGGGTTGCCCCTCAAGTTTTCTGGGCCAGGAAGTGGCAGAGCAGAGCTGAGCGCTGAAAACTAACCTGGACGAGAGACACCAGCGAGAGGTGTGACAATACAGCGCGTTAGAGGCAGGGTGGCTGGAGAGAAAAGGACCCTGGAGATGAAGAAGGGAGAGGAGTCATATTTATGGATCTTTGATTCATAATGTCCTAGCTCCAGTTCTCAATAGTAAGTCGGTATGAAAATGGAGATTTGAAGGTGCAGAAGTGACATGCTGTGTCTTCTACCGAACAGGCTGAAATTACGGAAGACTGGAGACCCCCAGAGGAAGCAAATACAATTGCCCATAGAGTTGTTTGTCCGGGGAGTTGTTCTTTGAGAACCCTTAGGCCCCAAAAGGATTAGGGGCCAGTTGGGGGTCCCACAGCCTGACCGTGGCCGTGGCCCAGTGGCCGAGCTGGCACACCAGTCCCACGCTTCTTGCCTCTCAGTAGTTTCACTGCACCCATCTCTCAGGAGAGAAACAGTTTTCTCACCCAGCCCAGGGCAGACCAAGTAAGGGTTAACTAAACTGGGCGTGTATTGTGCAAATTCAAAAATAATCCCCCCCCCACCCCCAGCCCAGGGGAGAAGTTCTGAATGCCGTTTCTCCTGCCTTTGAGAGGTTTACGTATCACGAAGGAGGTAAAACATAAGGATAAAGTTGAGCTAGCTGAGGTTACCACAAAGCTATCAAGCTGAGTCTTGTTGCCCAAGCCCTGGCATCTGCTGTGTAATTTGGGGAGCATTTAGTCTCCCAACCGTGGGTGGGGGCAGCTGTCTGGCTTCTCCCTCTGTATCCTCCTCATTTAGAAGAGCCGGGATCCTTCCCGTGCGTGTTGAAGAACACCTCTGGTGCCCAGGAAAGGGGAGGAGATGCTTCGCACGTGGGATTGGGGGAGGAGGAGGTCCCCAGATGCAGCATGAGCCCCTCTCTCAGAGAAGTCATGACCTCTGCGTGACCTTGGGCAAGGCCCTCAGTTTTCCCGCAAATCAAATTGGGGGAGAGGAGGGCCGGAGGCGGGTTGAAGATCAAGGATCCTTCTTGCTCTTTGGTCCTACCATGGCCTCGGCGCTATTTTACCTGGTGGTCTGTTGGTATCGGCCTCTGCCCCCATGCAGCCTTCACGCCTGCCTCTTGCCCCGCCCCCTCCAATTCCAGTTGTGGGCCAAAGTGAAAAAACATAAATCACCTGTAGACTGCAGAGGTATCCAAATTATAGACAAGCCCAAGCTCCAGTATCCAGTGTCTGCCACACACACACACACACACACACACACACACAGCAAAACCCTGGGGTCAGCATCATCCAGGCTGCAAGGCCGTCTGGGATGCTGGTGTCTGTCCTGTCCCTGCTTGAACGCCACTGCCACGTACGAACTCGAGCACAGTGCGGCCCAAGCACTCCTGCTCCTGTCCACCAAGATGCCCTGCTCATGCTTCAAAGCCAGTGTGTACCAAGATGGAATTCTTGATGTTATCCCCAACAGACTCCAACCTTCGCCTCCTCCCCGTGTTCCTGTGTCCTGACTCAAAACACTAGCATAAAAGAAATAAATAAATAGGGCCCTACCCGATTTGGCTCAGTTGATAGAGCGTACACCCACCGACTGAAGGGTCCTGGGTTCTGGTCAAGGGCATGTGTCTGGGTTACAGGGTCAATCCCCAACCCAGTTAGGAGACTCACATTGATGTTCTTTTCTCTCTGTCTCTCTCCCTCCCTTCCACTCTCCTCGCCCTCACCCCACCAACGCAAAAAAAAAAAAGAGCTTAGTATCACAGACTAAAAACTTGTGACTTACTCTTGACTTTCAATTCCCCCTCCATCAGTCAGTCTCCAAGTCCTGGTGTTCAGCCTTCTTACTGTCATACAATCAGCCCTGCCTCCTCATCCCCTGCCTTATCATCACTCATCTCTATGGTGGCATCAGCTTCCTAGCTGGTCTCCCTGCCTCCTCACTAGCGCACACAAATCACCCTCCATGATGACTACCAAAGGGCTGGCTTCCTTCCTTCCTTTTATATATGTTTTGTTTTGTTTGTTTGTTTTGTTTTCAGAGAGAGAGAGAAAGAGAGAATCATTGATGGGTTGCCTTCTGCATGCCTCCTACTGAGGATCAAGCCTAGGCATGTGCCGTGACCTCCTGGTTCATGGGCCGATGCTCAACCACTGAGCCACACCAGCCGGGTTACCAGAAGGCTCTTCCTAAAGCTTAACCTGAATATGGCACTCCTCTGCTTATAAATAAATGATGACTTGAGTTGCTCACTTAATCCAAATCCAAATTCCTTAGCATGTTCTTCAAGTCCCCACTCTGGCTGCAGTCCCACTGCCCACCTCCCAGCTGATGGGTCTTCCACGAAAGCCATGTCACCTGGCTGGCTCTTCCCAGAACACGCGTTTGTTCTCCAGGCCTGTGACTTTGTGCATGCCAAGCCCTCTACTTAGGACGCCCCTCTTGGCCCTGAAGAAAGGGGTGAAGAAAGGGTCCCTGCCCTAGAGGAATCTGCATTCTAGACTTACACTAGCCGCTCTGCTAATTGTCCACCACACAGACCAACTGCGCCTATGAAATGTACTAATCCAAATCGAGGGCTTCTGTGAGTGCCAAATACAGGCCAGACTGCAAAGACTTAGTAAAAAAGAAAAAAGTCATAGCTTGTTAATAATTTGTTTATACCATTTACATGTGTATAATTTTTGGGCTATGTTGAGTTTAATGAAATGTACTATTAATAATACTTCCCTTTAGCCCTAGCCGGTTTGGCTCAGCAGATAGAACGTCAGCCTGTGGACTCAAGGGCATATGTCTGGGTTACAGGGTCAATCCCCAACCCCAGTCAGGAGACTCACATCGATGTTCTTTTCTCTCTGTCTCTCTCCCTCTTTTCCACTCACCTCCCTCTCACCCCAACCCCACCAATGCAAAGGGTCCCAGGTTTGATTCCAGTCAAGGGCACATACCTTGGTTGCAGGCACATCCCCAGTGGGGGGCGTGCAGGAGGCGGCTGATTGATGTCTCTCTCTCATCAATGTTTCTAGCTCTCTCCCCCTCTCCCGTCCTCTCTGTAAAAAAAAAAAAAAATCAATAAAATATATATTTAAAAAAGAAGAAGAAAAACAAATCGTTCCCTTTGTGTCTTTTGACTTGAAGTGCCTTGCCTTTGTGAATTGCATGTGTCTACACAGGATGATGTGGTGGGAGTGAGGGATGATGGAGGGAAACACAGGTGCGTGAGGCACAAGTTAGGGGGAGATCCCTATCACATGGTGGTCAAGTTGGGCTTCCCAACACCTCAGTTAGCCCTGGGTCCAGCCGGCATGCAGTGACCAGTGCTGGTTAAATGAGTGCGAAAAGTGAGGTGAGGCATCCAGTGAGACTCAGCTCAGCCCTCACCCCGTCGCCTTCCCTGGGAAGCCATCTCTGACCACCCTACCCCGCCCTCGCCTGGGTTAGGTCCCCCTGAGGGCTCCTCAGCCTCCTAGGCCAGTGGTCGGCAAACCACAGCTCATAAGCCACCTGTGGCTCTTTGGCCCCTTGAGTGTGGCTCTTCCACAAAATACCACAGCCTGGGCGAGTCTCTTCTGAAGAAGTGGCATTAGAGAGGAAGTTTCAGTTTTAAAAATTCAGCTCTCGAGAGAAATTTCAGTCCTCGTATTGAGGATATTTGGCTCTGTGGACTAATGAGTTTGCCGACCACTGCCCGAGGCTTCCTGTCGCGGCACTGAGCGGTCTGCCTTGTCATCGCCTCCAATGGCTGTGGCCATCAGCCCTCCCCTCCCCTGACTCTGAGCCGGCAGGCAGCGCCTGCTTCCTCAGAGTGCTGTGTCCCAGGGCACACACAGTTGTGTCCCAGGAGGGAAGCTCTGTAAATGTTGAAAGTTGAATGAATTCCTTCGTTCAACAAACATTCACTGACCCTGAGCAACCTTTCCAAGTACATCCTTAACATCCTTCCAGCAAGCCTGTGCAGCCACGGAACTGCTGCAACAGTAACCGCGGCGGGCTTCCACTGAGCCCCAGCCATCGGCCAGGTACTTTTGTGGGTTCACTCCTTCCATTTTCTCCGAGAGCCTGTGAGATGGGTGTTATCTACCGGCACGTTTGTACAGACGAGGAGCTGAAGAGGTGAAGTGAGTGGCCAAGTCACAAGGTATGTCTGAAAGGAGCCGACTTCCACAAACCGAGCCTCCAATTCACAGGCCTTTGGCTCCTCCGGGGTGTTCCTGGGACTCTCCCAGCTGCCCCCTCTCCGCGCTCTCCCCTTCGCTTGCTTCCTTGTCATCTCCTATCATCTCCCGTCTGTGAGATAGCTGAGTTACACTAGGGCCCCCGCAGCAGGAAGGATCTCCTACTCCACACCCTGTGCAGGGGAGGTGCCTCCCCCATAGCTGCCTAAGGGCTGAGCACCCCGCCCCCAGCCGGGGAAGGGAGGAGGGAGGGAAAGAGAAACCCACCGGGGGCCTCTGGGGCACAGCCCTCGAGGAGCCCCGGTGTTTGGTTTCAATTAGGAGGACAAATTCCAGGAAGCCAGGCCAGTGCTGGGGGATGGGGGTGCGCAGAGCAGGGCTCAGAACCAGGAGGCTCCTGAAATCTGGCCTCGCGAAGAGGCTCCCGAAGGGTGGCGCAGGGCTGAGGGGCCTGCTGGGAAAGAAGCCGGTCCTGGAGGTTGGAGCCCCAGGTCACAGTTACCCATTTCCAGGGGGCCGTCAGGGTGGGGGACCACGGGCACCAGGTGCCTGGCACACAGTACGCTCTCCTGGGCTCAGTAAATGGTGACCAACGTGACTTCTGTGCAAGCCCACATTGTTCTCTAAATCCCAGCTCTGGGCGTGGGGAGGGGTGCCTAGTGGTTGACAATGCAACCTACTGTGTTTCGAGCTGAGGGCTGAGCACCGGGAGCCCAAAGTATGGGAGCTGAGCTCCTACGTGGCCCAGGAGCAAAAGGGACAGATGAGCAGCACCACGAGCTGGGCTCTGGAAGGCTCAGAATGGAAGATCCAAGAGGGAAGGAGCCTCGTCCGTCCTGTTCATTCTTGTCTTCTTAGCCCCGAGCATCATGCCTGACACCCAGGAAGCACTTGGTAGGTCTCTGTGGATGGGATGGGTGATGAGCTCTTCGGGGACGTTTCAGGGAAAGCTTCTTGGAAGAGAGGTGCCTCTGTGCAGGGCTTTCAGGTAGAAAGCAACGCCTGGAGACCGAGAAAGGAAGGAAGGGCATCCACAGCAACAAGCCTACGCGAGGAGCACATGGCGAAGCACTCCTTGATTCACTCATTCAACAAATACCCACGGCGGGCCTGTGACATCGCCTGTGCGTGGCAGATGGCCGTGGCTGGATGAGAAGGGGATGAGCTGCAGGAGGCAGGGGCCAGACCAGGGGGGTGGCGTGTGTGTGTGTGTCTTGTAAGGGAGCCAGGACTCTGCTCCGCCAGCTAGGGGCTAGCCCTACGGGTTTCTAGCTTCTGAGACACAATCCTGGTAACAGAACTGGAGCGTGGGAGTGGAGGGGTCCCGCCACACAATGAGGGACCTGAGGCCCTGGGTGATGCTGGCATGTGCTCAGGGAGAACGAGGTAGGTAACGATAGAGCTGGGCCTCTTGTGTTCCACCCACAGCCCAGGGACCCCCACCCTCAACCCAAATCCTGGGTCTCTGCCTCCAGCTGGCTACTATCTTGCTGAATGGCCTGAGCTACATTTCCTCCTCTCTCTGGACCAAAGGGCTTGAACTGAGAGTCTTTCCCATTGTGGACCCAGTGGATGGGATGATGCCAGAGAGCGCATAGACCACACAGAATATCCCACCCCAAGCTCACCTCAGGGAAATTACTCCTGTTCCGTTCTTGCTTCTGATTAAGTCAAGGAACAGGAGAAAGGCCCAGTCTGAGGCTGATCGTTGTGAGAGAGAAAATGATTGGTTGCTTCCCACACGCGCCTTGACCAGGGATCAAAACCACACCCTAGGTATGTGCCCTCACCGGGAATTGAACCGGCAACCTTTTGGTGCAGTACAGGACAGTGCTGCCACCCACTGAGCCACTTGGCCAGGGCAAGGCTTGTATGTCTCTAAGGCCTCTCTGTCACTTGCTCATCGCCCTTTCTAGCAAAGAGAGAGGCCTTCTAGCAAGCAAGACTATCTATGCTAGAATTGTGATGTTTTCATGGAATTTATTTTTATATTTACCTTCTGTTTTTAGAAAGCCAAAATATTTAGAGTACAGATACAGTTTCCTTGTTAATTTTTTGTAAAAGTGAGTTCATTTAAAGAAAATACTAAGCAGCCCTGGTTGGTTTGGCTCCGTGGATAGAGCATCAGCCTGTAGACTGAAGGGTCCCAGGTTTGATTCCAACCCAGGGCACATGCTTGGGTAGTGGGCTCGATCCCCAGTAGGGGGTGTGCAGGAGGCAGCCAATCAATGGTTCTGTCTCATCCCAGGGACCTCCACCCTCAGCCCGAATCCTGGGTTCCCTGCAGGAGGCAGCCAATCAATGATTCTCTCTCATCGTTTTTCTCTCCCTCTCTCCCTTCCTCCCTTCCTCCCTGAAATCAATAAAATATATTATTTAAGAAAGAAAGAGAGAGAAGGGCGGGGGGAGGGAAGGAGGGAGGGAGGGAGGAAGGAAGGAAGGAAGGAAGAAAGGGAGGGAGGGAGGGAGGGAGGAAGAAAGAAAGAAAAAGAAAGAAAGAAAGAACTAAGCAGATGAGGTAAGACGATCCGATCGGGCAAAACTTGTGAAGATCATGACAAGCCCCCAGGGAGCTCCTTGGTGGACCATCCCTGACTTCAGTTCTAACATCAGCCGTTTTCCCAGGGAACTGATTACAGTCTAGGCGCTGTTGTTCTTTTTTTAAAAGAGGGAGAAGGTTGGCATTTCACCAGGTATTTTATGAATCTACTCTATTTACCAAGGAATTTCCCTCAGCAAACTTCAATGTCAGCGCCATCACCTTGGCCGCGACCTCTGTGAAGGCGGGGTGGCTGGTCCTGAGTCAGAGTCAAGATCTTTCTCCTGATTCTGGAGGTGACCTCAGGAGGGACTCTGGGCCTCCCACACCCCCAGAGTCAAGAGCAGCTGTCAGGGGGACCCTCAGAGGAATGTCTGACCTTGCAGCCATTTGGGGAGTAGGGCCAGTGACAGCAAACACTGTGACAGGACCCCCTCTGCCCTGGGATAAAGAGGAAGCTCCTTCAGCCTTCTTTCTTTCACGATCCTTCTGGGTCATCCCCCGTGTCTTTGCATATGCCTGCTCTACACAGCTGATCCTTCCCCTTCAAGCTCCCTTGTCACCATTTCTGGGAGCTCTTTCTGCATCTCTCCAGTCCCCCACCTCAGACTGAGGCAGGGCCTCCTGGGGGGGTCACAGCTTCCTTAACATCTCAGGTGCGGGCATGTAGATCATTGTTGTCTATTGGTGTGCCTACTCTCGCCATCCATGGGAAGACAGGGTCTGTTTTGTCTCCATATCCCAGCACCCAGCACGGGGTCTGCAGCAGGGAGGTATACAGTAAAGCTTTGCTGGATTGAAGATGGTACTTTGACTCTATTTTCTTTTTTTAATTTTTGTTTAATGATATCAGAGTGGAAGGGAGAGGGAGAGAGAGAGAAACAATGATGAGAGAGAATAATCGATTGGCTGCCTCCTACACGCCCCCTACTGGGGAGTAAGCCCACAATCAGGCAGGTGTCCTTGACTGGAACCAAACCTGGGACCCTTCAGTCCGCAGGCTGATGCTCTCTCCACTGAGCCAAGCCAGCTAGGGCTGAAGATGGTACTTGTAATACACAGAGTGGCGACATCAGTTCCAACCCCCTCTGGGAGCTTTCACGGGCTGGCTTCCTCTTCCTCTGCTGAGTCTCCTGTAGGGAAAGGTGCCTGTGAAGAGGAGTGAGAAGCAAGGGAAAGGCCAAGATATAGCACCAGGGAGGCGTGGGTTTAAGTCCTCTTTAGCTGTTCAACTGATTTAGCTTAGAGTGTTCTCATGAGTTAAGGGGGATCCCCTCCAGAGGCAGATAGGGTGTGGTGAATAAATGAGATAATTCGAGAAAAGCAACATCCACAGGCCAGGTACACATTTGCTTATTAAATCATGGAAGTGTTAGAACTGTAGAAAGTGCAGAAAGCCCAGATGCCTAGGGAAACAGGAACTCATTCCGCCCAAGGGACTAAGGCAGGGGAAGCTCTCCACCTGAGGGGACTTTTGCATGGGGCTTTGAAGGATAAATACAAGTTCCCCGTACGTCATCAGGAAATTGAGATAAGAAGGCTGAGGCTCCACAAGGAACATACAGAACCCCTACATGGACCTACAGCAAGAAGAATTTCGGTTGAGAAGACTTCTCATCCCAGAGCTTTAATTAACTAAAGGTATAAAATGGCCTAAAAAAACATCAAGGGCCCCCTTCGCCATAAATCAACTGGTCCATCGCTCCACAGCTAAGCCACACAATTACTCTTGTCCCTAAACCCTGAGTCCCACCTTGAGTGAGTAGGAGAAGGGGGGATGGTGCCCCAGCCCCCAATGCCTGGGTTAGTAGCCAACAGGCTGGGCCCATGGCCAATCAATCAACCCCCTTGCCTCCCTCTCCAAGAGCCTGACCCCCACCCTGCCTGAGTCCTTCATTTGTCCCGAAGCCTTGACCCAGGGCGGTGACGGCAAATTGTTAGGCCAGCCTGGGGAGGGTCAGAGGAGGCAGGTCCACTTCTTAGGTCAGAACTCTGCCTTTCCTTCCCTAGTGGGTTTTTCCAAAGCTAGACCTTGGGGAAAAGAAGGAGAGAGTGTGGGTGCTTCTGCGTGTGTGACAGAGTGTGCATCTCTGTGTGGAGAGAGGGAGGGAGAGGGTGGGAGGGAGAACAGAGCCTGGGAGCGTGTGTGTATGCAGTGTGTGTGTGTGTGTGTGGCTGTGTGACTGCATGACTATGTGCAAGACTGGTGTGTGTGTGTGTGTGTGTGTGTGTGTGGCACTTCAGCCAGCAGCAAGCTGTACCTTAAAGGCACAGACCCTGCCTCTGCCCTGCTCCCCTCCACTTCCACCCCTGGCCAGCATCACCTCCCACCACCACCAGCTGGGAACCAGACCTGGCCTGTCCCTGGTGACTGCTGCCTGAGGGAAGAGAGGCCAGCCCGGCCCTCTCAGATCCCCCCCTCCCCGCCAAGGCAGAGGCCTGAGGGCTCAGGAATGGGTCCTACCCGAGGAGGGAGAAAGGGGCTTTCTTCCTGAGGAAAGCTGGGCCTCCCGGAGGACTGAGGGCTGGGGAGGGGAGGAGGCCCCGCTCTGGGGCAGGACTGCCTGGTTGGGGTCCCAGCTCTTCACCTCCTAGGGGAGGGGAGGGGAGGGGAGAGGAGGGCAGGGGCGGGGGGAGGGAGGCCACAACCTCCGCACCGTGCGCAGGCCTGGGGCACCCCCGCAGAGCTGGGCAGCTGGCAGGGTGGGGACCTCGGGGCGGTGGGCGGTGGCAGGACAACCGCGCGAGGGTCCCTGCGGCAGACAGGAAGCCCCCGCCTCAGGTCGGCGCTCCGGCCGCCTTCCTGCCCTCCTGGCAGCTGGGGCCGGCTCCCGGCACGCGGGGGTGTTTGTTTTCTTCCCACAGCAACCGCCCCTCCCCCTCGCTCACACCCGGTTTGGGCTCCGGGGCGGGAGGTGCTGGGTGGAGCCCTGGGAGGCTGAGACCTGGCTTCTGGTCCGGCCTCGGCGGGCGCCCGCACTGCCCTCGCCGGCTCTGCGCTGCGCCCTGCTCTGCGCGGTGCGGCGCGGGACACGCCACCAGCTCTCCAACCCCACCTTCCCGGGTCCCGAGCCCTAGGACGGGCGCCGTGGGATGAGGACATGCCTCCACTGAGGGGAAGAGTGAGGAGTCGCCCGGCTCTGCGTCCTCCAACCCCATCCCGAGCCACCAACAGTAGGGGCCCCGAAGGCTCCGTGACCCCCCTGGCCCGCCCCTCCACTTCACACCAGAGGAGACCGAGGCACGGGGGGTGCCAGCCGCAGCCTGGACGGGTCCCGCAGCCTCAGCCTCAGCTGGGGGCAGGGTCCGGGTCGCCGAGAGCAAAGCCCGGAGGCTGGGAGAAGGAGGAGGAGGGGCCGGGGGCGCGCCCACGGCCCCGGCCCCGCGGGCCCCTTCCGGCCCCTCCCCCGCCCGCCCGCGCACGGTCCCGCCACCTGCTCCCCCGCCCGCTGGGGCGGGGCCGCCGCCCCGTCTCCTTGGCAACGCGCGGCCGGGCGGCTGCCCTGGCCTCCCTGCAGCCGCGCAGCCCATCTGGCCCCAAGCCCGTCCCAGCTGGGCTGCCCGAGGCCCCGGCCACTGGGGGGGGGGGGGGGTGGGGTGGGGTGGGGGAGTTGGTCCTCACAGCCCCGCAGCAAGATCTCCAGGCGCTTGGCTCCTACCGGTGCCAGCTGAGTTCGTCCTGATGGGTTAGAGGCCACCCTACCCTTTGGACCTCACATTCTAGAGAGACATCCCCTCTTCTCTCCGCCCCCCCCCCTCCATTATCCACCCTGTGGGGCAGGAGGCATCTCAGGATTAGAGGCCAGCTTTCTGGAACTAGCCACCTGGGCTCCGATCTCCGAATAGTGTGACCCTGGGCAATTTACTTAACCTTTTACCCATCGGAAAAATGGAGGTGATCATGGAACCTGCCTCGTAGGAGGGCTGTGAGGATTAAGTGAGACAATAAAGAAAAATACCCGGCGTTAGCACTCAGCGGATCGCTATTGTGATTACTGCAGACGGCCAGAGCTGGAAGACAGGTCCTTGGGGGCCCAGGGTAGGGGTTCTAACCCAGCCTGGGGGCAGCAAGGGAAAGCTGCTTAAGAGGAGGCTCTGCTGGTTGGCATCTTGTGACTACGTAGCAATCAGCCAGGAAGCCGAAGGGAAGAGGAAATAGCAGCAGCGAAGACACAGGAGAAAACCAGGGGTGCAGGATGGGACAGGGGGGAGAACAACAGCAAGGGTGCTGGAGACACAGGAGAAAACCGGGGGTGCAGGATGGGACAGGGGGGAGAACAACAGCAAGGGTGCTGGAAACACAGGAGAAAACCGGGGGTGCAGGATGGGACAGGGGGGAGGAGAACAGCAAAGGTGCTGGGCAGGATGGGGAGACTTGCAAAGTCCTTCCGTGTTGCTGCAGAGTATAGAAGAGCTTGGCTTTCAGACGAGGACACTGGGACAGGAGCCGCTGGAGGGTTTTGAACAGAAGCATGGCATGTCCCTCGTTTTCCTACAGATTACTCCAGCTGCCATACCTGCAATGGCTGCGGGGGGGGGGGGGGCGGTGGTCCTTTTAGGAACTGATGGGGCCTGAACTAGGGGACATGCAAGGTCAAAGGAAGACGGGGAAGGAGGGACTCGGAGCTAATAAGCAGACCTGGCAGGACGGTGACCTATGGATTGGATGCTGCTGGAGAGGACAGAGTTAAGAAAGGATATGGATGCTTGGATGATTAGCTTGGGTACTGGGAGGGTGGCAGGACCAGAAAGAGTGGTAGGTCTGGGGTGGGAGGAAGAGGAGGAGCTGTGAGGGTGTGGCAAGTGGGTGGGAGCTGATGCCCGGCTGGACATTTGCCTTTGGAGTGGATCGGCGTGGGAGACACCAGTGCCTGCCTGGCCTGCGAGCCGGCGGGGCGGGGCCCTCACCTGGCCGCTTCTTCCTGCGCTGAGAAGACTTCGGCTTCAGGCCTTTCAGAAGGATTCTAAAAATTAATTCTAAGTTCAAATGGCAGCCCCCCAGCCAGGTTCTTCCTTCTAAATTCTGTTTCCCTGGGTCCAAATATAATTTGCTCAAAAGAAACTCAGGAATTCTGACCCAAGGTCTATGTGTGTCATTATCTCTTCCTGAGTTTCGGGTCGTTTGGAGGGTTGCTTGGGGTGAGGGAGAGGCAGGAGAGAACAGAGAGAGGGCATGTTGTGCCAGTCTGTCCCAGCTCTGCTGTTTGCCAGCGGTGAGTCCCACCCGGCCTCAGTGTCCTCCTAGCTGGGCTATTGTAAGAAGTACATGGGATGCTGGACACAGAGCATGGCCTCTGGCCATCTTTGTTGAACAGGCAAATTCCAGGGTCTTCTCCAAGACACAGAAATACGAATTTCCGTGGGTATGCCTGGGAATCTGTTGGTACAACTGGTCCATCTTTGGGTCAGAGTCTCCCAGTGACCATCCTGGGACTCCTCGGGCACCGGCCCACCTCTAACATTTGCAGCCTGAGCTCAAATGGCAGTCCCCCCGCCAGGTTCTTCCTTCTCTTCCCACCTGCTGCATTCCTCCTGCAAGAGTCCTTGTGTGTGCAGGACTCTGGCTTCATGTCGAAACTCCCAGACACACCTTTTCCCACCCTAAACAGCTTCCTTGTTCACCTCTCAGTCCTAGAAGTGCACATACCTACTACTCACAGTCCACTGGGAGGACAGACTCAGGGATTCCAAATCCCAGAACCTAGAGAATGATCAAGAATGAGACGCGTGGGCTCCAGATGGGCATGTCCCCCGGGCCCCATGGACACCTCACCTGGCAGGGAGAAGAGGGACTGGAGGAAGGCATAGGGAAATCCTATAGATCAGAATTCAGAGCCAGCTTCTCTGCCTCTGTTCCTGTCAGCCTTTCCCACCAAGGCCCTCTGGCCTGCCCACTGGTTCCCAGCAGCCATACCATGGAGGCTGCAGCCTTTGTTCATTTGCTCGGGGGTCCCTGCCCAGCTGAGATCACCTCAGACGTTGCCTTCAGCCTCTGCGGGCTCTGAGAAATGCAGGGTTCCAAGGCCTCCCCCACAGCTGCCTCGTGGCCATCACACATCTCATATGTGTCCAGGCCCTGCCTTGTCACCGAAGGTTAGATTATTATTCTCCTTTAAAAAAGAGGAAACAGAGGCTCAGCGAAGGCACAGGAGGAGTTACTTTACAGAGCACCTGCTGAATGCCCAGGGCTGAGGCTGGTATTTTCTGAAGACATATCCACACAATACCCTTATTGCTATTATCCCCAACCTACAGGTGAGAACACCGTGGCTCAGGAAGGAAAGGTGACTGGCCCAAGGCTCACCTAGTTGGTGTCAGGCACAGTCCGAAATCAAAGTCAGACCGGCCACACTGCCCAGCTCAGGCTCCCGGGAAACATAGTAGGCCTTCAGTAAAGTCTGGCAAGAGGAGCTGAAGTTGGTTGGAAACCTGGGCCTGCCATTTCCGGTGAGGGCCATGGAATGTGAGGAATGTTCACCCCCAGGGCAGCTCTGTGGGCAAGGTGACCTTTGGGGAGATAAAGTCAAATTCCAGTTCTCAGAAGGAGGCTAGCTGAATGGACCCGGGGTGGTACCGCCAGGGACCAAGACCAGCTGCAGCCAGGCCCTGCCCCCCAAGCCCCTCTGGAGCCCGAAGTTACCACTGCTACACACCTCCGCCCCTGCTGTTCCCTCAACTGGAATTTCCTTTCCCCCACTCTGCCCAGAGCACCTCCGGCACTAAGCCTCTAACTCTGTCCCCACCTGTCGCCTGAACATTTCCACAGGGTTCCCTGGGGAACCTCAGCCGGAGCTGTCCATCGCTAAGCTCACCAAGATCCCTGACTACCTCCCACCCCTCTCTGGAGTGCCACCTCCCTGCCCCAGCTTGATTGCTCAGAGGTTGGGGTGCTAGCCTTACCCCTTCCTTCTCCCTCTCATTCCCTTCAGACTCTACCTCTCCTGGCTGCCTCCAGTCTGAGATCCTCTGGCCTTGTCTCCCCCTGGCAGCCAAGGCAGAGTTGCCAGATAGAGCAAATGAAAATACAGGTGAGGACTGGAAAAGATAAAAAAAACATAGGACCCTCAGTTACACTTGAATTTCAGGTAAACTATGAGTTATTGTTTAGGATAGTGCATTGGGCATGCTTACACTAAAACATAGTATTTGTTGTTCACCTGAAACCGTACAGGGCATCCTGTATTTTACCCGCAATCCTAAAGATGGGAGTGTACGTCGCCGCTCTCCCGTGTGCCCTGGGACAGAGGATGGAGAAAACGCCCAAGCTTGGAGCACACTTGCCCCCCTCATCCTGCTCTGCCTGCCTCCAGCTGCCTTTCACGTCTCAGAAATCACCTCCTCCAGGAAACCTTGGGAACACCATGAACTGGGTTAGGGGTTCTCTGTGCAATTAGAGGCCACCATCCTTCCCTTATGAGAACCGTAGTGCCCTGCTGGTCCCCATCACTAAGAACTCACGCCACCAGCATCCTTTTTGTCCACTATGTTCACTCCCCAGCCCCTAGCACCTCACAGGGCATTCACAATAACTTGCTGTGGACCCCCTTGCCTTCTCTGGGTCTCAGCCTCTCCATCCATATGAGAAAGGGCCATCTCAGATGGTCTGTGAGCCCTGGCCGATTTGGCTCAGTGGACAGAGCATCGGCCTGTGCACTGAAGGGTCCCAGGTTCCATTCTGGTCCAGGCATATGCCCGGGTTGCCCGCCGATCAGTGATTCTCAAAACTGATGTTTCTGTCTCTCTCCCTTCCTCTCTGAAATCAATTAAAAATATTTTTTTAAAATAAATAAATAATAAAATGGTCTGTGAGGCCCCTTCCAGCCCTGGTGCCTGCCCATTCCAGCCTGCCCATGCACTTTGACCCTGGAGGTCCTGGGGCGGGGGGGGCGGGTAGCATAGGAGAGAACTCTGAACTCAGCTTGGAGGACCCCAGGCCAAGCCCCAGCTCTGCCTGTATGTGGCCTTGGCATGTTCCCACCCTCTCTCAGCTTGACTTTCCTCCTCTGCCAGGTGCTGTGCTTGTGGGGATCACCCCCCACCCTCGCACCCCGGAATAACCTGGTCAGGTTGTTAGGAGGTTGATATTAGATGTAAGGTGTGCAGCACAGCGCAGGGCACCTTGGAGGCTTTCAAAGAACAGAGGTGACTGCCTGCTCTCCCCCTCAACTGGGAGGCCTGAGTACGCAGGAGGGGCCCGGAGAAGCTACAAGAGCTCCAGGGGGAGGAGGGAGGATGGGGAGGGAGGGAGAAAGGAGCTGGGCTGGGAGCATTCAGGCAAGACTTTAAATCTGGTCTTCGATATATTTATTTATTTATTTTTAAAGGGCCTAAGCATTTTCTGTGAGACACCCAGGAATCAATTCAGCTGACAGAGAGACAGACACAACCTGAAGCCCACTTTCCACTCATTTGTGGGGGTTAATTTTCTGCCTAAATGAGGTGGAGTGGGGTGGGGTGGGGTGGGGTGGGGAACATGTGGTTCGAGGGGGAGTAGCCTGAGACACCTGGATCCAAGGAGACACTTAGAAGGGGCTTTGTCCAGACTTACTGCTCCTATAATCTCTGGACTCCCCAGGCCACCCCAAGTAAACATGCTTGAGTGAGAACAGGGTGCTCACTGGCTTCAAGACAAGCATCCCTATTCCAGGCCCCTTTCAACAGTGGGCCCATGAGGGGGGAATCTTGGCAGCCCCTGGGGGCAGCCCTACTCTGTGACCCTGCTCTCCCAGTGCTTGCACGGGGCCTTCCCACAGCCCAGGTTTGTCTTTTTTAAATTTATGGATTGAAAAATTAATAAATTTTTAGAGAGAGGGGAAGGGAGAGGGCTAGAGAGATAGAAACATTGATGAGAGAAGCATCATGGATCAGCTGCCTCCTGCATGGCCCCTACTGGGGGATCGAGCCCAGAAGCTACTAGGGATTGAGCTCAGAAGCAACTCAGGCATGTGCCCTAACTGGGAAGTGAACCAGTAACCCCTTGGTTCATGGGTTGACAATCAACCGCTGAGCCACACCTGCTGGGCTACTTTTATCTTCCCATCTGGACAATTTGGGGGCAAGAATGGGAGATGCTGGCTTCCAGGTCACATAGTCCAGGGTTCTGGAGGGTGAGACTGCAGTGAGTAACTCAAGCACTATGAGCCCCCCGGAAATGAATTCTTGAACCTGAACCGGAATCTTAACACAAGGTTCTCTTCCTTCTCTTCCCTGCCTCCTTTCTCTTCCTGCTCCCCAGCCTGTCTCTCCCGACCAGCCCCTGCAGAACTAGCTTCCTGTAGCCCATTAATCAGGCCTGATCTAACCTCGAGGCCAAAGAGGGAGGGGAAGTGAGGGAGAGAGGGAGGGAGGGAGGAAACAGGAAAGGAGACCTGGTCAGCTCTGCTCACCTTTGCCTCCATCGTCCCCTGGAGCCTCCAACCACCCGACAAGGCAGAACCTATTTCCAGGGGAGCAAACTCAGCCTTTAAGACCTGGATGTTAGTCTAACAGACATCACCCAGTGGGTAGGGAGCTAGCTTTCGTCTTCCCCTCCTCACCCAGGGCTCTCAGGTGAAATCCAGGAACTTAAACTGACCCCGAGCGAGGAAGAGGACAGTCTCTCACATCCTGAGGCTGTGAGTCCTAGAAAAGGTCATTTCGCAGAGCATGGAGCAGAGCCAGCCAGAGCAAGTGGGAGGACTGGGCTGGCCGGTCCCAAAGAGGCTGCGTGACCTGAGGCAAGTCACTTCGCCTTATTTTTTTTTTCCCCTTTGGGCCTGGGGCCCCACTTCACCTTTCTGAGGATCCCTTTGTCCAGTTAAAATCTGCACTGGAGTAACCTTTGCCTTCAAGGGAAAAGAGATAAAGGCCTGGGCTTTGGAGCAGATGATTCAAATCCTGGTTCTGCTCTTCCTTCGTTGAATGGCTAGACAAATCACTGGTCTCTCACCATCACTTTCTATCCCTGTGAAATGGGGGGGAGGGGGGAGAGATAGGCCACCCACATGGGGTTTTGTGAGGGTTGGGAAAGACAAGGTACACAGAAAGGACAGCGCCCCTCGGCACCGGGGAGAGCTCCACAGTTGGCGGGAGAGAAACCCAGCAAGAAAGCCTATGACTGTGATCTGTGGGGCCCAGGCCTGCAAGGGTCCCACCGCCTTGCTATGGAACCAGGCAAGCGGCTTCTCCCACTGAAGAGGCCAAAGCACTCTTGGGCCTTGTAGGGCAGACTAGAGCATCCTAAGTGTGACCTTTCAGCCTCTTGGACCCTCAGAGAGTGGACCCTCACCCATCCTACCTTGCCCTGGCCCTGCACATCCATCCTGCTCGCTCTTCTCCAGACCATCGCAGGCTCTGCCTCCAGCCCACCCCCAGGACAAAAGGGCCATTTGACATTCTTTGTTGGTGCAGACTTATCCTGTGATGTAGGCCCACCAGGCCTGGCCGATGGGACCTGTCACCTTCCCCTCCAGGGGTCCCCCTCTCCAGAGAGCTCTGCCCTCAGTCTAAGAGAACAGAGGGAGGGGTGGGCTTTCAGGGACAGAGCCCTCTCTCAGAAAGTGTTCCCCACCCCCATCATGCGAATTGGCAGGAAGGAAACCCGGTGGGGGAGGGGAACTGGAGGATCGTCCCAGGAGATTGCCCTTTGTGACAAGTTAGAGATTGGGGCAGGGCCTAAACCTAGTCTTCTTCTGGCTCCCAGGGAAGGGTTCTTTTCATTAGTGGTTTCTTACTATACTTTAAATATATTTTATTGATTTTTTTCAGAGAGGAAGGGAGAGGGATAGAGAGTTAGAAACATCGATGAGAGAGAGACATCGATCAGCTGCCTCCTGCACGTCCCCCACCGGGGATGTGCCCGCAACCAGGATACACGCCCTTCAACCGGAATCGAACCTGGGACCTTTCAGTCCGCAGGCCGATGCTCTATCCACTGAGCCAAACCGGTTTCGGCGGTTTCTTACTATATTTTAAAGAAACTGGTCCCAGCCTTGCCCTGGTGTGCTGTGTGACCTGGGGTGAGTTCCTTTCCCTCTCTGGGCTTTGGTCTCCCTTGAATAAAATGAAGAGAAAGAACTGAAAGATCCGGCAGAAGAGATTTCCTGAGCCAGAGCCTGGGAGACCCAAGACGAGCAATACTCCCAGAATCTAGTTCTGGAGTCCCCTCAGAAAAGAGCACAAATGACTCTTGAGGTGAGAGTAATGCTTCCATGACAGTAGGACCCCCTCCCCCCAAATGGTGGAGAGCTAGCCTCCGTCCCCTTGTCCCCTCAGTCCTGTACAACCTCCCATGCCCTCTATGCTCCTCATCTACTCGCAGGCGTGTGAGACACACGAACCCCAATCGTGCTCCCTTTCCACAGAGCATAAGGCTGCAGGCGCACCGAGGACAGGCCCTGACCTGCCCTGAGAGTGGGGGGTCTGGAAAGTGCGGGAGGGATCTGTGTGAGCAGGGGAGAGGGCAGTGACGCACATCCGTTGGCTGGTTGGCTGGAGCTCAGGGTGAGAGTCGTGGGAGTGGGGAGAGGAGTGAGGATCCTGGCTGCCCTGGCTAAGGAGTCTGTCCTGTGGGTGCTGAGGACCCCGGCGGGGTAAGGGGAGGGGGTGTGCCAGCCGGTGGTCGTTCTCTCCCATTCTAATAAAGCGAATGAATGCGGGGGCCCTGACGGAGACCCAGGGAGTCCCCACAGCTGTGCACACAGGTACCTCCTGACAAAGGGGCCATGGAGCCTTCGTGGGGGAGGGGAGCCGAGCAAGTCCTCCCGGGAAAGAGGGGAAGTGAGAGGGGAGATGAAGCAGGGGAGAGGAAATGAAAGATTAAGTGCATAAAGGCCATAAAGCCCAGGAACGTCCAGGCCGGATGGATTCCAGTTTATAGATACATTTACGTCCAAGGATGCCCAGCCCGGCCTGACGTCCCAGCCAGAGGAGCCACCCAGGGAAGCAGGGAGGACACTAGGCTGGAAGGGACCCCTCTTGCCCCTGTGCTCCTCTCTTGTACTGCCCCCACCCCACTTTACCTACCCCCAACTCCTCGGGCTGGCTGACAGCCCAGCTGGAAGCAATTGTGGGAGCCTCCAGCCTGGAGAGCTGCATCCCACAAAGGGCCCTGGTAAATAGCAGCCCACACCCCAGACAGCCTGCAGCTCCCCCTCCTTGCAGCCCCCTGCCCGGAAATTTAAAACAACTGCTCGACACAGTCTTAAATCCTCCAGGAAGGAGCTGGGGTTGGCAGGCAGGAAGCATGAGGCTGGCCAGGGCCTTGCCTGGAATCCCTCTCTCCCCAACTCCCACCCTGAACTCCCCTGGATTACCACCTGCCCCCCCCCCCCCCCCCAAAAGTCTTGCCACAGGCTTCCCAGCCCCCAGGCTCCCCATGCTGGCGTTCCCTGCAGGGCACTCAGCTGCAGCTTATAGGCATTGCCAGGTAGATTGTGAACAACCACGGGGCCGTCTTGTCCTGGTCGTGTCCCCTGTGTGTACCCAGCACGGGGTCTGCTCCGGAGTAGATACAGAGTGTATGTATGAAGAACAAATAAACGAAGCCACCGTGTGTGACCCTGAGCCATCGCCCTGCTTTTGGGCCTTCGGGTTTCTCGTCTATCAAATGGGCATAACTTTTACCCAGTCTCAGTCCACTGCCCAGCGTGGTGAGGGTTAAGGAGGAACCTTTGGGCAAGCATTTTCGTGAGCTGCATGGCTGATGAGTCACAATGATTTCATTCTTGCCTTCCTGGCCTCAGTTTGCTGGTTTGTAAATTGAGGGCCAGTGTTGTGCTAGCTGGGGTCCCTCACAGCGTTGATAAAGGTCTGGGGGTGCCCGGACTCTCCTAGGCTCTGTGAATGCCAGCTGGCACTTGGGGGAGGGCAGAGGGTAGGGTGTCAGGGAACAAGCCCAGCCTAGGGCTCAGAAGGCCATGCTTTTAGCTCCAGCATGAGCCCCGACTCACTGTCTGACCCTCTCTGGGCCTCAGTTTCCTTTCCTGAGAAATGGGAGTGGGTGGGCACAGTATGCCTGAGCTGACGAAGGGACGTGACCCCGAGGGCAGTGAGGAGCTGTGCCGGGCTCGGAGCAGGTCAGTCCTGTCTCAGAGCTCACTCCCGCAGCAGTGTGGGTTCGGGATGGAGGGCTGGGGAGTTTGGTGTCTGGAGACCTGGGAGGGGGCTGTTGCCTTTGCCCCAGGGGCAGAAGGTAGCCACCCCCAGATCCTTCCTCCTTCTGTGCCCATGCCTGCTCCCAGATCTTTCCTCATTCTGTGCCCCATGCCTGGCTGCCCTGCCTCTTCCCTGTATCTCCAGCCGTTTGTACCCCCTCCCTCAGCCTTCCCTAGCTCCAGCTTTTTAAAACTCACTCATCTTTAACACACAGTGCAGGGACCACCATCCCTCCTCCTCCTCCTCCTCCTCCTCCTCTTCCTCTGCAGGGTCTTCCCAGATTATCTCTGATGCAGTTAATCTTCTCTGCCACTCACTTTCCCAGCTCTGGGGACCTCCATCAGGGGACCAATTGGGATGACTGTGGTGTGTGTGTAATCCATGTGCATGCATGAGTGCTCTCTCCTGGGCTGTGAGCTCCTGAGGGCAGGGGGTGGGGAGGTGCCGCCCATCCCCATATCACCTCCAGCCCTGTCACCCAGCCTGGCCCCGAGGAGGTACTCAGTGCATGCAGGCAGAGTCCACCTGCAGGGTGGGAGACTGGGCTCCAGCCCTAGCGTAACTCCTAAGAGCCGTGTGACCTGGACCCAGGTCCCTCTTGGCCACACAGTACTTATCTCTGTTACTCCTTCTCAAGTCAGGACTCTGAAGGGAGGGCCCATCCCCGCCTCTTCCTTGGCACCTCCCCTCAGCATTCCCTGTCCTGTGCCCTGGATCACCGGATCGACTCCAGTGTGACTCCCAGCAGAACCTGAGCTCACTAAGACCCTCACCTTGGGGACCTCACAGGCCTGCATAAAGAGGCGCTTGTCCACTCCTCAGCCCCCAGAGAGGGAGCAGGGGGATCTCCCTAAACAGTGATGTGCCATCAAGTGCGTGGCCTTGCAAGAGTCCCAACTGCAGTGCAGCCTTGCCTCTGTGTCCCCACCCTCCTGCCCAGCCATCCTCCAGGGGCTACCCCTAAAAGCAGATGGATCTAAAGCCAGCACTGCTCTGCCCCAGGCAAGCCCTGCACGAGTCTCAGCCAGAATCCCCCTCCCGCTCCCTCACCCCCACCCCCACCCCCACAGGCTGGGACAGACCTCAGCCAGCAGGCCTCCCAGCTTTGATCAATACAGGGCAAGCAGCCAAGGCGGCTGCAGGCTCCATCCTCCCAAGAGGCCCCAGCTCAGCCAGGGTCACAGAGGGGAGGGGCTGCAGCCTGGCTCCGGGGCTCTGGGGGGTGGGGCAGGGCAGAGGAGAGCAGGAAAGGCAGGCATCACTCATAGAGTCATTTATTCCTTCACCCACTCACTCTTCCGCTCCCATTGGTTCAGTGCACAGATACTTCGTGAGCACCAGCTATGCACCAGGCCTGTCATCGGCTCTGGGGGCACAGTAAGAACAGCTCCTGTGGAATTGATGTTCTGGGGGAAGGGGTGGGGAGGAGAAATAACACAAAGAAACAAATAAAAATAAGAGGCAGTTTCAGAAAGTGACAAAGATAAAATAGGGTAGGGCGACAGAGAGCTGGGGCCATATTGCACATGGTGGCAGGGATCGCGAGGATACCCACCATGCTGACTTGGATCAAACTCCGGGAAGCAGAGGTGAAGACGGAGGTTTGCCTGCAGGAAGCTCGTTGGGGCACACTCCTGGGCTCGGTGCCCTATGCTGAGTGAGAGACGCAGGGTGGAGTCAAGGGAGAAGTTAGTCAGCGGACCCCCAGGGAGCTCTGGAGCAAATAGCCTCTCACAGTCATCCCAGCTGGCCGCCACAGGGCCAGGCCTCGGGACTGTGGACGCCATTCACCAGCCATTGGGTAGCTGCCTCCGGGAAGGAGCAAGACTTTGGGCGAGCCAGCTATCCTCAGCGGAGCCATTCCCACAGGTCTCCGCTGACAGCTGCTGCCACCAACACCCTCTGCAGCTGAGAGAGGAGGACCTCCGAGGAGGTCCCCTGGGAGGCACCCCTCAGCACCTCCTAGATGTGCTAAGATCAGGAGGGAGAACATTCCAGAGAGAGGGAACAGCAAGCACCAAGTCCCGGAAGCAGAAATGAGCTTAGCCTGACTGAGGCACAGAAAGAAGGCCACTGTGACCAGAGTGTGCAGAGAAGGGAGAGACACCGGGCAGCAGGCAGAGAGGCAGGCAAAGGCCAGCCCAGGGGAACCCGGATCATTAAGAGAGGGATCTGGTAATCGCTTGTTATCATTACTCTGGCTTCTGGGTGGGAAGGGGGATGAGAGGGGAGTGGGGGCTGGGGAAGAGTTGGAAATGGTAGGAGGGGGTCTAGGTGACAGTTGCTGGTGTTTCACTAGGGCAAGGACCACCCTGTCTTAGAGGAGTAAGACTTGAGGGAAGCCCAGAGAGGCTCCAGGTAACTCCTGGCTGTCATGGGAGGTTGTAGAGATGCTTCCAGCATCCCAAGGGAGGTTAAGCCACACGACTTTGATATTCTCGCAACCTGAAGGCCCTGAAGTTTGTGGACTGGGGAAGGAAGCGCAGAGACTCCTGGAGGGAATCCCCTTGCCACAATTGTTGGCTAGTGCTGATGCTGGCCCCGCTGTGCCTGCTGGGGACGAGGCGCTCCCTTCTCCCTGGGACTCTGACCTCCGCTCCTTCTGCCCCCAAGGCCCCCCAAAGGTGAGGACATGGCTCCTGTCTCCACTTCCACCCCATGTCTCCTTACCTTCTGAGTTATCCGTGGGCAAGCCTGGTTCCTTGCCTGCCCATGAATTCATGGCTGTGAAATGCATCTGATTCCAGACGGGCATGGAAAGAAGTCATTTTGTAGGATTTGTGGCAGTACGTTTTCTTCCCAGGCCTGATGCTTGTGGAGGCACAACTGGGCTGCCTGTGTGACCTGGGACCAGTCACTTCTCCTTTCTGGACTTCAGTTGTTCCTTCATAAATGAGGCCGGCCAGCTGGCCAACTGAGCTGGGCCAGCGTACCGTGAGTCCATGGATAGATCTGCCCTTGTTCCTCCTTCAAAGCCTGAGCCAAGGAATGTTCTGTTTCTTGTTCCTCTGACTCCCGGAGTCAGAGAATTCCAGAATGCTGGGGCTTGCAAGGCCTTGAAAAGTCGAACCCACCTCCCCTGCTCCAGGCCACATGCTCTGCTGAACTTTGCTTCAGCGTCACCATCAGTTGACTGTCTACCATCAGAGCTTGTATACCTCCAGACACGGGGAGCTCACTACCTTAGGACAGTTCTATTGCAACGTTCTTCAGCGAAGCACAAAGTTTTTATGATTCTATCCTTCAACAGTATGTATGTATTGAGCCTCCATCAGATGGAGCAAGGCACTCACAGCCGAGTGATGGAGCCAGATCGTCGTTATAAAGGTAGATTACGTGCCCCGAGCACTTACCCTGCCAGTGCTATACTGAGCACTGCACCGACACCATCTCATTTAACATCACAGACGCCTCCGGTTTACAAATAAGCAAATGAGGGTCAGAGAGTATGTGAGACTAGGTCCCAGTAGGAAAAAGATGGCAACTAAATGTTTTTTAAAAATATATTTTATTGATTTTTTACAGAGAGGAAGGGAGAGGAATAGAGAGTTAGAAACATCAATGAGAGAGAAACATCAATCAGCCGCGTCCTGCACACCCCCAACTAGGGATGTGCCCAGAACCAAGGCACATGCCCCCGACAGAAATCGAACCTGGGACATTTCAGTCCGCAGACCTATGCTCTATCCACTGAGCCAAACCGGTTAGGACCTGAAATGGTTTTTTGGAGAGAGTTTAATATGGAACTATTTAGAGAGGTGGGGGAAGGGTTAAAGAAACCTACAAGGGAGCATGGAGACCCCCAAAGTTAGCAACAGTGGGGAGTTGGTACCAGCTTTAGGTCTGAAGGGGAAAGGGTTTCCCTAGCACCCAGTGAAGCTGGGGCTGTAGCAAGGGGGTGGGAGGTGAGGAATTCATACCCTCTTCTCCACTTCCTGTTGGCAGTTCCCATTGGTTGATCCAGAGGAAACCAGGGGCAAGGTTTCCTAGGTGATGTAGTCCACAGAGGTCAGCCTTCTGGGGCACACAAACGGAAGAGCAAGATAAAGAATAGATCGTGGGGAGGGGGTGCGGGCAAACTGAGAATAACCAGCCCAGAGAGTTAAGCAATTTGTCTGAGATCTCAAAGTCAGGAAGGTATGGAACCATAGAAATAAAGACATAATGATCAGCATGCTGTTTTAAAGTTTTAAAAACAGGAAGACGCGAGTTGTGGGAGGGATTGGAAGGTCCTGGAGGATAGGCAGAAGCAGGAAAGAGAAAGGGAAAGTCATTCCAGAGCATCTTATGCAGAGGCTAGACATGTGCAAGAGCTAGAGAGTGCTAGAAAGATTCCAGAAACCTCTGATGGGCGGCTGGAGAGGGAGCTCAGAAGTGTTGCTATTGGAACAAGATAAAGCCATTACTCATTAATTTATTTAAAAGATATATTGATGGCACATCTTCTCTCTGCCAGGACTGTGCTAGGAGTTGGGATCGCAGAGGTGAAAATGTAGTCGTGGTCCTGACTTCACAGAGCTTACAGTCTAGTGGGGGAAGGGTAGAAGAAGCACAGAGCTTACAGTCTAGTGGGGGAAGGGTAGAAGAAGCCAAACAATGAATCAATGACGACTGGGATCAGTGCTCTGAAGAAAAAGCTGATTTTCTCCTGTAAACAATGTAGAGACATTGAGAAATACTGGTGGTTTAAACTTTTTAATGGTTGTTGTTGTTGTTTTTAATTGAGGCATCGCTTACAAATAGTAGACTGTCCAACTCCTAAGTGCACCTTTTAGTAAATCATAACCACACTCAGATGAAGATTCAGAAGGCTCTTTCGGGTGCCCTCCCAGCCATCCCCTCTATAGAGTAATCACTATTTTGATCTCTATCATTCATTCTGTCTGTTTTTGAACTCCATATAACTGGCAATGTTATAGTATGTACTTGTTTGTGCCTGGCCTTCTTTTTTTAAATACCTTTTTACTGATGTCAGTGAGGAAGGGGAAGGGAGAGAGAGCTAGAAATGATGAGAGAGAATCATTGATCAGCTGCCTCCTACATGCCCCACCCTGGGGATCGAGCCTGCACCCCAGGCATGTGCCCTGAATTGAACTGTGACCTCTAGGTCCATAGGTTGATGCTTAACCATTGAGCCATGCCAGCTGGGCATATGCCTGGCTTTTTCTGTCCAACATTATGCCCAAGAGATTAATTTGTATTGCCTCAAATAGCAGTTGTCTACTCCTGCTATTGGCTATACAATATCCCATTGCATACATATGTGCTATATTTCATTTATACATTTTACTATTAATGAACATTTGGGTTGTTTCCCAATTTTTTACTATTACAAATAATGCTGCTGTGAACATTCCTGTACATTTCTTCTGTTGAGCATATGCACACTCATTTTTGTTGGGTATATATTTAGGAGTGGAATTCCTGAGGCACAGGATATACATTTATGTTTTGCTTTGGTAAATACTGCCAGTTTTCCAAGGCATTGTATCAGTGTACACGCTTACTAACAACCTATGAGAGCTCCAGTTGCTCCACATCTTTGTAAACACTTGAAAATGTGCATCTTTTCCACTTTAGCCATTCTGCCAGGTGTAGAACAGTATCTCCTTGTGATTTAGATGTACAATTCACTAATGACTAGTAATGTGGAGCACCTTTTTGTATGTTTATTAGCGATTTGTGAGATGTCTGTTCAAGTCTCTTGCCTATTTTTAAATACTTATTGGGGGGGCGTGGAGAGAGAGAGAGAGAATTGTTGCTTCATTTAGTTATGCATTCACTGCCTGCTGCTGCTTCTTTTCTTTTTTTTTAATATATTTTTATTTATTTTTTACAGAGAGGAAGGGAGAGGAATAGAGAGTTAGAAACATTGATGAGAGACATCCATCAGCCGCCTCCTGCACGCCCTCTACTGGGGACGTGCCCACAACCAGTATACATGCCCTTGACCAGAATCGAACCTGGGACCTTTCAGTCCGCAGGCCGACACTCTATCCACTGAACCAAACCGGTTTCGGCTCTGCCTGCTTCTTATACGTGCTCTGATGAGAGATCAAACTTGAAAACTTGGCCTCACAGGGATGACACCCTAACCATCTGAGCTACCCGGCTGGGCTCTTGGTTTTTTAAAAAGAGCGGTTGTCTGTTTTTGCATTCTTGATGTATAAGAGTTCTTTAAATATCCTAAGTATGAATTTTTTGTTGGATATATGGTTTGCAAATATTTTTCCCCAATCTGTGGCTTACCTTTTCATTCTGGGAAAGGAAGCGCAGAGACTAAGAACAGAAGTTCTTAGTTTTAACAACATTCGTTTTCTTTATCTTTTCAACCCTCTCCTTTATGGTTTTTTTTTTGTGTGTGTGTGTTTTTGTTTTGTTTTGGTTGTATGTTTAAACAATCTCTTCCCACCTCGAGGCCATAAGAAATCTTCTTATGTTTTTGTCTAGAAACTTTGTTTTATCTTTCACTTTGAGATTATCATCCATGTTGAGTTAGCATTAGTATGTAGTCTGCAGTAGAAATCAAGGTTCATCCACCCACCTCCTCCCATCCAAATTTCCAGCACCCAATTTTTGAAAATACCCTTTCCTTCCACTGTATTGTAGTGTCCCTTTTCTCATAAATCAAGTGACCATACGTGTCCAAGTCTATTTCTGGGTTCTCTGTCCTGTTTCATTGGTCTACTTGTCTAATCTGTGCCAATGCTATGAAGTCTTATTAAAATTCTTATAACTGGTTTTTATACATGGTAGTGTAAGTTCTCAAGGTTTGTTCTCCAACATTCTACTATCGGCCTAGATTCTTAGCATTTTTCACACACATTTTAGAATCAGATGTCAACTTGAAGAAAGCTGTGGTGTCAGGAGCTGGGCAGAGGGCTCAGACTCACACCTCCGAGGGACAGTCACACCATCCCCCTGCGGAGCTCCTGGCAGGAATGCAGGTGCCCCCCTTTTCACAGGGACCCCTGAAGAGTGCAACTCACTCCGTAAATGGATATTCTACTAGAAGCATGCGGGCAGGGTGATGGCCAACTATCTTACTCTACCTGTCCGACACTCATTCTTCTTCCTTGGGGACAAAGCCCACCTTTCCTTTCAGAGATTCATTCTGTCTCACTCTTGGCTTCATTGAGGCTGACTGCAGGCTGCCTGGCTGATCAGAGCACTCGGTGGCACAGCGATTGGTCCTCAGGTGGTCATGTGCTCGATAGCAGGCCAATAAGAGGGAAACCTGGACTCCTGGGAGAGCCACCAGGAGAGAACTGCGGCTTCTTTCTGGTGCCTGCCAAGCCAGCAGAACGTGCGCCTGGAACTGTCAGTGGCTCTCTTTCAGCCTCTCTAGGGGCAGAGCCTGTCTGAGAATGAAGCCAGCACCCACGAAGGGAGGGCCAGTACTTAGAAACTCATATCTAATGTGGTGTTTGAGGGCCCAGACCTCCTCCAGCCTGAAGCCAGCGCTACCCTGGGCTTTTGCCGGACACGAGCCAAAAAATTCCCTGATTTCCTTAAGCCACTTGGAGTTAAGATTCTGTCCGTCCCAGATGAAGTCACGAGGTGTGGAGATCTTTTTCTGTCTCAAAAATCACCTCGGGAAAAAGCAACGTTAACAAACTGGTGACAGTGAGGGTCACCACAGAGAGTCCTTGGGTGCTTTGGGGAACAGGGCTGGGCAGAAGACCCACTTTGTCCATATGTCTTAGTAAGTTTTCTGACTATTGGAATGTATTCTCTGCTGAAAAATTCAATCATGTACATACCAACCATGTGACTGATTTAAAGGACAATAGAAACAGTTTGCTTACAGACCTAAACAGATTTATTTATTTTCTAATTATATTATGTCATTTTAAAGAACTTGAAAAAAAATACCAAAATATTGTAAAGAAGAAAAGCTAAAGCATTTGTAACTCCGCGGTGGTTGGCGTTTTAGGATATTCCTTTCTTGGCCCTGGCCGGTGTGGCTCTATTGGTTGAGCACTGTCCATGCAATAAGAGGTGGCAGGTTTGGTTCCTGGTCAGGGCACATGCCTGGGTTGCAGGCTCCATCCCCAGTGGTGGGGCGTGCAGGAGGCAGCAGATCAATGTTTCCCTCTCATCACTGATGTTTCTATGTCCCTGTCCCTCTCCCTCTCCCTTGTTCTTCCTCTCTGAAATCAATAAAAATATTTTTCAAAAGAATATTTCTTTTGGTCTTTAATTACTTTTCATGTTTTTTTGTTGTTTTTTTGTCGTTGTTCTGTCGGATTTAATCCCTAGAGCAACCCTCTGATGTAAGTATCAGCAGCCTCCCATTTTACAGAGGATAAAAACTGATTCTTATAAAGGAAAAGTGACTTGCTCAAATTTAGAGCTTCTAACAAATGTATACATAACACACAGGCACACACATCATACACACAGAATTTGAAAAAAATGGTTTCATAGTCTATAAGTAAGTTTGCATTCTTATCTTTTTCACTTAAAATTACACCTTAAACATTCCCCATGGCATTCTCTATTTCTTTTTTTAAATTTTTTTTAAAAAAATGTATTTTATTGATTTTTTACAGAGAGGAAGTCAGAGAGACAGAAAATCAGAAACATCGATGAGAGAAAGACATCAACCAGCCGCCTCCTGCACACCCCACAGTGGAGATGTGCCCGTAAGCAAGGTACTTGCCCCCGACCGGAATTGAACCCGGGACCCTTCAGTCCGCAAGCCGACGCTCTATCCACTGAGCCAAACCAGTCTCGGCACACTATTTCTTTAAATCATGACTGTTGATCGCTGCAAAATAGTCTCTGACATGACCGAAGCCTTATTAAGTTATCTAATCATAACCTATGGCGCTTACAACTATTTCTTATTAATTTTGTTGTGATAAACTCGCTTGTATGTGAATGGTCGCTTCTCTGGTTATTGGTTCAGGGTAAGCCACAGAAGCAGATTTACTGGCTCAAAAAGCCTGCACCCTCCTGGCACAGTTTGCCACCCTGTCCTCCAGGAGAGCTGTTCCCAGGTACAGTCCCCGCAGCATCTGGGAGCGTGCCCTGGCCAAGCATCCTCACCAGCACTGGTCCCTATTTTTTCCACTCTTCTGCCCACATAGCCCCCCTTTCCATAACATAATGAGTGTCCACATTTGACCTTATCCTTCTTAAACAGAATATGAAAGGTTTCAGATACAGACAGGCCAACAGGCTTCAGAATTTTTTGTTATTTTTGTCTTTATCACTTGCAGTTTGGTCATGAGGCTTTATGATAAGTTGGAAATAGAAGACTCTTTCTTGGTAAAGAAAATCCAAACATGATTAAACAAATGGAAGAAGTAATTGGGAATAGAGGGGACAATGAAGAGAATGAGGTACTAGCAAAGTGCATGCACAAGGACGTACAAAACTAACCTAAAATTCCAAGATTTTAACATAAATGATGAAATCATAAAATTGCTGGAGGAGAGCATTGATGAATTACTTTGTAACCTAGGAATGGGCAAAGATTTTCAGGCATAACATTAACCTAGAAGCTGTTTTTTAAAAAATATATATGTTATTGATTTTTTGCAAAGAGAAAGCTGTTTAAAAAAGAAGATATATCGGGGAACATAAAAAACTTCAGGAGGCGTGGGGTTGAGGGGAGGATGAAGAGGGTAAAGGGGGTCAAACCTGGTGATGGAATGAAAGAGGCTTTGAGTACTGAGCACACAATGCAACACACAGATGATATATTATTGGATTATACACCTGAAATTTATATAATGTTATTAACTAATGTTACCCCCAATAAATTTAATTATTTTTAAAAAGAGTCAAGACCAAAAAGGAGAGAAAAAATGAAATATGTTTAGGATATGGAAAAATATAAAACAAAGGAATTGGGTTTCCTAGATTATATAAAAATAGTTAAATTTTTGCCCTGACTGGTTTGGCTAGTGGATAGAGTGTCGGCCTGTGGACTGAAGGATCCCGGGTTCGATTCTGGTCAAGGGCACCTTGGTTGCGGGCACATCCCCAGTAAGGGGTGTGCAGGAGGCAGCTTATGGATGTTTCTCTCTCATCAGTGTTTCTAGCTCTCTATCCCTCTCCCTTCCTCTCTGTGAAAAATCAATAAAATATATTTTTTAAAAAATTTAAAAATAGTTAAATTTTCAAATGTCAAAACTAATAAACTAATAAATTTTCAAATGTCAAAACTTTTGTAAACAAAGTAAAAAGATAATTAATATTATTAAGATATACCGTAAGAGCCCTAACTGGTGTGGTTCAGTGGATAGAGCACCAGCCTGTGGACTGAAGGGTCCCGGGTTCTATTCTGGTCAAGGGCATGTACCTTGGTTGTGGGCACATCCCCAGTAGGGGGTGTGCAGGAGGCAGCTGATCGATCTTTCTCTCTCATCGATGTTTCTAACTCTCTATCCCTCTCCCTTCCTCTCTGTAAAAAAATCAATGAAATATATTTTTAAAAAAAGTTAACTGCTCTTAAAAAAAAAAAAGATATACAGTAAGGTCTCACTTAACATTGTTGATAGGTTCTTGGAAAAAGCACCTGCAAGAGAAATGACGCGTGGCTCAGTGATGAGGTGTTGACCTATGAAGCAAAAGGTAATGGTTTGATTCCTGGTCAAGGCAATGCCCGGGTTACAGGCTCAATCCCCAGTGTAGGGGGTGCAGGAGGCACTGATCAATGATTCTCTTTCATCATTGATGTTTCTAACTCTCTCCCTCTCCCTTCCTCTCTGATACCAATAAAAAAGTTTTAAAAAAATAAAAAAGAGAAACGACACATAAGAAAACCAATTTTATCATAAGCTAATTGCAATAAATAAGAGTTAAGTTCCTACGGCATATTTCTAGTCACAAAACATCACCAAACATCTGAATGATGACCCAATGCGTCTCCAATATGAAGCATTGAAATAAATGTGAGCCGTGCAAACATTTACTAGTAAGAAAGATGAGTGAAGAGAAGTAAGATGACTTTCCAGCCAGGTTATTCCAGTTCAGGGTCACAGGTGGCCAGTGCCTGTAGGGGCAGCCCAGGTGCAAGGCAGGAACTCACCCTGGACAGAATGCCCTTCCATCACAGAGTCACTCACACCTGTCCACACTCACTGGGGCTGGGATAACCAAGACACACGGATTCATCCAACATGCTCATCTTTGGGGTGTGGGAGAAACTGGAGTACCTGGAGAAAAAAAACACGCAGATGTGAGAATGCACCGGCTTCACCCAGACAGTGGCCCTGGCTGGGGATCGATATCTTTTTCTTCTCATCAATGTTATAACAAAACAAGTGAAATAATGTTATTTGAGGACCAGCTGTGTATACATTTATATACATACTAGAGGCTGGTGCACGAATTTGTGCATGGGTGGGGTGCCTTGGCCTGGCCAGCAATCGGGGCCTATCAGGGCCATCTCGCCCAGTCCCGATCGGGGCCGATTGGGGTCAGTGGGCGGGGGGGTTGGGGAGAAAGGATCCTGGGAGGTTGGCTGCGGGAACACACTGACCACCAGGGGGCAGCTCCTGCATTGAGTGTCTGCTCCTGGTGGTCAGTGTGAACCATAGCGACTGGTCAACCAGTTGTTTAGTCATTCAGTTGTTTGGTTAATAAGGCTTTTATATATATAGATATAGTATATATGAAAGCCTAAGCGACCATTAGGACCAGTCGACCAAACCACTGGTTGACTGGTGGCTATGACCTGCACTGACCACCAGGGGGCAGATGCTCAACATAGGAGCTGCCTCCTGGTGGTCAGTCTGCTCCCACAGCCAACCTCCTGAGGTCCCTTCTCGCAGCCAGCCAGGTGTTCAGTGAGCTCCCACAGCCAACCTCCTGCAGCTGGCCAACCTCCCCCCGTCCCTTCCCTGACGGCCAGCTCTGATTGGCCCTGATTGCTGGCCAGGCCAAGGGACCCCACCTGTGCACGAATTTGTGCACTGGGCCTCTAGTTATAATTATAATTATGTATACTATTATAACATATAATAGTATATAAATTATATATACTATATATAGTATATATTATAATTTATTTATAAACAAAAATCAAATTTCATTAAAATGTAAATAATTTTTATAAATTAACTAGAGGCCCATTGCATGAAATTTATGCAAGAGTAGGTCCTTGCAGCCCAGCTTCATCTGAAAAGTCGTCCAGTCGCCATTCCACAGTTCAGCCATTTGGTCAATTTGCATATTATACTTTTATTATTATAGATAAGACTGATAGACATAAAAGTGGATAAAGGATATGAACAAGCTGTTTGCATAAAAAACAATACAAATGGTCAATAAACACAATAAAGATAAGCAACCTTGCCCAGCCGCTGTGTCTCAGTGGTTGAGCATTGACCTATGAACCAGGAGATCACAGTTCAGTCACGGTTCGATACCACTCGTGGCACATGCCCAGGTTGTGGGCTCGATCTCCAGTGAGGGATGTGTGAAAGGCAGCCTATCAATGATTCTCATCACTGATGTTTCTATCTCTCCCTCTCCCTTCCTCTCTGAAACCAATAAAAATATATTTTAAAAAAAGATAAGCAACCCTGCTTATAATTAAACTAATTAATGCAAATTAAAATAATGAAATACTGGAACGTTTACACACACATAGTGACTGTAGAAATGGGCACAACAATTTTGGAGGCTACCCTGTTCGCCCATGCTCTGCAATAGTTCGAAGCTATTACAAGAATGGGGTGTGCCTTTATGTAATATGAAAGATATCCAGGATACATTGTTCAGAGAAGAAAAAAAAAAAGTGAGCTCCAGAATAGTATATAGAACATGCATTCATTTGTTAGAAGAGGAAATACACATACATGTGTTGAGAAGTATGCAGAAAGTATTTGGAGGAATACACAAGAAATTGTTACCTATAAGTTATTAAGGTTTAGGTGAGAGGAAAGGATAGTGGAGGGCTTTTACTTTTCACTTTTTTGGTACGATTTGAGCTTTTTTAAAAGAAATCACATATGTTTTATTTAAAACATATAAAACATGCATACATGAGTGCTATTTCCCAAATGAAATCTCCTTTTCCTGTAGGATCCAGTACAAACTTCCTAGCTACCTCCTGCCATTACCTTTCACTGTGTCCGCTAAAGCACCCTCGCTGTTTCACACCTCTGTTTCAATGAGCTCACTCCTTGCTTCTTGGTCTCTATTTCCCCATCATCTGCCTGGAAACTCCTCTTGGAGCTTCAAGACCCACAAGAGCCCTTTCTCCTCTGGGCTGTCTTTCCTGATTGCCCAGGACAAAGTGCTCCCTCCCTTGAGATACATTACATATCTCTCAGGCTTAGCCCCTGTGCAGGTCTATTAAACTTTTCATCTGTGTCTGCCAGCTTTATTGGACGTGGGGGGCACAGGTACCCAATATCTAAGCATAGTTGATGCTGATAGATGAAAAAAGGCGCACCACTGTCTCTGGTCACCAGTTTATCTTTAGTTGCCATTCTCTCCTTGCCTTTCCTTCATGGTTCCCTAAAAGTGACAGCTGGTCAATGATCATCAGTACTCTCTCTACTGAGGAAAGCTGGCCCACTAGGCATGGATGTAAGCATGCATGTGCCTCCCCCCGCCCCCCCCCTTCATAGGCACACATTTGTATGTTTCACTTATCGTGTGATTCCATCCTGTGCCCATAAATTCATGAAGCCTATCCAGGGTCAAGATATTGGTCTAAGCCAGTATTTTCAACCTTTTTCGTCTCACAGCTAATAAACTAATTGCTAAAATTCTGTGGCACACACCCCAAAACTTTTTGTTTGTTTGTTTGTTTTTGTTGATCTGACAAAAAGAAAAAAAAAAGGTATTTCAATTCATTCTCACCGAATTGCTATTGTTGTGTTGGCTGTCGTCCTTTTTTTTTTTTTAATTTGACAATCTAAGGCAAAAGAGGTCAGTGCCCCTGCCTAAATAGTCAGGCATTGCATGTCTTGAACATTCTTGTGGCGCACTGGTTGAAAATTGCTGATCTAAGCTGGCCCACTTTCAGATGCTCTACCTTGACAACCCCCTTGTAGCCGAAATGCACGACCATCCAGGGTTGTGGAAGAGATCCAGGTATGTCCTGCTGTTCCTAGTCACAAGGATGAATGGGAGAGTAGTGGACCCTCTTCCCTTGGATGTCCAGTTGTTCTCTAAGATTCAGGGAGGACAATGTGCAGGGAGGCCACACCCAAGGAAGCCGTGCCTCAGCTATCCCTTTTCCCAAAGGACCTTTAGGAAATGCTGCAGGAAAACATTCCATTTGCTCCACAGCTGGGTTTGAGTTGTCTCTCTAGGATGTCATGTGCTGCATCCACTCACACTTATTTCTTTTTTTTTGGCGTAAGCAACAGAAAGAGACTATAGCCACTGTGAGCCCACTGGAAGGCTGGGACGTGGCTTGCAGAACTGAAGGAAAAGCTGGACCAAGAGGCCCTGGCTGGGCTACTGAGGGGACAGTTCTGGAAGTCCAGGCGGCGGGAACCAGCAGACAGCCTTTCGAGGCCGCGCCCCCCATCTCTTGTGCCTTGCTTTGAGTCCTCTCAGCCTCCCATCTGCGACCACTGCGGTCTTTCCTGCACAGGTCTTGACCCAATTTGCCCTGACAGTGCTTCATCTCACAGTGCGATGTGCTGCAGCCTCTCACTTCCTGCCCCACGCTTCTCTGATGCTGCTCTCTGAGTTGCCTAAGGAAGCCTGCTGGGCACACATGCAGGGGCAACCCAGGGATGCATGGGTGAATCCCCTACCCAGCGGGTCAGGAGCCAGTGGACACAGGCCTCTCCCTTCAACCCTCCTGCAGACTGTTCTGAGACCCTGGTCTACTCCTCAGAAGGTTCCAGCATGGACATGACATACTTTCGGTTAGAATTCTCCTCCCGGTTCCTCTCTCCTGTCCCCCGGAACCACTTTCTGCTTCTTGAACACAGGCTCTGGCTCGGAATCTAAGTGCAGGGGAGCCCAGACTCAGACAAAACCTCATCTTGGGGATAATGGAATACTTTGAGACAAATCAAGGATCAGATTCCAGGAAAAGCATTTACTTGTCCAGGCTTGGATCACGCTCCACCCTTTGGCCCAGAGTCCCCCAAGACTCTGTCCAGTGCTGGAGCGAGAGCTCCCCAAAGCTAATCAAGATGTTTAGCAGAAAAAATGCACCCCGTACCGTTCAGCAGGTCTCCTGTTCATTCCCCACTCAAGCCTACTTCTGGCATTGCCTTTCTCAGGACATGGCACCACCGTCCTCCCAGATGCCCACGCCTGAACCCTGGGAGGGAGCCCCATCCCCTCTCTTCTCCACCACAGCCAGTGGTCACGCAGCCTGACAACTCTGCCTCCTTAGTATTTCTTGACTTTCTCTTACTCTACACCTCAGCACAATTGTCCCATCATCTCTCCCCTTATGCATCAACTTTCCAACTGACCTCTCTGAGCATGCTCTCTCTCTTTCTCCCATATTGTTTTTCGCAACTAGACGGTTTTTCATAAGATGCAGATGTGAATAAATCACTTGGCTGCTTGAAACTCTTGATCAGCTCCCCACTGCCCTCAGATGAAACTTTTGATGACATCATCTTGTCATGACCTGGCCCTACTGGCCTGTCCCTTGTCAGCCCTTGCACACAGCTTCCTTGGCAGCCAGGCGGAACTAAGGCCATTCCCTCTTCCCTGGAATGCTCTTCTGCAATAGTTAGCATGCTTTCAGCTGCAAGAAATATAACATCCTGACTCAAACCTGCTTGAACACTCAGGAAATACATGATCTCACCTGATGGAGAGGCAAGATGGACCCCAGGCGTTACATCATCAACACTCAAAAATGCTGAGGAACCAGCTTTCTTCCTCTTTTCTTCTGCATCCTTGAGATCAGCTTCACTGTAAAGCTGAATCTTCTCCAGTTGGAAGAAGATGGCAGTAGACTCCAACTTCATTCCTAGACACAAACATATCCACAGGAATAAAAAAAGGCCGTGTCTACTGTCTTTATCAGGCACTCAAAAACTTTTCTCTGAAACCCCCTTACCACACATGGGCTGGAACTGGGCACACGCCCATTGCTGAACCAGTCACTAGCAACAAAAATGGGATTATGATTGGTCTTGTCATGACGACAACACCTGCTCTCTTCCTTTTTCTGGCTAATTGATTTCAAAACTCAACTCAAGTGTTATCTCCTCTGGAAAGTTACCAGAGAAACAACCCTCCTCATCCTAGCTGGTTTGGCTCAGTGGATAGAGCATTGGCCTATGGACTGAAGGGTCCCGAGTTTGATTCCGGTCAAGGACGCATGCCCAGGTTGCAGGCTCGATCCCCAGTGGAGGGCATGTAGGAGGCAGCTGATCAATGATTCTCTCTCATCATTGATGATATTTCATCTCTCTGTCTCTACCTCTCCCTTCCTCTCTGAAATCAATTTTAAAAATTAAAAAAGAAAAAAAACAACCTTCCTTTTATGTGTCTATCTGCCCCCACCACCTCCACCACCTCTCCTGCCCCTGGAATGTAAGTTCTTTACATCAAGAAGCTTGTTCTTATTTACTCTGTGTGCCCAGTACCTAGCTCAGAGCTGGCACAGGAGAAACTCAATTAACTTATCAAATATTTCTGATTTTTTAAAAAAACTCTCTATTCTTATTTTAAAGAAAATAGTATTTTTTAAATCTTTATTGTTGATAGTATTACATATGTCTCTCTTTACCCGTGGTCCCCCACCCCCCACCCCAGGCCCATTACCCTCCTTCAACCTGATCCTTCCCCACCCCAGGCCTTCACTACCCTATGGTATGTGTCTATAGGTAATGCATACATTCATATAAGATCTTTGGTTAATCTTTTCCTACCCTCTCACCCCTTTCCCTCCGAGATTCATCAGTCTGTTCCATGTTTCCATGCCTCTGATTCTATTTTATTCATCAGTTTATTTTGTTCATTACATTTCTTGTTTGTTTATTTTGACTTTTAGATTCCATTTTTGATAGATGTGTATTTGTTGCCATTTTATTGTCTATATTATTTATCTTTTCTCCTTTTCCTCTTCCTCCTTCCTCCCTCCTCCTCTTCCTCTATCTTCTTTCTTCTTCTCCTTCTTCTTCTTTCTCTTCCTCTTCCTCTTCCTCTTCTTCCTTTCTTGAAGAATACCCTTCAATATTTCATGTAATACTAGTTTGGTAGTGATGAACTCCTTTAGCTTTTTCTTATCTATGGAGCTCTTTATCTGACCTTCAATTCTGAATGATAGCTTTGCTGAATAGAGTAATCTTGGTTGTAGGCTCTTGCTATTCATCACTTGGAGTATTTCTTGCCACTCCCTTCTGGCCTGCAAAGTTTCTGTTGAGAAATTAGTGACAATCGTATGGGTACTCCCTCGAAGGTAACTAACTGCTTTTCTTTTGCTGCTTTTAAGATTCTCTCTTTGTCTTTAACCATTGGCATTTTAATTATGATGTGTCTTGGTGTGGGCCTCTTTGGGTTCCTATTGTTTGGGGCTCTCTGTGTTTCCTGGACTTGTAAGTCTACAGTGGTACCTCGAGATACGAGTGCCCTAACATACGAGATTTTTGAGATACGAGCAGTTGAGCGAGCGATTTTTGCTTTGAAATACGAGCAACAGTTGAGATACGAGTAATCGCATGGATCGGCCGGCTGCACAAGACCTACCAGTTTACCTTGACTCCAGCGTCTCATAGTTTCCCATGCCTCAAGGTTACGGAACGAATTAAACTTGTATCTCGAGGTACCACTGTATTTCTTTCACGAGGCAGGGGAAGTTTTCTGTCAAATAAGTTTTTAATATCTTGCTCTCTCTCGTATCCTTCTGGCACCCCCATAATGCAAACGTTGGTTTGCTTAAAGTTGTCCCAGAAGCTCCTTACACTGTCTTCAAGTTTTTGGATTATTTTTTCTCTTAGCTCTTCTGATTGGGTATTTTTTGTTTATCATATACCAAATTGTTGATTTGATTCTCAGAATTCTCTTCTCTATTGTTTAATCCTTATAAGTTATTCTTTATTTTAGTTGTGCATGCTTAATTTCTGACTGATCCTTTTTTATGTCTTTGACATTCTCACTAAGATCCTTGAAAGTCTCACTAAGTTCCTTGAAGTTCTCATTAAGATACTTGAGTAACCTTAAAAATCATTGTTTTGAACTCTGTATCCATTAGCTTGCTTGCTTCCATTTCTTTCATTTGTAACAGGTTTCTTTGTCTCCGCATTTTGGCTGCTTCCCTGTGTTTCCTTCTATGTATTAGGTAGAACTGTTCTGTTTCCTGGGGTTGGTAGAGTGGCCTTGTGCAATAGGTATCCTGCGGGGCCTATGGGCTCAGCCTCCCCAGTCACCTGAGCTGGGCACTCTAGGTTCACCCCTGTGTGGGCTGTGTGCACAGTCTTGTTGTAGTTGAATCTTAATTGGCATCACTGGGAGGAATTGGCTTCCAGGCAAATTGGCTGTGAGACCAGCTGCCTCTACAATGGAAGAGCTGCTATGCAGGAGACACCCCAATGGAGAGGATTTGCTTCAGTGGAGCTTTGATGCTCACTGAGTCTGCCCCTTGAGTGTCACTTGTGGATGCTTAGAGTGGTAATCTGACATGGCCTGAAGCTGTACACTGGGTGCACTGGCTCTGGGGCCTCCTCAGAGGTGCAAAGTCAGCCACTGCCTGGGGCCCAGCAGGAACTGCAGAGAGGTCTGCAGATGACTGCCATTTGTAGTGGGTTAGAAAGTGCCAAAGTGACACCCAAAGTGAGGCAGGGCAGGCTGGTTCTAGTGGGCCTCTTATTGATATGTTTGGAGTACCGTGACTCCCGCTGCTGCTGGTCTAAGAGATTTTAGCAAAGTCTGAAG
>JAAGEH010000030.1:15293257-15310355 GCA_011751065.1 Lasiurus cinereus
AGCCGGCGCGGGAGGAGTTCCAGGGCGATGGGGCCGCGGCCGGGGCTGACGCTTTGACAGCTGGAAAGAGCGCGGAGCCAGCGCCTGGGGGGGCGGGAGGGGAGCGCGGCGAGGAGAGCGCGAGCGAGCGAGCGAGCGAGCGGGCGCCGGGGAGGGGGCCGGGAGCGAGGGGCAGCTCGGGAGCAGCCGGAGCGGTAGCGGCAGCGGCGGCGGCGGCGGCGAGGCTCGGCGCCCTCTTCTCTGCAAACCATGTTTGCCAAAGGCAAAGGCTCGGCGGTGCCCTCGGACGGGCAGGCTCGGGAAAAGTAAGCCCTACGTTCCAAGTGGCCGCCGGGCTGCGGGCGGGCGGCCGGGCGGGCGGGCGGTGGGAAGCAGGTGGGCGGTGGGGGCGCTGCGCCCCGGGCCCCGGCGCCGCCTGCCTGGCCCCCGTCCCCGAGGCCGCGGCGGGCGGCGTGGGAGAGCCCATTGTTGGGAGCCGGCTGAGGCCGGGGCGTCGGGGAAGGGGCGGCGGGAGGCGCCGCCGGGGGAGGGGGCACTCGGCGGCCGCGGGGCGTGCCGGGCCTCGGGGTGGGCGAGGTCCCGCGAGCGAGCCGGGTCGGCCGCCCCACTCGGGGCGCTCGCGCCGCGGCGGCCGCACTTTGCCCACCGGGCGCGGGCAGGGGGCGCGTGGCTCCCGCAGCCCCGAAGGCTCCTTTTGTCCGCCCGCGGCGTGAGGAGTGCGTGCCGGGGGCTTTGTTCGGCCGGGAGCGCTCTCCCTTCGCTGCCCTCGGCCGCGCCGCTGCCCCCGTGCCCTCCCGGGCGCCGGGCTGGGCAGGGACGGCGGCGCCGCTCTGGCCCGCGGCTTGGGGGACAGTTGTTTTGCGGGGGGGAGGTAGTGAGGGCGGCGCTTCGCTGCCCACTCCGGAGCTCCCCCGGCCCCCGGGAGTCCAGCACCGAGTCCCCGGACCCAGTCCCCGGGTCGCTAGGAGAGTATCGTGAAGAGGAGGGAAGCTAGGGGGATCGGGTGGTTTTCGAGTTGGCGAGACTTAAGTGGGTTTGGCCCCGACGAGACGCCACTTGGAAGTTCAAGTTTGGGGGCTACTCTCCAGGTCCCCACGGTTTGAGGGGACGCGTCCCGGACACCCAGCGCCTCACTGCTTCCACCCGGGGCTCCTCCAGGCAGGGCCGAGCTGGCTGCTCACCGCTCTGGTCCGGGCCACAATGGGACCGCGCAGGCAGGGCTGGAAGCCGGCTGTGGCCAGGGTCCGGGAGCCACTGCCCCGTGTGATCTGACACCTTCCTCTCTCTCTGTGCCCCCTGCCTCCTCCTCTCCAGGTTAGCTTTATACGTCTACGAATATTTACTGCACGTAGGAGCACAGAAATCTGCACAGACCTTCTTGTCAGAGGTGAGTGGAACTTACCCCCCTCATCCTCCAATTTCTCCGACACCCCATTCTTCCCCACTATTCTTAGAGCCTTTGTTTTCAGGAGCAGCCACTGTGGCCACCATTTTGAATTTTTATCACCTTTTGGCATTTATTGTTAGTTGGTCCTCTCAGCCTTTTGGCTCCAGGAAGCCCCCAGCGCACCCCCTTCCCTCTCTGCTCTTCTAAGCTGCCTCTGCTCTCTCCTTTCCAGATTCGATGGGAAAAAAACATCACGTTGGGCGAACCACCTGGGTTTTTGCATTCGTGGTGGTGGTAAGTTTGTATGATAGTTTTGTGTGTGTTTGTTTTGTCTGAGTCTCTGGTCCCAGTGAACAAAGACGGGAGCCAGGAGCAGACCCCACCAAGCCGGCCCCTCCGCCTTGCACAGAGCAAGCAGGGCACTCAGACCCGGGGGGACCCTGTGAACAGGGCAGAAAGAGGCTGGTGCCCAAAGTTTTTGCCTCCTCTTTCCCCTCCTGTTGAGAGCCTACTAAATCATGCCTGGTGTTTGGATAGAAACTCCTTACTTTTCCATCTCACTCCCGGCCACTAGGCAGGCTCGAAAAAACCTTGAAGGATTTTTGTCAATTCTGCATGCTGCTTTCATTAGAGGGAGTGGGGGTGGGGCGGGGTGGAGGGGGATACCAGGTCTGTTTTACAACTGGCCTATCCTTTCTTTTACTATGAACTCAAAACCGAGAGAGAGAGAGAGAGAGAGAGAGAGAGAGAGAGAGAGAGAGAGGTGTGTGTGTGTGTGTGTGTGTGTGTGTGTGTATGGGGAGGGGAGGGGAGACACTATTGCGGCCTTTCCAGGCACCCTGAGAAAAAGCAAGAAGGGGCTGCAACTTCCTTTAAAGATACTGATTCAGACTGACTGGACCTTCCTCTCCTCTGTGAGCTGCCCCCCTCCCAGCATCCCTAAAACCACAAAGTTTCATTTTACTGAAAACCTTAACTTGTCGCTGTTGACCTCACAGAGCACCCTTATCTGTGACCCTCCCCCAAGCCCCTGGGTCCTGCTGGTGTGGGACCACCCCAGTCTGGTCTTGGTTTGCCTGCAGGCTGCAGGGAGGCTTAAGGGGTCAGGGGGGAGCCAATTGGGAGCCAGTTGCTGTGCAGGAAGACCTGGATGTTTTGTGTGACTGATCTGTGCGGAGTCTTTGACATCCTTTTGAAAAGGAAAAGAGAGCAGAGTGGCTTTGATATTTTGGTGGAGTTCAGGAGAACGGAGTGCCATGTCTTGGGATCTTAGCGCGCTTACCTGACCGCCAGCTCAGGTTACTGTTTCAGGTCTCTTTGAAATGCAGGGGGGGTAAAGTGTCTGTTCTACCTAGTGCAGGGAAAATGAGTTAATTACTTCAGCAGCCAACCTCGGCACTGCCTAACGTTGGAGGCATTTGGTGTGGTCGGAGGATTCGACCTGTTGGAGTAGGTGATGGGTTTTCTGGGGTTGTTTTTGGAGAGAAGTGTGGGTTGGTTTGACAGGTCTGACCATCAGAAACCTAGGTTTTTTTGAGTAAAAGTTACTTAGAAGGGGCTGGGGAGTTGGTAATGTTAGAAATCTTTGGTGTGCGGAGGAGTTGATCAGCCATGTGCAGCTTTAGAGGACAGAAAGGAATGTTCTTGAGCCCCCGCTCTGCAGCTGGTAGAAGTCCCGATTTTCCTGTTCTATCCATCACCTTCCTGAAACGACTGCAGCCTTGTCTGTGGTTCTGGGCTCAGGTCGTGGTCTTGTTAGAAAGTGCCTCATGATTTGACACTGAGCAAATGACCACGGCCTTTGGGGTGGGAGGAAGTGGTGGAGCTGATCCGAAGAGGGCCACGCTGTGTTCTTCATACACCATGAGTGAGAGGCTTGTCTGATGACTGGCAGAGCTGCGGCTGACATGGCTTCTTCTGTGCTGGCTGTTTGCAGCAGGGGCAGGAGCGCTGTAGCTCCTAGGAATCAGACTTCTGCGCTGGTGCCCATTGTACCCTTCGGTCAGCTTCCATCCCTGGGCCTTGGAGAGGGTTTCTAAGGCCTCATGTTCATGCAGTGACTACCCTGTGTTTGCATCGGGCTTTACTGGTCGATAAAGGACTTGTATATATGCTCTCATTTACTACCAAGTGTGTCGGAGTGACCGTATAAATCATGGAGGCGGATGAGGCAGGGATAGCTACCGTCCCACCCCCTCCAAATCCCTCCTTGGCTGGACTGGTGGGTAGGTGCCTCTTTGAGGAGGGCTCTCTATTTCAATATGAAAGGACACGGTACATGGTTGACCTTTGGCTAACTGATACTTGTTCTTTGCTTGGATGGGGTGGAGTGGTTCTTGCATAAGAATAACTTGGGGGAGGGGCCTGGCTAGGAGTAGGGGTGAGGTCCAGAAGAGTGGGGGTGAGGTCCAGAAGAGTGGGGGGTATGGGTTCCTGGAATATAAGAACCTATAAGTTTCCTTTATTGGCAGAGCCACCCAGTTAGTTGGCTGTGCTTATGAGTCATAGTCCTGACTTTGGCAATTTAACCTTTTGACTGAATGCAACCATGTGGGGTTCGGGGGTGCGACAAGCGGAGCACAGATGAGATGCCTGGGTTCTCATAAAGATTCTACCAGTCCTGCCTGGGCAGCCATGGGTGGGTTGTGCTAAACTGTCTGAGCTTCAATGCTCCCCTGTAGAAAGTGGGGATAAATCTGTCTTAAGCACCGTGGTAGTCACAAGCAGAGCCTTCAGTGAAAGGCGTTTAGCACACAGTAGGTGCCTGGTAAATAAAAACTATTACTCTTATGACAGCTGGCTTGCTACAAGAGGTTCGGTCCATTTTGTGTTGTAGGCCAACTTTGCCCCGTGAAGGCTGGAAAAGAGGGGGTTGAGCCTCTGGGAGACGGGGTGCTGTTCACACTGAACATTGTACGCTTGCCTTTGTGTACACACGTCATAATTAGTAACCTGATCTTATTTTATTTTTCAACTTTGCAGCGTATTTTGGGACCTTTACTGTGCAGCTCCTGAAAGGCGAGACACTTGTGAACATTCAAGTGAAGCAAAAGCCTTTCATGATTACGTGAGTAACAAAATTTTAATCCGGGCAATAATTACAGGGTTGGATAGCTCTAACTTCTTTAGGACCAAAAGCAAGCACACAGCCAGTTGGCAGTGGGTTTTGTTTTCTCCTTGCCTTTCTTCTCTGCCCACCTCCTTGCTGCCCTCGCCCTGTGCCCTCCTCCTCCAGCACCGCTCTTAACTTGGTGAATGGTATTTCATAACGTTGTAATTATGCAAAAGTGTGTGTAGATACCTATCTGCAGAATTAAATGGCGTTGAGCAGGGCTCAACCACGTGTGGTTTATGTTCAGAGTGGACAGTTAACTGGGAGGGGACTGAGTTTGGTGTTGGTTTAAGAAAAAAATGACCACAGCCAAAAAAAAAAAAAAAAGCAAATAAGAAATGTGTGTTTTGGAGTAGAAGGGGTGTTGAGTGAGAATGGGGTGAAATGGACTTTCGTATTACCCCTCCAGGAAGTGATCTTTCAAATTGTGTTCTGGGAGTTGGTTTTATGCTTGGTTTGGTGGGGGGCTCATGTTGTGTCTACTGAGATGAAGGATAACGTTGAAGTCCTTGGCTCGTCCATAATCCTGTGTTCAAAATATTCTTACAAACATACTTAATGTCACATGGTAATGCTTTCTGTTCTACCCTTCACCCTCTATCTGGATGAGTTTCTTGAAATGTATGAAATGCTTATAGGAGAGATGCCTGCCCCATGTCCATCTTATGTGGCAGTCCCCCTCAAAAAAAAAAAAAAAGTACTCCAAATGTGGATTGGTGTCAGACTTTCTAATCAGATGAAACAGGTTAGGATCTTTTGGGGGGGGAGCTGGAAGTGTCTGGAGATCTGCCCAGCCTCCTCTCAGTCGGCTTCCATTGGCCTCACACGCATGCACCGAAGAGGTGGCCTGTTTTTGTCTTCTACTTCTGCACGAAATGGGAAGGCGTAGTCCCCTAACTCTGGGGCATGGAAGGTGGTTTTCTGAATGTCATCGGGGCCCACCCCATTGGCCAGGCCATTGTGTGCCCTGCATGCAGAGTTTGAACCTGGCCTAGCAGACCAGAACCCATCTGGTTGAGTTTCACAAGTGGTCAAATCCCATTACTGGGAATATCTTTATGGTGAAAATTTCCCCTGTAACATGAGGAGTTAGAGGCTCAGCTGGAGGCGGCCTGGATTTGAGAATATTCAATGTGATGAAATTCTGCCGTGACTGAAAAGTTAATGCCCTTGGAGTGGAGTGCCGAGGAAATTCACCAGTTCTCATGCCCTCTCCAAGGGTTGAGAACGAGAAGCTGGCGAATGGTACTTAGGGCCGAGTCAACTTTTAGTAGTGAAAGGTGAGGTGACTTGTTCCCATGTGATGTGGTTCTGGGAACATCCAGGAGTTGGAGGTTGGAGGAGGGAGGCTAAGAGGTGTATTAGTCATAGAAAAATAGTTGGCGAATTTGACCTTTCTACCCAGTAAAAGTCTTGTGCTTTAAACAAAAAAACTATGGACAGCCAGTTCCTGTGTGGCCAGCCTTCTGCTGCTATGCAAATGGTTTTATTTTAGAGTGGGGGGATGGGTAGGTGTGCCTATTTCAAGCCAGTCTCTTGATATAGGTGTCTGCTACCTTTGGAAGCTGCCTTTCAGAGAGGCTCATGATTTTTAACTACGTTTAGTGCTCTAGTGAGTAACGTGAGACCCTCTTTGGCAGTTTGTGGTTCCGCCTGCCACCTTGAAAACAGTATGGTGGTTGGGAAACCTGCATGGGTTTGCTTTCAGTAATTTGTTAAGAAATGGCAGCAGAATTGTGGTAGTGATTTCTGAAGTTGGCATGGGCATTGAGAAGTTGCTCTCCAGAGATGAGGCCCGGGATTCGCAGATTTTAGGGTCCAAACCCCTTTTCCTGGATTGGAATCCACTTGCTTCTGCTCTGTGGCCAGAGAGAGTCAGATTGAGTGGGAGGGAGGGAGGGATGGAGTGATGAAGGGGGACAGGAAAGGAATGTCTCTTTTGGGAAGGAGTTAAAGAGATGGCATTGAGTTGCTAGGAAGACGAAGAAGCAACTGGAAAATTAAGAACCATTTAAGAAAATTAAGAAAAGGAGCTCTTATCGTCCTTCTCCAATCTTCATGTGTTCTCTGCATTCCCATGGCTACCATCTAGTTAGTGCCTGTTTGTTGTTGCCGTAGTCTCTCTTCTGGACTCTTGGTCTGGAACGCATGCTTCTCTTACACATTCGCATTCCGTCCATCTTGTATGTTCTCTGTCGTGGAGGATTTTCAGGATAGTTTTTTGTACACTCTGATGGCTCCTTAATCTCAGTGTCTATAAAAATCACCTATACAAAGCCTTTGTTGGCGGCTTTCCCTGTCCTGGGCTCCTGTGCTGAGTGCTGTAGGTTCGGTGACCCTGGGAGAGAAGGCATGTTAACTCCATTTTGCAGATGGAGAAACTGAGGCACCAGGAGGTTAGTTCACAGCTGGTAGGTGGTAGAATTAGGATCTAAGCACAGGTGACAACTGACTCCAGAATCGGTTCTCTTACCCACGCAGCAGCTCGGCCTCCCAGGTCCATGGCAACACCTATTCCGGCTCTCTTCTCATTCAGGGTTGTCCTTTCACCCATAGCTTGTTCATCTTTTCCATGCCAGAGACCATTCATCCACAGAGCTATTCATCTCTGCAGCTCACAATCCCTTGTACATAGTAGGCACTCATGCTAGCTAAATGACGGAGTAAGGAGTCTCATAACCTGGTCTGGAACAGCCAGTGGAATACTTGGGGGGGGGGTGTTCTTTTGGTGACTTCATTTTTTGCTGGGTGATCTTGAGCCAGGTAATTTAATGTGGGTTAACTCGTGACCGTAAATCTTTGTAGAAGATGAAGTGCAGCATAAATAAGAGTGTGCAGTAACTGGCCCTTCATTTTCGATGAAGGAGATTCAGAGATTCCCCTGGTTTGTGGGGGAGTCAGTGTGGCCCCGGTACCAGGTAGGGGCCTTGGTGGGTAGTAAGTAGTAAGTGCTTGCTTGCTGGGCAGGGACAAGGAGAGCGTGCCCGGTTCCCGCAGAGCTGCGAAGGACCTCCGTGCGTCGGAAGGTCCTGGTCTCAGCTCTCGGACGGAAGTAAGTGGTTTTGTGTCCTGGCAGGTTGCTGATCAGGGTGATCTCAAAGGCTCTTCTCAGGCCAAGGCCAGGCGAATCGGGCTTGGAATGAGCCGGATGACTCAGCGGGGAGGGGGTTTAAATTTTCTTTGAATTGGTGAGTTTTCATTTGAGTCACAGTCTATTTTCTCCCGCACATCTGGCAACTTCAGGTTTGTTGGCTCATTGTTCAGAAGCCTGAGTGCCCCGACGCCGACCACGGTTAATGTGGAACACTGGGGGACTTGGAGCCCCGAGCGGACTTGATGGAGACATTGATGTGTCTACAGGCAGAAGAGCCCTGAGGCCACGGAGGAGGCTCACGCCGCCCCTGCCTGTGGTGTCCTTGCTGTTCCCCTCTGGCTGGAGCAGTGGTTCTGAGAGTGTTGGCGAAAGCCTGTGAGGTCCCGTTGGGCTTTCTTGGACCTTTTTGTCTGGGTTCTGGCCTTTATGGAGCAGACGCTCCCAGGCTCTCCCTGCGGGCCCGGGGGGTCCTGGCGGCCTTCTTCAGGGGACCTGAGGGGCTGGTGGAAGTGTCTTCGGTGTCTTCTCAACCCCCAGCAGTCCTTCCCCTTCTTGTGGCAGCCAGTTTTGTGTTTTCCTTTTGGAGGCTAGAAATGAGTGGCGCAGATCAGGCCCTGAAGCGGAAGGTCGTAAAGAGCAGTGATGGGTTCACGCACAGCTCCTGCCTCTGTGCTGCTCACCGTGCCTTTTCCATAGGTGGCTGTGGGTCGGCCTCACCGCTGCCCGTTGGTCAGGTGTTACTAGGTCTCACCCCCATTTTACAGATGGAGAAACGGAGGCTTGGGGTGCAGAGGGTTGGTCGAAGGGCATGCAGCCAGGCTCTGGAGGGACGACGCTTGCTTTTGACTCCGAGTGTGCCCCTACCTGTTCCCTGAAGAACTGGGTTCAGCAGAGAATGACAGTGAAGCTCCCGAGGGGTGAATTGCCGAGTCCCTGGCAGAGGTGGGACCCGAGCTCTGGGAAGGGAGTTTATTATGGCGCTCGGGCTCTTGGGGCTGGAAATGTGATAAAAGCTGTGGCCTTTCCTTCCAGATCATGCATGTTTCTCCACAAAGGAGACGTTGTACCCGACTCTAGGAGGTTCACGGGCCGCTGCCCCGAATTCCAAACCCCTCGGTGATCCCCTGTGAGGAACCTGGGTGTGTAGGGGACATGGAGTTCCATGACCTTGGCTAGTCTTGCGCCTTAGTTTTCCCTGCACTCTGAAGACCTCTGTCGTGGGGAGCCCCTGAGTCAGCCTCTCTCAGTGGACTGGCGCCCTCACCCCCGTGCTCCCGCCCAGCCGTTCCCCCTGGAACCCCCTCCGCCCTCTGCTGTGAACCTGTCTCTCCAGGCGGGTTGGGTAAGCGTCCTGGGCGTGCATGGGAGTGGAGGTATTTGTGGCTCCGTGGCAGGGGTCCAGCCTCCTTGGTGGGTTTGAAATAGCAAAGTGATATTTGAGAGGGCTCTCCTTGGATGTGCTGAGCCGAGGTTCCTGCCAGGCAGGGAGTGTCCGCGCCTGCCAGAGCCTTGGGGAGCCGGGGCACGAGAGGGTGGCTGGCCGGGGGGCAGCAAGGAGGGCAGGAGAAGGCCGCACCTGGGCTCTGGGTAGCTGGGGGAGCGTTCTCCCCCGTGATAAGCCGGGGTAGCTCTCCGCCCCGAGGTCCTGACAAGTCTGCGGTGTTGCCTTTGGCTCTGACCCTTGGCACCCTGGTGTGGCAGATTGGGAAAGCAAACTGTACACAGTTGTTTCTTTCCCTGCTCCCTTTGGCGCCCTAGAGGCTGTGTTGCATCCTTTCTTCGGGCTCCCGCATGCGGGGGCCCCCCCTCCCATTTGCTGCAAGTCCTCTTCACCCCCCAGAGGCTACCAGACTCCTCCAGTGGTCGCTAAACGCTCAGTGAGTAACTGGAATTGCGTTTTGCCAGAATTCCAGGCCATGCAGCCACTTTAATGGGTTTCAAGTGGCAGCAAGACCCCAAATTGCAAATCTTTGCCCTTTATTTCAAGGCAGGAGTGGGGCGGGGGGAGTGGTGGGGACCCAAACAAAGTTCTTGGCAGTGGTCACTTCATTGGAACTCCAAGACCAGCCGTGCGCACCAGTCTCTGCATAATGCCATCTTTGTTAGCCAAGCATTTGCAAACTTGGACTGAGAGCCAGCTCTGTGCCAGCCCCCGCCCTGAGGGAGCCGGGAGACACCCGGCTCTCCCTGCAGCGTCCCTTAGGCTGTCTTCGTTTTCCAAGGGAAGCCGGGTTCTCTAATGGGGACTTGAGGCCAGAGCCGCCTGGCCCCCTTTCCTCGACCTTCCCACCTCCGTGTGTGAGTGTGTGTGTGTGTGTGTGTGTGTGTGTGTGAGTGTGTGTGTGCACGCGCGCTTAAATCTTAAGAGGGAGAAGTGGAAGGGAGATGTGTGTGCTGGAGGGCCTGTCAGCCAAGATAACAGAAATGTTACACCAGCTGTAGCCTATATTATGGTGTCTAGGGTTTAGAGTATTTAGGAAAATTAATCTTTTTTAGTTTGGTCATAATTCTGACCACGGCACAAGTACGTTAGACGATTCACATAAACTTCTTTAATACGTGTTGCTGGGAGCTTACAGCAAACGACTGTTTTTGATTCGCCGCAGGAATGGGGTTTTCTGTAGCCTCGGTGCGATGAGTTTTAGGCATGTTTCTCTCTGCGCTGTGCTTTTATTTTCTTGAGCCTTGAATCCTCTGGATTTGAAGGGTTTGGGCTCTGACTGGCAGCTGGGATGCACACCTGAGCTCCCATCCTCACTCTTGTTTCCTGGCAGGGCAGACTTGCAACACTCAGTTTTGCCACCTGCAGAATGGGAAAATGGCGATCCCCTACTATGGTGGTTGTCCTGAGAGTTAAGTATGTGTGTGTGTGTGTGTGTGTAGGGGGCTTCACACACTCACACATATACATATATACATATATACACACACTCACACACACACACATACATACATATATACATACATATATATATACATATACATATATATATACATATATATATATACACACACACACATATATATAAATAATGGTTGTTTCTCTGTGGCTAGTACTTGGTGATTTTGTTCCCTTCCTCTTTACAGTCTTAAAGTCCCCCCTCCCCCAATTTTAATATCATGGAGAAAATAGCATATTTTTCTGGGAGAGCAAGTTGACCACAGGGACACTTGAATTTCTCAGTGATGCTCTCCGATGCCTGAGCTCTCCTGACATGTCGGGGAGTCCTCCCTCCATCCCAACTGTCTTGTCTCACCTCCACACCCCTGCATGGGGGCAGAGCAGGCTCGTGCCACAGGCTGGTACTGATAAATGCTCCCCTGAGGTGTCTGTGCGCCTTATCTGTGTTGGACAGAGGGGTCCCGTCCCACTCCCACATGTAGCTGCCACAGAGCTGGATGGTGAGACCCAGAGAGCCGGCGACTTGGCCTCTGCAGAAATCTGAATTAAAGTTTCTGCGTCATACCACTTGTTAGCCGGCATCGGGTGGAGGTGGTGGTGGTGGGTGTGTGTGTAGGGGGCTTCACTTCTTGAGGTCCATCCTCTCGACTGTGAAACAGGTGCAAAGGGGTGTCCTTGCTCAGCCGGCGTGGGCGTTGTTGGGAGGAAGGCGCGGGAAGCTTTCTGCTTGCTGTAAAGTGCTGTGTCAGAGTTGATGGGGATGAACAGGTTCGAAGCCCCCGAGTTGGGATCTTGTCATCGTCTTCTTTGTGTGAATGCTGCCCTGGCTGGCCTTGGGCCTCCCCCTGACTCTCTGATTGAGGGCGGAGTTCCAGAGAAGGGCCTAGAGAGGAAGGTGGGCTTGCGAAAGGTGCATGGGGGACTGGTTCTGGGTGCTTTCTCTCCCTGCTTCCTAGGGTGAGCCTTAGGCCTGGGTCAGCTGGCCCCCAAACACCGCCGAATTTCAGGGTATTGATTTAGTTCCACTGCTGAGTGCCTGCTCTGCTCTCGATCCAGTTGAAGAGACAGATGTAGCTCAGGATGTGATAAGTGCTTAAAAACACTTGTGCAGAGCGATCTTGTTCTTTGGAGGGAGGGATGCAGTCAGGACAGGTCACAGGGGCTGGTAAACGGTCCCACCCTGGGAAATAGATTCAGTGCAGGGTTGCCGGTGATGGAACCAGAGGCCACCTAGTCATCTCACAAGTAGGCAAACTCAGGCCCAGAGAGGAAAGACGCCCCAGGTCACCAGTAGGATTCAAACCTGCAAACCCGATCAAGGTCCAGGACTCTTTTCTTTAGCCCTGTGCTGCCTTGCTGTACTTATAAGCTGTGCCAAGTAGGGACCTTAGTTAACCTTTCTGTGCCTCAGTTTCCTTGTGCCCAATGGGGTTAATGAGGTATACCTGCCTCATGAGGTTGTCACGAGGATTAAATGAGTTTATGCGCGTGGAGACACACACACACACACACACACACACACACACACACACACACACTACACGTAGCACCAGACACAGTGTAAGAGCTAAATAAATGTGCTGTCATTCTTATTATCTCGCTTGTATGAATCCTGACTCTCTGATGGCCAAAGAGGGGACCGGAGCAGGGGTTTCGGGGTGAGACGTGTGAAACCACCGTTGGCTTGCTCACATGTTGGTTAGCTCTCTGGGTTCCGGGGTTTGCATCCACCTTCCTCCAGCACACTCATGCTCGTGTGGCCGCGATGAGACCACGTGTGGATGCTCCGGGCCAGCACCTGGCCCATGCCATTCAGTCAGTGCCCATTCTCTCCTCTCCCAGCCACCTCTCTTGCTCTAGGAGTCCAGAACTGTGCCCAGCCCCCTCTGACCCTTCCCTTCGGTCCCTACTTGGTACTGCACCACCTGCGTGGGTTTTTTGCACCCTTGCCAATCAGCCTTCTGTAAAGCAGGCAGTGTGGCTGCCTGCCAGCACCACCCTCTTGGGCACACCCCCTTTTCTCCTCCTCCCTACCCCCCAAGAACTTTGTGTCTTCCTTACTCACTTCCTACTTGCTGCCCGGAAGAAGAGTGATTTGGGGTCCAGTTTGTATCTCTTCCCTTCCTTCTTCTAGATGGGATGTTCTGAGGACAGGACAGGAGCCCTTACCTTTATCCCTGTCTGTCTCCCCCGTTCCTGGGGCCTCTTGCAGAGTCTTGAATGGGTGGGAGGAACTACACTCTGGGCCTTGAGAAATGAGAAGGGTTTGATCCCCGCCCAAGGGACCAGGCATGTTAAATGCACATTTTAATGGAGATGGACAAGTGGCTCATGATAACTTACTGTTCTGCAGACCAAGTTGTGACCCATTAGTGCCTTGTGAAATCAACTTAGCGGGTCAGGATTGGCAATTACAGAAAATGAAACAACTGTATCACAGAAAGTAAACATAAGTATTAACTTGGGAAACTTGTTTTCGGGGATTTATGTGTGCCTCTACACTAATGGATGGACGAACGAACGTGTGCCCTGGGTTGTGATGTGAAATTTGCCTTATTGCGGGTCTCAGTCTCAACTTGGAAAGCCGGTGGCCTGGAGAGGCTGAGGTCGAATCTTGGGACCTACAGGTTGGGTGACAGGCAACGCGCTGAGCGATTGTTGACCTCAGTTCCCTGATCTGTAATAAGGAGGGACTCAGCCCCACCTCCTGGGGTTCTTGAGAGGGTTGTCCCCCCATCTTGCTTCCTGAGTGGTGCCCGGGGGTGCTCCGCACCTCTGCCTCTGGTGTCCGCTGCGGTGTTGCTGGGGCATTGAACACGCGTGGACGGTGCTCAGCAGATGCTTGCCAAATAGCAGTAGCTCCCACTTGATGTCTGCAGCTTGTCCCTGCTGGCTGGCCTTGGGCAGCGACTCCTGCCTGCCTGCCCTTGAGGAAGAGCGGGGGGGTACTGTTCCCCGGCCCCCTGTGGAGGGTGTTGTCTGAACATCTGCAGGGCTCAGGCTCTGGCCACAGCAAGAATCTTGAGAATAGGTCTCAGGGCATCCTGTGTGACCCAGGTTAGCCCAGCCTTCCCAACGCCCTTTCTCCTCGGGGTGACAGCTGTTTGCATAGCTCCCAGGCAGGCTTTGTATCTGCTGCTCTTCGTGTGTTTGGGTGGAGCGCCTGCCATTTCACTTCTGTTTCACAGTCCTCTGACCTTAAGAAGCACGGCTGCTCCCTGCGGCCTCTGTCTGAGGTTTCCCTCTGATCCTTCTCTCCCCGTCACAAAAGGCTGTTTGAGAGAGCAGGCTCTGGGGTGGCCGACCTCCCCCGCGCCTGGGGATGTTAGCTGCAGCCTTGCCAAGCTCTCCTGGGATGGACAGAGTGTGGCTTTGCAGACTGGCCTGGAGTAGCGGCCTGTTGTTGGTCCGTGAGTCCTGCTTGCTTGCTGGGTGTGCGAAGCCGCGTCATGGACAGTGCACAGGATTTGGACCCTCAGACGGCATCGGGTAAGTCATTTGGCCTCTTGGAGCTTTAGTTTGTCCGCAGTAATGAAAATACCTTATTTTCTGGCGTATAAGATGACTGGGTGTATAAGAAGACTCCCAACTTTTCCAGTTAAAATATAGAGTTTGGGATATACTCGCCCTATAAGATGACACTTGGCGTATAAGATGACCCCTGACTTTTGAGAAGGTTTTCTTGGGTTAAAAAGTCTTATACGTCAGAAAATACGGTACGTAAAATAAGGCCTGACTTCTTTTGCCTCGAGCTTTTTTCAAGTCGGGTGAGAGCAGTTGAAAATCGTTGGTAAACTGTGGTCCCCATGTGAGAAGGCTGTTTTAAATTTTCTTTTTAGATATATTTTATTGATTTTTTTACAGCGAGGAAGGGAGAGGGATAGAGAGTTAGAAACATCGATGAAAGAGAGACATCGATCAGCCGCCTCCTGCACAGCCCCTACTTGGGATGTGCCTGCAACCAAGATATATGCCCTGACCGGAATCGAACCCGGGACCCCTCAGTCCGCAGGCCAGTGCTCTATCCACTGAGCCAGACCGGTTTCAGCAAGGCTGTTTTAAATTTGAACAGGCCATCAACTCATTGAAATGTACATGGGAAAGGAGCCTTGACTATTAATAGACCGGGAAACTGAGGCCTGGAGTCCGGTGGTAACATAGCAGGTCTGTGGCCAGATGGGCTGTTGATTCCCTGGGCAGCCTCTGACGCTAGCAAACCTCCACTTAAGAGGTTGGCGCCTGTGCCGGTGCCTGTGCCATCCGTTAGGAATTTTGCAGCTTTCTTTGGGAGATGCCCTGGGCTTCCCGTGGCTTTGGCCACCCGGCCGGTGCTGAGGGGGCAGACGGCCCAGTAGGCAGGCCCGGTGTCGGGCGTGTGCACACTGCCCTTCTTTTCTTGCTGTCTTTTAGAAGGCTTCCAGTAGAAAATGTTATCCTCTCTCTGGAGGCCCTTGCTCTTGGCAGCGCTGCCCGCCAGATCCCGCTCGGCGAGCCCACTTGTGTTACATGAGGCAGCGCCTGGCCCGCAGCTGCGGATCTCCGGGCTGGTGAGCTGCTTCAAAAGGGGATTTTACAGCATGACAGGGAATTTCAGCCACCGCGTTATCTCCGAATTGGCCAATTGATGGTTTCAGCAGAGCCTTTCAGCATCGGGGAAGTCAATACAATTTGAGTTAGTTGTGATGGCTGCCACTTTAAATACCTCAGTGAATTTCTGTCAGCGAGCGAATGCGTGGAATAGGGAATTGCAGAAAACTTGATCACCAGAGTGCTTCAGTCGATTCTGACCCCAAGCTACGGGAAATGAACTTAAGTCTAGTTGACTGTCGCCGCGTCCTTTCTTTGGCATTATTTTGCCAGCAGCACCTCCGTCAAAGCAACTTGAAGAGACGAGACGTAAACGTCACCCTGTTTGAGTCTGGCCCCCCCGCGGTTAGGGAGCGGTGGTCTTTCATGGGATGTTGAGCCACGGGGAGTCGGGGTGGCGGTTTCTTGCTAGAGGATAAATTACTACTAACCTACGGTGTTGTGGCTTAATGAACCCTCTATTTAATTAAGGAATCGGTTGTTTATTGAGCATTTACTGTGTGCCAGGACCTTTAAAAGTGTTCTTATTCCCTGCTTTACCCTATTGGGGCAGTGCGGTGAGCAGGATTTTCTTCCCATTTCATGGAGGAAGAACTGATAACAACAGCGAACAATTATTGAGTGCCGACTGTATGCCACAGGCACTGTTCTAAGTGCTTTAGGTTTTATCTCAGGTCATACTCAGAACAGCCCCGTGGGTGAAGTCCCATTTTTCCCTTTTGCAGTTAAGGAAACTGAGGCACTGGAGGGATTCAGCACGGTTGAAGGTGGAAGTGCTCTTCGCTACCTATCACGTTGCCTCCCTAAGAATTAATACCAGATGTGACATCTTTGCTCCCTAATTAATCGATGACCCACTGCCCAGCCTGGGGTGGTTTGGTACCGGGACGAGGAGGACGAAGGTGGACAGTGAGTCCTGAGCGGGACGGGCAAGCCCACGCCCTGCCTGTGGGTCGTATGGTACCCACCTGGCACCTCTCTGCAGGCAGAAGGACTGGGCTGGTTTTCTTTGATCTCACCCCGGAAGAAGACATCAGGCTTTGGACCCCGTACACCTTACAGAAGAGTTTCCCCATTTCTTCACTCCCAAGGCCTTCTTGTATTAACCCCCTACCACCCACTATGAACTCCAAAAAGATTGCTTGTGTTGAGTCACCATTCATTTTGATGAAAAAAATAGACACAAGAACTAGTATACAGTTACTGATAATAGAGCTTCTTCTTAGCTCAGGGGAACCAATGTGAGCACACCAGTTTGGAGGAATTCTAGTTCGGAAAAAACATGGGGAATTGGGATTCCAAGTCAGTTGAGGCAGACCGGATTCTTGCTGAGGTCAGAAAAATACCGGCAATTCTCCAGGGTTCCTAAAAGTTTCAGGAGACCCGAATCCACAGGCTGGGGACCTCTGGCTCAGTGCCATCTTCTCACACCCATCTAGCAATGGGGTGGGTCTGTGGAGGGAAGTCCCTCATGATTTCCTGTGGGAGTCCGGAGGGTTGGAGGGCAGAGTTTGCACAAGGTCATCCACTGCAGAGCAGGCAGTGCAGGCAACCCTTTTAGATGCCGGATGGGTGGCCCAAGAGTGTGAGACTCTGAGTAGAAAGCTCCCATCTCCAGAGGATGCTCCGAGTCCCCATCCCTACAGATTTGCAAAGGGACCCGTGTTCACTACTCATCTTTCTCAGACAAATTTCCCCACTCCCTGGCTGTGTGACCTTTTTACTGGCCATTGTCTTCCTCTGGGCCTCAATTTCCAAATGTGACACATGGAGACAGTGAGGGATACGGATGAGATTTTTGAAACAGCATTTATTGCACATTTGCCCGGAGCAGGGCTGTGCGTGCATATGGCATTTAACCCCCCCCCCGCGCGCACACACACACTCCACAGGGCAGAGTCTGCTTTTTACCGTGTTCCTTGAATGCAGAAACGGAGGCTCAGATAAGTGACCTCGTTAGCCCATGGTTACAAAGTCATCAAATAATGGAGTCAGGACTTGAATCCAGGGTGGGGG
>JAAGEH010000030.1:15310455-15480835 GCA_011751065.1 Lasiurus cinereus
AAAAAAAAGAAAAGAAACTTTTGGATGACTTTTCAAGATGGGGACTTTAAGGGGGAGATGCACCTCGTAAGTATTGGATCATTTTAGTAGAAACGTGGTCCCCTCCTCCCCCCCCAAAACGATGTGACAGTTTGCCTCCTACTGAGATGAATGCAGATAAACCTGTTTTGACTGTTAACTTATTTTGCTGCTTAAAAGCCAGTGACATTGAATTTATTTCTCTTCACAATGTTTAAGTGTTTGCCACTTCTTGAGTGACGTGTGTGAGTTTGGGAATTGCCTGTACTTTGGGGAATGAAGGCCGCTGTGTGCACGCAAGGATTTTGCCTTGAGAGGGAGCGGAGGAAGGTTTGTGAGGTGCAGGCTGCATCCGGGAAGTGGCTGGAGAGCCACACGCGCACCTGCGTCTGAGGGTGACGATGGAGCCACAGTTGCTCTGAAGTTGGGGTCACAGTGGAGAGCTGATCGCAGGAGTCTTTGTGACTGGAAGCCTAAATATTTATTCTGTTCTGTCCCTAATGAAAACAAATTGTCAACAGTTGTTCAGTAACTGACTAAATTAAAATCTGTAATTAGTCAATTAGATTAAAGAGTTGGCACAACCTGATTGTATCATGCTGGTTAGGTTATTAAGAGAAAGGGTGTGATTTTTAATTACTGAATGCTAATTTTGACAGTTTCAAATAGAAACAGACGTGTTTTTCCCCCCCCTTTCCCTAATTCTGAATGGTTTGAAAAGTAAAGACAGTCAGTGTGTAAATTATGTTTTTTGGTTGTTTTTTTTTTTTTGAAGGAAAATAATCTGAGAATGCCCTTCTGTGGAGTAGTGGGGGATTTTAGTTAAGAGGCCACCCTGGATTCCAGTGAAAGAGTTAGTTGGAAACCCTTTTTTGAAGGAAGGATGACCTGGCGTCTGGCAGCTTTGCTTTTGCTTTAAAGGAGAAGTTGATTTTAGAGTCATTGAGTTAGAGTTTTTTCTAGGGTCTTCCGTAGTCTGTCACCTAAAGGGATTTTCTGACCAACACCTAGTAAGTACAGTGGTACCTCGAGATACGAGTTTAATTCGTTCCGTAACCTTGAGGCGTGGGAAACTGTGAGATGCTTGAGTCTCGGTAAACTGGTGGGTCGTGTGCAGCCGGCCGATCCGCGCGATTATTCCTATCTCAAATGTTGCCCGCATTTCAAAGCAAAAATCACTCGCTCCACGGCTCGTATCTCAAAAATCTCGTATGTTACGGCACTCGTATCTCGAGATACCACTGTATAGGCAATAGGAGACAGATTCAGTGAGGAAATAAACCACTGTGTGTATAATAAGTGTGGTGGACCCCAGACACTAGTGCAGGCAAATAACAATATCCAACTTTTTATAAAATATGATCTTAGTCTCTGGGTGATCAGTGAGAAGGATGGATGAGATGTAAATGTTCTTTTTTTAAAAATTTTAAATTTAATAAATCTTTATTGGTCAGATTATTACAATTGTTTCCCCCCCCCCCCCCCCATAGCTCTCCTCCATCTGGCTCCCACCTCTCCCTCTGCCCTTACCTCCTCCCCAATTGTCCTCATCCACAGGTGTACAATTTTTGTCCAATCTCTCCCTGCACCTTCCTCACCCCTTTGCCCCTGAGAATTGTCAGTCCACTCCCTTTCTATGTCCCTGATTCTATTATATTCACCAGTTTATTCTGTTCATCAGATTTTTGGATTCACTTGTTAGGTATGTATTTATTTTTCATAATTTTTATCTTTATCTTTTTCTTCCGCTTCTTAAAGAGTACCCTTCAGCATTTCATATAATACTGATTTGGTGTTGATGAACTCCTTTAGTTTTTTTTATTTGTGAAGGTCTTTATCTGACCTTCAATTCTGAATGATAGCTTTGCTGGGTAGAGTAATCTTGGTTGTAGGTTATTGCTATTCATCACTTTGAATATTTCTTGCCACTCCCGTCTGGCCTGCATAGTTTCTGTTGAGAACTCAGCTGACAATTGTATGGGTGCTCCCTTATAGGTAATTAACTGTTTTTCTCTTGCTGCTTTTAATATTCTCTTTGTCTTTTGCTCTTGGTATTTTAATTATGATGTATCTTGGTGTGGTCCTCTTTGGATTCCTTTTGCTTGGGGTTCTGGACTTGTAAGTCTATTTCTTTGACCAGGTGAGGGAAGTTTTCAGTCATTATTTCAAATAGGTTTTCAGTATCTTGCTCTCTCTCTTATTTTGCACTGCCATAATTCTGATGTTGGTATGCTTGAAGTTGTCCCAGAGGCTTCTTACACTATCTTCAAATTTTTGGATTCTTTTTGCTTTTCTTTCCAGTTGAGTGTTTTCTGCTTCTTCATATTTCAAATCTTTGACTTGATTCTTGTGTTCCTGTAGTCTGCTGTTATATTTTTTCTTTAAGTCAGTATATGTTTAATTTCTAGTTGGTCCTTTTCCATCTCCTCTTGGGTGTCACTAAATTTATCCATCTTTTCTAGGAAATTCTTAAAAAACCTTATAACCGTGATTTTGAACTCTATACCAGTTGTTTATTTTCCTCCATTTCTTTAATTTGATCTGTTCCTTTGTCTCTGCATTTTTGCTGCTTCCCTGAGTTGGTAGAGTGGTTTTGTGTGCTAGATGTCTTATATGGCACAGTAGCTCCGCCTCCCCAGTTACCTGTGGTGGACTTCCTTGGTGCACCCCTTTCTGGACTGTGTGTACAGCCTTGCTGTAGTTAATTCTTGATTGTTGTTGATATCACTGGGGGAAATTGATCTCCAAGCCAATTGGTTGTGAGTATCAGCTGTGTCTACGCTGGAAGAACTTCTGTGTTGGAGTCAGCCTTATGATACAAGACTTGCAAACTTGCAAAAGCCTCTCTGTTCAGCTTGGATGGGGCGGAGTCTCAGGGCTGAGCAGACAGCCTTGGCTTCCCGTCAGCTCTGCCCTACACAGCCCCTGGGTCTCAGTGTCCCTTGGTAATCACTGCAGCCCTCTCTGCACGCCTCCAGACCTCTGCCTTTTCAGTTCTCCTGAGTTTCCATGTGCTTCGGAGACCCGTATGAGTCTGGGTCCCCAGGGTCTCACCCAAAACTGGGGTTCAGTACAGTCGGAAGTAGAGTTCAGCACAGTCAGGAGGTTCTGTCGTCCTCCCGCAAGAGAAAGCCAGGGGCACAATCAGCAGTCCACCCTCTCTGCACGTCTCCAGACCTCTGCCTTTCACTGCTCCCCTGAGTTTCCGTGCACTCCCCACTTTTAACGACAGTCCACTCCCTCCCATATGAGTGTCGTCCGGAACGGGGGTTCAGTGCAGTTGGGAGTTTCCGTCTCCCTCCCACTAGAGGAAGCCAGCCAGGCACTCCACTGCCCGTCCTCTCCACGCTTGTGTCTTCGTACCTCAGCTTTTTGTAGCTCTGAGTCTCCGTAAGTCCCTCTCTTTCCTGCTAGTTGTAGAATTTCCACTCAGCCAGCCTTCCTGTGGTTCTGGATGATGTCTGTTCTGTCTTTTAGCTGTAGTTTTGAAATTATTGTGTGAGGCAGCAGTTTAGGTGTTTACCTATGCCGTTTCTCCCTAGCCTGACCAGCATTTTGTCTCGGGATATGAATGTTCTTATGGCCTCTGCTTTACGGCTGAGCAAAGTGAGGAAGAGCTGGGGAATGGGAAAGGGATGTCTGAGGTTTGTGGTGTGGGGGATGGAGGGATGCAGATAGGCCACAGAAAGAAGGGAATTTCTTTAGATATAGTGGAGGATGGACAGAGAGGAGAGGGGCATCTAAGCTTGGGAGGAAATTAGTATCAAGAAGTAGGGGATTTAGAGGTATAGAAAGCCAGGGAGAGGATTGAGGATGAATAGGGCAGGCCCATTTGAATTCGAGCAAGTGCTCTTTCCATTTTGTGTTTTTGCCGGATGCCATGGTGTTGCCTCCCCTGAAAACATTGAAATATGGTTTATCTATATCGTTGGCTCTAGGGTTAGGGAAATCTGAGCTGCTTCCAGCCACTGACCCCATAATACAGCCTGGGTCCCCTCATCTGCCAGAAGGGGCCTCCAGCCCCTTCTTCCTCTTCCCAGCTCCTGGGAGTTCATGATGGGGTCAGCTCTAAGCTGGAAGGCAGGAGTCATTTTATTGGGAGGGCCTTCGAAGAGGACCAGGGGCCTCCATAGAGAGGCCACCCAGCCCTCACTTCTCCTTGCCCGAAGTCCTGTGGGCAGCAAGAGGTTGAGACTCTGACCTCCAGACCCTTGACTGCTGGGCTGTGGGCTCTTTACAACCCGATGGGCAGCCTCCCTGTCTTGGGGAAAACTGCCCCAAAGCTTGTGCCCCCGGGAGCCACTCCCAACAGCTTCCTTGGTGTGAAAGCACAGGCTCTGCCTTCTTTCTGCTGGCTGTGTTTTCCAGGACACTTTGGGAAGGAGCAGTTAAAATAGCCTGTAGCTTTCAAGATTTAACCTTGCAGTGGCTAGTGAGCCAGAGTTTTGTGGTTTTTTTTTTTTTAAGGAAGCAGCTTTGCTGTTTCTTTTGGGGTTCTAATCCCCTCTCGGCCTTGACTCATAGTTGGGTCTCAGTGTCCTCACCTGTTAAATGGGGATTGCATTCAGCTGGCAGTACTGTTTTGAGGTAATGATGCAGAGCATCCTAGAAGATGCCCAGTACATATTTCGGCATGACCGCGTGAGAGACTGAAAAATAACGAGTGTTCTTGGGAAGGGGGTCTCTCTGCCCAGGGAGCTATACTGAGGTCTGTTCAGGTACACGAGTAACAGAGGAGCAGGATAAGAAGCAGGAAGTATGTGCAAGTGGTGGATTGGTATATGTTCTGAATGTGGAATTCCTCTTTTGGACTCAGGATCCACAGCCAAGGTTGAAAGACTCATGAGAGGTGGAGGAGGTGGTGGTGGAGGGTGTGTGTGTGTGTGTGTGTGTGTGTGTGTGTGTAGGTGGTGGTGGAGGGTGGTGTGTGTGTGTGTAGGTGGTGGTGGAGGGTGGTGTGTGTGTGTGTGTGTGTGTAGGTGGTGGTGGTGTGTGTGTGTGTGTGATGGCAAATAGAAGAAAGGAAGTGACAGCACTAGGAGAGAGTTTGTTTTAAAAGCTTCCCCACTGATAGATTTGTAGCTCTGGGTAAATAGGGAAGCTTGTAAAACTTGATTCATTTTCTTCCTGATGTCTGTTTTTGGTGGGGAGTCGAGGTGAGGACGGAGGCAGCCACGGGAACCCAGCGCTGGGAGGTTAGCAGTGTTTGTCCCCAGCGCACCCACATACAGGGCAGAGCAGTCAGTGTGCTCGCCCTGCTCCCTGCCCCCAGAGGATCCTTCCCTTCCGGGGATGGAGGAGGGCCTGTTGCTGGGGGTCTCATTTAGGGACGAGCAAGGACTTGGTGCACTCAGGACGACTTCCTGCTTCCTTCCTGGCCTGTGCTGCCCAGAGCAGATCGGGTTTGCTCTTTTCTTCTGCGGAGGAAACGGGTCCTCCCCCGTCTCTGTCCAGGCCTGCTCGGGAGACGTGGAGGGGCAGCTGGGACAGCCTCTGGGCCGCAGCAGCTAGGGTGTGCCCGCAGCAACTGGAGGGAGGCCTGAGTGAGCTGTTCAGGAATTAGAACCCGCTGCTGCAGGGGAAACCACTGCAGAAATGGAAAGGTGGTCCGCAGGGGAACGTGAGGAGGAGGCGGACATTAGAAAAAAATGTTTCAGGGAGTTTTGGAATATTTCTGTTTTGTTTTTCTTTAACGTTTGAATATTTTTATTGATTTCGTAGAGGAAGAGAGAGGGGAGTGTGAACCCTGAGACTTTTAAAAAATATATATTTTATTGATTTTTTACAGAGAGGAAGGGAGAGGGATAGAGAGTTAGAAACATCGATGAGAGAGAAATATCAATCAGCTGCCTCTTGCACACCTCCTACTGGAGGATGTGCCTGCAACGAAGGTACGTGCCCTTGACCAGAATCGAACCTGGGATCTTTCAGTCCGCAGGCCGACGCTCCATTCACTGAGCCAAACCGGGTAGGGCTGAACCCTGAGATAAAGTATTCATAACATTCACTTGGTTTGAGGTGGTTGTGATATTTACACTTATATCTCAAGGAAGACTGAAAGGAAGGGGGGGAAAACAAAGGTTGGAAATCAAGTCGATAATTTCTTTAGCTCCCACCTGATTCATAAATATAACTCTTCGCCGAGACCGGTTTGGCTCAGTGGATAGAGCATCGGCTTGCGGACTGAAAGGTCCCAGGTTCGATTCCGGTCGGGGGCATGTACCTTGCTTGCGGGCACATCTCCACTGTAGGGCGTGCAGGAGGTGGCTGATCGATGTCTCTCTCTCATCGATGTTTCTGACTTTTTATCTCTCTCCCTTCCTCTCCGTTTAAAAAAAAAAAATCAATAAAATATATTTTAAAAAATATATAACTCTTCTACCACATTGTAGTTCTGATCCCTTATCAAATATAAGTAAAATTCTGATACCAGCCAATTGCCGGGCTAAAGCTAAGGAAAGAAAGGGCCAACCTCCCCACATCAAGGCCTTTGCACGGCTGCTCTCCTTACTTGGAGCTCTTCCCTCGGTAAAGTCTGGGCCTGACACCGGATGGATACCAGCTCATGTTTGTGGACTGAAAGAGTGATCAGGAAGTACAGGAGACTGTCCACCTACCAGGGCCCGTCTGGACATTTGAATGGCTCCTTAAAGTCTTGGTGCCCTCAGAGCAAGGCGGCTGCTTGGTTTGAGCTCTGGTATTGCCAATTTGCCTTTCTTTCTTACTTTTTTTTTTTTTTAATGAGAGTGTTGCACAACTCAGGACACCAGTTCCTTCATTTTATTTATTTGTTTAAAAATATTTTGATTTCAGAGAGGAAGGCAGAGGGAGAGAGGATAGAAACATCAGACATGAGAATCATTGATCAGCTGCCTCCTGCACGTCCCCCACTGGGGATCGAGCCCGCAACCTGGGCATGTGCCCTTTACCGGAATCGATGCTCTGTCCACTGAGCCAAACCAGCTAAGGCTGCCTTTCCTTTTTGAAATAGGTCTTTGCCATACGGATGGAGCTTCAGATTGAAGTGTCTTTGGAGATATGTGGGAAAATGCTCAGTTAGCTCAACCTTTTGCCAACGTGGGCCCCTGAGGCTGGAAGCCCCATGACTCCTGTCTTGCCTAGTTTTTGCCTTTTGTACATAGGGTTGGGGCATGGGTGGGCCGGCGTAGGGTCTGGAATCCTGAGGGCCGCACTCAGCTGGTGTCAGAGTGGAGTGTTCACTTAGGATCATGGGAAATAGCCCGCTTCTGATCCCTCTAACTTTCCTGCTCCTTCCTCTAACTCTCTCCTCAAACATATTTTACAGTTGGTGGTGACATCCGGCCACACAGGTCTGTAGTTGACCTTTGCATTACCTGAGGAGACTCCTGTTTGCTTGGCTGAGGGGGATAAAACTAGATTCTAGGGGGTTGCTGTGGGCGTGGGTGGGTGCGGGAGGTGGCTTCTCATTGTGAGTAGCTCTTATCTAATCCTCAGGCAGGGTCCAGCCACACCCTGGCCCCGGCGCTTCTTTAGTTCTAAGCTGGCCAGTCCGGCTTTTCCTGGGGCTTGGAATAAATGCTCACTTCCTTTAAACCCCCACTTCCCTATTGGAATAGATCTTCAGGGGAGGATAGTTATATCCAGAACCCACCTGGGGTGGGGGGGAGGGTCAGAGCAGGTACTTGTTTATCTCAGATATTCAGCCCCGGCACTCATCACATTAGTTGTTGCCTCTGAAGTGTGGCGGCAGATAGGAGATGGCAGAGTCTTTCTTGGCCCTTTACAGAGCTCGAAGATTCTTTCCCGTTATCTGGGGCTTAGGTGTTTTACGATGCTAACTGTGCATCTTTAAATGGAAGATACATCCCAGGAAGGGGACCTGCATTGCAGTCTCCCCTCAGGGGACTGCTGCTGTGGCAAAACCGGTGAGGTTACTCTTGCCGCGGCCAGCCCTGGCCTCCTGGACACGGTGCTCTGGTTCAGTAGTTTTTGGACTGGTTGCTCGAAGTTAACCGAGGACTCACTTCCTTCTCCGTGAAGTGTGGGGGTAAACAATGCCTGGTGGTCCTGGTGTTGGTGTGTGGCTAAGTTTGGAGAAAGCAATGGCTACACCTTGAAGACAGGACAGTTGGAACAAAAGTGTTCTTGTCCAGCTTGTTCTAGTAAACATTGAAAAAAATGTAGTGATGGGGCACGTAGATCCATTTTAAAAACTTGGTTGTTGGGAACGCAGGTCCATAAGAACATAAACTAAAAGAGTGAAGGATATACTACTAGTTCTAAGGAAGCTTTCAGGAGCCTATGTTCTCTCAGCCCTGAGTTGATTTTTCTAGGCTTTACCAAAAAACACACATCTCCTTCCTCCTGGTTGGGGGTTGGTTGGACAGTGCAGCCAGGCCCCCTCATCCTGGCCCCCTCAGAGGCACAGGTGCCTGCCATAGCGCCACCCTTTCCGGTGAGTCAGCGCCAGCGAGTCTGTCCTGGAATATCCCTTCCCAGGTGAGGGCCGGGGTCACAGGCCGGGCCGCGCTGGGCCACAGCTCCTCAGGAAGCTGGTGGTGTTGGCCCGTCCAGAGCGTCCAGAGCTGCCTTGCAGACTTGAGATACAGCTGGCTTCTCCCCTGCTCCCATCCCTTTTTCCTTTTTGAAAATGTGTTTAGTGCTGAGCGTGTGTCACCCCAGCATTTCTCAGGACAGAGGACAGGAGCTGCGCTGCCCGCAGAGGAGAGACTGCTTCCCACGCAAAGCCGACTGTGGCCTGATCCTTGGTCTAGTGATCTGGCAGGCCAGTTGCTTGGGGCCCCGTCCAGGGTGTAATCTGGACTCCAGCCTTAGGTATGGGGGTGAGGAGGAACCATAGGGAGGGGCCGCCTTTGTAGGGAAAGGAAGGGGGAGGGGGGAGGTGTGACTTGGCCTGTCCAGGCCACAGAAGGAGTCACTCCCCTCGAACAGCAGCATTTGCTGCTCTCTCTGACTGGATGGCCACCGCCACCAGCTCGCCCGCCCACGAGACCCCACAGGAGGGAGGCGCCCAGACCCCACAGGAGGGAGGAGCCTGGAGCCGCCTTCCCAGCCTCTGTGGCTTGATTGGCCCAGTTCCACTTTTCTTCCTCTGGATATAGGCTCTTTACCACTCCCCAGGCCCCCAGGGACCCCATGGAGAGGCCAAACTATCTCTCTCGGGGGCCCCCCAACAATTGAGGAAGCCCCAGGACCCGACACACGGTCGGTGCTCCATAAAAGTCTTGCCTTTTTAAAACAGTGGGAGTGAAGGACTTGGAGCAACATGAGTTAATGCCCTTGCTGGGAGGGCAGGGACCATATTACCCCGTGCTGTGCCGGGCACACGGCAGGTGCTCAGCTACCCGGGTGAATGAAGCGCTGAGCGGAGGACAGGACCCAGGCCGGGGCAGTGGCACGGCACAGGGGATGGCACCGAGGGAAGGAGCCACGCTTGTTGTGCACAGGAGGGCTGTGACTCCTGCCTTTCTCCGGCCGTCCCTGTGGGTGGTGACAGCCAGCCTCCTGGCCTCCCCCTGACATTGCCCCGTTGTCGGCTTGGGCCTAGGTGCGGATGCCAGATTGGCTTTGTTAGTGTAAGAGGCCTTTCCCTTACTCACATCAAAATGAGACCATTCAGAATCTGCCGCGAAGACAGCACTGCGGTTTCCCTGGCCGTGGGATGGAGGCCCCACACCGGGAGCCAGACGTTCAAGGTCTTTCTGGCCTGACCTCGCCCACATTTCAGATCTTGCCATCTTTATGGCAGGCCTCGTCCTGCGCTGGACACTCTCACCTTCAGTTTAGATGAATCATCACAGCCGCCGGTGAGGTAGGCCGTGGTCTTCAGGGGGAAAAACCCCAAGGCCCAGCAGGTAGGATTTTAGAGAGCATCTGAGGCCCTGTGGTGTGTGTGTGTGTGTGTGTGTGTGTGTGTGTGTGTTGCTGGTGGCGGCCCCTCCCTCCGGCCCCAAAACCCAGCACCTCGCTTCGTACTCCTTTGTAGAAAGTGTCATGTCTGTCACTGGCTGACACTTGGAGGGTTTTTCTTCTCTCCCAATAAATAATTCTTTGTCTCTCTTCAGGGTGGCAGATCGGGTTAGAGAGAGGCAGCCAATCAAACAAGTGGGCCGAGGAGGGGGCCCCGGCGGGCCGGAGGGGGGGACGAGGAGAACCGAGGTGCAGAGGTGCCGCCGAGGTGGCAGGGGTGCTGGGGATACCTGAGCTGCCTCCTGAAACGGGTCACCGCGGGTTTCTTGCCCAGGGATGTGAGTGAAATATTAGGCCAAATGGAGAGTTCCTTCTCCGAGGAGGAGAAAGCGGCTCCCTTTTCCTGTCCCTTTGTCTCTTGTCCCCTTTGTCCCAGCCCTCCAGCTCTGCGGCCTCCCCTCCCCCAGCGGTTCCTTCCTTTGTGCCCCCGCCACTCACCAGCGAAACTTAACTCGAGCCTCCAGCGTCCACAGAGGCCCCTGCCTTCTCTCTGCTCCCCGTGAAACAAAAGTAGCTCGTAGGTCCTGGCCTGGCTGTCAGCACACGGACTGAAAGGAGCCAGACAGGGCCCCCCAGTCCCCCCAAAGGTGGTGGTTAGTTTTGAAGTTTGGCACTGGCTGTTGGCAGCCCCTTCAGGGGGAGCAGCATTGGGGAGGGGGGAGGGAGCTGCCGCTCTAGTGTGAGGGGCCGGCAGGGGGAAGGGGGGAAGGATGGACCCCTCCCTTCCTTGGTGAAGGGCCCTGGGATCGCCACCCGAGCGGCTCTTTCTCCTGCTCTGAGTGATTCGGGGGCCTTTTCAGTTCTGGAGTTCCGTGGGCGACACCTAGAAAAAAAAGGATCTGCTAAACCACAAAAAGAGGCAAACCCACCCGTTTGGGTACTGAAGCAAACGCTTTAGTTGTACGGTTGTCTTAATCATTTTGAAACAAGCGTTAGCAACCACTTGGGGGTGAAGTAAAAATTGGGGGAGCCTGGTTGGCGTGGCTCAGTGGCTGAGCGTCGACTTATGAACCAGGAGGTTACGGTTCAATTCCCGGTCAGGGCATAGTGCCTAGGGTGCGGCCTCGATCCCAGTATAGGGCGTCCAGAAGGCAGTCCATCAAAGATTTTCTCTCGTCACTGCTGTTTCTATCTCTCCCTCTCCCTTCCTGTCAGAAATCAATAAAAATATATTTTAAAAAAATAATTGGGGGGCGGGGAACAGAATGTTGGGGAAGAATCTACCCATTAACTTACTTTGCTGAGAAATATAGAAAGGATCATCTTGATTTCGTTTCTCATAATGAAAACGGGCCCACCAGTATCTGGTCTCTATCTTAATGGCCAGAGTTCTGAGGGTGTGTGCTTCCTGGGGTTGGGTACCAGGCACTTCACTCAGCACCGAGGGGACCGAGACCAGCAGAGGGTCCTGCAAGCGGGTGTAGAGTTGCTGTTGCTGAGGCAGAGCTGAACGGTGGTAGTCTGTGTAGCTTCATTACTGCCCGAGTATCTTAACTTAAAATATGTGCGTTAATGAATTTCATTATACATGCTTAAAATCATATGTCATTGGAGATAACACGTACATTTAGAAATAGTATGTTCTGCTTTCAACTTCGATAAGACATTTTGTTCTAGGTCTTTATAAGCATTTTTGGCATCAGTGTCTTAAATGCTGTTCCCAAGGCCACTTTCTGTTTTCTAACCTGCCTTTTGGCACACGTCACCAACACTCTTAAGTTGTGTGAGATACAGTTTTCAAACTTATGTATGATTTTTGTCTCTAGGACTTTCATCTGAAGCCATAGGGGCCCACTCTAATATTAAGACAGTGGGCTTGTAACACTTGTTTCATAGGTGTTTATTGCCAGAAAATGCTCCAGCAGCTTTGAGACCCTGTTTTTGATATGGGGAACAGCACTGCTCCCCACCCTTTAAAATATATCTTTATTGATTTCAGAGGGACAGGGAGAGGGAGAGAGAGAGATAGAAACATCAGTGATGAGAGAGAACCATTGATCAGCTGCCTCCTGCATGCTCCCACCACTGGGGATGGAGCCCTCCACCTGGGCATGCGCCCTGACTGGGAATTGAACCATGATCTCCTGGTTCATAGGTTGACGCTCAACTGGCCAGCCACACAGGCTGGGCTGGCACTGCCCTTTTTGCGTGTCCCTGTGTGACCCTGATATTTCTCTGAGCCTTAGTTTCTTTATCTGTGAAAAACCATGACAACAGTGCCGAACGAAGGCTCCCTCCTCAGGACTAAGTGTGCAGAAGGCAGGGCAGTGCCCCTGTATACAGCAAGCACTCAGCAGAGTGCCCTGTTGAGGTGGGACAGGACAGGTTGGAGCACTCTGGGCCTTCTGGTTTTGCAGAGTGACTCGGAGGGCTTATCAGGCGAGTCCTGCAGCAGCCCTGTGGGAAGAAGCCAGGACCACGGTGGTTTTAGGTTTTGGAGTGGGGGAGCCCAGTCCAGGGGAAGGAGGGTTCACTTTCAGCGGACAAGAACCCTGGGCCCGGACCCATTTACTGATTGTCTCCTTTAAAAGGAGTCCCTGTGGCCGGCACGCTGGCATTCCCAGAGTGTCATGTTTTAAAGGTCTTGGCTTGGGGGCCTGTGTACCCAGGGAGGTGAGAGTAGACTACCGGTCTGTAGATAGCTTTGTTTTTTTTAACAATCTTTATTACAAGCTGGCAGAAACGTAAATGGAGATGCAACAGGCGCCAGGTTCTGCGCGTGCCCGGGGAGGTTTATCATCATCGTCGTTGTCATGGTCCTCGTTGGCTGTCTCTGGGCTTTGGGTGAAGGACGGACGACACCCCCCCGGTTCTTGGTGGGGATGGAAACTCCCAGGATGGACACTGGCCACAGTGTGTGTTGCCTGCAGTGTCCAGGTTTACAGGGCAGATTTGCATCTCCGTTTGTAAATAAGGGCTGCTTTGAATACCCACCTCTGATGGGCCTGTGGTGGAGGCCCTGGGATCCCCAATTTAGATGGCTGACGGTAATTTGAAACTGAAACAATCAGAAGTATGTATCAAATGAAAAAAGAAGAGTGTGTGGGGGGGAAGAAGGGGGGTGGGGGGACAAGACCCGCCCATCCTGGAAGTTGTCACCTGGCCGAGACTTTCCAAGGGCTCCACACGCACCGTAGGTTGAGGGCACGCTGCCTTGAAGCCAGTTTTCCCCTCAGATTCTTGTTTCATTGAGAGACTTGGTGAAATGAAATGGGAGCAGGCGGTGTGTTCCGTTATTTTGTGAAGCTTTAAGACAGTGGTTCTCAACCTGTGGGTCGCAAGCCCTTTGGGGGGTCGAACGACCCTTTTACAGGGGTCGCCTAAAACCATCGGAAAATGCAGATATTTACATCATGATGCATAACAGTAGCAAAATTTCATGGTTGGGGGTCACCACCACAGGAGGAACTGTATGCAAGGGTCTCGGCCTTAGGAAGGTTGAGAACCACTGCTTTAAGCGATGCATCCCTCCTTCCAGCGTGAACTCTCTTCTTAAGAAGTTGGCATTGCTAACATTGGGGTAAAGTTAATTTCAAAGCCTACAGGCCTTGAGGGGGAGGGGTTGGTGGCCAGGAGCAGGTTTCTTCTGAATGGGCAAGGCCTCAGGCCCCTGGTGCCTGTGCGTGAGTGTGTGGGGTGAGTGGGGAGAGAGAGAAAAGAGGGAGCATACCCAGGACAGACCTAGAGACCTGGAGGAAGGAGGAGGGAGAGGGGAAGGGGGAGGGGGCCTGGCGTGGAGGATGGCTCCGGCTGGGGGAGGGGTCACTATTTGCATAACTGATTGTTGTTGCTCCTGGGGATTGTGGTGGGGGAAGGGAGGCCAGCACAAAGGCTCTTTCCTCTCCCCTCCTCTCCCCTCCCCCCTTCCCCTGCCAGGTCCCTGAGCCTGGTCAGCCCCACCTGTGTCCCCTCTGATGGCACAGGGTTGGCCTTGCTCTTGTCCAGTGGACAGGGTTTTACTGCCTGGGTTCCAATTGCAGGCAGGGCCACCGCAGCCGCCTGTGGAGTCAAGATAAAGGGCAAAGGAAGGCCTCTGGCTGCGCGCCTCTCTTCAGAAGCCAGTGCTTTATAGAAACGGTTTCTTGTGTGAGCTCTGAAGCCTGGAGACTGGAGGTTTCTGGAGGGAGGCCCTGGCTGGAGTCTCCTCAGAAGGTGCTTTCCTGGGGCCCACAACCTGACTCTTGGAGATTCATTCGGGTTGAGGGCAGCTCTGGAAACGAAGGGGGGCTGGTGGCTGGGTGTCCTGGAGCAGCATCAAATGGGAGTCCCTTGGAGTGAGGTGGGGAGGCTGGTGTGAGCTCAGGGTTTCTCACCACTGCAGACCCAGAGCATGACTATCTGCTGGGCCCACCGTGGGCACCTCTCCGCTAAACCCACACGTGGATGCATGACTTTGGTGTGACCCCAAGCCGGAACATGTACGACCGAGTGGTTCGTCCTCTGCTTCTGGGCTTTTCTGTTTATCCAGTCTGTGTCATCGAATGCCCTGGGGGAGGAGGCTCCTTCCCTGCCCGAGCCTCCGCTTCCCCAACAGGAAAGTGGTGGTGACATTCCTTGGTCAGGTTGTCTGACTCAAGTCAGGTGCTCCAGGGTGATGATTGTTTTAATGCTGAGTATGTTGAGCCCTCCAGGCTCTGACCAGAGGGTGCCCAGCATCTGGGGACCCAGGGTCAGAAGCAGGACCTGGATTCATCTGCTGACCGTAGAGAACCCCTGGCTGAAAGCTAGCGGGCAGTACCGGTTGCTGATTTGAAAGGACACATCTTTCAGGTGCCTCCTCGGTATAGCCGTCACCCTGTTGGTTCGGCCCCAGGATAAGATTCTCTGTTGAGAGGTGAAACGCCTAGTTTCTCCCAGGAGGTGGGGGTGGGGGGCACCTTAACAACTTCCCAGGGAATGGGTGCCCTTCTCTCCTCACCCATACCAGAGTTTGATCTTGATGTTTAGGTTTTAGAGCATGGTCCTCTCACAAAATGAGCCCTGAAAACATTTTATTTTTAAAATATATTTTATTGATTTTTCACAGAGAGGAAGGGAGAGAGATAGAGAGCCAGAAACACCGATGAGAGACATCGATAAGCCGCCTTTTGCACGCCCCCTACTGGGGATGTGCCCGCAACCAGATACATGCCCTTGACCGGAATCGAACCTGGGACCTTTCAGTCCCCAGGCCGACGCTCTATCCACTGAGCCAAACCGGTTTCGGCCCTGAAAACATTTTAAAGTAAGTTTAGGCCCTAGTAGCCAGTTAATTCCCTGGGACCCCAAGTTGGATTGGGTGGGGTTGGTATTTGAGATTCCAACTGCAAGTCCACTGGGCTCCTTGGGGACCAGGGCTGGCTGCTGCTTATTCCTGGCAGGTTGCCTGGTGGGGATTGTGGGTTTGCTTTACACCCTACACTGCCAGGGGGGGAGAGGGACAGAGGGGGAGGGGAAGGGATGGCTTGTTCCAGGTGGTACAAGCTTCACTGAGCGCTTTGTGTCTCTGAGCCACAGCTTCTTCATCCGGGAAAGAGGGAGAACGTAAGCATCCATCACGGGATGATTGACAGTGGTTTGTGAGCAAACTTCATTCTGGAAAGCTAGATATTTGGTGTTGATAATCCCAGAAAGAGGTGGACAGGTCAAGAACTTGCAGGTGGGAGGAGGTAGGCCAGTGAAGGAATTGATGACTCTGCCGTTCTCTGGCTCGCTGAGGGATTAATAACTAAGGTCGTATGGGGAGACAGTTTTCCCAGGACATTTCCTTCAGGGGACTATCTTCCCAGAACTTGTGCCTCCTCAGCCGTAGGAGCCAGGTCTTAGTCTGGCCAGCCTCCCAGTCACTCTGGCCACTGACCCAAGACACCCTGTGTGCTGCCCACCACCTGGCCCCGCACACTTTCCTGCCTCAGCGTGTGTGTGAGTCCTCACTGCTCCCAGGAAGCTGCTGGGACTGCTCAGCACTCCGCAGAGACAGGCGTCCAGCCCTGCGCCCAGGGTTCTGTGAGTCTCTCCGGCAACTGTTAGCTTCCTGGGTACTGGTTCTACTTCAGTAGTGGGCTGTACTTCCTGCCTGAGGGGGCTCACAGTCTAGTAGGGATGATGGGAGCTAGAGCCCCCGTGGTTCCAAATCACAGCCCGGAACAGGTGAGGTGGGTGGAGGGGGGTCTGCTGAGTGTGGGGTGCTGAGAGAGACATTCCTAGTTTTTAAAAGGAATACTGTACTTGAGCTGACATCTAAGTCCACTCAAGGCACCCTCCAGAGGCCTTTTGGCTGAATTCCCTTAACCCTTCTCAGCTTTGTAACTAGAACCACCGGAGAGGGCAGTGCTTGCTATTTATAGAAGAGGAAACTGAGGCCCAGGCAGGGAAGAGGCCGCCTTGATTGACAGGAAAGGAGCCTCAGAGGCTGTTGAAAATTTCCCTCCAGCCCCCACCAGTGGGCTGATAGGTCTCACCTTGCTCCCAAGGCCGTTGCCATTAGCAACCAACTTCCCCTGTTGGTTCTGGGGGCCCTCCAGGGGAAGAGGGAAGAATGTAGAAGCCAGGCTGTCAGTCAATCAAGTGGCATTTCAGTGTCTGTGTCTATGGGTTAGTGTTGGTGACACTGGGAGGAGGGCCTGGGCACACACCAGAGCCATCTAGTGCAATAGGCCCATTGGTTTGCTATTCATTGTCCCAGTAATGGGAAATTGTATGCTGGGTCACCACCTTTTACCCCATACACACACAAAAAAAAAGAATATAGAAGGAAGGAAAGCACAAAGTAGGGGATTATTAGGCAGTATGATCTGCTGGGGTCGTCAGGTAGATTTTGCTCTTGATCTGGCTCAGCTGTTCTCCAACTCTGTGGCCTTGAGTTAAGCAGTTGTTCCCTCTGAGCCTCAGTTTACCCATCCATAAAATGGGCCCAGGTTCAAGTGTACATCAGCAGTACATGTGTACAATGCTCAGCACCTTATCCGACATCCCTGAGTTCTCAGTGAAACATTGCTGGTGTCAGAAGGATTGGAAACCTGCAGATGGGTGGGCTGCCTGTGACTTGGGTTACTGTTTATGGAATGTCATCCAGGACCTGCCAGAGGCAGGGCACCAAGGGGATACAAAGCTGGGCGAGGATCAAGTTGATTGTCACTCAGAAGGTCAGGCACACCAGTTAACAATTGAGTGGCAGGTCATGATTCATGCTGGGAGGGGGACACAGGAGGGAGCCTAGAGAGGGATGTTGATGGCTTCTTTGGTGGCTGAGAGGGCTTCCTAAATGGGGTGTTGCTGCTGGACCTGAAAGAAGACAGAGGAAGTTAAGGGGAAGGCCATGCAGATCTTTGTCTTTGAGGATTATGGACAGAGTACCCTGATCGCAGCTGGCATTTCTTGGGCTCTTAGTCTGTGTCAGGCCCTGGTCTAAGTGGCTGGCATATAGGAAATAACCTAATTCCCATAACCAACCCTGTGAGGCCGGTATTTTCCCATTTTGCAGTTGAAAAATGGGGCCACGGAGGAATAAAGGAACATTCTCAGGCTCACACAGCATGGAAGATCCAGCATTCAAACCCCGCCAGTCTCCAGAGACCCACCACATACACACACACACACACACACACACACACACACACACACTAGTGGGATGCCTCACTAATTGAGCAAGTTGGGGAGTCTCCCCACTCCTACCCAAGTTGCTTTATCTGTAAAATGAGAATAACCCATGTCCACGAACCAAGATGAGGGTCTTGGATGAGTTTGCTCTTTAGAGTCTGTTCAGACAGCGCTTGGTGGGTGGGGAGCTGTCATCCCCAGCAACTTTAGCAGGCCTGCAAGGTAGAAGGTATTCAGTCTCAAGGCAGGCTTCCCCGCCCCGCCTTCCCCAACTGTCCTTGTTTGAGAGGCCAGGAGCTGTGGGACTTAGGCAGGATTAGATAAAACATGGGCAGAGTGCCCAGCATAGCACTGGCACGCGCATCGCCCCTGTAAACAGTAGTCATTTTCATTATTGTGTCTTATCTCTTGATATTAGTAATTATTATTGATGGTTCTCTCATCAGTCCGGTGGGGTGATTTCAGCCTCACTTTGTAGAAGAGGAAACACTTGGAGAGGGGGAAATGCATCCAAAGTCACAATTGGCAGACAGACACTGAGTTGGGTGTGTCACCCTCTTGTCCCCGTGCTCCTGTGTTACATCACAGGCGGCTCCGGCAGGCTCTCCCGTGCGTCCTAAAGCAAGGCTTCCAATGGCCAGGCTTCCTCAGAGAAGGTTTTCCGAAGCGCGCTCATGGACGTGATTCACACGGGCTCTTTCTCCCACTTGAACAACTGTGTCTCCACCCCACTCGCAAGGCATTTCTCCTCGGTGCCGGTGTGTGCACCCACACATCCTAAACCTAGCTCAGTCTTATATGTAAGAACACACAGCTTCTATCCAGAGATACAGTGTTTGCGTGCTGGGTTATAATATCCATGCAGTGGAAGAAGTGTCCATAGTTTTAGGCTTCCCTGCAGACCCTTGACCTCAGCCTCTGGTGCACCCGCCATGGGTGGCGGTCTTGCAGGAATACCATTGTTCTTTTCCCACCCCACCAACACTGGGGAAAGTGGTTGGCTCTGTCACTTTGCACACGGGGTCCTGTGGCTTTGAACAGATTTCCAGGCCGTGTGTACTCATGGCACTGTGCCATGCAACATGGGGAGGAACCAGTGAAGACACAGGGGTCCCAGCATCCCTTTTATCTCGTGTGATGGAGAACAGAGAACCAGGCCCTGAGCCGGTTCCGCACTTAGAATTGCGCCTCACCTCACTCCCCGGTGCCACTGCTTGCACCCACCATGTTCGTGCTAATTCTTTGTGGATTTAGAAGCCTCTTCAGGACCGTGTAGTGCCTCAGGGCCACTCTTTCGGAGAGGAGCTAGAATCCCTTCAGTGTAATAATCCCTGCACTGGACACTTGATAGAGCTGTCTCCTGTACCTGAGCTCGTTGGCTCTGTACAGCAGTCCTGGGGGAGCCAACGGCCTCTTTGTGTTGTTGATGAAAAGGCAGGTAGGTGGCTCTTCTGACTTTCCAAAGTCACACGTCCAGTCTATGAGGGAGTGAAGATAAATCTAATCTGAGGGCTACTTACGGTGTAGGACACAGATGGCAAATGCTTGGTACATGCCAGACATTGAACGTTGATCACAGTAACTCTTTTCCTTCCAACCCAAGTGCCATATTCTAGTAGGCTCTTGTCAGCCGAGGAACATCAGCATGCCAGATGAGTTCCTTGTGGTCGGTGTCACGCTCCCGGCTGGAAATGGGACAGCGATGTGTGAGTTTGCTGGTTAGCAGAGGTGGATGGATACAGACCATAACTGAATTCCAGTTGGAAGCCCCATACCTGTCTGACAGCTAGCTAACAGGGCTTTCAGGAAGGCCCTGGAGAATCTCAGTAAGGTGTGTGGTGTTAGGCTGAGAAAGGGCTGCTTGAATTGGAGTGCCCAATGGTAATTCAGCCAGGCCTGGAAGGCAGGACAAGCTCATTGCCAAAAAATGAGTGAACCCTCCTGGTTGAAAGAAGTGCAGAGAAGGACGAACGCCTTTCTCTTTTAGACAGTCGGACTGAGTTCCACTCCAAGTTTTGATTTCTCCTGGGATATCCCGGGGTGATGTCTGCTACCACACCAGAACCCTTAGAAGACTTGGGGATTCTGAGTGGTGGAAGTGTGTATATGTATGTTTGGGATGTTGGGGGTACTACCATCCTTAGGGATCTCTGTTGGCCAAAAGGGCAGATTGAGTTCTCAGACTGGTTGGCAAGTCTGAATGTTTAATCCTGTTCTGGGCATCTTCATATACCAGGGTTGAGCTGGAGGCTCAGTTTGAAGCTCTCATTCAAGTTGAACCTTGAGTTCTGCCTGTGCCCTTGTGTAGCCAGATGTGAGCACAGGTAACTGGCACTTCACCTCAGCCTTTCCTCCATGCTGAGTCACAGAAACTGTCTGCCCGAGTCGACTAACTGGTGGCTCTCTTGTTTTGATCATATAGCTCTTCAAATACCAGCTGCTTTCTTGCTGTCAGCCTCCACGTGGATATTCTTGACCTTGGTTTTCAAGATGCCTCCACGTGGATATTCTTGACCTTGGTTTTCAAGATGACCCTTTCTTGCACAGTCCCTCTCATCTCACCCCTCTCTCCCCGCTGCCTGGTTCACCCCAACCCTAAACGTACAGAGCCGCCTTTGGAGTGAGTCAGCTTAAACCCTTACCTTTTCCAGGAAGCCTGGCTGTGTCCTTCCACTGGGAGGATTTCTTCCTACATGAAATACAGATTTAAAGAAAGTCAACAATAGTGGTTAGAAGGGACCTTATGGGACATAAGCTTTGATGGTTTTTAACTTACTTTTTTCCTTTTTCTTAGCAGGGAAACCCTTTCTTTAAATGAAGTCTTATATGGAAGCCCATATAATAAAATGGAAAAACCAGAGCTGTCTACTAGTTCAATGGGAATTAGGGTACTGAGAATCCTGCCGCTGAGTCTCCCACCTTTACGTGGGGCGCACAAGGGTTTCGCCCTCTAATTTAATCCAGTCCAGGAATAGGACAGGACGTGACTGAAGATTCCCCAGTAAACGAGAGGCACAGGGATCCCCAAGCCTCCCGGCCACATCAGGGTGCTTTCTAGACCATCAGCATTCCCAGCTCTTCAGTGAGATGGTCACACATGTTTCAGTAAAAGGCTGCAGCAGACGCTTGCAGGAAGTGCAGGATGGGGCAGTTTCATTCATGTAGGGCTTTTTGAGAATTTGTAGTGCATTAGGATGCATTGCAGATCTCAGAAAAGCGTGTCAGGTTAAGGTATGGAATGGATAAATAGTGTAACATATAATGATTCTCACACTTATTTTGACCACAGGACCTCATCTGGTTAAGGAATCCTAAAACTGTTTGAGAAACATTACAGGTGACTGGGTTGTGAGCTAGTGCTTGATCTTTTTCAAGATGTGGGCAGCTGTGGATCCAGTTGGCGGTCTTAAGAACAAGTCCCTTTTCCTGCCTTGCATCTCCCATCTTCTAGAGCAATGGTCGGCAAACTCATTAGTCAACAGAGTGGCAAACCACGGCTCTCGAGCCGCATGTGGGTTGCAAGCCGCAGTTTGCCGACCACTGCTCTAGAGTTGTTTTCATGGAGCGCCTGTTTTATTTGGTGTTGGGTGAAGGGCTCCCATAAACCTCTGTCCTTCGTGCCATTAGGTATCAGTGATCACCAAGGATTCTGCTTCTTGGATGTGATGTAACTTCCCAGTCCTTCGCTGTGGGACGTTGGGATTGTTTCCAATTTTCTCATATTGTAAACAGCACTGTTAGGAACAGCCTGGTGGCTAAGTGTTCGTGCACTTAGATGTGTTAGTATTCTTACATGTGGAAGCTTGGGGCATATGGCATACACAGCACGCTTTAAAAACAAAGTCCATCAGAACTGTCAGCACATGGCTTTCACAGAAGATCCGAGTTTTGCTCCCTCGCAAAGGTACCAATGATGCGTAGCGTTGGAAGGCGGCAGTTGCAGAGGCAGCCAGTGCCTGGGAGGTCAAAGCCAGGCCCTCATGGCATTGGCTGTGCTGCCTCCTCGGCCCTTCTGGCACTGGAGGGCTGGGACTCAGCCCCTCGTTCTGTGTCCGCTCACCCTTCCGTGCGTGGTTCCAGTGGCGGGCCCCGTGGGGACTCTGCACATACTAATTGATTTAGATTTGGATGTTTCTCTCTGTAAGATCGAGGTAGTGGAGACCCATTTATCTGAATGCTTTTTACGTCCCTGAAACCTTGCGTGAGAGGCACAGATTGGACTACGGAGACAATGGGGCATCGGGGACCTCGTTCGCAAGGAGGTTTCTGTCGCCGCTTTTATTGCCTGGATCTTGTCTGACTTCTAAACGGCTGGTGTCTCAGAAGGGGGAGTCTTGGGCGGGGGTTTATGGGCTGGAGTGGTTGATGACATTTTTTTTTTAACCCCCCTTTCTTTTTGCCCAAGTAGATCATTTTGGAGAACGATTGACTCATGGATATAGATTAGAATTAACCCTTCAAAACCAGGGGGAGGCGGCCATCCTGTGGCCTCTGTGCAGAGCCTGTGAGAGTTTTGCATGCTGCTTCAAGTCAGCCTCATGAAAACTTGGCCATAAATAAATAAGATCACATTCCCTTCCTGCACAAGGAATTCAAGGTTCTGAGAGGTTTAGTGACTTCAGCAGTGTCACTTGCTGTCTGCCTCCACAGCTGGTTCTTACCATGTTGTTTGTCCAGGAAGATTGAATACCTCTAGAGTTTTATTAGAATGAAATCTGAATGGTTTCAAGGTCTTTTGTAGGAGGCGAGTTTAACAAAATCATATTATTTTTAACTAGAGGGCCAGGGCAGGAATTTGTGTACAGGTGGGGTCTGGCCGGCCAGGTCCCAATGAGGTTAGATCAAGGCTGTGTAGCTGCGGGGAGAGGCCCCAGGCAATTGGCTGACGGGGCCCACCCCCAATGCGGGTTGGGGGGGGGACTTACTGTGGGGGAGCAATCAGGGGTTAGCGCCAGGGGAGGAGCCGAGGGAGGTTGACCTGCCATCCCCACCCCCAATTGGTGTGGAGGGGACATCAGGGGCGGAGCTGGCTTGGGGGAGGGGCCGCGGGCTGATTGGGGTGGTGGGAGCTGGTTGGGAGTGGGGCTGTGGGTGGTGAGCCCGCTGGCCTTGCCCCTGATTGGGGTGGGAGGGGCTATCTGGGATGGGGCCAGGCGAGGGGTGGGCTGCAGGAGGTTGGCTGACTGCCCTGCCCTCCATGGGGTGGGAGAGGCCCATCAGGGGTGGGGCCTGCTGGGGGGAGGGACCTCGGGAGATTGGCCGCTGGCCCCACCCCTAGATTGGCCAGTTCGCTGGCTGCATTGGGTCTCATAGTGACTGGTCGTTCTGGTCATTATGGCATTCTGGTCACTGGCTTTTTATATATATAGATTGTATAAGTAATACCTAAGTACTTTGTGTACTAAATATTGCTAAAATATAGAGGTGTATAAAGTAACTCCCCTGTCCCCCCCTCTCCCATGTCCTCTTCCTTTTGGTAACCCCTTCTAGTCCTTTTTCTGTGCATTTACATGCATTAATATCTGTCTTGATTGAGCCCTGAAAGCTATTTCAGTTCTGACCAGAAGCCCTATCATTTACCAACTCTATTTGTTTAATTTCAACAAACCTGAATTAACTAGCAATACTAACTCTGTAACTTCGGGCAAGTCACCCGTCCTAGAGAGATTAAGGGTCAGATTCCTCATCTGTCTTTGGGGTAACAGTCTGGAGTTTCCTGGGGTTATTGAGAGGATTGTGAGAGAACCATGTATGGACCCAGTATAGGGCACAAGTCAGAGTTCTGGAAAGTTACCTTGGATTGTGCCCCTATGTAGTCAGTACTCTGCCTGACTGTTATGTGGATAAAAACTATATAAATAGCCATGAATATAAAATAAGCTGTAAATAAACTGTAAATGCCCTCAGAGAGTTAGCTGTGAACCCACAGAGGGAATGAGGAACAGCTTTCTGGAGGAAGTTCCTCTAAGAAGGAGCAGTGGGTGCCTTAGTAATACTACCTTATTTAGCCCTGTCCTTGTGCCAGGCAATGTCCTAAGTGCTTTATATAAATGAACTCACTTAATCCACACCATTAACCATACAGCCAGAACTGGTGTAATTAGTTTCCTAGTTGAGGAAACTGAGGCAGAGAAGAGGTTAAGTAACCTGCCCAAGGTCACACAGCTAGCAAAATGTCGGAGCCAGTATTTGCGTATAGGCATTCAGTGCTTCTAAAATTGTTAAAAAAAAAAAGATATATATATATACATATATATATATATATATATTAATTTCAGAGAGAGAGAGAGAGAGAGAGAAATCAATGATGAGAGGGCTGCCTCCTGCATACCCCTCACTGGGGATCCAGCTCATAACCCGGGCATGTGCCCTGACTGGGAATCTAACTGTGACCTTTGGGTTCATAGGTCAATGCTCAAGCACAGAGTAACACTGGCTGGGCTGCCTTCAGTGCGTTTAATGCCTGGGTCACACAGCCCACTGGGTTTTGAGGAGAGTCTGGGTGGGGGAGTGTAGGAACTGGTATGAGCAAAAGTGGGGTGGAGAGGGGGATGAAGCAGCTGTTGGTAGATCTGGGAAAGCGCAATGTGTGTGCGGGCAATTGGGAGTGGTAGTTCATGACATGGCTGGATAGGGTGATTGCAAGCAGATAAGGGGACACCTAGAGTCACCCTAGTGGGAGTCATCTGCCTTCCCTGGCATCCACCCTAGTTAGCGCCACCTCCCAGCCCTCCCGCCCGCCTCTCTCTGGCCACTCAGTAATTTAGAGAGAGGCAAGCTTTTTGCTGCTCGGTTCCTCTGTTGTTGTCTTTCAGTGTAGGTTCTCACATAGTGGTTATTACTGGTATGTTGATGATTGCTTTTTTGAAATTAATTTAAATCTAATTCCAGACTTGTCTTACTACTAGCATCACACACACACACACACGCACACGCACACACGCAGACCCATCCCTTCTTTTAGGGAACCATGCTGGTGACATGACAGAGCACGTCCTCACCTCTTGTACCTGTGTCTGCCAAGGGTCTTGCGACATTGTGTGTGATGCCCTTGCACTATGATTGCTTCACCGCATGGCACAATGGAGCCTCTGTCAACATGCCAGCTAATTAATTTTAACTTTGTAATATTGCTTCATCTCCATGCACCATTCACGTAGTCCAGTGTCTCCCCCAGTGTGGGTTCGAGGGAAGCTCTGGAAATGAAGGATGTGGATTCTGACTGTCCCTCCTGCGCCTTCCATCTGCATTTCCTCCTCCGCCTGATTTTTCACAGCTGCTTCACGGGAAGTCCTGGGCATTCCTTTTGGGAGAGGTCTTAACTATTAAACTGTTCAAAGTGAGCACAAAGCTCCCTAATTTAGTCTCCTTAACGGCAGAGTTGTGTGAGGACCAGGAAAAGCTGAAATTGCAGGCAACCGGTAAAGAAAGGCTGTTTGGGTTTGGTATTGCCAAGTTCACTATTTCTGCAGAGAGGAGGCGTGGCCATCTGCCTGGGCAGGGAGCGGAGGCAGGCTTTGTAATTGGCACGTGTGCTTTTGGGTATGTGGAAGGGGTATTTCTAAAGGGCTTAAAATAGCCTGTCCTTTTAGACATGAATTTGTTTAGACCATCCCAGCAGGTCCTCCTCCTTCCCTCCCCATTTTCACATTTCTGAAGTTAAAACGTGGGCCATGCATTAGTATTTGTTTGTAGGATTTAATTTTCTGTTTATGTTTTTCTCTTCTGCTGGTGGCGTGTTGTGAGAAGCCTCTCCTTGACTCTGTGGTGTATGGAGTGCTGTTGGGACCTCGGTTTTCCTCGTGGTCTGACCCTGGCCGGCCACTTCCTCCTCTTGAGGCCTCAGTTTCTCCATTTGTGCAAGTGGAAGTGCTGGCGTAGTTGTCCTGGTTCTTTGTAACCCATCGGTTACCACAGCCTTTATAATGGAATGAGTTTGATTCTTGGAGTGGGGTTCAGGGAACTTTTTCTCTAAAGGGCTTTGTGAGTTGTATGGTCTCTGTCGCAACTACTCAGCTCTGCCACTGTAGCACAAACACAGGCATAGGCAGCACAGAAGTGAATGGGTGTGGCTGTGCCAATAAAACTTTATTTACAAAGACAGGTGGTAGGCTGGATTTGGCTCCTGGGCTTTAATGTACCAAACCCAGCTCCAGAGTGTTGTTCTCTTTGGATGCTGTCATGTCTTCTCATGCACCAGGCTAGTCTCAGGGAAGAAGTTCTTACTTTAAACAGAGACCAACACTTGAGTCCTGAGCCCTTGCCAGGAGCCTGTTCTGTCACCCTGTGTTTCCCCTCTGGTAACACCTCCGAGGTGTGTCCTTTTCAGAAGTCTCTGGAGAGCCGGTGTGCCTAGCTCTATGCAAAGCACCCTGTTCCTGAAGAATTGGAAGATTTGGTAAATCCCCAGTTAAGTCTGATTAAGGAAACTCTGCCACAAATAATGTACCTTTCCCTGCGTATTTTCCTTGCGACATACCTTTCTAGTGGGAGAAAGAAAAATCAAATCCTCTTTGCTTTTTGTTAGTGTAGGGGCTTTCTGTGAACATTTGAAAAGAATTGATGGGAAACAGGGTGGTTTTAGGGATAACAGCATTGTGCTCCTTCCCCCTTCACACATAACTTCTTGTTGTTGTTTTTAAAGAGGTTGTTATTTTGAGGGCCAGAGAAGACTGTTTACTGGGGGGAAAGGAATGATAAATAAAGGTGACCCCTCTCCTTTGTAACTGTCCAATGTGGCATCAGATGATTGTTTTGGTAGCAAGATGGTCTCTCATTTCTTTGAGTTTTGTGCTAAATAACTTTCCAAGTGAAAAATGCTCATTATTCACACTGCTGCTGAGGGCTGTGTGTATCCTCCTTTGAGCTGGAGAGAAGGGAACATTTGTCCCCACTTCCCAGATGAGCAAAACAAGGCAGTATGCAGGGAAGAGTTTTGCCGTTCGGGACTGAAATCTCATCTGGCTGCACAAGCAAAGTGTCTTTTTATCATTTTCCCTTGGAAGACGGGGATGTGACTGAGCAAACAATCCCTGAGTGTTTGCTGGGCTGGAGTGGGCTTCATACGGCCTGGTGCCTCCCGCCCCAGGAATGCCCTGCAGAGAGGGGTGCCTCCCACCCTGGTGGCTAGAGGATTATGTTACCCCCTTGCTGTCCAAGGCTCTCCATTTAAATATGTAACCTACATAAAACCACAGTGTGCTACACAGACCTGCTTCAAGACAATTTGCTAGTCTAGCCAACCACCCCCTGCCAATCAGATTACCTCTCCTTCGGAGCATGCAAAGGCATTGGTGTTATCTGGGGGAGAAAATGGTGTGTGGGGGTGTGTGGGGGGAGGGGAATCCACTAAAAGCAGAACTAACCTCCAGGGCAGCCTAGCCTGTGGCATAGGTGCTCGGGCAAATGTTTGGACAGCTTAAGAGGATAAACCTAGAACCTAAATAAAACCATCTACCTGGTCTGAAAAAACTTAGATTTGGGAGCCTGCTATTCCCTGAAGCACTCTCTGGGCCAAGAGCTTATGAGGTGGGAAAGACACCATAAGGTGTACCTTCCTGGTGGAATAACCTCTCCCCTGGGTGGCAGGAGGCTGTGCCTACGTAGGGGCCACCTGGAGGAGCTGGGGTGAGGGGGGGGGGTCACAGTTTGTGGTCCTCATGGGGACCTGGGCACAGATGCCCTTTCTCCAATGTTAGGGAAATCAGTCTTTCCACAGAGCAGCACTTGGTGACCTCTTCCCTCTCCACACCTTCTTTGCCAGGCCTCTTTTGAAATGCTGTGGAGGGTGGAGTGTCTGCTCTGAAGACGAGCACCACTTGGTGGACATGAGGAGGCTCTTAGCTGAGTGCCTACTTGGTGCCTGGGGTCTGTCCAGGGTTACAGTTCCGGCAGGAACTGCCTAGCGCGCCCTGAGGACCCCCTCATAGTCCAGTGAGGAAAGGAAGGGGTTTTCTTGCTTGCGTATTTGCGAGGATGTGTTTCTTTGTGGTCGCCTCTGCTGTCCTTTAACATAGAGGAGCTGGACACAGGTCATTACTAGTAAATAAGATGCCAGACTGGGAACAAGAAGTTGTGAATTCTAAATTTTGCCTGAAGCCACCCAAGGAACCTTGGTCAGGCCTTGAACCCCTCTTTTTCTTGAGCTTTTAATTATGCCCCTCCATCTCTCTCCAGGAGACCCTCTGGTTGTGCCCTTTTGTAGAGAGGAAGGGAGGACTGAACCTATGAGTTTGGAACAGGGAACGGCACTGCCCGCCAGTCCGAGACTTAAAAGTGAGGCCTTTTACCCCTTTAATGATAACGCACATTGTCCGGCAATATCGTTGTGTGTGTGTGTGTGTGTGGGGAGGGGAGGATGGTGTCAGAAAGGTCACTTACCTTGATTTTGGCTGTCACTCTGCTGCTTATAGATGCTGTGCCGATCTATACCACTGATAATGCCTTGTTTGTTTCGCTGGCTGTGGGGAGAAGGGAGGCTTCATGCTGCCTCTGGAGGCCATGCTCTGGCCCAAAGCCACCCCGCCTGGGAGGGCCTGCTCTGTTGGGGGGGGGGGACAGCATTGCTCTGCTTACCCCACGCTGGCCGTCAGGGTTCGGTGGAATTGCAGCTTTGGAGGGGCTCCTGTCCACTTCTTAGAGGCATTCAGTTGTCCCAGTGTTTCCCCTTCTCTGCTTTAAAACTCTGTCTGTTCAGTCTTGAGAAAGGGGCACAAAGCTCAGTTTCAACCAACTTGCAGATTGTGAATCTTTTTGGATTTTGTGGTTTTGGCTTGATTATCCTTTGTCCCGAATTGTCATTACCCATTGAGGGTAGAAATAATTGTGAGGTTTAGTGGTGGAAGGACATGCGAGGCTCTGTGTGAGTGAGCGTGTGTGGAGCCTTCCTCTAACCCTAACCCACCTCTCAATTTACAACTGTGCTTGTAAATGCATTGTCATATAATCCAGGCTGAGACCTGGGGAGAGAGCGAGGCCTGGTGCCCCATTTTGCAGATGAGGAAATTGAGGCTCAGGGGGTTCAGACATCCTCAAAGTCCTGTGTCCTAAGCTGAGCTGAGACGGAAAACATTTGTGCTCTGAAGCCTGTGTACTTTTTCTGTGGTACCACACTGCCTCCTAGCTTCCTTGTGGAAACACCTGGGGGGACCCGGACTGATTTTCTCTGATCAAAGCCATTCCTAGGCCTGCTTACCTGGATCACAGACTTTCAAACACATTAGACCTGGCTGGGGACCTCTGAGCCTCTCCAGCACTGTCATTTTACAGTGAGAAAAGACAGCCTCGAAAGAGAAGCGACTTAACATGATCGTACAGTGAATGAGTTTACGGATTCTTTAGGTATTTGTGGAGTGTATGCTGTGTCCCTATATTACACCACATGGTTGGGGATAAAGCAGCGAACAAAACAGATGAAAATTCTTACCCTGGTGGCACTCCAGCTGAAGGTTTCATATTCCCATAGCTTTTCTCCCTAAGCAGAGCTCCTTTATCCTGCCATGGACTCGGGAAATACAAAATAATTTTGGTGTAATATTTTGAGCTCAATTCAAGAAGATGGGTGAGTCAGTTGGGGGGAAAGAAGTTATGTAACTGATTCCAAATCTAAGAGAAAAAGTAGTTGGTGTGCTCCATTGTTTTAAATATTCATTCTTTCTGCAACTATTTCTTGAGCACATGTGACATGCCAGGCACTGTTCTAGGTCCTGAGAACTCGGCAAGCTCTGAGGGATTGGGAATTATAATGCATTTGATTCTTACTGACACCCACTAGAGGTGGGAGGTCCTGGTTTGTCACCATGGTGATCACTGATTTGTGATCTGAACATTTTCCCAAGGTAGGTGGTGGGTGTTTACCAATTCTGTGGTCTGCCATCCGTCCCCAGCATGCCAGGCTGGGTGGCACGGGTGCAGGGTGCCCAGAGGGCAGCTCAGCCTCCTCACATGATGAGTGCTGTCCTGCTCTATTTCTTACACAGGGCCTACTTCCCGGGCTTGTTTTCTGATTCTCTGCTCCACAGAAGCGCCTTACACATTTGCGTTTTTACACGATGGAGCTTTTCTTACTTGCCCAGCAGCTCAGGCACCCTCTGCAGCTTTTGCCACAAAAAACACAGTGACCTCTGCAGCCTGCAAGAAGGGTGGGTGGAGTTTGACTAAGGAAGATGGGAAACCTTCTGTTTGCAAAAAGCCCTTGCAGGTTAGTAAGGGGCAGGCAGAGCATTTCCATGGCCCGTAGGAGCCTCTCTGTCAAGAACAGCTGCTTGAAAACACGAAGGGCCTGAATACTCCCCTTTGTGTATTCCTCCCATCGGCATTTTAGCAGTTGATATTCTCTGAAGTCCCATGAGAGTCTCCTTGGCCCAGGTTCCCTCTACAGCATTTGTTTCACCTCTTACGACGGGGAACTCACTACCCAGCCAGAGCAGCACCTTTCGATTTTAGACAGAATGGTTAAAAGTCTATGTTCTTGGTATTATCACCACCAAGTGGAAAGAATTCCTCTTCTTATGACAGCTTTTTTTGGCGGGGGTAGGGTGGGTAGGAGGGAGGCAGAGAAGAGGGTGTTAATTATAGCAACTCATTCATGTTCTCTGTTCTTCCCTTAAAAACTCCTCCGCCTCCACCCAAAAGGGTTTCCATTTAAAATAACGCCTGTTCTGTTTTGGAAGGCATCTTGCCTGGCTTCTGGTTTGCCAATGTTCTTCTGAAAAAAGTGGCTTCTAACACTGACCCTCAGCCCCCACTCTTTGGCCTGGCACCGTCGACATGTCTGGAGTTGGCAAGAGGGAGAAGTGTGGCAGCAGCCGAAGATGCTCTTGAGTCAGGAGCTGGCCGTGATCCGCTTTGCTCTGCGGTAGGTATTAAGTACGTTCCCAGGCCCGTTTCCTGCTCCCAAATGCCAACATCCCTGCCTCTTAAGTGAGGTTTAGCTTAATCCCCAACCCTACCTAAATGTTACTTTTGTTATTATTCAGAGCTGTGGGTAGAATGTCTCTGTGTCGTGGAGCGCGTGGGTGGAGACGCAGCCGCCGCCGGTTGCCCACTCTGCCTGGAATCTGCTTTGCGGTATCCTCTGTTCCCGGAGCCCTGTCCAGCTAGGACGGTGCTGCTCTCTTTGTGTTGTGTATTCGGGTGTCTTTAGAGCTCATACTGGACAACCCCCTTTGTGTACCAGCAGGGGAAACCGAGGCCCAAAGCGTAGAAGTCAACTTGTCCCCACTCTCCTCTCACACAGCAGGTTGTTAGTCTTTGTGGCTGGCAGCCAGGCTTCTTGTCTGTGTCCTGGTGTTCCCTCTGCTCTGGAGCAAGGCACCAGCTGCAGCCCCTGAAAAACGGTCCTTCGTTGAGCAGTTACAGAATTCTGACGGAGGTTCTGGTTGGTCAGCCTGGGCAACAGGTACTGCAGTTTGCACAGCAGCCCTCAGACTCTGCCTTTGCTTTGCTCTCCATGTGCACTGGGTGCCCCTTAGGGGGGTGGGGGGGGCGCACACACCTCCTGAGAATCCCAGAGTCTAGGGTGTCCATCCTATGCCAAGGGCCAGCTGTGTGCCCGGCAGGAATGGAGCGCCGTGAGAGGGCAGCTCAGTTGCCAGATGAGAGTGCTCCTTGAGGTCACACAGGCGTGTAAGTCTTCCTTTTTGTTTGCACAGGGCTTTGCACATAGTAAGTGCCCTACGAGCATTTGTTGAATGAAGGTTTGGGACAAATGACACCAAGCAATTGGAAGAGCTTGGTGGCAGCCTGCCCATCTGGGGGATTAAAGTCCTTTTTATCTTGCACGTGTTCTGGGCACTGCAGAGGGAGCGTGTAAAGGTATGGTCACAGCCCTGCCCTCAAGTAGGCTAGGGAAGTAGACCCCAATATCAGGGTATCCTAGGCCTGGATGGTGTAAGTGCTGGTTGCTCACCCACCTTAGCTATGGAGGAGGGCCCTTCCTTGAAGGGTCCCGTCCCAGCTTCTTCCATCAGAGCCCCACACGTCGGAACACCGTACCCAGGTGCCCGTTAAGTGTGCTGCCCAATGATGAGACTCCCGGCGAAGCTGCCCCTCCCTCTCCCAGGGACAGAGCCTGTTCTCAGCCTCACCCCATCCTACAACCTCTCCTAAGCTTCTTTGTAACCCAACGACCCATCCATGTGCAGAAGGGCTGGGTGACGGGTGAACGTGCTTGTAAAAATCACCACTCCTCAGCCAGGCCGATGGCTGTACGTCTCGTTAATTACTTGGCAAAGAGAACATAAGGACTTTAATTCGCTGCACTGGATTCCCTCCGAGGTGTCCCCCGTGCGGGGTGGAGTTGGCCAGGCTGGCTGGGCAGCAGGAGGATGAGGTGGTGGGGGGCGTGCAGGGTTGACTTTTTTTGCTTTGTCTCTACTAATAATTCTCGTACAATGGCAGGGCACCTTCTCTCTACCCTGCCCACTCCGTGTTGCACATTCTGCCCTCCCCCTTTGCCCCCGACTCCTCCTCCCCCCACCGACTCCACAAGTCAATCTGGAGCTTCTGTCTCGGGTGGAGCTGTGGTCTGTGTGCAGCACAGCAACTTGGTTGACCCAGTGCCTGTGGGGGCACTGTGCTAGGCACTCTGGGGAGACTGGGCCAGCTCCCGCTGCCGCCACCTGCCGCCAGGCCTTTTATTAGCGTTCAGGGTTGCCCTGCAGCCTTCCTCCCTCCCTCCCTGCTCTTTCCTTTCCTCCCCTTCATCCTGCACCTTTGTCTTTCTCTTTCCGCTTAGTGGGCTCCCTTCTCTCCTTCCCAGGGACCTACTCTTGGCCCTCTGGGGACACCGCCCAGGCCTCCTCCTGGCTGGTCAGTCAGTCTGCCAGCAGCTGGTCAGTCAGGAGCTCTGCTGCTTGTGGTGCGCCCCACTCCCCCCCCTCCGAACTCCCCCCACAGAAATGGGGTGAGGTGAGAGGCCTTCACCCCCAGTGGTGAAGCCATTGAGGGCATTTTTCTGCCTCTGTGGTTTTATTAAGTCTCTCCTGTCAAACCTGAGAGGCTGAGGAAAGTCGTTTTAAAGATTTATTCTTGAAGGACCCCATGAACTCAGGTTGCTGAGCAAAAAGAGGGTTGATTGGTTGGGGGTGGGTGGGGGAGACTTAGGCTCTGAGAGGGAGGGAGGGAGGGGCCTGGGCAGCTCAGGGAGTGGACGCCCATGCCTGCATCTCCCCTGACTTGCAGGTATGGGGGAGTGGGAGGTGGGAGAAGCCGTCTTCCCTGCGCGCCAGCATTTGGCACGGCATCGCCTGTCCCTTTAGAGCCTGCACCATGGTTTCCAGGAGCTGTGTGTGTGGGGTTAGGGGGGTGCTGCAGGGAGGTGGGGACTTGTTTGGCAGCAGGCGCCCATCAGACAACTGGAAAGTGCCAGTGCTTTCCTGGCCATCTGTCCCCCTCCGCCTGGCTCCCGTCCTCCTTCTGCTCACCACAGAAGGGCCTGCAATAGTCTGCAGTGCGAGGGCGCGGAGCCTGGCCGGGAGGGCAGGCAGAGCCCCATCTTGCCTTTGTTTATCCCCATCTCATCCTCAGCTCCTGCGCAAGCAAGCGGACGAGTTGCCAGGTGCATGAAAAGTTTGCTGCATGGCCACCGAGTGCGGTTGTTTGTGGTGTGGTGGTGGGAAGGAAAGGTGGATGTGTGCCGTTTCCTTTCTGCTGCTCGTCTGTTTGCTTAACTGGGGACCTTCGCCCCCACCCCCCTTCCTGCCCCAGCCACTATTTTTCTTCTTCTTGCTTTAATTTGTAAAAGTACACCCAGAGCAGGACAACTCTCCTGCTATTTGGGTTCGTTTGCACATCACCCTCCCCCAGCTAGTTAAAGGGTTAAAAATTATGGGGAAGTTCAGCCGGCACTTGCAAGATATGGTTGCCTTAGCAACAGGCCTTCTAATCTGGTAGGTGACCTGAGAGACTGGAGAAGATGTAGGGGTTGGTTTGGCATTTCATTATTTCATGAGGCTGCCTCTCCAGCTGGTTTCTCTGCTGAGCTTAAAGCTTGCTGTTCCTGCCACTAGAGTTACTGGCACATTCCAAAACAACAGTGTTGATGGCACGAGCAGAGTGCGTTCGTGGGGCCTGGCCAGGCAGGGTGGGCGGAGGAGCGGGAGCTGGGTTCCAGGAGCCCCATGTGGTGCTGTGTCCCTCACACAAAGAGGAGGGTGTGGATAGGCGGGTGCGCGCCCAGGTTCACTCTCCTGCATACAATAGCTGCCTTCTTGAGACACCCATCGTGGAAATAGAATCCTGGTTGTTGGTGTCTGAGAGGGACTGCCTGCTGAGGAGATTTTAGAGCGGATTTTAGGAGAACTTACTTAGTTTGCCAAGAATTCTCCTCAAATTTGCAGGGTTTCAAGTGTGTGGAGACCCCCCACTGCAAGTGCCTACACTTGATGCCTTCCCTTTTATTCATGTCCAGAGAGATACTGTCCAGAACTTTGGTTCAGTTCAGCACATTAGCTGCATGTCCGCTGGGTGCCCGGCCCCGTGCCCATAGCAGAGGGGAGCAGGACAGAATCCTAGTTTCGTTCATTTACTCAGCAAACATTCTTTGGAGGCCGCATGTGCCAGGCGCTGTTGAGAAGGGGCAGGTCACAGAGCCTCCCTGTGTGTGAGGGGCCTTCTGCCTAACTCCTTGTCTTTAGAGGGACGTTGTAATGAGGGCAGGAATGGCTTTCAGCTCAGGAAGGCACCAGACATTCACATCTCTCACCCCACCTTCCTCGGGGGTCTGCTTCATTTCTGCCCGTTATCCCTTGGCTGTAGTTACTCGGAAATCTGAGGGCCCCAGGAATGGCATGTGTAGATGGTACCAGGTCCTATGCAGAGTTCTGTGTTAGCGCCAACCCAGGTTCAAAGGCACTTCCGATTGATTGGCTCCCTGGGTTTCTGGAAGCTTTTGAGTCTTCCCTCTGAAGAGGTGGAGTATTCCTGGGAGGGAATTTTACATGGTCCATTCCTTCTCCCCATCACAACTAGGAGCTCTCTGAAGAGGTCTCTGTGTTAAAGGGTCATAGCTCCCATTTCATAGATGCAGATGTAAGGACCAGAAGGGCAAGGGCATTTGCACTCCTGGGACCGTGGGATCCCAAGCAAGGCCTTGCCCATCCTGCCGAGTGGTGGCAGGTGCCTGGGGAAGACTGGGCTGGAATGTGGGTCTTGATGGGTGGGAGTATGCCTGCATGCAGAAGGGCAAGGGTCGTGTACCCCTGCAAGACCAGGAGAGCCCGTAGACAGTAGGATACACCAGGTCAGAGGATCGGGTTGGTGGCAGTAGAGTAGGAGCCTCGCCCCTTGCTGGCCAGCCTGTCCCGGTGTTGGCATGCGGTGGTCTCGGGAGGGGAGAAGTCTGCCACCTACAGTCCAGGGTCTGAGTCCAGCTCAGTTTCTGCTTGTGTGTGAATGGGTAGTTAGCCCCCTCTGTGCTGTTATCTCTGTCTGTAAAACAGAGGAATTGACCACACATCCTTAGTCCCTCTCAGATCTCTCAGTCCATATCTGTGGTTGGAAGAAGCATGTTGGCAAAATCTCTTTGCACTGCTGGGCCTCGGGCAGGCTTCTCAATATAGAGGGTGGCTTTAGAGTTTTACGTTTTTTATCTGGCTTTGGGTATAATTTTGCTCAATTCAGTTCATTTCAGTGAAGGTGGTTGTATGCCCCCTCCTTTACCTTAGGCTGCAGCATTGGGGGTGGGGGGAGTAGGCCACACATGGGGAACCTGCCCACTTTTGTCTGACTTCTGTGGAGCTGGGGTTCTGACTCTGTGTGTGGTTCACTTGGATATTCCAAACTCTAATTTCCCTATAGAAAGAGCTTCCTAGCATGAGGGTGGAGTGAGTGTGTGTACCCAGGGCCTTTATAAGTGAAAGCATCTTAGAACAGCTAAAGGGGAAAATCTTTAAGGCAAAGGTGCTGGGGTTGGACTGGCTGTGTGTGTGTGTGTGTGTGTGTGTGTGTGTGTGTGTGTAAGTCACTAGGTGGAATGGGGGGCCGGTTGAGCTGAAGATTTCTGGGGCCTCTAAGATATCAAAGTAGAGGTGACCTTGGTCTTTCCGACTTTGGCTTAGATTTTGGTCCAAAGTTCTTCCTCTCACTCATAATGGGCCTGATTTCTTTGGAAAGAATGGATCTGCCTATACTTCCTAGAGAGCAGAGGCCTCATTAGATTCAAACTAAATTTAAACACTATGTATCAGCTCCAAAGTTGGCCAAAGCCCTTGGAGGACTGCCTTCTCCATGGTGAGGTCTGTGAGGAAACTTAGTGTTTATCTTATGGATGAGGGTGGCACGGGATGGAATAACTGCCCGAGGATGCGTTACTGCCAGGCCCAGCTCCTCCCTTTTACCAACTCCCAAGTTTCTCGATTTGCCATTTAGAGTCTGCTGGGGGACTCGTGTTGTGAGGTTGGTGGGTTTTTGTGCTCGCTTCTGGGATCGTGGTTGAGCCTCATGGATCTTTTGATATTTTTCTGTTATTAATCATTCTTTGTTACAGAGTAGATAATAATGACAAAGAATTTACCCCCGCATTGAAATTTCAGAGCAGTGGATTGAGATTGTGTTTCTCCGAACGTAATAGTAATAGTGAGTACAATGCTGATTGTGATAGATGCTCAGATAGTCAAAAAGATGAGTGGAACACAGCTGCTTCCTGCTATGGATCCTGGGGAGGGGAGGCTCCTATGATGCTAGCCACCTAGTGAATGTTTGCCTTGTTGTGTTAGAGTTGCCATAGTAAGACACGAAGTGGATGGCTTTCCTCCCTGGAGGGTGGGAGGTGAGGGGCGGGAGGAAGTGCTTTGGAGATGAGATGCAGCCTCATAGGAAGTGGGGGCGAGAAACCCAGTGGGGACAGTTTTGACAAAGGTCCCCGAGGAATGTTTTGTGAGGAAGTTTGACTTCGTGATGTCACTTGAAGAAATTGGGACCCATTTGGCTTTTGTGGAGAATGCCACTTCCTGGGGTAACAAGGGAATTCCTTGCCAGATGAAGTAGGTTTTGCATCATTTTCCTTCAAGCTTCCTCGGGTGACCTGTGGCAGTTCTGAAATTTTGGGATTTGATGAGCAAACTATTGTGTCTAGGCCCTTGGTCCTTTTATGGACCTTGAGCCCAGGACTGTGGGGACTGAGGATGCTTGACGTTTTGTCTCTCATATTAAGGAAGTCTGCTAGTTTGCTGAGCATTCCCACTGCCTTTTGGCTCATCAGGAGTTCCTTACTGGGATATACTTAAGAGATGTTGGGCTGGCTGGATGGGTGGATGAGTGGCTGGGTAGATGGATGGATTAGTAGCGGAGAATGCTGATCCAGGCTGAGTTGAGTTACAAGTCCTTCCAAAATGCCATGTTATAGGACTTCTCTACAGCCGAGTGTACAGGCATTAAACAGGTCCAAGATCTCACAAAGGCCCAACAAAGTTTCTGCTCCTTCTTCCCTCAGAGGATCTGCTGGCGGTTCCTTTCGGCTTGGTCCATTGAGGAACCTTGTCTCATATGAATGTCCCACACACTAAGAGGATATGGAATGATGAAGATAATTTTTAAAGTTTAATTTATATTTAAGTGATCACAGTGAGTTTTTGCATTTGTGGCTTTGATATTTCACAAGTGACCCAGGAGTCATTTATCTCCTCCCGGAGCATAACTTTGATTCTTGGTCCGAATGGCAGGTGGGCCCACAAATCACTGAGCTGGTGGGTAAGCCTAGCACTCTGTCCGGGCTCTGCTTGTTTCATACATAATCTCATTTCATCCTCACATCCTCACAGTAACCCTGGGAATTGGGTGTAATTGCTGTGGCTTTCCATTTGAGAAAACTGAAGAAATATATTGAGCACCTACTATGGGCTTATCTTGAGATACAAGCTTACCTGGAGAAGTAGAAGGAAGAAAAATCTGCCCATCATTCCACCATCAAATCTCACCGTGTGCTAACTTTTTTTGGGTCAGCATTTCCTTTCAGGCTGTTTTTTCCTCCATTTTTGTTTAACATTTTTGCATAATTATGTTCCAGTCAGAAAATTCTTGTCACAAAAAAAATAACATTTAAGGAGCTATGGAGACTGCTTCTGTTTTTAGACTGAGTATTCTTCCTGTGTTGGTGTAGCTTTTGGAGGGTCTCCTTGTGGGCTTTCTGGGCCCACCCCTGGGCTGTCCTAAACCAGGAGCAGGAGTGGTCCATTCAGCTCAGCATCCTGGGCTCAGGCATTCAGACCCAAGCAGGGCCCTTTGTGTCTAAAGTACTAGTTGATTAGAGTGCTAATGAATCAATTAGAAAATTACTTGCTGCTGAGATCCTCAGCCAAAGGAGGGTTGTGCACAGCCTTAGAAAACCTTCCGAAGGCCATACGCCTGTAAATCTTGGCTGTGGCCCTCGTCAATTGCACCACGGCCTTTCTTGGACCTGTTAATCACTTGAGAAAATGGACGACTTCTGCTTTGCAGGGCTGCTTTGTGCTTGGCATGGTTTTCTAACTGGTACTTGGATCCACTCTCCCACTGGTGAGAAAGAGGGGAGTGGAGTTCTGAGTAACAGAACTTGTGCCGCACTTAAAAAAAGAGCCATTTAGAGGCCGGTCTCCTGTTCTTTCCTGGAGTCCCCTACAGCTGTCCTATGGGGAGGGACGATGTTTCTCATTTTTACGGATGGCGGGAACTGGGGCTTAGAGAGGTAAGCAACCTGTCCTCTAGTTACGTACCGAAGGGAGGCAGTGCTTCAGCCTTCAGCTCGTCAGGTCTTCAGACTCCCATCTGCTGTAATGCCTTCCTACCTTGATGCCTCCTAATCACATATCTTAGTGGATTTTAATAAGCCTGCACTAGGACTCGCTGGCTTGGCTCAGCCTATAGGGATGGGAATGATAAAGGCATTTCTGGTTACATACCCAGGGCTGGGGCTTGGTGAGGTTTAATCTGGGACAGAGGGGTTGGGGTGACAGCTAACAGCTGTGGCTAAAAGGACCCTGGGTGGGTGATGTATCAGGGGGCTCCAGATGGCCAGAGATCTTTGTGTTACACATTTTGGGACACTCTCCAGGTGTGCTCGAACCTGAATTGGAGATGGGTTGAGGAGAGGGCAGTTAAAGAAGATGATGACTCGCTGTGGATCCCAAACAAAGTGGGAGCCGTCTCTTGAAGAAAACATCTGCAAAATAGTCCTGATGTGTCTCCCTGACTCTTTTCACACCTGTTTCCTCGTTGGATACCAATCTCAGGTGACCTCCAGCCCTCATTTTACGATCACGACGGAGGCGGCACTCATCCCTTACCTGTTTCCTCCAAGAGGAGCCTCCGGTGCGCTCCGAGGCGGAGCCTGTGCAGCCTCCTGTTTTCATTTGGCTTCGTTTGGAACCCCCAGCATCTACAGTCGGTGCCTGGCCCTTTTGTCCCTTGACCCCGGGGGCAGGACTGCTTGTTCATAAATAGAGATTCTGTCCTTTCCTCCACAAGGTATTCAGTGTGTTGTGGTGGTTTTGCTATTTCTGCTACCCCAGTTTTGTTTGTATAACAAACATTTGAGTGCCTCCACGTGCCAGGCACCCGTTGTAGGTGCTGGGAGTACAGTAGGGAGCAGCACAGATGATATCCCTCTCTGTCCTCATTGAGTTGATACCTGGTCCAGTGGATGGTGTGGAAATCTGATGCGGACCTTGGGGCTTAAGCTCTGATGTGTAAGATAGGACCATAACAATTCTAATCTCTTTCATAATAGCCTTTTTAAAAAATACATATATTTTATTAATTTTTTACAGAGAGAAAGGGAGAAGGATAGAGAATTAGAAAATCAATGAGAGAAATATCGATCAGCTGCCTCCTGCACACCCCCTACTGGGGATATGCCCACAACCAAGATATATGCCCTTGACTGAATCGAACCTGGGACCCTTGAGTCCGCAGGCCGACGCGCTCTATCCACTGAGCCAAACTGGTTAGGGCCATAATGGCTTTTATAATGAGCCAACATGGTGCTGGGCATTTTATTTATTTGTTTGTTTGTTTGTTTGTTTGTTTGTTTATCCATCCATCCATCCATCCTCACGTCCATCCTCACCAAAGGATATTTTTTCATTTATTTTTAGAGAGTGGAAGCGGGTGGGAAAGACAGAAATATCAGTGTGAGAGAAACACATAGATTGGTTGTCTCATGCACACATCCCAACCAGAGCTCGAGCCAGGAAGGAGCCTGAAACAGAGGTACATGCCCTTGACCGGAATAGAACCTGTGACCCTTCCGTTTGTAAGCCAACACTCTAGCCACTGAGGCATATTGGTGAGGGCTGTGCCGGGCATTTTATATTTAACATGTTCCATCCTTAGGAGAGCTCTGTTAAGGCAGATGAGGCCCGCTGAGAGCCCATAGTAGGTGCTCAATAAATTTTTGTTGGCTAGATGAAGCGCATACAGCTCACATGCGGAGGAGCTGAGTTTCCAACCGAGCCTCTCAATACAACTTCAGGCCGCCCCTGTAGCACTGCACCTGTCACTTGGGGCTGATTTCGTTTGTGGACTTGCTTTGAGTGTGCAAGAGTACCAGAGCCTCGGAAGATTCTGGTACTAGGCCCCATTGTGGTCTGTAACCAACTAGATTTGTATTATCCACCATCCCTGCTACTGCTGGAGGATTGCTTTGTTTCTGGTTTTGTAGGAATGGAGGTGAGACTTAGAGGTTACTCACTTCCCTGGCCCTGTTAATCTCCTGGTCTCGCTGCTCGAGGCACAATGGCTGTGAGTGTGGTAGAGGAGTGAGACTGGGTGGGTAGGACCCATCTTCCCCAGGACCCCAGGTGACTGCTTCTTAAGCTGGCACAGGTGAGGTGATGTGTTTAGTCCCCCAGCCCCATCTATCTTCCTGGGCCATTTGATGTTGATTTGGCCCCACTAAGTTCCAGGTATTGAAAATCCAAAACAAATAAAGCCCAGCTCCAGGAGGGAAGCAGGTTGCTTTCTCTTTGTGGAAGCTCAAAGTGCAACAGCTGTGTGGGTAGACAGCTCGCTGGGTGTTAACCTGTTTGGCAGGCTGTTGGAGTAAAGTTCCAGGCAGGTGTCTAGCAGGTGGGGGAGGGAGTGAGAGGCATGTAGCTGGCCATGGGGATGGGAGAGAGGGGGTCTGCTTTCTTTGCCTCTTGACTGTGCCATTGACCTTCAGCTCCCTTTTTTAACTGTTTTTTTCCCTCCCCCTTTCTGCGCACATTCTCCTAATTTCCATTCACCTTTCACCCCCTTCCCCACATCTCTGTATTTCCCAACACCTTGTGCATTGCTTCAGACTCTCCTTGGCTGTTCTCAGTTGGCAGGCCCAGGGGCAGAATCTGCCACCCAGTAAAGATGACCTTGTGTTACTGTGACTCAGATGGGGATGGGGACTCTGACTTGTCCCAGAGAGAGTGTTGGTGGGAGGTTGCAAGATGTCAAACGTGCAGCTATGCTGTTTCAAGTCACATAACCCTGAATCGGGAACAGTAAGGCGGAAGAGGAAAGGAGTGGGTGGATGGGTGAGTGGGAGAGAGGTAGTTGGAGGGTTGGAAAGGATTCAGGTGTGTGAGTTTCCTAGGCTGCAGGAACAGTATCACCTACTGCAGTAAAGTAGCTTTAGACAACACAGATTTATTCTCTCGGAGTTCTGGAGGCTAGAAGTCTGAAATCAAGGGGTCGGCAGAGAACATGCTCCTCCGAGGGTCCTGGGGGAGAGTCTGTTCCAGGCCCTTCTCTTTCAGTGTTGCAGTTCCTAATGCTCCTTGGCTTACATCAGTCCCAGCCATGCTGCTGTCATGGCGTGATTTCTCCTTGTGTGTTGGTGTGTCCAAACTTCCCTTATTTTGTAAGGACACCAGTCATTGGAATAAGGCCCACCCCACCCTACTCTAGTGTGACCGAATTTTAACTTGATTACATCTGTAAGGATCTGTTTCTAACCAAGGTCACATTCACAGGTACTGGGGGTTAAGACTAGAGCATATTGTGTAGGGGTTGACAGTGCCGGGCCCCAAATCTAGATGGCATATTTGGTTTCCTGTTTTCAGGGATCTTAAAGGTCCTAATCTACTTGGGTCATTTCAGTCAATCCAGTAAGTTTAGGTTCGGGATTTTCTGTGTGCCAGGTTCTGGACTTGGCCCTACAAACAGGTGAGACACTTCCTGGTTTTACGGTGAGAAAGTACTTCTATGGAAAACCAGGGCTTTTAGAAGAAAGTTGAAAGGAAGTGTTCATGCAAGTACTTCAGGGATGTCCTTAGAAATACAGACAGGCTTTTCCTTCCTGTTCTCTGCATTTTGAGGCCAGCTCCATCAAGACATGATTCACTTACCGCCACTGTTCTCTGGAGGAAGGTAGCTGGGACCTCTGGATTTGGAGGTTCTTTCAGTGCCTCGGTTTCCTCTCTGCAAGTAAGGGTGGGACTTAGATTATTCAAATGTGCTTCTTGTTGTCTGTTCCAGGCCTAGTTAGTTGGTGGCTAGGAACTGTTTTATTGGAAGAGCAAATACTGTGTAGTGTCAATAAGGATGCTTTTTGTAGGGGCTTCTGTGTTTTCGCTGTGGATAAACAAGAAGCAGCCAAGTGTGGGTTAGTGGCTCCTGGCTTGGGCCAGCTCCTTTTCTTCCCACACAGGAGTTTCCTGTGCCAGCAGGAAGAAGTGGGACCAAGCCCTCTCACTACTCCCGAGAATTCTTCCCATGACTTTACAGTCTTCCTGCGCCTGAGAAGGATTTCCATACAGATGACAGGAGTGGAGTAGAAAGCATTTGTATCTATTGTGTTGGTGAAAACCAATGTAATGTAAATAGGAAGTCTGGATTATATGTATCCTCAAAACACTGAGACTGAAAACCACACACACCAAATGAAATTCACAGCTGTGCGCATGCAGGGTTCAGAGCGCTGTCTGCAGGCGGCGAGGGCTCAGGCAGTGGGGACCACGTTCTGTTCTCCATCCTTCCGCTCCTCTTGTTCCTCACTCCATCAAAAAAGAAATTAATTAGGCATTTTGTCCAGTTCTTTAACCTCTTTATAAGACCTTCACTCGTCTACAGAACACGTTGATTCAGCTGGATTTGACACCCTTTCCATCAGTTGTTCCAGAGAGATGGAGCACGTTTGTGTGTCTCTAAAAGACCACACCCCAGAGCATCCAGGGAAGTGTGTTGAACATACTAATCTCCCCATTCTGTCCCCAGAATGATGCGACTCCTGGGAGTGGTGTGGATCACCCATTCCCAGACAGGGCCTTCAAGAGCCTCTTTTGGGCAGAAGCATACGTGCTTATTGCCAAGACTGATTGTGTGCTCAACATGGGCAGCTTTGTAAGTAGATTAGTTTCATGTCTTATTTCCAAAGTCGTACATGGGTATATGGTCATTGCAAAGGAAATTAGATAATAAATATAAAAGTCTGGCTCTTCCATTATCCAAAGATTAATAGTGCTAATACCCTTATTTAAATCTTGTCAAGACGACTTACTTTTTAAACCTGTGCCTGTTCTTAAGAGACCAGGTCCAGTAGGATGATATCGGTCACGTGACTGTTGGAACCCAGGCGGTTGTGCCCCTCCTCCGTGGGCTTCCTCCGTTGCCAGGTGTCTGGGTTCCTGCCTCCATCTCCGTCTGCCCCTTCAGGTCTTCTGATAGCGTTTGGAAGAGCAGGCTACCTTCCCGTTTGCTAAGTTGAATCTTCTGCGATTCTAGAACCTGCGTAACAACGTGGCTTCCCTTCCAGGAGGTTTGCCCACACACTGAACTGCTTGTGGCTCTCCGGGCTCCTACCTTCAGTTGGAGCTCTTTTCACTGATGTTGTCAAGAACAGATTTCTGTCCTTTGAAGAAGGAAATGGGTTGTCATTCTTTAAAAAAAAAAAATTATTTTATTGATTTCAGAGAGGAAGGGAGAGGGAGACATAGAAACATCAACGTGAGAGAGAATCATTGATTGGCCACCTCCTGCACACACCCCCTACTGGGGATCGAGCCCGAAACCCAGGCATGTGCCATGACCGGGCATCTAGCTGCAACCTCCTGGTTCATAGGTCGACGCCCAACCACCGAGCCACGCCAGCCAGGCTGGGATGTAATTCTTGCTCTAAACCCCAGAGTCCAGGATTGCTCTTCCAGGGGGACCTGGTGTGTGTTGAGCAGACTGTATTGTGTGGAGCTGTGGTTTTTAACCTTCATGGGATCCTGGATTGCTGTGGGATGGCTATATTCTGGAATCCCTCGGCAAACACTGCATATTCACATCCACAAATCCCTGTGCGTAAGAAGTCCAGGGATTGCAGACTCTTTGAATCCCATCCCGGAGGCCCTTCAGAGACAGACATGACTCTTTCACTGGGTTGCCCTGATAGCGGGCATGGACTCTTAGTGTCTATTTTGCCTTCTGTAGGATAGTGGCAGTGATGGTTACCCAACAGTTATGCTGTGGTGACAATGACAGTGGTTGTTAAAGCAGCTCATACTAGGTCAGTCACCAAATCCTCACCCTGACCCAGTGAGGTGAAGGTACTCCCAGCCCCAATTCACAGATGAACAACGGAAGCTCAGAGAGATGAAGTAACATCTCTCTCTCTCTCTCTCTCTCTCTCTCTCTCTCTCACACACACACACACACACACACACACACACAGTCAGGATTGGAACCCAGGCAGTGTGACTTGAGAGCATGTGCCCAACACCTGATTTGCAGCAAAGAAAGCCATCGTAGGTGCTCAGTAAATGGTTATGACAATATTAAAGGCAGCAGAGGGCCGTGGCATAGCCAACCTGTTAGTTGTGGGACTTTCCTCCCGCACATGCCCCCATCTGTCCTGAGTATTCTCCTGATGCAGGATCCAGGCTCCGGAGCTTGTGGGCGGAGGGGTGCTCAGATCCGCGAATCCTGGGAAATGTGTAAAATCCTGTTCCTGAAAACCGGCCGGGTTCTCATAGTGTCCCGGCTGGCATGTTTTGCTAGTCACGAAACATGATCCATACGCTGTATTTTAGGACTCCCCATCTGTCGGCATCGGGCACTGGGAGAGGGTTTTCACTTGAGGGAGTTCAGAGCGTGCCAGCTCGCTGGGGGAGGGGGAGGGCCCCGACAGCGGGTGGATCTGCTCCTCCACAGAGGGGCCCGGTCTACCCAGGTGGGGGGGGGCCTTGGAGCCTGGGAGATGGGGTGTGCTGGCCGGCAGCATCCCAGATCTTCTTTTCCATTACTTCACTCAATTTTTAGGCAGGTCCCATTTTTAGTTAAGTAAACCGAGGTACAGAGAGGTTAATTCTCTTGTCTAAGGTTTCAAGACTGTGAAGAAGCTAAGCTGAGATTTGAACTTAAGTCTTTAGACTCTGTTCAGTTGTTCTCTCCCTGACTCTGCCCTTCTGTTTTCCTGGGCTTTAACTCTGTTAGTGGTTCAGAGTAGGGTGTGGGAGAGGTTGCCTGAGCGTGGACGGGAGTCAGCTGAGGGAGGGGTGAGGTGGAGCCCTTCTCTTAGGCCCACTTTGCAGGGAGCACAGGGTCTGCCCGGGAGCCCACCTCTCTGGCCTGCTGGTGGTGGAAGAAGAATGCTAAGAGGGCTATTGATCCACCCATCTCCTCTGAGGGAGGGCTGCAGTGCAAGCAAGCCTTTCTTTTTAAAAATGCATTAACTTGACCGTAAGCAGGCCCCAGTTCAAAAATAAATAAATAAAAACGAAGCAAAACAAAAAGGAGTGGGCAGGAGGCAGAGATGGAGCAAAACCTTAGAAAAGAACTTAAAGGCACCCTAGCTAGTGGCTTGGTTGAAGCGTCATCCTATACTGCAAAAGGTTGTGGGTTCGATCCCCAGTCAGGGTGTGTACAGGAGGCAACCAATCAATGTTCCTCATTATCAATGTTCCTCTTCTTTCCTTTCCTCCAGGTTGAGGATTAAAAAGAAACCCCAAAATACTGAAAGGTTATCTGAGGAGGGTTCTTTTCGACGCCTGTGCCAGTTCCAGGATAGGATGCCTTGCCTGAATTCTGGAGCCTGGGTTTGCCCCAGTGCTTTGCTGTGACCTGGGTCATCCCTACCTCTTTACCCAAATCCAGAGGTTTCAGAAAACCCCTCTGGGGTGGAGGAGGCCCCACACAGGGTGTAATGGCAACCCATATTGAAAGCCTGCCTTGCAAGTCCCGACTTGGGCAATTTCAGGCTCTTTTTTGCCCTCAAGCTACACTGGCCTTTTCTTGGTTTCTCAGAAGTGCCTTTGCATGTGCTATTCCTGCTACCTGGGAGGTGTGTTCCCTTTTCCCTGGTCTCCAGGTTAGGACCTGCTCATCTTGTAGATCAGCCTACAGGGCATTTCCTGACCCTCAGGGGTCAGGCATCTTATGTGCCTCAAGGTTCCCAGCACTTTTTTTTTTTTTTGTAGCTCTTAAAACCAGCACAATAAAATAACTCACTTACATTTTACAGCATTTAGCAATTAAGCTTAGGGAAGGCAGGACTAGTCTGTCCTGTTTGCTATAAGTGGCTATTGCTCAGCCATGCACACTAGAAAGGGGTAGCAAATTCTTGTGAAATGGGTGGATGAAGAGCCCATGGATACCATTTGGGGGAGGGGAGAGGGAATAAACATGATAATCAGAATTTGGCCCATATTGAGGTCAGGATATGGTTTCAGAGTGGAGCCCCCAACACTAAGAAGTGGGAGACTTGCCGATAGTCCAGTAGGCCATGGTGTAGCATGCTGTATGGCCAGCCTGTTCCCTTTGTGGGTGGCAAGATGTGGAGCCCAGAACAGAAAGGATTTCATCAAGATTATACAATAGCCGGGCCAGCATGGCTCAGTGGTTGAGCATTGACCTCTGAACCAGGAGGTCACAGTTTGATTCCTGGTCAGGGCAGGCTTGATCCCCAGAAGGGGGTGTGCAGGAGGTAGCCAATCAATAATTCTCTCATCACTGATGTTTCTCTCTCCCTCTCCCTTTCTGTTTCTGAAATAAATATATTTGAAATGAAAGATCACACAATGGAGCCTTTGAGGATCTTTTTATTTGGTCTCTGGTTTAATTGTTGAAAGGTAATTTCTACATGGCAGGCACCAACTCATTCGCTTCTTAATGTGGCAGCACCAGTTTGTGGAGGAGGAAGTGGAGGCTCAGTGCACTTGGTCCCTTGCTTCAGAACACAGCCCAGGCACACATTGGTCAGATCTGGCTCTTTCTGATTCCACAGCCTGGTGCTCCCTAGCCAGTGGAGCTGTAGCCACTTATAGGAGCCTTGAGTGCTACCAGCTCTCTGGGTTGCAGGGGATCACCTTTTCTCCCCCACCCACCTTCACCCTCTTTTTCTGTCTTCCCTCTCCTCTGAGAGAACCTCAGAAATTGCCCTCTCCCTTTTCAATTGCCCTGGGCAGCCACTGTGGATCCTGGAAAGGTACTAAGGGCGATAAAGCAGAATTTGCACCATTCTGGGACAACTGCCCATCACTTGTAGGTAAAAATAAAGTGTGTACTTGCTCCTCGCTTACATGTAGGCTTCCTTTTGGGATTACAGTGGGAGCCACTTACCTGCATTTCCCCACCTCTGCCCCCTGTCCCTTGGCTGACATGAAGATTCCTACAATTTGGGCACATGTGTGAGCTTCATGCTGCTCACTCTTCCCAGAACAGGGCCCATGGGCCTCCTTCCAGGCGGAAGTGCCTCTACTTCTCTGCGGCGCCAACAGCTCAGGCGCTCTGGCACGCACAGATGCCGACTCCTTTTGCAAATATGGCTGCAGCCGAAAAGCAACAAGCCACCTTTAGAGGACTTTGTGTAGCCTGCTGCTTTTGGATACCTGGAATGCACAGAGGCAAGAGAGAGAAATTAATTGGTTCAATTAATTTTGTAAATATTGACCGAGCAGAAGTTTTATGCAGGTCGTGTGTTAGGGACCCAAGGGTTACCAAAAAGCAACATGACCCAGTCCCTTCCTTGAAGGCGATCATCCTCTAGATGGAGGTAAAAAGATGTGTTAAGACAGAATTAGAGCAGGGGAGCCATGGCGTCCTGATCCCACACCCCACCCCTTCTTCCAGAATTCCCTTACTATGCCTGCCTGCTAAATGCTTTTCCCCTTTCTTAAGGTATTTGCAATTCTCCCACGGTGAATTTTTAGTTTTTGAGTGCTTACTGTGTACTAGGGCTGGGTACCCTGGAAGTGCTTTACTTGTATTTATTTCTTTGGACTCAACATGACCTAGTGAAGTAATTACCCACTGTCACCCTCATTTTCCAGTTGATGAAACTGAGGTCCAGGAAGGTTAATTAACTTGCCCGAGATCCCACAGCTACTCTGCTCCAGAGCCTGGATTCGAATGTAAGCAGATGAATTCCAGAGCTCACTCTCTTACCCTGCTGGCTGTGTAGACACATCCCACACTGAGACTCTTGCGTCTGTTACGCATCCACTATCGGCCCAGCATGAATTACCCTAAATAGATACTTTTTTTTTCCTCTTAAAAAATCTTCACTGTGCTTTCCATGTCATCGTTAAATGTACTTCATAACGCTCTGGGATACGAATTGCACCACAGCCCCCAATTTCCTCTTTTAAAGTCCAGGTTCTCTGTAGAGGGCACTCTACTTCAGGGACTGGAGTGGAGCCAGAGCCGTGGGAGAGGCGGCCACTGGGAGCACTCTGCAAACTGTAACGTGCCCGCAAAATGAAGGGCACAGGGCACGCGAGGAAGAGTGTGCACGGAGAGGACTGGCTTGTAGCGTGGTCCTCATGCATCATACTTGGGGATTTCTTCGCGCCATTGTCACGGTCTGGTTTCAGGTACCTGTGAAAAATTATGGTAATTAAAATGTAATTTGGAATCCCCTGTTGGCTCCCAGCAGCTGGTCCAGATGTAGGAGGCTGGGGCTGTCTGTGCGGGAACAAGATGAGGCTTGTTAGGGGTGTCACTTTGTTGTTCTGCCCTTGGTGTTGCTGGGGAGAAGGGAGGGGTCAAGAGATACAGGAGCTATTTTTACATTGTTCACGTCATGTTCAGCATTACTGGATGTTTGTGGTTGGCTCCCTGTTTAGCCTCAGCCGGGAAGAGAGAACTCCCTTTGCTGCCTGGGCCTGTATGGAAACTCAGGCTCATACCCCTTGGGCATATATATTTCTCTAAAGGTGAAGACACTCAAAGTGACCATGAGGGGTTCCCCCCCACCCCACCCCGATAGTTCGAAGTTGTCTTAGTCGGTCTTAGATTCTCCAGGACTCCAGACTCCTTCCCCGAGGCTGTGTGCTTATCCACTCCGTATTTATTCAACAGATGGTTTTTTTGGTGTGAGATACATACTAGATCTATTTCTTGGTACTTGCAAAGTGAAGTCGAATAAAGTATTGCCCCTCAAAGATGTTATAGTCTAATTGGGGAAATGGAAAGTAAACATTTGGTTTAGCATATGCAAAGCAAGCATATGTGTTTGTTGGAAGAACGGAGGATCCAGGGCTGTCTTCGTGGGGGGGGGTGTACAGAGAAGAGGGGTGGGAACACAGAAGAGGGGTGCCCAGATCACACAGGGTGGTCAGAGGGCTTTCTGGAGGTGGCAGTGGCTTAGGAGAGCAGGAGGCTTCAAATGTGCACTTGGATTTATTTGCTGTTGAGCTTTATTCGTATATATACTTGATGTCATGGCTGTAGTCATTACGTCTTCTTTTATTACTCAGTTGAAACCTTGGGATTTTGTTTTTATACCCAAAGGGCTCACTGTCTTTGAAAAGTTTGAGAGAAAATGCTTTGTGTCAGCCAAGCCCTCGTTGCTTCAGAGGTTGGAGATCGGAGGTCAGCCTCGGCCACAGAAAGCCTGCCCTGAAGTCCCTGCCTCCCTGGGCCACTTGGCACTCTCTGCACCACTTCCTCTGAAGATGGCAGGCCAGAGTGGGTTACTGCATGGCAGGGGTTAAGGCACCCTCCCCTCGGCCCCCCATCCCTGGATCCTGCCTGACCTGGCTTGTGCACTGGGCCGAGAGGGTATGTGACTGGGTTAAATGTAAGCGGTCCTGCCTGCCTGTCCTGCTGATTAGGCCTGGAGGTAGGCGGAGGGGCTGCTGGAGCATCCATCCCACTGTCAAGGCGACTGTGGGTTCGGGGACTATTGCAAAGTGGAAGTGCCCGGAAGCAGAGCACTTCACTGAGGCAGCCCCCTGTGCCATGGCTGCTTCAGACAGGGGCTGGCCTCTAGAGTTTGCAGAATGCTGGTTCATTTCATTTCCACTCCCGCTGTTTGTATGCATTCCTTCATCCAACATTGCATCTCCCCTGGACGTGGCGCTGAGAAATCCAGTGAATTAGGTGCAGCCTTGCCCTTGGGGTGGCTGACTGATCCCCCATGCAGGGTGCCTTCTGGGTCCCTCTGCAGGCAACTGGAATGTCCCCACCATCCTTGTGAGCCACGTGCTGACACTGCAGCAGCAGGCCTGTCCTTGGTGTGGATTATTTGCTGTTAGTATTCCAAATGTCAAGTTCCCCTTGACTTGAGCTGAGCAGACGAAACAAAATGGCAGACAGATTAGAAGGGGCTTGAGAATCCCTTTTAGGATTTGAAGAAACTTACACTGTTGACTTTGAAAAGCTGCTGAACCAGGCCAGTCTGCAGAGGTGGGGGCATCTACTTGATGCCATTGGCTCCCTGGGTTTGAGGGACTCTGGCCAGTGCTGGCTCTTTCCTCCCCCCTCCTGGTGCATTGGGAGCCAGGGGTGCTCACTGAGCTTGGGCAAGAATTGAGTCCCGCTCCTTCTCATTAATGTTGTGAGAGAGGACGGGAGGAGGGCTGGAGGGGAAGAGCTGGGGCCTCCAATGGTTTCAGGAAGGAAAGTACTGCTGGTTCCACCAAGGTGCGGGACCATGTCACTCAGTATCTGTTTAATCTCATGTTTGCCACCTACAAAGACCTAATAGGTAAAAGGGAACTAGATGGCTTCTAAAGTCCCTCTGAATGGATGGTGAGGGGATTAACAAAGGTGCAGAAGTTTCTGGCTAGAACCTGGAGTGCCACTGCTAGAAGAACCTCAGAGATGGTCCATTCATGCCCTTCTTTCTGTAGATGTAGCGGAAACTCAGAGAGGTTAAGTCATCTGTGCAAAGCCACACAGGAAGCGGTGAAGCTGGAATGTCATCCATCTTTCTGGCTCCAGTACCCGTACTTGTCCCATGACATCACGCTGGCTCCTGCTCTGAGTCCTCCCTTTTTGGGAAACTCATTTTTCCTCCCTCCCCGCAAGGGCTTCCTTTTCCTGCCTGGATTCCCCAGGAATCCCTCTGGGGGTGCTGCCTCCTCCAGCCTGGGAAAGTACAAAGAGTTGAAGGTGTGAGTGAGAACCCAGCCCCCAGCTGCTTCTCAGCCACCTTCCAGGGGACAGATGCTTGTCATACAGGAGCATGCCTACCTGTCTCCTGAGGACAGACCAAGATGAGTCCCACGCCCTACTGGGCTGCTCAGAGATCCAGGAAAGGTTCGTTGAACTGATATGTGTCTGCGCTCGGTGGAGATAGACTCTAAATGGCATGAAGCTCTGCGGTCTGTAGCTGACAAGTTTTAAGTCTGGCCGGACACAGGACCTTAACCCAAACCTTCATCTAGCTTGCGCTCTTCTGCAGCCACTGCAGGGCAGATTGCACAAAGGTTCTGGATGTGGCTCACAGTCGCCTGCCCGAGAATCTGGCAGCCGGTTTTTGCCCCCCCCCCCCTTTTTCTTTGCACACTTGCACAAGTGCCTTTTGTTCCCAGGAAACGCAGCTTTCTCCGTCTCCGTCCTGGAAGTATTGCCGGAATGTAATAAATCTGATTGTGTTTATGTTGAAGAAATGAAACACATTACTGTGTGGGGAGGAATGCCGTGGAGGCCTTGAAAGGGGGCTGTGTTTATGACAACAGTGTGCACATGTGGCTTTATTTTTGAAAGCAGTACTTTCCCTCCTCTTGATAGGACTCTGCTAATAAGAGCCATCTCTCATGGAGCTGGCCCCGGCTCTCCCAGCTGTGGCTGTCACCTTCTTGGCTCTGGGAGTCCGGCTTATCGAGACCCTGTAATTTCTCGGGGATTGCAGCTCTTCAGGGACATCGCCTCTGTGCTGGCCGAGACTGAGCTGATTAGTGAATTCTCCCACTCCCGTTCCAGGTCGAAAACAACGGGATGGAATTTAATAGGCATAAATGTAAAGTCCTGTATATGGGTTCAAAAAAAAAAATCAACTTCACAGGCACAGGATGAGGAGGCTTCATTTGAACAGCGGGTGAGAGAGTGACCCTCGAATTTACCTGGCAGTCATCCTGTGTGCCAGCAATTGGCCGTCACTGAAAGAAGGTAACGCAGGCTCGCTGACAAGGATCGTGTCTGAAAGGGGAAGGATGATGTTGTTACTGTTAATAATTCATGATCATAGCGAGGTGCTTTACATGCATTATCATTTTATCCTTAAAGTCGCCCTCGGACGGTCCTCTTTTTTTTGGAAAAGGAAACCCAGGCTCCAGAGGTTAAGTTACTTGCCTGATGTTACACTGTCAGGAAGTGCCAGAAGCAGGTGGAACCTCAGAGCCTGTGCGGTGGGTCATCATTGAACCAGAGTGTCAGATGGTAGAGATTCTGCATGAAGAAAGGCTGAAGGCAGTTTTAATAATGTCTGTCTTTGGTATGGTCTACCATTCTAAACAGTTTGTATATGTCAACTCCATCATTATTTCTAGTTTAACGATGAAGAAACTGAGGCACGGAGAGATTTAAAAATAAGTTGCCAAAGATGACACATCTTGTTAAGTGACAGATCTGGGATCCAAACCAGATAGAGTATGGCTTAGAGTTCTCAATTTCTAGGCCATGCAGCTTTGGAGAGAAGACGACTGTGTGGGGTGTGAGAGAGCCTACTGTGCTCTTTGTTCTTTGAGGCAGCCTGTCTGCAGGATAACTGTTGCGTTTGGGTCGAAGGCAGAACCACATCCCGCATGTGGGTGTGCATATGGGAGAGGCTTCTGCCCTCCTGAATCTGGACACCAGGTGGCCTTGGAGTCTGCCCCTGGAGGGAGGTTGAGAGTTCCCTGCTGCCAGTGACTGCCCACCTGTTGGGGATGCTGCAGAGACGGGAGGGTGGAGGAGACCACCTGTGTGGGTTATGGTAGGCCCCCAGGGCCCATCCGAGTAGCTGGCTGGCTCCCAGCCCTTTGTTGAGGACAAGCCCAGCTTTCCTGGCTCATCCCCCACCCCCGGGCAGTGGTATGTCCCCATGGACCACTGGAGGGGAAGTAACCGTGTCTGCTGGGTCAGCCTGCCCTATTAGGAAGCCCCGGCTGTCAAGCCCCGGCAGAACTGCTGACAAAGGCACTGTGAACAATGCTGCGTGGGAGGAGGCATATGCATGTGTTTGCTCGCCTCCTGACCTGGGTGCCAGCCGTGACATACTTTATTTGTCCCCTCTGGTTCCCCGCGGGCACTCAGCCTGACTCGGATGCGTTTGACTCCCATTCAGGTCCCTTGTTCAGCTGCAACTTTGGCTGCAGGGCATGGGAGCCAGTCAGCTGGCTCTGGCCCCTCCTGATGCCAGGGCAGTTGGTTTACAAGGCTTGCTGGGAGTGCTTACCAAGGAGCCCTGGGAGCCTGTCAGCTCCTTGTCTCGGGTCAGGGGATGGAGGCACAGAGGAGAGTGACTTTTGGAGGCCACCAAACCAGCAAGTCTGGCTGAAGCGATAATCCGGCCCTCGTGACTTGAAATGGGGAAGAGAGGGCTTTCCAGATCACTTGTGCCGACCTTTCATTTTACAGATGTGGAAACGAGACCCAGATTTGCAGCTTGACCTGGCCAAGGTATCTCGGGTTGTCAGTGGCAGAGCCAGGACTAGAACCCGGATCTGCTGGCTCCAAGTTCTGTGTCCTGCCCGCTCTGCAGGCCCCCCTCCCCTCCTCCACTTTTGGTTTCCTTGCATCTCATTCCTGCGGCTGCTTCTGCAGGGCTGATGGAGTGATGCCGACTGATGTGCTGCCTTCCCTGGCCTCCCAGGACTGGTGCAGCAGCTGGTTTACAGGACGTAGCTGAGCGGAAGGAGCGTGGGCTTAGCGAGGCAGCTTTTCTCCTTGTGAGCAATGTGACCTTGGGCAAGTCACCTAACCTTTCTGAGCTCTGGCTCCTCGTCAAGATGATTTGGGTGAGATAACTCCCAGTGACCTTCCAGCTCTGCAGATTTGTGGCAAGTGATTTTCATGAAAGCGAGTGAGGCTCACATGGACCTGTGGTTGTGGAGGCTCTCAGGAAGGGCTGGTGGCCTGGTAGTGTGAAAAGACCGGTGTGGGGAGTCACAGGGCCTGTGTGCCTTTAGAAACATCGTTGCCTTCACTTCGGTGCTGGCAGGTGATTGGAGCAAGGGATCCTATCCTTCTCGGCCCCTCCTCTGCCACTTCTTCTGCACCCATGCTCTGTGCACAGACACTGCTCGGCCTTGGTGGTGACCACCCAGGGTAGAAGGGTGGAGGGGATTGGCAGCTGATTGGCATAGCTTTGGAGGAAGAAATGACAGCCAGTCATAGGCAGGCAGCAAATCCTTTGAGATCTCCCCTGAATTGGATGCCACTGGATTTTGTCACGGGATGAACTCAAGCCCTATTATCAGGCCTCAGAAACCCCCATTTCACGTTAGGTCACAGGTGTGAGGCAGAGGAGGGAGTGCTGGAGCAAAATCAGAAGCCTGGCCTTTTGTCCCTGTGCTCATTTGTGCAATTGCGTTGGCTGTTTACATGGTTTTCATTCTTTGGTTTTCTCTTTGGCTGTGAAGTTGTACTATTTTCTGAACTAATCCTGTTTCGTGTAACCTGAACCCAAGTATCTGGACATGGGGGGTAAGCTTTTTTTTCCTCTCTCCTCTTCCTTAACAAAGGCTGTCCTGCACTGTAGCATCTGGAAATGATCCGGCATCTGGTTTAAGTATGTGTGCCTGTGTATGTGCGCATGTGTGCCCCTACCCAGATAACATGCCTTTGTCTCTCCAACCAGGCATGGACTTGTGTTTCTTTCTGGATAGACGAGATGACTTTACACATGGTGTGATTCCATTGGGAGATGTGCTTATGTGCGTATATACACACATGTATAAACCTTTATTTCTACTTGGAATGAGGACAAGTCCAAGGGCTTGATATGTATAGAAAAGCGTTTTTACTGATGGATGTGTTTTTCTTTGCCAAGTTTAATAAACCATTTAACAGTGCCTTCAGTGACTGTAATTAGCTGTTTCCTCATCATTCCCAGGCTCTGCTTTAACAGGATCCCGGGATCCCAGTCCCCACCACGAGTGTGGCGGTTGGTGCCCTACCCGGAGTTGGTGCTCTGGAGAGGCTGCACGGTTGGAGGTGGCCCCTGTTTGCCATCTGTTAACGGTGTCTCTTCCATGTCTGGGGTTGGCGTGGGTGGGAGCCTGTCCCGGGGCACTTCCAGGTCAGTTCTCCAGAGTTGGGCTCAGAAGAGACTCTTCTGACTGCCCAAGGTTGGAGCTGTTGGTGGTATTGAGTTGTGGACTGTGCCAGCCGCTAGAACGCGGGGGTGACGGGCAGGGCGAGCCGAGTTCCTCTGTTTGATCTGGTGGGGAGTGGCCCAGGGGAGGTGAATGAGATGACTGTTGGAGGTGGAGAAGGACCCCAGTGAACAAGAAAGTGCCCTTGCTACCCTTTGCACCTGGGGCTCTTCTGAGATTGGAGGGTGAGGTGGGGGGGATGGGTAACACTTCTCTTGTGGTCATCCCGATCCTTTGTTGCCTGGCATCAGTACCCCGGCAGGAGCCCTCCCTCCTGGAGGTGGTGGTTAGGTTTATTGATTTCTACTTTTTTCTGTTGACAATGGACTTAGGCCCAGGTCTCCCTTTGGCTCCGGGGTGATGGAGAGGCCGGTGATGAGAGGCCTGGAGAGCCGTTTCCTATAGGTTTCAGGCCTGCCCTCTGTGCGTTGGGGGCTGCCAGTGGGGGACCCGTGCAGCAGGTCCTTCTTTCTTTCTTTGGCTCAGGTGGGGGGGGTGTGGAGGAGGAGAGGAGGAGAAAATTAGGGACTTGATATAATATTTAAACCAGATAACTTTATAACCAGGCCATATAATGTATCGGTGTGTGGACCACAGGTATAGACCTGGATTGTTTGGGGAGTATACTCCCCTAGGGTATGTTGAAGGCTTCCACCTGGCTTATGGAAGCCAAATCAACCCCAAAAGCCACTCAAGGTTCCTCTCTCCTGCCTGCTGGCCCCAGCCTTAGCAGCCTGACTTGAATTGTGGGGTGAGGAGGACAGCCCACTGGGGCCACCCCTCCCCCAGGCCCAGCTGTTTTGTGTAGAGCATTTGCTGCCATGGTATCCAGATTCCTAAGAAGCTGGGCATTGGAATATGTGATGGGGAACTAGATCCCCAGATCCTTAGGTCTGGAAAGTGTCCATTTCTGTTGACCCCTTGCAGCCTGTGGTCTCCTTGGGGCTTGTTCAGCTCCCCTGTAGCATGGGGCGCTGACAAGGGGCTGCAGGTATTTGCCAGCCCCCTCCCGGCTCTCTTTCCTGCCGCCTCCAGAACAGCACTCTCTATCAGTAGTGCAGGAGGCCCAGACTCTGTCAGGTGCGTAATCCTTGTCCCACAGCAGGCATGCTCCTTGAAGGGAGAAAGGGGACCAGTTTTGTCCCTGGTATAAGAGGCTTTAAAAATGCACCTTGATTTAAGATGCAGCTTTTTGCAGCATATTTTAAAATGCCAGAAAGATAAATGGTGCAGCCTTCTTAATGTGTCTACCTTGAACAGCCTTAAAAAAATAAGTCTATCATTCATCCTCAGGGTCACAGCATGTTCACACCCACCCCTACGCTCCCGCCTTTGATGGCGTGAATGCCCATCTCTCTTCTTTGAGCAGAAGTTTGGTGGGGATCGGGGTCCAGACTCACAGCCCCTTTCTTTAAGGGCGTCCAGGAGGTACATTTGTTTCTGCAGTACTGAGACTGATAAAGTCGTACAGAGAGTTTCCACAATATTGTGGGGAACTTTACTGTTGGATCTGCCAAACAGGCACTAGCTTCTGGCTGCTTCTCTCAGGGACCCTTCTGAGTTCCCATGAAAACCCACCTCCAGCCAGAGGAGTCAGAGGAGGGAGCATGAAATCTCCAGCCCCTCCACCTCTGGAGCGGCCCTTCCCTCTGAGACAGGCAGGCCCCTGCTCCCTGCTCAGTATAACGTGCGAGAAGTCGGGCCTGGTGTGAGGGGAGCCCATGTGTTTGTGTGGTGCCTTTGGCCAGCATTTTGTTTCCAAGGTCGGGGCGGGGGGTATGGGTGGGGGAGATAGAGAGGCTGTGGGGCCACAGGGAGGGAGATGCCACTGGAGGGTGAATCGGTCCATGGGGTCTGTGTCCTGTTGTCATTGTGTTGTGTAGCTTTTACAAAGGTGCCTTGGCAACCCAGCTGTTTGTTTTTCTCCCAGAAGGAATTGGAGGAACCCCAGGGTTTTTCAAGGGGTAAGTGAGGGTGCAAAGACGTCGTCCTTACGCTGATGAAGGAGCGTGGGGCAGAGCGGCCTCCTGCCACAGGAGAGCTATCCGGGGAGCTTCTGGTGTGACGGTTGTTGTGCCAGTTAGTCCTGGGATGAACCTGCAGGATTCTCTAGGAAGAAAGGGAGGCCCAGAGAGGTCACACAGAAGTTCACAGCCGCGCCAGAACCAGAGCCCCCCAGGCATCCTGACCTCTAGCCAGCTTTCAGTGACTTCGATCTGCTGCCTCAGGGGGACCTCACTGGTGATCCAAAGGTCCTGATGGTAGGTAGCATGGGAACAGAGTTCTCCCAGACACCCCGCTTGTGCAGGGCCACCTGCCCTGTTCTGGACCCATGACTTCTATCTCTGGGGACCATCCCTTTAGCGTATGGTCCTGGTCTGTGCTTCTTATTCCCCTGCTGGGTGCGTGGCTCACAGAGTCCAGGGAGAGAGGATGGGAGGCTGCAGGCATCTCCCCGCATGGGATCTGCCTGGTGTGAGGGTAAGATGGCTGTGGGGCACGGGGGAGAGACTTGGGATAAAGGACCCCATTCTCCCTCCCAGTCCCTCTAGCCACTCTTTCTCATCCTCTAAAAATCATTTCAAGGATCGTAACATTTATCATGAGCTGTATTATGGGAGACTCTTCTTCATGTTTAAAAATAAACGCTGGCTTAGTGGACTATATTTGGTATATGGAAGTCGTTTACATGTAAATGTGCTTATAGGACATCTGCTTTATTTAAGATGCAGAGTGAGCCCCAGCTAGAGAGGGCGCGTGGGGGTGGGGTGCAGAAGGGGGACCTCCAGTCTGCTTTGCTCAGGACAGTTGGGTTGTAGTCTTTGGTCCTGTTGAATCTGTCATCCCTTTCCCCAGGGACAATTGCAAAACAGGGTGACTGGTACTTAAAAATCCATAGAAAATGTTTCTTATCACAACGTCATAATTGTTATGACTCAGAAAAGAATTGCCATTCCACTCTTGCCTGCCTGTTCTCACTTTTGTTGCCTACTGAGTCCGCAGCAGCAGCTGCAGAGTTGAGAGAGAGAGAGAGAGGGAGAGGAGAGAGGGAGAGAGAGAAAGAGAGAAAGAGAAAGGGAGAAATATCCAGGGCAATGCTTTATTTATGTTAACGGCTACATTTGACTTGAAAATTCTGTCCCCTGAGCCTTGAGGTCAGCACATTACAGAGTGATTGATGGCTGTCAGGAGCAGGCAGAGGGCGGCAGATTGCAGAGGGGGAAGTGGACAGATGATGCCTTGGCTTTGGGGGGCTTAGCAGAGCCCAGGCCTTGAAAGGAACGCCATGGAAAACAAAAGCAGATGGAGCCCTCCGCTCTGGCCCCTGCCTGTTTTCTCCTTTCTTCCCTTTCCCCTTCCCTTTCTGTTGAACATTAGGAAGTGTGTGTGTGTGGGGGGGGGCGGGGGTGCCCCATTCCAGCACACCCCAGAACGTATCACTTTTGGATGTGATGCTGGGGTAAAATCTTGGAGAGACTGGGCCCCCGCCTCTGAGCATCTGAGTCGCTCTTAGAAACCACGAGGCTCTTCCTTGTGTTGTCTGTTGGTGAAAGCCCACGGGCACCCAGGCATCCTCTGCCTTCTCAGCCCATTCCCTCGGTCTGAAAACCAAACGGAGGACCAGCTCCTGGCACATCCTCCCCCTTGACCATCAGGCTGCATTGGATTATGTTTCCAGAGGGCTTTCTGGCTAATCCTTGTGTGTTGTCGCTGGTGAAAACAAATGCTATTGGACCCACAGGCCTGTTTACAGATGGGAAGACATGGGAGTGATGAGGCGCTTTGAATTTTAAACATTAGCTAATGAAATTGCAGGCGGGGGTTGGGGGGGGGCACTGGGTGGAAGGGCTTGGGTGTTTCCATGAAGCCCTTCTCAGTCAGTTGTGAGGGAGAAACAGGCTGGCCTCATTCACTCGTGTGCTCCACCGACATTGAGCCCCGTCCAGTGTGAAGTAGGAGTTCTGAGTCTTGCCCGGGGTCCCAGCCTGGTTAGAGAGTAGACACCTAACTAAGAGTCCCGTCTCTGACACAACTGCACAGGAGCAGTAATGACTGGGGGAGGGCTGGGATCGGGTCCCAGGGAGCAGAGAAACAGCCTGGCTGCCAGAAACTCTGCAGGCGGTGTGTGTTGTGTGTGTGTGTGTGTGTGTGTGTGTGTGTGTGTGTGTCTGCCTGTCTGTCAGCTACCTCACTGAAAAGCAGGAAAAGGAGACTGACCTGGCTAACCAGGGGAAGGCACTGGGGAGGGCATTCCTGGCAGATGCTGGTGGGTGGGGTGTGGGAGGAGCGGGCCGCGAGGGAGGCTGGAGCAGCGAGTCTCCTGTGTTAGGAATAGAAGGCCTGTCCCTTGGCGAAGGCAGGATGGCCGGTGGCTGGGATCTGTCATTTCCCCTGCCTCCGCCTCCCCCAGTCATTGCTGCTCCTGTGTGCAGTTGTGTCAGAGACGCGACTGGCTGTTCATTCATCCGCTAATTGTTTTGATAAGAGACTAATTATCCGCTGCGATCATCAGATTACCCTGAGCTCCAGGAGGGAGATTTGAGACTTTGAGCTGCCGCAGCACCATCTCCTGAAAAGGACCCAGCATTAGCACCTACCCAGGCTTCTTGCTTCCCGCTCCTGCCCACCCAGCCCCTGGGGACGGTGCCACAGACGCCTGGGGTGGGACCTGGACATCCACCCAAAGCACAACCCTGATGTCAAGCAGGACTTTCCCTTGGATTATCTTTGCCACTGTGTTAAGTCCACAGATAAGAGGTTTGGTCGTAGGGATTTCAGAGTAAGGCGAGGAGTGTGTGGAGAGAACAGAGAAGCCCCAGGAATGCCTCTCATGAATTGACATCAGTAGTCAGGATGTTGGGATGCCTTCTGGAGAGTTGTTAAGTTTTACTTACATGTGATTTTGGTATAAAGAGAGCAAGCAGTACGTAAAAAACAACCAGGAAGAGAGATTACAAATGAATTCACTAATTAAATCCCCAGCAAAGGTAATGGGGAATGATGGAGGCGTAATGGATCTGACACTGACTTTCACATCAGTGGGAGCTGCAAACTCAGGGAGGGAACTTCTCACCTTTGGGGGAGAGGTAGTGATTAGATGTTGGGTCCCTAAAGCCTGGGCCCACGCGGGTGTGACCTTTCTCCACAGAGCTTGTCAGAAGGAGGGTTCCACCCTCAGCTCCGCTGTCCTCCTTCATTCGGGTAATGTCCGTAGATCCCAGAAGAGCTGGTAAGCCTGGTGATGCTTGAGCTAGAGAAGGAGGACGCCATCCTGCTGTTTCCCTGTGAGATCAGAGGCTCCTGGAAGAATGGGCAGCCGGGGCTGTGGGAGCTGGCTGGGATTTAGAGGGTCTGGCAGAGTTACCCCTGTAAAGTTAGGTTCTGGCCTGAGACAACGCTAGTGTCTGAGTTCTGTTTTCCCCTGGATAAACTGGGACTGCAGTAGGTGACATCTAAATCCCCCCTTGGCTCTGCTCTCTGTGGTTCCTTTGTTCTTGAACCCCTTCTCCCAGCAGAGCCGAGAGCCAGAGAACTCAAGTTCAGACCTCGTGGTTGCCCAGTGCCACTGCTTCCACGTACTTTTTGGGGCTGACTCGCTGCCTGGCTCCCTCCCATTGTCTTCATATTTGGGGCTCAGCTATCTGAGAAGTTTGGCAACATGTCAGGCTGTAGATCTTGAAAACCGCCCTCCAGAAACGACCTCGTTTAGCAGATTTACTGGCGTAGTGGGCCGCCGTACTAAATCACGCAGGTCCGCTGGACTTGGACGCCTCGGCACAGAACTTTTCAAAAAATCTCAGGCAGGATATATCACTGCCCCATTAACTCCCCGCCATTAATCTACTTCTAAAAACCTGGAGTTTTCCCAAACAGACTGGAAAGTGGTGAAAAACGGACCCATTTGGTAAATTCTGTAAATCAGGCTGGTTTTCTCCTCTCCTTGCTCTCTAGGGGTCGGCCCTATTTGCTTTGGTGATGGAATGCCGTGGGTGGTAGGGTGGTGAGAGCTACAGCCTTGCAGGGTTCGGGGCACATCCTAGGGATGGACATGGGTCTGGAGGGCTTGCTGCTCTTTATCCTGCTCTGACCTGTGGGATCACTGAGTGAAAGGAGTTCTCAGGGGTGGGATTGGACCATCTTCAGAAGGGGTTACAGAAAATGTGACAGCCCCCTTGATACACTGAGCTTGAGCTGCACTCAGTCCCAGCAAGGGAGTAGGGCCATGCTAAGGACTATCTGGAAGGGGCGGGCTCCTTCCCTGATTCTTCCTTGGTTGCCAGAGGGGGATTTTGTTGTGATGGGGCTTTGTCCACAGCCCTGAAAACTGTTGAGAGTCCGACCACACTTCTGGTTTCTTCTATTGAAGAAGATGGGATCCATGAGCTGGGGTTTTGAAGTCCACAGACCTAGGTTTGAATGCCAGCTTTTTCAGTCACTAATCGTAAGAATACAGAGGCATTTAAAAAAGAAAAGATGTGTCTTGGAAGAGTGGGGGTCTAGGATAAGCTAAAGGAAGAATAAGAACTAGCTACTGACTTCAAGAAATAAGGCTGCTGTCTCCCTACCTTCCTTCCAGCTCCTCTATTCTGCATCTGTAAAATGGGACAGCACAGCCTGCAATCATGCTGAAGGTAATTCATGTAAAATGGGTAGGATAATTCCTGGTGCAATGCTGGCTTTCTGTAAATAATAGTAAATCTTACGATGGGGGGTACGTGGGCCTATCTGCTGTACCCCACTTGTTCATCCTGCTGAGGTGGGTGCATGCTAGCCTCATGACAAAGACCCTCTTTGCTGCTTGTCCTCCACTACCTCCTGCCTGGTTTTTGTATCCTCACTCTATGGCTAGACTCAGAGTTGGACCCCGTGTTGGAAAGTCTCCAGAGGCCAGGGCCTTCCTCTGTTCCTTCCTGTGTCAGTCCTTTTCACCCCTAGAACTGGTGTGAATTCCCTGAATTCAGTGCATGTCTCAGCTGTCACTGGTCTCCAGGCTTCTGGAATCCAAGACGGAGCTCTTCCCCACCCCCAAGCACCCACGCCTCCGCAGGCCTTCTCCCCACCCTCCGCTTGCCCGAGGCAGATAGCATTGGCAGGTGAGGCCAGGAGCAGTCCTCTCTGCCTGTTGGGACAGGGTCAGGCAAGCAGGCCGGGGCAGGAGGCTGAGCATCTCCTACTCCACGGAGGATGGGAGCCTCATTCCAGGAGGACACCTTGGCATCCTGCCTTGCTGGAGGAACTGGTTTCAGGGGCCTGGCTCCCTGCTCTGCGGGCTGGAGGGTCCTGGGGGTTGAGGGGCATTGATCTTATCTGTGTTTCCTGGAGTTTACTTTCCTTCTAGTCTTGGTAAAAGTACCTGCTATCTTTGCATCTTCTGTCCTTTCACAAAGCTGATTAAGCCCTTGGGGCTTAGATTTTTTTTCCCTTTCCTAACTAAAGAGTAGTTTTAGGTGCTCTAGGAGCTTAATTGACTTGCTCAGGGGATGACCATGGATTCCCAGAGCTGGGAGGGGTTAGGGAGAGAACCCTGTACTTTTCTCCTCGGTACCCTCTACCTCCACCCCTGTCGTTATTAATAACTAGAGGTCTGGTGCATGAAATTCATGCACAGGGTGTTTTTGTGTGTGTGTCCTTGTCCCTCAGTCCAGCTGGCACCCTCTCCAATCTGGAATCCCTCTCACAATCCAGAATTGCTGGCTCTCAATCACTTGTCTGCCTGCCTGATCATCCCCTAACCACTCCTCTGCTAGCCTGATTGATGCCTAACTGCCCTCCCCTGCTGGTCTGGTGACCCCTAACTACCCTCCCAAGTCAGCCTGGTCTCCCCTAACTGTCCTCCTCTGCAGGCCCAGTCATCCCCAACTGCCCTCTCCTGCATGCCTGGTCCCCCTCACTGCCCTCCCTTGCAGGCCTGGGTCTCTCCCCCCAAACTGTCCTCCCCCTGCAGGCCTGGTCCCTTCCAACTGCCCTCCCCTGATGGCCCAGTCACCCCTAACTGCCCTCCCCTGCTGGACTGATCGCACACAACTGCCCTCCCCTGCAGGCCATCTTGTGGTGGACATCATGTGTCCACATGGAGGCAGCCATATTGTGTGTTGGAGTGATGGTCAATTTGCATATTACTATTTTATTAGATAGGCTGTCCCAGAAGGCAGCAATCCTATCTGTTTTTCTTCTTAGTGCCCCTGTAGGGTACCTGGTATAGTTTTGGAGGAAATCAGTGATTAAATTGGATTTTCAAAGGCTCCTGGTCATGCCAGTTGACATAACACTGGAGGCCTAAATGGGTTGTTGGTTTTGCCTGAACCTGGCATAGTTGATTGGGATGCTAAGTTGGGGGAGGGGAACACATCTGACTTGTTCTTGGAGACCATAGCTATTCCTTCTTCCTTCTGCCAATTCTAGGAGGAAAGGCCTCGTCTACTGGATCTCCTTTAGGGCACACCCTGTGATCCTGCTTGACTTGGCCTGGTCATTATCTTCTGGCATTTGAAAGGTATCATCTTGAATTTGGTGCCAGATGCATTACTAGGTGGTGGTGCTAAGAACATGGTACATTGTGCATCCTTGAGGGGCTTGTCTGCTGGCCCAGGGCAGCAGCTTAGTGTGGGCACCAATCCGAGAAGCCTGGCCACTATTCAAGCAGTAGATCCTGGCCACAGCTGCTCATACACATACACCTCAGCTCACCAAAGCACTCTGCTTCCTCACACCATAAAACTGCACAGGTGGGGCTGTGATGGATTTTTAAAACCTCAGATCCACAAGATTCTATAGTCTCATCAACACCGTCTTTCCGTACTCACCCCTTTCTGCCCGAAACTACCATCCACCTGTTCCAGCAGCCAGCCAGGGATGGGGGACAACAGAGACTCATGACCAGACCAGAACCTTCATGTACAGTGACCTTATAAACTGTGCTTTGGGAAAGCTGGACCCGGGGCCATAGCTGTGCCTGCCCTCCTTCTTCACCCGGGATGTCAGGTCGGTCTACTAAATTTCTAGTCCCGAAGCGTTGGAAGGGGCAGGCTAAAGCATTTTGCATTCCATTTTCCAGCCACTTCGCCAACCAGCATTCTTTGTTTATCTCCAAGCAACCAGGCAGTGCATAACACATTATGGCTTTATTGCTCTCTTCCTTGCTTACCCAGCCCCCTCTCTATCTAGGCCAGAGAGTCAGTCAGTCACCTGCCCTCCACTATCAGGGACATTCTGTCCACTTTACTGATGGGCTTTTGCTCCCTTTACCTCCTCTTGCCCCCATGGACACTCAAGTTTGTTTGAATGAGTGACTGATGCTAACCTGCCATCCTTAGAAAGAAGGCTTACCTCGTGCAAGCCAGCATGCTGAACCTGTACGTGTCTCCTTCATTTGATTTGCACAATGGCTCTCTGGGTTTAGCATCGATCCCTCATCTTTCATAAGAGGAGGACGCTGGAGTGCAGGCAGGTCAGGACTTCCCATACCCCAGGCCCGAGAGCTGCATGCATGTTTGTGTAGATGCATCTTGAAGGACCTCTGCAGCATTGGTGGAGTATTCAGGGAACGCAGTGACAGCGTTCAGGACGGTAGCAGGTGTAGGTGAAAGGAGCCCTGGACCATAGCTGGGCATCAACTCCATTCAGCCAACCTCAGGCAGGTGAAGGCCCTGCTTGAGTCCTTGGTTTCTCATCTGTAAACTGGGGGCATTGGGATGAGTGGGAACTGCTGCCGGGGGTCTCTCCCTGAAATGCCAGTCTGTCCATGCGGTGCCAGTGTCTGTATACTTGAGAGGTTGCTTTTCTTCTGGATGAAGCCCAGCATCCCCAGCTGAGCCTCCAAAGCCCTGCGGGCTTGTTGCCTTTACCCATGTCAAGCCTTGTCCAGCAGGAACAGAAGGACTCTTTGGAGCTCCTTGGCTATGCCCCATTCTCTCGCACCACTGTGCCTTTGCACGCACAGCCCCCTCCACCAACGTGCCCGATGCTCCTCTTGCTTGGAGGGCAATTTTGTCCCATTAGGTCTGGGCCCCAGGCTTTTCCCCCAGCAAATCTTTCCTGCCTCCTCAAGGTAGAATAAACTGCTCCCTTGTGCATTTCCATTCGTTCATTCGTTCATTCATGCATGCATTGGTTGCATGCCTCCTGTATGCCAGGCATGGTGCACATTGCTAGAGCTTACCTCTGCTGATTGAAGTTGTTTATATGCCTCCCCTGCCTAGTTTTCTTGAAGTCAGAGCCCGTCTCTGTGTCTCTGTCCTAGCACCTGGGTGGTGCTCAAGATCCTGAGTGACTGCCCCGCACCTCGGATATTAACCTAAAATCTGTTTGTGTAACCTTCGCTTTCTTTGAAATTGGGCCTCTCCCCTACTTGGTGGTGGTGGTGGTGGTTGTTGTTGTTGTTCTTCTTTTTTTCTTCTCTTTTCTCATCTCAGAGATTTGTTTTTTTTCCTCATAACGTTTATTTGGTGCTTCTAAGTTACTGGTATTTGTGTCAACACCCCCCCCCCCCCCGCCCCCTGACACACACACTGGAAGTCTCTGGAAGTCAGGGGCACATCTGATTCACCTCTAAAGTCCTGCTCCCTTCCACCTACCTGCTTGGTGTGAAGCTGATGCCCCAGGTATGTAATACGAGTGTTGGCAGGAGGCAGCCTCCTGTTGGTGTACTTCAGAGGGACCTGGGAGCTGAGGGAGCCCCCTTTCTCCTGTCAGAACCTGAAAGCTTGTGAAGTCTGTCTAGCAAGGAGTTTGAAACAAGTCTCCTCAGCTCTAGTCTTAGGGTTGCTCATTCCTTAGACCTTGCAGATCACCTACCTCCTTCAAAGAGAAAAGGGGTCAACAAAAAACAGTAAAAACACTGGAAACACCATGTCTTAGCTGCTTTTCTCCTTCTCTCCCTTCTCTCTTTCTCTCCCCTCCCTCCTTCCCTTCTCTCCCTCCCTTCTCTTTCTCCCTCCCTTTCCTCCCTCCCTTTTCTCCCTCCTTCCCTCCTTCCATCCCTCTCTTTTACAACCTAATAAATTGACACAGAACCTGCTTTTGACCATGTTTCCTGGAGGTGGTCATTGTCCCTTTGGGGAGCTGGCACCTGCCTGGAGGGTTGATCATTAACACATTCAGGGAGGGTCTGGGTGGTGAAGGTAGGGGCACCCAGAGTAGTCTTGTACTGGGGCGGGGGGAGGGGGTAATTGTTGTCAAGGACCTTCCCAATTATTGGACAAAGTTGTTACTAAGTTAAGGTCTATCAAGATGCTGAGCCAGAGGCAGCACTGTCTCCCCGGAGAACCCCTGTCGGTATTGGTGCTGCTGCTTATGTGTTTGGAAGTTGCCTCCATTACAGGAAAATCCTCAGGGGGTACCACTTACCCTGTTTCACCTGCCTTCTCCCCAACAAAAGCACATGTCTGAGCACCTACAGAGAGTGCCAGGTATAGACCTGTCTATGAAGTTTGCAGTCTTGTTCCTACAGGAACTTTTGACAATGGGACCGTTGCCACCTGGACGACAGGCATGGACCTTAGATCCAGTTCTGTGCCTTGGGCTCAAGTCTAGCTCATCACTTAAGGTCATTGTGAGAAGTAAGTCGGCTCATCTCTTAGTCTCAGATTCTTGCCTGGAGGTTGGGGATGAGGATGCAGTCCCAGCTTCTCTGGGTTAGAAGGATTAGAAAGAGTATGTGTACACAGCGTAGAAGCACTTGGCACACACTCATGCTCAGTAGTTGCTGGTTCCCTCCCTTCCCTTCTCCATTGAGTGTGGTCCACAGCAGCCACTGGTGTAGAGAGCCTCGAACACCAAGGATTCAGCCTCAGGTTTGCAGCATTTCCAAGCCTCAATTTGCTCATCTATAGAATAGGGTTGCTGAGGTGAGAAAATGGAAGTCATAGGGAGGACGGTGCGTGGCATATCCTGGGACAGGACAGCCTTCTCCCTCCCATCACTCCCTCACTATGTTTTAAGGATATTTTAACTGATGTAGGTCAGGCTAGTGTAGTCTAGAAAAGAGTTGCAGTGACAAAGCAAAGGAGGGGGAGAAGATGCCTGTCTTGGGGGAAGGGATCTAGAGGGCTTCTGGGAGATGATGCCACCTTCTCAATCTGAAGGAGATGTGGGGAGGAGGCTGGAGCCTGGTCCTTCCCCAGCAGCCCTGTTCCTTTAAGCCTGTGCTTCCAGCCTCTGCACCAGGAGGTGAGACTGCAGAGAGCTGCTTGGAAAGCTGTACCCTCCCCTCCCCCAAACTCTGGGGGTGTGAAGATGCACTGGTGTAACTATAGCTTGATGTTTTGGTGTCAGTGAGAAAAGCAGAATTGGCTCAAGCTGCTTTCTCAGTTAAGGGGATTTAAGAAGAAAAAAAAATTTAATCCAACCCTGGTGATCAATCTGACACCTTCCCTTTGAGCCCCAGATGGCTGATTGGGGCGGAAAGTTGGCCACTGCTGCTGTTGGAGAATGGAATGGTGTATCTATCTCTATATATCGAAAATGTTGGCTCTGTGTACATGTGCACACACTATATATAAAGCCTGCCTGCCTGGTTTGGTTTTTTTGGAGGATATTTAAATATTCCCAGAAGGTTCCTGTTGGTTAAATGTCATTCTTGGAGGTGTCATGTTAACAGGGCTGGAAACCAGGTTCGTCTGCCATGGTTCAGTCTTCCTCCACCTCTTCTCCCCTCGCTTAAGCCTCAGGCCTGGAGAGGAGGTGGGTAAGTGGCTCAGAGGAGCAGGGCGGTGCCGCTCCTTCTGCCTTGGTGTAGTAACCCTTGTCTCTTCAAGATAAACTTGGGGAAAGTTTGGGAAGTGAAAGGAAAACATTCACTCTACCATATTCTATCACAACTTCTAGACTTGGGCAAAATGCAGCCTGGGTCTGCACGTGTGTTTGTGGTCTGCTGCTTTTTCTTTTAATAAGCATATGTCCAAATACCTCTCGTTGTCCTTACTAACTTAGGCGTTACTAGTAATATTCAACCATTCTCTATCACTGGATCTTCCTTCCTGTCCTCCCCATCCCGGCCCCACCACTGTACACAACACGGCAGTGAACTTCTTTTCATTTCACTTTGGATGCTTTCCTTAGACATTCCCAGAAGTGAAGTTACCAGGTCAGAAAGTATGGACCTTTCCTTTCCAGATTCTTGAGTCATTTTGCCAAAGTATTTTCAAAAGGATCGTCTTGATTTACACAGATGTTAGAATAGATAAATGGGTATTCTATACTTGCACTGGGATTATAAAGAAACAAGTTTTTAAAGGAAAAACTTTAAAACTTGGCTATAGATGGAAAATGTTATAACCCCGACTTTTCTACTTTGGGTACAAACTACCAAATCCAGCTGCTGTGTGCTTCTTGGAGTGCCAAGCTCTGGGGGTGCTGAGTCCTTTTTGTTCTCTGACTTCTGGGGACTCACAGCCCAAGAGAGGGGAGAAAGGGCTGGCCGGTGGCAACCAAGTAGACCAGGGATGATCTTGTGTTGCTGGGCGTGCTATGAGCTACATGTGCTCCCAGAGGTTAAGGAAAGGACATGGGTGGTCTAGAGTATGAGCAAGAAGGTTCTGAGAGTACCCTGGCTCATCGTGTTGTTCCACAATGTCTATGGGGCCTCCTGGGCCCCGGGCTCACTGGGGTAGGTAGATAGGTAGGTAAGCCAACGGTCTCTCCAGGCAGACAGAATCACACGCAGGGAATTTCTACATGATGTGACAGATGGGTGATCAAGGCTGAAGTGACAAGCTCTGCTGTTCTTTTGTTCTTAAGATTTTGGACTTCTTACTCCCTTTCTTGTTCATCAGGGGCTTCCTTTACCACCAAGGCTGGGCCCATCAACAGGTATCCCCTCCTTGTCCAGGGCTCATTCCAAGGTGGCTTTCAACTTCATAGAATTTCCACGTTGGAAGGTACATTAGAAGCCAGCACCCCAGTCCTGTTGGGGTACAGCCAGTGACTGGGTGCTTAAATAGACAGCTCACTGTGGAGAGAGCCCTTTGAGGTCCTTTTAAGACAGGATCTAAAGAAATATGTGAGGTCATTGTCCTGGGAAGCAGTGTTGGAGTTGTCAGACCCAACGTACCATCCATTTAACGATCGGCTTCACAAACCTTTGGCTAGGGGCCGGAAGGTGCTTCTTGCATGTGCGAGGAGGGGAGAGCCTGCTGCCTCACCAGCCAGGTCTGGGTACAGCTTCGAGCCCATTGCTCCCGGTCACGTTGCGTCATACAGAAGAATGCTCATGCTCTTCTCCTTGACCGACTGTGAGGCAGGGCGTCCTTCATTCTTCCTGCTTCTCCGAGGAGTTTGTACCATATGGTAGGTCCTTCGACGTGCTTTTTGGGATGTGCCACACACATTTGGTTGGTGTGGTTTGTTATTGTGTGGTCACCCTCCCCCCACTCCTGGCAGAGAACCAAGTAATCCTGTCTCCCCCTGGGGACTGGGTCTAGGGTTCCATGTTGGGGGCAGGTGCCCTTCGTGAGCATGGGATGAGCCCTAGAATAGGATTAGGAAACCCGGTGCTGGTCCCAACTCTGCTACTTGATTACTGGCTGGCTGGGCCCCTCCAGGCTCCAGTTTTCCATCTCTACACTCTGATACCGGCTAGGCCTGGGAAGTGAAAATGCCGGGGTTTATGCTTTCTGACTGATGTGAGGTTTGGGAAAGCTGGTTTAGGGAAAGCCCCACCCATCTGGATCTGGATCCTAACTTAAGTAGCACCTGCTTAAGACCTATGCACAGAGGTGATGGGCAACCTGCAGCCAGGAGTAGAGTGGGGCCCTTCAGACCCCAGCACCTGTGCTAACAGCAGGGGGCTTGAATATTGATGCTACAAAACACAGGCACATGGCTGGCTGTGGTTGGTCATTCCCACCCCCCCCCCACCCCCACAACTTCTTGGCTGGAAAGCAGAGAAGCCCTGAGGCTGAAGAGAAAGCAGAAACCCAGACTGTGCCTGGGAGAAGGGTGGATCATAGGACTGTGCTGCCAGCTGCCTTCCATTGTCTGGTGTGCAGCCACTGTAGACCCCTCCCCCAGGTCTTTCTTTTGAGAATAAACATATCAACAGGATTGATTACCTGATTGGTCCCTGGGCAGCAGGCTCTGGCCTGCATCTGGAGCCGATTTCTCCACTGTCACACACCCATTGTCTTGGACTGTTCACTTCCACAAATCAGAGGTTGGCTTCCCTGCCCTAACCCTACCACGACCCCTAGATGCTTGTTTGTCGGTCCAATGAACACTTCCTGTTCAATGAGAAAAAAAAGAAAAAAGGCCAAAGCCACGTGGGCAGCCTCTCTAGTCACCCGCCTCCTCCAAAGCAGACAGGATGTTCCTATTGCAGCCCCTCCCCATGCCCTAGCCGTGGGCCCCACCCTGGGCCTGCCTTTCTAAAGTGGATTCAAAGTGGAGGAGACATTTCCAGGAAGCTGGACCGATTATCCCCTGGGGAGCAGGAGCTCGGCAGGGAGGAGACACCCAAGGGCTTCCACTGGGCACTGTCCAGCGGCCTCTGCCTCTTAGCTGGAGCCATGGCAGGTCCTGAGCCTGGCATGCCCCTGGCAGGGGCGTCGGTCTGGTCTGAACACAGGCTCAGGACCTGTAAGCAGATGAGACAGCCTTAAGAGAGGCTGTGTTTTTCCTTTGGGGCTCAGAGTGGGGGCTATGAGGAGTGAGTGGGAGCATGTTCTTCGTCCTCGATGAAGTCCCGCTATTTTTCAAGACTCATAGTGAGCTACACCCTGCTTGTGAAAGGAAGCCCTCTCTGATCCCTTGCCCTAAACAATCTCCCTCTCCTTTGAAATACTACAAAGCTGAGGGCTGGTGCTGTGTGCTGAAGCCCTTTTTCCTGTGGGCTGCCACTTGGTTGCACAAGAATGAGAAAGGCCAGTCGTTCAGTGAATGCTGCAGAGAGGCAGCTGGGTTTAGGCTAAGTCAGATGTGGATGAGAGCCTCCATCCGCCATGGGGTGCCCTTGGGCGGGGGTGGCTGAGGGGGACAGGAATCCTTTCCTTGTGCACCAGGGGACACTTCATAGCTTGCCGGGGGCAGAGTAAATGAAGGACTGTTTCACTGGGCCCCCTTCATGCTTTTGCTAGTGATGATGGTTTGGCTCTTCTGCTGAAGATGAGAAGTTGGGGTCCTCTGGCTCTGCACATGCATGGAGCAGCAGAAGGGCCGCTTGTTCAGGGTAGTGGGGCTGCTTTCTGAGTTGACGGCTCCTCCTCTGAGCAGTGGCAGTGGCTCTGGTGGTAACATGGCCATGGTTGTCTTACCCTCGTGGGCCACACGCCTGGCCCCTTTGCTCCTGGTGAGGTAGGCTCAGTTTGAGGAATTTTGTTGGGAGGGCCCTTGAGAATTTTCCAAGCCCTTTTAGCTTCACTGTCCTGGGTGAGCCCACACCAGTCCTGAGAACCAGTCAGGGTGCCAGTCCTCACTGTGCCCAGGGCTTGGGGACCTGTAGGGGGTGGTGCCCAGCTTTCACATCCAGGCTCTCCGCACCGCCTGGCTGCTTTCTGGCTTTTGTTCAGAAGCAGCGTGTTCACCTGTCAGCCCTTCCCGTGGGCATTTCAGCTGCTGGCCTTAAGGCTATAAGGACAGGGTTCTCACTCCCAACCGGTGGTGGGTTTCTACCCCATACCCGTGGTCAGACTGTCGCTCTGCTGCCCCCTTCTGGGGTGGCTCTACATTGTCTCCCCATGCCTGTCCCCACCTTGCTTTCCCATCAGAGATTCGGCCGTGGCAGGAACAGAAGAAGTAGTCTCTCACTGGAGGGTATCAGTGAAATAGATGCAGGCCTGTGTGGCTTGGAAGGCATCCGACTGCAGATTTCTTATTGCTCATGATCCCTGAGAGGATGGTGGGGACCTGTGCTCCTGCCAGGTGTCATTAACAGTGCAGACAGCGTTGGATCTGACCGCACAGCGGCCCAGACTCACAGGCAGGCCAGCACACCAACACCCTTAGTCTGCTTTGGTCCTGGGGAGTGGAGTTCCTCTACCTGTCACACAGGTAGACCAGCCAGTGAACTACTTGAAGGGGAGAACTCCTTTCTTCCCAGGAGCAGCAGAAGCAGAGCCAGAACCCGAGGCCGTGGGCTTTATCCCAGGATTCTGCCCACTTTTCCACTTAGCTCTTGCTCTCTCCCCCTGGTCTGGACAAGTACTTTGTAGATTGCATCAGGGAACCACTTACCCCAATTAAAATAGCCAGGGTGGGGTGGGAGGAAATGGGCTGGGTGTGCTGGGAATGTTTTAGCTAATGCAGGGAGTGCTTTTAAAAGGCAGGTAGGAAAAGAAACTCATTCTCTTTGTAGTCAAAGACCCTTCTTAAAATTAACCCCTGGAAGGTGTGCCTGTGGGCCCTGTTTTCTATGGGTAGCCACCTCTAGGCACCACCACCCACCTCCCCGCTCCTAGAAAAGACAATACTCTCAATGCCTTTAGAAATTTCTCTGAAAGATGACCAAGTGTTTTTCAAAAGAGCTCCCCTCTGTGATAAACGCCAGGTAGTGACTGAGCCTGCTTCCCCCCCAGGGAGAGAGAAGAAAGCCTGGGTAGGCCTTGAAGAGCCATCCCAAAGAGGCTTGGGAGGCTGGCTCTGCCTCCCGAAGGCCCACACAGCCTGCTGGCAGCAGCAGGCACGGAGACGGGCATCTTGTCAGAGGCGGGCAGATGGCGTTCACCTGCTCGGGACACGCTCCCTGGTGCTGGGGCCCTTGGAGTAGTGGGGATAATAACGGACAGCTGCCAGCTCTGGGACCGAGGTCTGCGGGCTTTCAAAGGCTTGGAGTGTGCGGGGAGAAGGAGCCGGCCTGGGGCCTCCCTACCCAGCAGCTCGGCTTTTGTTTTGAGATTTGTGCCCCCCTCCCTCCCTGCATCAACATCTGAGCAACAAGAGCGGTTTAATAGAGGACAGTTCTGTTTTGGAAACGACAAGAAAGCGCCTTGTCGAGTGTGACCTGGCCTCTCCTTTGTCCAGCCTCCCCCGGCTTTGTGTGCGCCTGCAATGGTTTTGTTCTAAGGGGCAAAGGAGTTGGACATGGATTTGTTGTGTTCCTGGGGTTTTCTTTCTTTTCCCTTTTTTTTTTGGCAGAGGCTAAAGCTCTTGGTTATTTCTGAGTACCAGGCCTTTGGGGCGTGAGGGATTTTCAGAGCCACTCCAGGGTCTTTGAGTGACCGCGTGGTATCAGGAGCAGTGAGTGGCAATGAAGCCAGCTTTCTGCCTGGCGCTTCTCAGCTCATTGTAGGCATGGGTAAGGGACAAATAATTTCTCACAGGGCAGTTGGCCTTGAATCCTAATAGGAGCGTTTCTCCAAATGTCAATCGAATGCAAGGCTGCTTTCAGAACCAGCTTCTCTTCTCTTCGCTTGCTGTTTGCAGAAGGGATGCTGGTGTCTCCTAGTTATCTGCTTACATTGTGGCTGAAGTCTACACCGGCCAATGTTGGCTTGGTCGAGCTTGTTGCAGCAGCGTTGGTTCTCATTAGGCTACTTGCAAACTTGCATATGTGGGGGGTGGCTCAGTTTGATGGGGTCTGATAGAAATCTTATAACCTCCCTCACAGCAGAGCTCATGCCTCACTCCTTTGGGCCAAGACTGGAAGGCAGGTTTGCCGAGCTAGTAAGTGTTGTTAATAAAAGGCGGGAAGGCCGAGACCGATTTGGCTCAGTGGATAGAGCGTCGGCCTGCGGACTGAAAGGTCCCAGGTTCGATTCCGGTCGGGGAGTATGTACCTTGCTTGCGGGCACATCTCCACTTTGGGGCGTGCAGGAGGCGGCTGATGGATGTCTCTCTCTCTCATCGATGTTTCTGACTTTCTATCTCTCTCCCTTCCTCTCTGTGGAAAATCAATAAAATATATTGAAAAAAAAAAAGGCGGGAAGATTGGGAAACGGGCTTGATGATCGTACCACTGGAAATCTGCATGTTTGCTTACACGCACTGGGTACACTGTTGACAAATGGGCCCTGATCAGTTACTAAAGCTATATTCTGTGTATGTCTCATACAACTAGTCAAAAGTGCAGTACGACTTTGTTAAAAGTGCTAACGCAGAACCAGCTTTTCATCTCCTATTCCCAATTATTTCAAATCAGTGAGATTTTTCTTTTATAAGTCACCAACAGAGATTTTCTTTAATTTAGGTTGTTTTTTTTTAATGGGGCAGTTTTAAAAATATATTTTTTAAATTGATTTCAGAGAGGAAGGGAGAGGAAGAGACAGAAAGATCATTGGTTGGCCACCTCCTGTACACCCCTTCCTGGGGACTAAGCCCGAAACCCAGACATGTGCCCTGACTGGGAATCAAACCATGACTTCTGGTTCATAGATCCGCATTCAACCACTGAGCTACACCAGCCGGGCTTTCTTAGGTAATCTTAATTTTCAGAGCGACCTAGGAAGAGTCCTTGCCCTTCTGAGTAGAGACTTGTCCTGCTCTTCTTTGTTAATGTAATTTTTGATGAGCAGTTCTGGTTGTGGGTGTGTGCACTTTAAAACATCACTTAAATTGTTTGCAAATACTAGGGATTCAAAGATAAATTAAGATAGCCCCCAAGAAGCCACTCTAGAGTAAAGACAAACAAAGCATCGGGCACAGGACAGTGGCGTAGGCTTCATGCAGGGCCCATGCCGGGGTGAGTCAGGCACCGGGGGGAGAAGGAAGAGTTGGTTCTCCAGGGCCAGGGGACATACAGGGTGGGTATAAAAATCGGTAGAGAAGGTGATGCTCGAGTTGATTTTGAGAGCGGAGATGAAGTGTTTGCCGGGCAGCCAGGATGGTGGGAAAACTGTTTTCTTCCAAGGAAGGTGGTGTGCTCTCAGCATCTAGGACCAGAAGAGCAGAAAGAAGAGAATGTGATGCGAATGTAGAATGTCCCAAAGTGACAGTCTAGGGAATGGCCTAAATCCTACTTGAGTCTTCATTCTCTCACCATTAGAGTCTAGAAGTTGAGTCAAGGTGAGTACGGTGGTGTCGACTCCCGTAGAAAAGGCTGCAGTTGAAAAAACCTGGTGTCAGGCAGATGTCAGCTCTGCCACCTACCACTGCATGACCCTCGGTAATCTAAGCCTCAGTTTCCTGCTCTGTGAAATGGATCTTATAAAGTATTTACATCTTGGGGTTGGTGTGAAAGTAGATAAAGAGAAGTGATCGCAATGCTCAGCCCACAGAAGCACCACGTAATGTGCTATTTTTATCATCTTTATACTGATACTACCAGTAACAGCGCCTAAGAAATGTCAGGGTGCTGGCCCCACTCCACCAGCCAGCATCTTTCCCATTCATCCCAGGGATAACCCAGATAAGGGGTGAGCCTGGCGTCAGGTGAGGCTGCTGTGGCCGTGGCTTTGTACCTCTCTGTCACATAGCCTGGTTTCAAATAACCCGATGTTTGCCGATAATGAGCCTGGTGTCCTGGCCTGAAACTCTATGCCTGCTTGGACCTGTAGCTTTTCCCCTGTCCTCTAGGGGATATGTTCTGTGGCACATGGCTGACACCAGCCTGGGGCTTATCACTCCTAGGTGTGCGTAACTGCATTCCTCCCAGGTGTGTGATCTCGCTCCCTCCTTGGGAAGGCCCTCTGGGTTCTGTGCAAGATGTGGTTCTGTTCTGGGGGAGCTGACAGTCCAGAAAGTGGAATATAAAGGAACTCGGGAACTGCCAGTCCAGATAGAAGGATGCCAGGAGTGGGAGACAGGGTGGGAGTAGGGAACACACTCAGGGGAATCTTGGAAGGGCTACTGAAGAAAATAGCATTTCCAGGGGACCTTGAAGTTAAAGAGTATTTGCACAACGCCAAAACCGGTTTGGCTCAGTGGATAGAGCATCGGCCTTCGGACTGAAGGGTCCCAGGTTGGATTCTGGTCAAAGGCATGTATCTTGGTTGCAGGCACATCTCCAGTAGGGGCTGTGCAGGAGGCAGCTGATCGATGTTTCTCTCTCATCAGTGTTTCTGACTCTCTATCCTTCTCCCTTCTTCTCTGTACAAAATCAATAAAATATATTTTTAAAAAAGAGTAATTTGTACAAACAGGAGAGTGGGGGATCTCTCTGTGGAAGATAGGACATAAGAAACGGGAGGTAACAGTGACTGGGCTTGGAACAACATTGGGAGAGGGAAGAAAAGTCTGTTGGATAGAGTTTCTTTCTGATTATGGTGCATCTTTTAAAGGACTATCCAAATTTGAGTCTCCTTACTCTGGCTCCCAACTGGCCAGCCTGGCAAAGGAAGCCAGTGGCCTCTGGCTTGAAGCTTTCTTCCATTATTGAGAACATTCCATGGCTTTGTGATTGCTCACTCAAGTAACTTTCTGCTCTCCTCACCAGAACTAATTTGCCGTTCCTCAGCCATGACATCTGATAATAGAACATTTACTATTTATTAAATGTCTATCGTGTGCTGTCCACTATGCTAGGCAGGTGCTATGCTTCCATTGAGTAGGGAAGGGAGGCATTTGGGAGACTAGTGACATTGGGAGGGAAAGGACCTGGGTCTGCGCTGGGATATTAACATTTACGGAATCTCTTGATTCCTGATAAGGACCCTGGGAAGTAAGATGGTGGTTCCCCTCTTAGTTAACAAGCCACTTAAAGTCTCTCCTCGTGTAAAAGTCAAAGCTGGGATTTGTTAGCTCAGCCATGGCCTTTGTACCACTCCTCCCATCATGCACATGTGGTCCTCGTCTTTGCTGCGCCTTTTCTCTTGTCCTGGTAAGTCCCAGCGGGTGTGGTAAAGTGAGAGAGTGCCAATAAGAGCAGCATCAGGTCCCATGCATGCATTCTTGCCCCTCCACAGTGCTGCTGATGGTGGTGGTGGTATGGGTTTTCTGTGCTCTCCTCCTCAGCAGACCAAAGTTTCTCTCAGCAGATGACAGCCTTTGGACCAGGCCCAGGGGTTGTTTGCAAGGGGTGAAGACCAGGCTCTGAGAGCATCCTCAGATGCATCCTCCAGCCTTGCACCAACAGTATTTCCTTTCACAGAATATCCGGGGTCTGCTCCAGCAACCTCTCTGTTCTTCCACCTCTTCCTGTGGCTACCCTCTCGCCACCTGCCCTGGTACGTGCAGCCTTTGCATGCACTGGATCTTCGGGCTAGAACTCTCTTCTAGAGCCCTACCTGCTGTGTCCTTCACCCACCTTTACTTCTCAAACCCCATTCAGCCTCAACAGCCAGCCCCTCTTCCTCTAAAAGGCCTCTTCACCCCCATGTGAGACCAGCCTGTGCCCACCAAATGTCTGGAACAGCTGTTTCCTGGTGTTTGGGGAGACCCATTCCAGAGCTCTTCACAGGAAATCAAGGCGTTGCTGCTCTGCTGTGTTCTGGAAGACAGCTGGGTGGGTATCTACTCCTAGGCCACTGGAGTCACATGGAGCCATAGTCCCCAGCTCCCTTCTCTACAGCTTTTGTGCCTGTTCTTATCAGAACTCCCAGGTTGGAACCCTCCCCTGCTTTCCATGTCTGTGTCCTTTGGCACCAAGCCCTCCCCCAGTACATTCAGATCCACCCCTACCCACCCGTTATGCACTGGCTTAGGCCTGCCTCCCACCTTAACCTTGGCTCCAAGCTTTCCCTTCTTTACCTTGCAATGCTGTCTTCTCCATTCTCCTGCCTTGGCCGTGTTTTAGGTTTGTCTACATCCTGCCCATCATTCTTTGGGCAAATATCATAGAGGTAACACTGTCCAGTAAAATAGGATGCGAGCCACACATGTTGTCTTTAATTTTCTGGTAGCCACATAAAAGCACAGAGGACCCGGTGGAATTAACTTTTATAATATACTTTATTCATAAATGAGTATAGCCAAATTACTTTTAGATATACAGTGGTACCTCGAGATACGAGTGCCCTGACATACGAGATTTTTGAGATACGAGCTATTTTTGCTTTGAAATACGAGCAACAGTTGAGATACGAGTAATCTCGAGGATCGGCCGGCTGCACATGACCCACCTGTTTACCTCGATTCGAGCGTCTCATAGTTTCCCACACCTCAAGGTTACGGAACGAATTAAACTCGTATCTCGAGGTACCACTGTAATCAATATGGAAATGATTGAGTTAGTTTCCATACGTACTTTTCATGCTAAGCCTTAGAGAAATAGCCCATAGTCCACGCATCTCAGTTTCAACTGCCCACATTTCCAGTCTTCAGTAGCCTCTTGGGGCTGGGGCTTCCATGTTGGACCACGTGGGTGTGGAGATTCGTAGAGTGTGGACCTATTTTATATAGTCTCTTGACTGCCATTTATTGACATTACAGCCTTAGGGGAGTGACTTCCCCTCTCTGAGCTTATTTTCTGCATAAATGTGCGCCCTTACCTCACGGGGTTGTTGTAAGGATTGAATGAGATGATGTACGTGAAGGCTCCGCACCATGCCAGGCGCATAGTATTGGTGATTATGAATGTTGAAATGGTGGCTCTTGCGCACCTACCAGGAGCTGGCTTGATGCCAAGACCTGCCCCCTGGCTCCTGAGCTGGCCATCCAGGTAGTCCATATCGAACTGGCCAAGGACCAGGAGTGGCGGGGGTCATCAGGCTCAGGGCAGGCGCTAGCAGGACTACCAAGGAGGGAGTGGCAACTCAGGAGGGGCTTCCTGGTGGAGGAGGCGACCCCGGCCTGGGCTTGTATGGGTCCTTAGGCTTCCGGAGCACTCTGTGACAGCGCTGGCGCCCTGCAGCTCCCGTTTGCTAACTCTTTGTCCTGTGTAATTAGTGCGGTGTGCCTCACTCTTGTCTCTAATTGTGTTGTACAGCATGTACTTTATTATATCAGGGTATAATACCATGAGCCTGGCAGTTATCTTGTTCACTAATTGTTTCATGTGTTTGTCTTGTCTGCCCCGCCAGATTACCGCTCTTTCTGAGCAGCAAGCGCATCCTCGGTGCCTTTTGTCTCCCCTGCCGGGTTGGGCTGGGCATCCGGGCCCAGGTTTGAGTCCTGCATCTGCCACACTGACTTGGTCTGTGGCTGCAAACAAGTCACTCTCCCTCCTTAAGCCCCATTCAGCCCTAACATTCTCTGATTTAGTGGTTATCTGTCCATTGGTTGGTCTTCAGTGTTTTGAAAGTGGTGAGGGGTTGCCCTGGCTGGTGTTTCCCAGTGGTTAGAGTGTCCACTCACATATAAAAGGGCACAGGTTCGATTCCCAGTCAAGGGCATTTACCTGGGTTGCAGGTTCAATCCCTGGCCCCGGTTACGTCAGGGCTCATGTGGGAGGCAACCAATCAATGTGAATCTCTCTCACATAGATCTCCCTCCCTCTCCCCCCTTTCTCCCCTCCCTTCTCCCTTCCTTTCCCTCTCTCTCCTTTCCTTCCACTCTCTCTAAAAATTGGTGAAAAAAAATATCCTTGGGTGAAAATTAACAACAAAAAAGTGATGAATGGTCATTCCTTTGTTCAACAAGTATTTATTGAGCACCCATGAAGTGCCAAATATTGGGGAGATAATGAAAAATTTCTGCCCTCAGAGTGTTTTAAGATTTAGAAAAGGGAACAAATATAAAGGAATGAAAGTATTAATACCACACTTGGAGTCTCCGTCGTCTCCATTCATTCAGCAGATCTTTGAGTGCATTTTGATCAGCCTTGCCCTGTGCTGAGTATTGGGAGTGCCACAGTGAGCCCCACAGGCTGTCTCCGTCCTCATGCTTCCTGGCCGGAAGGGGAAGACACACACACACATGAGGGAAGATATCATCACGTGCATGGGAGGTGCTCTGAGGGACAGTGGGAGTACCAGGCTGAGAAGAACATGAGTGGGGTTCCTTCTGGGGGTGTTCCACCCCTCCGACAGAATCCAGAGGGGGCCCCACAGAGTTGGCACCTCCCTCTCCGTGGCAGCACATGCTAAGACTGGGTGCTTAAGATTTCAGGGAGGCTCAGGGAGGAGGGCTCTAAACACAAACCAGATGAAGGCGGTGCCTGCGGGTGCCTGGGAGCAGGGGGTGGCCCCGAGAGCATGTGGCTGGGTCACCCTTTATAATTACAACACTGTGGTGAAGGCCTCGGAACCCAGGTGGTGGCGGGCGGGGGATGCCGGCTTCCCATCTGCTCAGCCTTTTTCGGCTCTGAATGGATTAGTTCTGTTTGGGTTGGAGCTTACTGTTATGTGTGTTTTTCAAACCTCTCCCCCCCTCCCCCCATTTGTTCTCTCTCCCTGGCCTGAGTGCCTGCTCAAGGGGCAGCGAGGGTCCCAGCTTGGGAGGGAGAATCATGAAGTGGCCATTATCCAAACAAGAAAGCGAATAATTGGAGTTTGCATTCTTCTGGGCTCCCGTGGAAACTAGGATGTGTCTGGGGGGGGGGGAAGATGGGATGTGTGAGAAGGTGGGGTGCAGCTGTAGAAACTGGGGTACAGGCTGGTCTATGTGTCCTTCAGGTTAGCTGTTGGCTGTGAAACCAGCGTTGGTGTGTTACTGGTGGTGTTTCTTATAGCTGGGACGTCCAAGTGGGTGCTAATCCATTCCACCAAACAGCCCTGGTGATGCTTCTGGAGCAGGAAACTGTGGGCAGAGAATTAATATTCTGGCAAATGTGTTGTGGTCCAAGACTTCATGTGGGCCTACCACTGACTTCGCCAAATGTCCAGTGGGGATATTGGTTCCTGTCTTCCAGGGTGGTTGAGAGGGAATAGGTAAGGAGTATAAGAGAGCATGTCACCCGTGGGAGACAGGAAGTGTTCAGCAGAGCCCAAGGGTACTCGTCTCTGAAGGCCACAACAGGAGCACCAGGCATTTAGGGTATTAGGGATGCTGTGGACACTACTGCACTTAAAAAAACATATATATATATATATATATATAATTGATTGATTGATTGATTTCACAGAGGAAGGGAGAGGGAGAGAGGGAGAGAAAGAGAAACATCAACGGTGAGAAAGATTGATTGGCTGCCTCCTGTACATCCCTACTGAGGATCCAGCCTACAACTCAGGCATGTGCCCTTGACTGGAATCGAGCCAGGGACCCTTCCTTCAGTCCGCATGCTGACACTGTATTCACTGAGCCAAATCAGCTAGGGCTCGCTGCTGCACTTCCTGATGGGGTTCAGGGAGCTGCTGCAGGTAAGGAAGACTATGGGAAAACAGCGTTGCTCTTAACTTCCTCTTGGAAATAAAGGGTATGGTGTATCACTCTTGTTGGCGTTCCCTCACTATCCCCTGAAACCTGCCGTGGAATGGACCTTTTTGGGGAGAGGGGTTGGGAAAGGCAGGGGAAGCAGCCGCAGTCTCGAGCTGTCAGAGTCCACATTTAGCTTAGAATCAAAATTTCACACATGTGGAACAATTAGAGAAAAATAGCAGATGGTGTCTGATCAGATGTCACCACTCTGTGAAGCCGCCTCAGACTGTTCCCCCTTTCTTCCTCCCCCCGCAGAAGTAAGCTTGCCTTTCTCCAAGGCCTGGGGCTGGGTGCAGGCCTGTGCAACCCTGTGCATGGCACTGGTTGATCGTTGGTCGTTTGTGCCATGAACTGTGCCGCATCAAGTGTTTGTTGAGAGGAGTGCCTCCTCAGGCCAGGCCTCAGCAGCACCTACTCAGGTCTCCTCTCCAGGCTGGTGTGTGCTTTCTCTTCCGCTGGGCTCCTGAACCCCAAGCCAGCTCTTCCTGTGCAGCTTCTAGACCTTTCTTGGGCCCCTCTTTCTTGGATGTTTGGTCCTGGCAGGTAGGGGCTTTTGGCGGATCTGCAGAAGCCCATGAAGACTTGGGCCAGCCACCAGTCCGGTGCTGTGGACCAGTAGGTGATGCCCACACTCCCTACTCCTCCCTGCGCCTTTGTACTCTTGACTTTAAGAAAACTAGGGCTGCACTGAGCAATGTCTCTGGTACTGAAGACTTGAAGTTTCTTTTGGAAATGGTATTGGCCTAGAAATGCCTTTGGTGTGCTGGACCCTGACCTGGGCCCTGGAGATGCCTGTGAGGCCCTCTGCCTCCTGGGGTCTCATGGTCTCAGACCAAGCAGAAGCTGATGGTGATGTTTCAACGGACCCAGTCACTGGACATCCCAAGAGACAGCCCGGCTGGCTCTACCAGAGGTGAGGTCCAAAAGAAAGAAGAAACCACAGTTCGTGACTGAAGGAAAGAGTGTGATGAGCATTCCAGGGCAAGGAGAAAGTCTGGTGTAAATACTCGGAAGCATGAAGAGACATGTCGTGTTCAGGAAGGAGGGCTGTGTGGGTGGAGTGGAGCTGGACCTGTGAAGGGCAGGAAAGCCAAACGTAGCCCGAGCAGAGACCACCGAGGTTGTGGGTCTGCACCATCAGTGGCCTGAGTGGGTCTATTTGGAGAAAAGAGTAGGGACCAGGGGAGGACTGGGGCATGTGCACCAATGAGGAGGCAGATACAGTGGTCCAGGCCTAAGGAACAAGTCCCGGTGGAGTATGGGGAAGACGGGGTGTTGTATGGGAGCGAGAAGTCAGACGGGCCATCGAGAGCTGGCATGACTGGGAGGATTGCCCACACCCCCTTGACCCTCAAACATTTTCTTAAAAATGTGGCGCTCTTGGGCCAAAGAGGGTGGGTTTAGGCAGTGATTATAAACAGCTTAGATTGGCTGAGGGCATTTTTTTTTTTAAGCTACCTCTATCTGAGTTATCCAGTGAAGGAAAGCATGGGGGAGTCCGGGACAGGTCGGTCCGTTGTGGGCACGTCTGTCTCCTCCTGTGGGCCTTTGGTTCCCCTCTGGTGAAATGGTAGGGGGTGGGGGAGACATGGGACCAATGCCTGAGGGGTGTTGTCCCGCCCCCATGACTGCCGCCTTTGTTTCCTGGGGTTTGAGGATCACACAGAGCAGGGTGGCTCCATTCTTGGCAAGTGGAGTGGAAAATGCCAGTGTCTTCAAGCGTCCCAGAGGGGTGGGGATGGGTGTGTGTGTGTGTGTGTGTGTGTGCGCGCATGTGTACACGAGTACTCAGCTGGGCGTGCCCCCAAACATCTCCCGTGGACAGGGCATCTGTGTTAGCCCAGCTTGGAAGCTGCATGGAATCCCTTCCCTTCTAAAATATTGTTTTCCCTATTAAATATTGATAATAATAACCACCAACCCTCAGCGGGACTGAACCCCAGCACGCTCTGGGTGGTTGTCGCCTGTGCATGTCTGTATCTCCACGCCTGTCCTTGATCCAGTGTGGCACCTTGCACAGAGGTGTGTGTGTGTGTGTGTGTTATTGTTGTTTTTGCTCCTTTGGAGCCACTGCAGAATTTCTCAGCACTGCCAAGTTACTTCCTTGGGATATATTTAGGTGGAGTGAGATGATCGAGAAGTGGGCAGTGTACATGCACAGGGATGTTCGCACAGGTTGACCACTGTGTTTCAGAGCCGGTGTCCAGGAGCCAGCTCCTCTCTCAGTCCTCCTCACACACTGGTCAAGGAAGGGCTGCAGGGCACCTCTGCTTAGAGAGGGGGGAAGGACAAGTCTTCCCTCACAAAGACTAAGAGCAGCCATTTGGACCCCAGCACGCTGTGAATGCGGAGAGGCTGCGAACTGCAGAAAGAATGTGGGGGAGGCAGCTGGGAGTGCTGCACTCCGCCGGGGGCAGCCGTCTCCTGGTGTGGGGTGGACTCTTGGAGTGCACCCTGATAAGATGTGGAATGAAATCACTTGGTGGTTTGTGTTTATAATGAAAGTCCTAGGGACAGCCCCCGCTCCGCAGGGTGGTTAGGCAGGTGGGCCCTGCAGCCCGGCTCTGCACTCTTCCTCCCACTTCCTTCCTTCCTGCCCCCTTTGCAGCGTGCCCTCTCCTTTCCGTCTGAGTTTGTGCCATTCACATGGCAGCATGGCTTGGTATGGCAGAGAAGGGGTCTGACGGGCCAGGGGCCTCGGTCCAGGGCTGTCCTCTCAGTCCTCCCCAGACCTAATCAGCTTACAGTGGGACAGGGCAGTGCTCTTGTGTTATTAAATTCAGAGCCTCGGTCTGCATGATGGAGGCAGCTTTAATGAGATTAGAAAGCTTAACCGAGATGCCAATTAAATCTGGGCCCGTACCTGTTTGGGCGGCTGTCTAAGCCCTGACCTGCATCTGGAGGCTTCCTGCAGGCCTCCTGGAAGCCTGGCTGGGGGGCGGGGGTGGGGGTGGGGGGAGTAGGATAGATGAGGCCTGCCCATCTGGCCAGCCATTCCTGGACCTGGGGTCAGTTTCCCCTGGTCAGGGCAGGGGCAATACTCAGGGTGATCTGCAGGAACATCCATCCAGGAACTCGCCAAAGCCAGATCCTTGTGCAGCCTCCCTGCAGCCTGGGGAGGGCGGCAGCTGGGTTGTTGCAGAAGCCCCAGGTGAATTTGATGTGCGGCCAGGTTTGGAGACCAGGAATCAAGTCTCCCTCTTTGTTTTAAAGGTGAAGAAAAAGGCATCATGGGGACAGCCAGCAGCCCTGATTCTGTAACTGTAACATCCTCCTTTCTTCTCAGCCCCTTTGATGGTAGGCAGGGGATGCTGTTGCCTTTCCATTCACACGGTGTTGTGTTTGTTTCTTCATTTGTACTTCACGCCCCTGTGTGAGGTAGGCCAGCAGGGAAGGGTGGTTTCCTGTTTTACAGATGGGAAGTCACCACCGTCCAGACTTCACCAGTTTGAGACCTGCCCCAAACTGGTGTCAGAGCAGAGGGGCCCTGTTCAGGTCTTTTCCTTCCATAACTGAAGTCTTCCTTCTGGTCTCCACTGGAGGGCGTGGGGTATGTGGATTTGTGATGACTGGACCCAGCCAGGAAGAACTGTGACCTTGTGAAGATGCTTAACCATCAAGATCTTCACTGCGCGGGCACAACTCCAATAGCGGGCGTGCAGGAGGCAGCTGATCGATGTCTCTCTCTCATCGATGTTTCTGACTTTCTATCCCTCTCCCTTCCTTTCTGTAAAAAATCAATAAAAATATATTTTAAAAAAATGTTTAAAAAGATCTTCACCGGCAAGATATGTCCCCTGTGAAACCGAGGAGCAGAGGGTGTTCGGGGATTGAGATCAGCTTTCCTGGGTGCCCACTAAAGTGGTGCCTTATTTCCATTCCTGGGACACAGGGATGGGATGCTCCAAGGCTGTACTGGTGAGCACTGCCTAGCTTGTCCCCACTGGGCGCACGTCTTTCTCAGTGGAGAAAAGGCAGAGAGGAGGGTTTAGAAGAAAGTCCATTCAACAAGTATTTATTGAGCACCTGGTGGACATAGGCTAGACACTGGTCTAGGGGAGGGAGCAGGAACTGTACTTTTACGAACTCTGTGAAGCAAGACTTTTAGTCCCAGTTTGCCAGGTGAGACCGCCAAGGCCCAGACATGTTGGGAGACCCAGGTCCCCAGATCTTTTCTGCCGACGGCCAGGTAGTGAGCCTGAGGCCGCCTCTGTACCAGAGAAACTGTGGGACTCCTTCCTGTTCGAAGGTTCTAGTTTCAAAGTCCCTCAAGGCCTGTGGACTACCCAAATCTAATTAAAAACTCCTTTCTTCAGTGGAGAAGACTCAGGCCATAGCCTCAAATGGAATTAGATAGAAAGAAAAGAAAAACAGACCGCTGTGGACTGGATTTGCAGTAGAGAGGGAGCTTGGTCATCCATCAAGGATGGTCCTGCCATGTCTATGTAACTTACAAATTTCAATCAAGATCAGAACCAAGTTTCAAATTCAGGTTTTTTCCCAAGTGTCTCATGTTTCTAACCTTCATTCAGTGATTGTATGAGGAAAGAAGCATGGAGATCTATGCAAGATAAGGTTCCTCTACCCCTTAACATTTAGGTTTATGAAAGTATGTTCTGTTTTTTTAAAGTTACATCTTTACAAAAGGGAACAATAAGGAAGACATTTCCCAGAAGAGCCAGGCCTAGCTTTGTCCAAAAAGCGCTTTCATAATCCTCCACCTGTTATCAATGGTTATTGATTATTAGACATAGTAAATATTTGGATCCTACTTTTTGGAACCAACAGTTTTATAGGGAGATATTCTTTGTCCATATAATAAGGCAAAGTAGAAAATGTTGGGTTACAGATAGTGTTGCATGTGGACTTGGAAGATGATGAAATCATCCTGCCCAGTGCCCGAGGTGGCCTGAGGGATGCACAAAGGGATTAGAATGGCAAAAACCAGCAAGGAGGTGGGCATTCAGGGAGAGGGGATGGCATGTTGCCAGGCTGGGACCAGCGAGTGCTCCCTGTGGCTGAAGAAAAGAGGGGTGTTGACGTGGGAGGGAGAGAGAGGCTGAGAGGAGGTCATAGTCCTTCCTTCATCTCCTTGTTTGTTTTAACTCATGCCAACCCCAGTAGAAGTATTGTATTGGAGGGGGGCACATTTTGAGTCATGGATGAATTGCTTCCCACTCTGAATTAGCCGGGGAGCTGAAGCTCTTGTTCTTGGTTCAGTGCTCTGTCCATATCCATGACAACCTTTGGTTAAGAGTTAGTTGGTATTGAATGTTTCATTGGGTGCCTCATGAGATGGTTGGTTGCAGGTAGAAATAGGTATCTTCTAACATTGAGAAATAGCTCGTGAACCTACTCGGGGACTTAAGTGCTTGCTGTGGGCTGGGAAGCAGGAACATTTGAGCTGGGCATTGATGGGTGACTAGATGTTCTGTAGGTAGATCAATGGAAGGTGATGGGGGAGCTTGTTGAGCAGAGAAAATAAAAGTAGCACAGTGTACCCCAGGTGAGGGGCTGCAGCTGTTCTAGGACATGGTAAGCATAGGGAGTGGATGCAGCAGGGGTGTTCAGCCAGAGGGCCCTTGGGCTCTGAGAACCCCATCTCTGCCCTCCCCTTCTCTCTGCCTCTTGCCCCCCTCCCTTTTGTCTGCCTTACAAGTTCTCATTTGATGTGAAGTGAGGGGTTGAACCAGCAGGGAGGAGGAGGATGCATTCCTCCTGAGTGAGCTCAGGGCTTGCTCTGTGTCTTGTCTGTGATCCCAAGAACCATGTCTTTTTTAAATCTGTGGATTTTGGAGGATCTAGCTGTGATTGGCAGGAGATTCCTCTGTCTGTGGGGCACATCTTTTGGTACAGAAAAAGGCGTCTTGGGGTGAGACTTCTGTCTCCCTCAGTGTCACTCAGGTCCAGGAGTGGTCCCTCCACCTCTGCCTGTTCCCAGGCCCGGACTGTAGTAGGCAGGTTTCTCAGTGCCTTTAAGAGGCCTATGGAAAAAGTGGCTCTTTGGGCTAGTGGAGCAGACATTTCTCCTCAGGGAGGCCAAGAACTAGGACATCCAACCTGTCTGAGATAAACAGGCTATGCTTTGGGGATGGAAAGGAGGCTTGGCTGAGGCTGGGAGAGGCAACTAGATCGTAGCAACTCATAAAGCCGCTTGGATCCTCTCACTGCACCCTGCCCAACTTCCTCCCAAAGTGGGAGTGATAGTGGGAAGTTTAGCTCCTCAAGGTTACCCACACCCTCTCATTGCCTTGGTTCTCCTTTGGAACTACGGATGCTTTGCCCTGCATTAGCTTAAGTAGTCTTCACAGCTGTCTTGGGAGGGGAGTCATAGCCATGATCTCATTTTACTAGGTGACCAGTGGCTCTAGGAGAAGTGTCCTGGCCAACTCCTATGCCAGCAAAGGCTGAGCAGCACCAGCACCAGGTTTTCTGAATTTCCTAAGCTTGGGTTTTACAGGCAGAGGGAGCAGTGTGTCCTGAGACATGCGTTGACATGTAAGGTGTATGCAGAAGAGAGAGAGAGAGAGAGAGAGAGAGAGGGAGGGAGGGAGGGAGGGAGGGGGAGAATGTGTGTGTGTTGGAGGGGAGAGAGTCGTTGCATGGATGTAGCCAAATGGTAAGTTAGTAGTTGACTGAGTTAGATCTGGTCTTGGAATTTGACTTTGTAGATGTGGTGACTATTCTTGAAAAGCAGGATTTTTGTAAGGACTTGATTCATCCAAAAAATATTTACTGAGCCAGTATCTTCTCTGTGCTGTGCACACTATTCCTGCCCCCATCCCTGGGAAGACAGCTGGCTAATTTAATAAGGAATTAACAGTCAGATGTGACAAGTGCTGTGATGGGGAACACACATAGGACGAAGTTAGCACCCAGGGAGAGAGTGGAGGAGAGTTTCAGAGGGTGGCTGGGCATATTCAAATGGACTTTGTATTCAGTTAGAATGGGTGAGAGAAAGGCCTTCGTACGTTAGCTAAGAGGACTAAATATACGTAAGTAATAATAGGTCTTTTTTTTCTTTTCTAATGACACTTAATCTAAATTAAGACCTGGATGAAGGTCTCTAAAGCTTCTTTTGTACTTTCAGTACCCTATGAATTGATGGGGGGGGGGCACCTCTGTGGGGAATCTCGTGTCTGTTTCAGGAGTCATGTTTGGGCCTGATTCTTAGAAGATGAACTGCCTGCCCCCTCAGAAGCCTTTCTTCAGGCAGGTCATCTCCAGTCCTTTCAGGCCAGGCTCCTGTTAGCAGGTTTCTCACCGGGACCCTAAAGGATGTGTGTGTGTTCTAGCATGCTCTGGGCCCATTCGTGGGGGATGCTAACAAGAAAGGCCTGTCTTGTGTGCCTCATGGACATCCAGCAAATATCTGGTGGGCTGCTTGGTGGACCTCTTGGTGGGAAGCTGCCTTGCCTTGCCATTCCCTCGGCTGCAGACAGAGCTCAGCGGGGCCAGGCCCATCAAGCCCTGAAGGAGATCAGCTCTGGTGTACACTTGGCTTACCGCTTCAGCCCCTCTGCACTGGATGCCACCCAGCTAGTTGAGGGTGTGATGTGCCTTTCAGGGGCTGATACCTGTGAGCACAGAATTTGAGCCAACCAGACCAGCTGTTTGGTTCCTTATGGATACTAGGTACCAGAGCTATTACTTTCCCTGCCTAAGACATAGAGACAGACACATGCACACACAAATACATGTGCATGTGCGCACACACACACACACACAGTATCCGTGACCAGTTAGTCCACTTGTTGGGGGTGTTCACATTTCTGTAAAAAGACCATTCTAGTCCGCACACCCTCAACCCCCCCGCCCCCCATCAAAACCACTCCCTCTGTTTGCCCAGAACCCAGGGACTGGGAGCAGGCATGTTGAGAGTTACTTCTCTCTGGCCTGAACAGTGCAGCAAACCTTCATTATGCCACTTACTAGGTGCCTGGACTGCCTAATCCTGGAAGACTTCCTGGACCTGCTGTCTTTTGGCTGGGCTGGAAAGGCAGGTAGAACAGCAGGAGAGGAAGGGGCACGAGGCAGAATGATTGACTGCTTGGCCAACCCATCAGCATCGCAGTGGCCAGGGCAGCTGGGGACTTAGGTGGAAGGAACTGAGTTGTGTGTTCTCACTTGTCCTCCTCGTCTCATGGTCCACCCACCTTCACCCTGTCATTTGATAAATGAGGCACATGGGGCTCCCAGAAGGAGGGGGCTGACCTGCTCTTGTTCACCTGCTGGTTTTTTTGTGCGGGCTGAGCTGTTGCACTCTTTTATGTCAGCTACAGAGTTTGGTGGAGGGGAAGAAATGTGGACTTTGTATTCAGCTAGGCGTGGGTTCAAATCCCAGGATGACTACTTTCTGGCTTGATTATAACCCTGGGCAGGGCAGCTCCCAGGGCTTCATTCTCTTCCCTCTGACATAGGGGTGGTAGTGCCACCTACAGCCTGAGACTGTTGAGAGGGCCAGGGATGAGGCACTGGGAGGCACCTGTTAACTACTAGCTGTTGCTTCTCCTGTCCCTCCTGTGGACAGGGCAGGAGAGAGAGGGGCTGTGGCGAGAGCCCATCATCTCTGGAAGAGTAGAGCCCTCTATGGGGAGGGCAGGGAGGGACTCTCTCTGACTTCCCTGGGGCTCTGGGGGGCTGAGACACAGCCTCGGCCATTGCAACCAAGCACCTACCTGGTGAACAGGTGTAGGTTTCTCTCTTCCTCGTATGTAATCAGTTGCTAGTGACCGGGCCTGGCAGGTGTTTGGGAGCCGGCTGCCAGAGGCCTCCAAACAAGGTTCTCTGCCTTCTACATCTTTGGCAACACTGGTGCCTAGGGTGGGAGGCGGGCTGGCACCCGGATTTCAGGCAGAAGAGCAGCCACACTGTCGGTCCCCCATCTAATAGCTGGGTGTGGCGGGCCGCCGGAGTGGACAGCGGCCAACTAAGTGCCCAGCTCCTTGAGTGCCCAGCTCCTCGTAGCGTTGTTTGGTCCAATTTCCTTTGCATTGTGACCTACATCATTCTTTATTTGCTAAACCCTCTGAGCAGGCAGCAGTAATAAATCAATTAATGACTCCGATGAATCGTTTAATGGCTGACAAAATAACACTAAAGCCAACAGCTTGCATCTCTCCAGCAGTACCAAAGGACGCTGGTTGACTGGGGTGGGGGACAAAACAGAGACTGTTAGCTAAATTAGCTCAATTAGTGCATGCTTTAAAGGCTTAGGTGGCATCTGCTCAGCTCTGAGCCCGTGTGCCCGACCCTGCAAACCACGGCGGTAGGCTGCTCACTGGCTTCCTGGCCCATCGAGAGAGCTCTGGGATCCCCGGCCCCTTCATCTACCGGCACAGCCCTCCCCGGCCAGGTGTACACTTCCCTGCGCTGATATCAGGGGGCGCTGGTGAACTCTTAGACTGTGCACATCGCGATGTCTTGCATGGCAGAGGACCAGCTGAGGGAAAGTGACCTGTGTGCACGCCCCTCCTTGAAAGATGTTCTGAGGGCTATGCCTTTAACGATTTCTTTTAAACTCAGCGAAAAGAAAGTTTCTAGAAGCAGCAGGTTTTTTGTTCCCTGCACACCTCAGTCCTGGCAGGATTAAGTTGTCATTGGAACTAAGCGTGCGTGCGTGCGGGTCCACGCCAGGGAATTTCCCACGTTCCAGAAGCAACTGCCAGTGCTCTTGTTCAGGAGCTGTCATTGGCCTACTACGACATGTTTGCAGTTGTAAGTAGCACCTTTAAGACAGTGAGGAGGTGTGTGTGTGTTGCTAATGGTGTAAACCAGAGCCTGAAGCTCATCTCTCCTGAAGAAGAAAACCAGCATTGTATGGGTAGCGTGCTGCGGATCCACTCTGCACTGTTCATTTGCGGGGGCACCTCCAGCCCTTAATCTCCTTGTCTTGCGTGTACATGCCTAGGACTGGCACCCTGTGCCGTGTAGCCCAGCTGGGAGGTTTGCACACGGGGGAGGGCACCCTGGCTGGTGTCCAGGGTATAACCAGGTATTAATTACACGGGACTCCACCTCTTACACAAACGGTGCCCTTTGATCCAATTCCCAGAAGAAGCTGGATGCTTCCTGGGATGCATGGGCAGGGCACGGAGGATGGTGGCCATGGCCTTCGCAGCACAGGGAGGCGCGTTCCCCTTTCTTTTGGAAGTGTTGACTGGACTGTGCCCCTTTTTTTTTCATTTCTTAAAAAAAGAAAAGGTCTTTTCCGGGGAGGTGCGGGGGCTGGGTGGAGGTGGGCAAAGGGAGGGAACGGGGGACATCTGTGACAGTGTTAACCATTAAAAAAGGAAAGAATTGGTATTTTCCTAACGTGGGGCAGACAGAGGCCACTCCTTGGAAGGGTGGCTTGTGTTTAGCAGAGAGTGGTGTCTTCCAACAGCCCTGGCCCCTTACTCCCCTCCCTCCTCTGTTCAGGAGTTGCCTGCCGGTGCTGTGTCGCTGGCTCCGAGGCTCCTGTTTGCTGAGCGCCTATCTTGCCTGAGCCCACATAGCTCCTGAGCCCCTTACCTGAGAGTCATCTTTAAGTCCCCTACACCCGCAGAGTGTAGAGAGTTCCCCTCCTCTATAGGTGACAATGAAGGACGCAGAAAGGTAAAGTGAGGTGCCTGAGGATCCCAGCTCCTGGAGCACTGAAGGGCTGGACCTCGAATCTAGACTTCTTCCAGCGGCCTCCTGTAAGTGTTCTTTCAGAACGCAGAGCGGAGCGGCTGGCACAGCAGAGAGCCAGGCTGTGGAGTGGTTTTAGTGGATCTGGACGTGGCTTCCATTCTGCCCACTCCAAGCCATGTGACCGAGGACCGGTCCCTGGACACCTCCAAGCCTCTGTTTTCTCATTTGTAGTCCCCGAGGGGCTGTTGGGTGGGTGGGGGACAGGAACTGGGTAAGCCTCACTGAGGTGAGCTGGGCCAGCGAGGTCAGCAGTAGCAGCCTCTCAGACTGGGTGGGCTGCTCCCCTTTGGCAGAGCCCCCTCCTGTTGGGGTGGGGCTGAGGAAGCTCGGAACCCACCTTGTAAACCAGAAGTGGGATTTGTGCGCCGAAGGAGAGGCTGTCAGAAGGGCTGCTTTTTTCAGGGAGGGCTAAGATGACAGCAGTAATCTCTCCCTCCTATCACCTCCCGCATCTTCGAGTCCTGTCGTCCTTTTAGGCCCTGGCTTGAGTGCTACCTCTTCTGTAAAGCCTCCTTGATCCCCCTAATCCCTGCCTCAGCGCCCGCCCAGAGCACCTCCCCACATCCCTCAGTTCTCTGTCACTGAGACTCATTCATCCCCCAGACCTTGAGGGCAGAGCCTGCCTCTGTCTTCCCATCCCAGTAGGCACAGCGCATCCCGGGCAGCCCCAGGAGCCAGTGTTTGCTGAATGCATCTAACGTGTCTGAAGCCCTCACAGCCGGCATAAGCTCCCACCTTCCTTGTTTCTCCTCCTCTTTCCAGGGTAATTTGCCAATTAGACCCAGTAGACTTCTCAGCGGGATCTTGCATTCTTACACACACACACACACACACACACACCCCTCACCTGACTCCCCTTCCTTAGTGAAGGCCAACTTGATGAAATATTTGCCAAAGGAACCAGAGTTAGGATGAGGTCAGTCTACTTGGGGAAGAGCAAGACATTCATGATGCCGAACATAGAGAATGCGCTGTGCTTACCTTATGTTTGTAGTGACCTGTATAGTGTTTCTTTTCAATCTTGTCAAAAAGCACACAGACCTCTTGGGAACTGCAGGGTTGGTGGTGGGTGTGGGCACACCATTTTTGGGGTTTCTTGAACCCACGGTCGGGGGTGAAGGGACAGAAAGACTAAGTGAGAGTCACTTAGGGCAGTGGTCGGCAAACTCATTAGTCAACAGAGTGGCAAACCGTGACTCATGAGCCACATATGGCTCACGAGCCACCGTTTGCCAACCACTGGAGCCTTAGGAGAATGCACTTCTCTGTGCCTGTTTCCTTACCGGTAAACAGAGTGTCATCTTCCCAGGGATGCTGAGGAGTAAGTAGCACCCCTCCCCGCTTCCATTCTCTGGGATCAGTTGCTTCTCTTTGCATTCCATCTTCGTTCTGCCTTCATCCCCTCGCCCCAGGAGACAGAAGTGAGATCGGACTTTGGGGAAGAAGCTCTACTGTCGGGACACCCTCCCTCGGGCCCAGTGGCCTTGCTCTGGCTGATTGGGCCTTCTTTCACCGGCACGTGGCCCCTTTTCAGGTGGCTAGGCTAAGAGCTCAGTGTGATGCCCATTGTTTCCTTGGAACAGCAGGTCTCAGCTGCCCAATGTAAAGCTGAGCTGAGGCCCAGGGGCAGGAAGGTTTGTCCAAGTCACATGGTAGGTGGGTTCTAGCCAGAGTGCTACCCTGATCCTCACCCGGTCCAGGACTCCTCTTGCGTGTAATCTCCAGGAGACACCAGGCAGCACGAGGTACTGTGACTCCCTTTAGCAGAGAGGAAACTGAGGCTGAGGCAGTCAGCATGGCCCTGATGTGGCAGAGTGGAGACCAAGCCACGTATTTGGTTTTGTCTGTGATGCGGTTTTGCCAGGTCCTGCCTGAGCCACCCCAAGTTGACAGCCAGCCCATCCCTTCCCCATGCCGCTCACTCTACTGCTCTGACCTGGAGCAGCCTTTGCTGGCCAAGCATCTGCCAGCTGGACCAGGCTGCCCCCAGACTCTGGGTGAGCACGGCCTCCTTCCACGTGACAGCCCCTGGCTATTTGGAGGCAGGGATCCTGTGTCAGTCACTTCTGTGTGTCATCGGAACCTATTTTTAACACCAGCTGGTGCTGGCTCTTCGCATAACAACCGCTCTGCCTTCTCCACGCTGCAGAATGAGAGCCCCCGTTCTCCAAAACCGAGTCTCCTGTGGTCTGTGCATCAAACCCAGAGGCCTCTCCTGTCCCTTTCCCTCAAGACTGTCTTGGTCTTGGCCTTTGCACCTGGGTGATGTCATTCCCTCCATTCCCTCAGCGACATCTTCCGCTTGTCGATGGGGCTAAAATTCCCTCCGGGAAACGTGGCCCCGAGGGACCCAGGTCACTCTAGTGTGCACAGAATGGTCTCGATGACACCAATGCAAGCATTCCTCCCTCTCCCGGACGCGCACACCACTCAGCGGCCTTCATTTCCCGCTTGTCCTCCTCCTGTGGTCAGTGCAGGGCGTCCTCACTCCCCTCCGAGACCCATTGGCACATAGCCAACTCATGTCCCCCGGCGTCCTGGGTGCTTGGCCATGTGTGTTGGGTTTCCATTGAGAAGGCTGCCTTTGGTGGTTTCGCATGTTGGCCCCATGCTACACGCCAAGGCCTGAGTATTGGGGTGGGGCGAGGAGGGAGGGGATTTGCAGAACAAAGTTCTGTTTTGTAGCCTTGTAAATCAGTCAGGAGGTAGGCCGACCTGGCAGGAGTCCCGAGGTTCCCTCCAAGCATTTGCTACTCTGTTTTGCAAGGGCTTCTTGTGCACAGGACCATTTTTAAGACAGAGTAAAAAAAAAGGGGGGGGGGCCTCTCATGCTGGTTGGTAAGTGGGGATAACGGAGGTTCTCGGGGTGAGGCTGGTCTATAATACCTTATAGGGAATGTCCCCTGAACCCTCACTTCTTGGCGGGTGCACAAATGCTTGTCGCCTCCCCCGAGATACTACAATGCTAGATGGGAGGCTGCTAGGGGCCGTCTTGGTTCCTCTACAGGCGACTTCTTGCAGGGAGTGAGGAAAGGGCCTGGCCCCACAGCAGGGCTTGCCAAGTCTGTTCATTCTTGGAGCCTTGGGTTCTCTGGGTGTCAGAAGGTTTGTTGGGGATGCCTTGGGATGCTTGGTATACCAGGTAAGGCGGGGTTCTCAGAGGGCGCTCTTCTCAGAATTCTTCCCTGATGCCTGAGGCTTCTCATCGCTCAGATTCCAAGGCCGGTTTGAAGCCTGCTTTTCCACCAGGAAGGGTGAGAGGATATACTTGCTCTGGGGCAGGGGAGGTGCTCAGGTACCCCTCACCACTGGAAAACAGATTTGGATAGTGGGGGATGCCTGTGGTTGGAGTGGACCTGTGCAACAGCTGGCTGTGAACAAAACTGAAATTCGTTCAGAGCTTCAGGCGGTTGTCTGAAGGCACCTGGGACTTTCTCAGTTGACTCTCCCCAAGAGACTTCGAGGAGGCAGCTGACTGGAGTGGGCCACACCACCCTACAAGGCCTGTTTTCTATTTAGAAAGAATTTTAAGTTAGTTTTGTAAAAAATGCATGAGTTACCAAACTGCATGCCTGATTGGATTCTGCTTTTTTAGTCCATGTATATGTGCACATGTGGGTAAATGTTGGCGAGGAGGGCCTGGGGTGGGGGGAGCCCAAATGTCATCGGCTGTTAGCTCAGGCTCCGATAACTAGTGGGTTTGTGGGTGGTTTTTAATCTTGGATCTCTGCATGTTCTGTAATGCATGGAGGAGAGTTAACATGCAGGGTCTTCTGGAACGAAGATCACCCGCCTGTTCGTGTGTGAGCTGCTGTTTCCAGTCCCTGCCCCCTGGGTGTGTGGACTGGGCTGGGGAGAGCAGCTCGGAAGAAGGGCCCTAGAAGTCATCTTCTCTGACTCCTCCACCTGACATGTGGGGACACTGAGGCCAGGAGTGAGAAAGGACCTGTCCATGGGGTCCCAGCTAGGACTGAATCAGTAGGGGATGTAGGGGGGTGGCAGGTTCATCTCTGGCTTCTGAGTCCGGCCTTCTTGCCTCTCCTGCTCCAGTGGTGACTTCCATCCTATGCAGCTCCCGCAGGCCCAGCCAGTTGTAGCCTCAGGGCGCGTTGGGGGTTTCAGTTTGGGTTCTGTGTTTTTAGAGAAAACTCACATGAGACGCTTTGCTGAGTGCCTTAATGGGAACTCTAAGTCAGGGTTGGAAACCGCAGGGAGAGGCCGATTCCTAGCAATCTGGAAAAGCCTGGCTCCAGATGGCCAGGTTTGAGCAGGTCTTTGAATAATAAAAGTCATAATCATTTATTGAACACCTGCTGTATGCCCACACTGAGATGGGCAAAGCCTTTGCTGTTGCAGTGTAGGAGGGCAGTGTCATGTTAATAGATGTGTGTGGGGGTGGGGTGGGGGGAGGAAGGATCCCTTGGATTAGATTTTATGAGCAATGGTTATTTCTTAAACCTTTATTCACCCTGCAACTCCGGTTGCTGCTTTCTTTCTTCCTTTTTTTTTTTCCATGATGTTCTGTCCTTTGGAAAGTTTTCATTATTCACACATTTTTCACTTCGTAATCAAAGAATAGCAATAACTGTCATAATTTAGGATACAGATTTAAGCACTGAAGGCTCCTTAATGCTGCTGCTGGCGGAGGCTTTAAATGACAAGTCATCTCCTCGGCTTCCTGCCACCTTAGTCACTGCTAATATGTGCCTCTTATGGGGACAGGAGTCCTTGCTCCACCCACATGTCAGCGAATCACACTACCCACTTACTAGAACTATGGCCACCCAGCCCTGACATTCCAAGGACTGTGGACCACCCACCCAGCCACCACCCCCGGTTTCTGGAACCACTGACTCCTTCCTGATTTCGTGGGAAATGAGATCTTTGAGTGAGCCATGCTCCCAGGTTCAAGTTTTCATTTAAAAGGTGTGTTTTGTTTTGTTTTTAAATTGTAAGGTATATTTATGTTGTATTCATAATATATAAAGAGCTCTTCTGTATCACTAAGGAAAAAAGGCACATACCCAGATAGCAAAGGGCATGAATGTTTTACCGTAAAAGTAGATCCACAAATGGCCAGTGTAAACCATTTCAAAAGGAAGTGGTCCAAAGATAAGTCAGATGCCAGTTTGTAGTTAGAAGGTTAGCAAATACCGATATAATGCCGGCTATTTTAATTGATGAAATGATATATCTCTATTAATAGTTTCAGTTAAAAAAAAAACACCATGTTTTCTTCGGCCACTTAATTGGGGAGGGATGTGAGTGCTCATGACATTATTTAACAAATTACAGTGACGAGTTTGTTTGTTTTTAACCAGTAATTTGCTGTGTTCTAAAACAGGGAAGTGTTTTAAATTAAATGATATAGTACACTAATTTAAAGAACTAAATTGGTGAAGCTTTCCAGATCTTTTTTTATACACACAGTATTGTTTCTGAAGGCTGGCGAAGAGCAGGTCTGGACTCTCTAAAGAAGGCACATGGCAAAGGGCTGTCTTGAACCTGCTCTTCACACAGATGTTTGTTCCCTGACCTGTAAAGTGGGGGTGCTTGTGCCTGCCTCAGAGGACCATTTTGAGGGTTCAGGGAGAGATGATGTGAAAGCACCAACCTTTTCTGAGCCTCAGGCCAGATGGTTTCCACCATCCACACCACCAGGGCTGGGCCTCCACCAGATTCCTGCACCCCTCCGTGGGAGCCACACCCTTCCCATCCTCATCCCAAGGACAAATCAGCTCCACAAAAGAGGGTTTGGCTTTCCCAAATGGATAGCCACTCCCATCCACTTTCTAACCATTGTTGGGGGACTTGAACAAAGATGGAACTATATACCAAAGACCGTATCTTAGGAGGATGCCTCTGTTTTGGAAAGATGTCAGTTCTCCTTTAAACTTTAGCGTATAGGAGTGGGCAGAAGCAGGTGTAAGTATCCACTTTTGTTGGTGGTTGGTTAAATTATCAGCCATCATTAATGAAAAGATAAATCATAAGTAAGGATATGAAGCAATAACAATAATGACGGTAAGAAGACAAGTAATATAATAATAAATAAACAGTAACGTGTGAGCAAACCCTGTGTTTCCTTTGTTCACCCCTGTCAAGAATGACTTTTTTCCTTTTGGGAGGGAGGTGACTTTTATAAATGATCTGAAGTTTGGAGGGATACGTAGATAAAAATAAACAAGAACGCTTCTATTAAATAATTAAAGGAGATAATAAAACACATTGTAAAACTGGTCATTGGAATGGATTCATAGGAGAGAATTTAAATGCTCAGAAACAGCTCTTTGTAAGAATTTTGTCTTTGGTTTAAAATGACTGAGGTAATTGCAATTGACTGTTTGAGGAGTAAAGTCATATTCTTTACCAAAGTGATACCGTGAAGGATCAAAGAGTTAAATGTAAAACCAGTCTTGGAAAGAACTGGAAGAAATTATAGGTGGGTATTCACCTTGCCCCATTGTTTTCTAAACTTCTCTGCTCCTGCTGCTGAGGCGTAATTGTTGGCTGTACATCACGAAAAGTCGCATTTTCACACTTTCACAGAATCGCCAACCACTAACAAGCAGTGTAGCTATTGGATAACCCAGCATACTCCCTCTCCCCCCCCCCCCCAGCCTTCATCCCAGATAACAGGATTGGGTGGCTGCTGCGTCTTGTGGGTGGGACTGTGGCCTCAAACCTAGGCAGGTGGGAAAACCTAATCTGTAATGTTTGGGATGTTTACAACAGATGACGGCAGCCAGTGGCTGCAAGCATTTTTTTAATGTGCAATACCTGACTATTTATTCAGGGCACTGGCTTCTTTTCCCTTCAATTGTCAAGGTAAAAAAAAAATGACAACAACCAGCACAACAATAGCCATCTAGTGTGAAAGAATCAAAATTAGAACTTTTCTTTTGTCGGCCGTAGAATTTTGGTAATAGTGTCAGGAGATGAAAAAAGGTACAAATCGCTGCATTACAGGATGGTTGTCAGAACCTCTTTTAGGACAGAGAAGGAAGGGTTGCATTTCTGTTGGCAGAATCATTTTGAAACATCGGGCCAGAGTGGTCAGCCCAACCCCATCCCATTCTCTTTACTTAAGGTCTGTTAAAATACCTACTGTGCGCCCATATGGAGTCTCCTTGCTTCCAAATTACTGTACTGAGCTTTCCCCTTTTACAAAACATAGCTCACTTAATCCTCTACAACCCCGACGATCAGGAGGGATAACAGCCACCCCCACTTTTTATAGGAAACTCCTGCCAAAGGCCAGCTTGCCCACGCCACCCCTGCCGCACAGGCACCAGCACTTGGACCTGGGTGGATTGGTTCCTGGGGGATCTGTTCGCTTTGCTGCATGGAGTGTGTGTGTGGAGTTCACACCTTGCCTCATCCTCCCATCAGAGTGGGAAGTCAGGAGTTGTCAGATGCCTGTTTTCTGGCTGAGGAAAGGGAAGAAGTGACTTCTTCAAGGTGGTGTCAGGCTGCATTTATGGGAGAAGAGGAGGCATTCCGAACCCCAGTGGTTCACTCTTGTCTCACAGAACCAGTCAGACCCCTGGGAGATGATGAATGATTCCGTTTCAGATTCTCGGTCCTGGTGGGGTTCGGGGACCCCTGAGACCCGAGGTGGGCTTCCTGCAGCAGGAGCACCTGGGAGCTTCAGGCTTGGTGGGGAGGAGCAGGGCACGGGCCCAGGCAGGGCGGTCGGGCCTGTGTGGTCCTGAGCAGCCCGCCCTGGCCTGTGCCAGCACGGGGCCAGGCACAGACATGCTGACCACATGAACAGGTGGGACACAGATTGCCTGGAAGGAGGCCAGGCTGAGGCGAGCAGCGTCTGTTCACCCCTGGGAGGCATTTGTTGAGGCAGATGTACCAGGTAAATGCCAGAATAGCAGCCTTTAAAAGGAAACGTAATGATGACACCTCCCCCCCCCCCAACCCACACACACACACTGCGCACCTCCCACCCTACAGCACCAGGACCCTGACAGGACCAAACACACACCTGCCCTCCCTCAGCCCCTCCAGGGGCCGTTCCCAGCTGGGCTGTCTGCTTGCTCATTAAGTTGTGGGTATTTATGAGGCTTCTCCTCTGTGCAACATGTCAGCCTCTTAGAGAGGGACAGACACTTAGGAAGCACTGGCCTGCCCTGAGGAATTTCGTAAAGCAGCCGGGTGGCTGAGGCAGGGCCTCCTTGCATTCATAGCAGCTACAGCGTGCTGGCCACCCACCTCAGCTCTGCAGTGTTCATGCAACATGGTGGGCGTTCTCCCATTTTAGAGACGAGGAAACGGAGGCTCGGCGTTCCTCCCTTGCCTCGGAAGGGCAATGTGGAGGAAGGTCTGTGGAGGATGTAGGCAGACCAGGAGATGGGAGGGTGGGGGTTGCAACTCTGTTCCTCAGGAGGTGGGGCAGGGGGTCAGAATCCTCTCGTCATGGGTGCAGCCTCTCTAACGCCTCGCTTTCCTGTCTCCACAGAGTGCAGCAGCAGCTCCAAGCCCAGTGCTTGGCAACATTCCCCCCAACGATGGGATGCCTGGAGGCCCCATCCCGCCGGGTTTCTTTCAGGTATGTGCTGGGCCCTGGGTCGGTCCTGTGCTCCTTTCACTCCAAGCCAGTCTCCAGCGGGAGGGAGAGAGAGAGAGAGGAGTAAGTAGTAGCTCAGTTTGCCATGGTCTAAATACCGTTGTTTAATGCTGGTTCGAGCCCTTCCCTTCCCATCCCTTTCTCCACCCCTTCCAAAAGCCGAGGAGGGGAGAAAAGCGATGGAGAGCAGACTCCTCCTGCCTGTGCTGGAGTTTGTTTTCTTCACGCCCGCTTCGCAGTCAGACACAGCCGCCCCTGGTCAGGCAGGCGGTGGGGCTGCTTCCAAGCCCACGTGGAGCTGTCTTTTAACAAAGGCGTCCTTTTCCTTAAACAAGTAACCCGTTCTTTGTTTCTGTTGTGTTGCTGCTGTCGTTGTCATTGTTTACTTTGCCTGTCCAAACTACAAACCTTAGGCGTAATCTAAAAAAAAAACACACAACAAAAACCCACCATCCTGGCAGGTCTCAGAGTCCTTTCCCTCTGGTTAACCACTTGATTTTTTCCGAGTGTGATCACAGACGGCGCCCCACGAGCATCTGTGCCCGCACTCTGCCTGCCAGAGGCAGGAGCAGATCCCACGTTGGTCGAGAGAGCCTGGCCTTTTCCAAAAGACACACCTTGTTGGGCTCTCCAGGGCTCTATGTTGTCAGGGTTGGGTGTGGCTGCCACCTCCTTTGTGCCTCCTCCTTCCTCCCACCCCCCTTTGCTCCTCCTCCTCCTCCTCCTCCTCTTCCTCCTCCTCCTCCTCCTGTGCCCTCCCCTTGGAGGGGCTCATTCCATTTAAACCAGATTGAGACCCGGAAGTACCATCTTGGAGAGGTGTCAGCATGCAGGGCTGGAAGGAACTTTTACGATGAAGCTCTTGAGTGTAGCATCCCGTTCTTTCAGACCTGTCTGTGGCTGGGCTTGAGAATCCGTCCGAGTTCCCCAGGCCTTTTGCAAGCGTGGCGCTTCCAGATAAGAATATGGAAAGAGCACTTGTGGGGGAAAGAAGGCAAAGATTTTTCTGTGAAGCCCAGGAATTCTAAACTGTGACCAGTGAGGCAGAGTCCAAGGACACTGGTGCTCAGTGGAAGCCAGAGTTTCACACCATGTGCCCAGCAGTGAGTCACAGGCTACAGAATGCAGGAGTTCCCTGGCACTGGAGTATCTGAGCAAACATGGGACGGATGGACGCCTCTTAGGGATGTAAAGAACAGGAGATGACCTAGAACACACTTTTGCTTTGCAAGATTTCACGTTTTGATTGGTGTTAACTCCCAGGGGAGGAGGGTTAGGACACACTGCTTACCAGACAAGAAAGGGGGGCACTGAAAAGGGGATGTTACCTGCAAACAAGTAGCATGTGGCCCACCAAGGTGGTGGTGGTCAGGGGAGTGAGAGGGGATAGGGATGGTGGTTCAGGACCTGGGTGGCCACCCATGGTGGATGCATTCCTATCATGCTGGCCAAACTGGGATCTTGTCCCAGGGATAGAAGTGGGCACAGCCTCAGAAATCAGTGTGTAGGCTCCAGGTTGGACTCAACTGGGCATGGCCTGAGGCTCAGCTTATGGTAAGGCCTCAGGCATTGGGAAGAGGGGCCAGACTTCAAAGAGAGTGAAACAAATCCTTGGAAACCCGTGGGTCCAAGGAAGACAGGAGCCAGGTAGGCCCTACCTTTCTCCCAGAGGGAAATCCAAGGGCTGCCATCTGAGATGGTCATCCATACCAGGGGACAGCCATCTTCTGGCCCCTGTATCCAGGCATCCTGCACCCAGCTGGTATTGGCCTTTCGCACAGGTGTTCTGTCTGGGGCTTCTTTCTCAGGATGCCATGATGCCCTTGATCGAATGCACATGTGGCTTTCCTGCCTGGTGGGCCGAGCCCACCCAGGGATCAGGCTCCACCTGTGTGCATCCCCGTTGAGGCTGGCTGTCATCTGGGTGCCAGTGCAGATGGTGGGAAGAGGTGGGCAATAGCTGTATTTTTAAAAATAGGCCATTAACTTCTATTTTGGCCTGAGTCTGGGGCAAAGTGAGGTCTGCCTGATATGTGGGTAGCTCCCTGCTTCCTGCTTTGGTATAATTGTCCATGGTTAAGGCTTAATTCCAGACATACTTCTTGGGCTCTCCCCTGTGACGTCCAGGGGTGTGTGGTTAGAAAGTCCAGACTGATTCCTGTCCTTATTTAGCTGCCACCAGCCACCATCACACCGGGGTGGCTTTTGGACCCTCCTGACTTGAGGTATCGTCTGATCCCCTGTCAGGCTAAACTGTCAAGAGCTGGCTGAATCATTGGGCAGAGCTGGGTGCCCTGGCCCCTCTGCTCCCTGGGGAACTTGACCAACACCCCACCCATCCAAGGGCATCATTTCCCCACCAGTCAGATGAAGGTTGATGGGTCCTTCCTGGCCATGATGCTGAACCCCTCGGGCTGGGTCACTGCTGAGGGGAAAGGGTATCATTCTGGCAGGAGTTAGCGGCTTCCCATTTCCGGAGGAGGCCAGCTCACAACAGGGATATTGGTTATTGATTGCTGGCCCTGCCCCTCACTCATCTTGCAGGCGGCCACTCTGATATTAGAAGGGAAGTAGAGATGGTATCCAGGGTTTTATCTGCTGCCAACAATTGCACTTCTTCCTCCGCTTGGCCACTGCCTGGGCAGGCAGCTCTGTTGTAGGAGGGTCTTTGCACTGAGGAGCAGCCTGGGTTGGCTAATCCAGCTTTGGCCAGACCTGTCCCAAAGTGGGCAGCCCAGTTTTAGGTCAGCACTCCACCCCCAGTTGGTGCTAAATTTAGAAGCCAGCCGGGCTGCCAGGGTGGGTGGGAGGGAGCAGCTGTCCCCGTCCCCCCTCCCCCCTTCTGGCTGCTCAGGAAGCAACAAATGGGACTGACTCCCTTCCTCGGGCCTCTGACTGCCAGGCGGTGAGGCCGCTCCTGAGATCAGAAGGTCCGGCCTTCTGTCTGTTTATTCTTTCTTACTTGATGTTCGGTTTCCGAGGTGGACAGTGCCTGCCTGGTCCCGGGGCACGAGATTGTGTCCAGTAGCAGCAGGTTGAGGGCTGACAGGGACCCAGCCATATTCACTGTTGGGGAATATTGTGGGGCTCTCCGGGGTCATGGTAGAACTTAGCAAGGCTCTTCTAATTCTATATATTTGATGTAAAAACATTGCCTTAATCTTGGCATCCCGGCACCTGGTGTCCACTAGGGGCCCAGGAAATGTTTGAGTTGATTTGTGTTGCTCACATTACCAGAAGTGGAGCCAAACCAGCCCCAAAGCCTAGATCTGGCACTCTGACCAGGCCTGGAGGTCAAGGGTGAGATTCTGGAGTGGGGAGGGGAACTGAGAACAGGGGCCTGAGGTGCCTGTGTTCGTGCCCCACCTCCTCGCACACACTTGCTGAGTGACTTTAGGCAAGTTGCTCCCCATCTCTGGGCGCAGTTTCCTCACCAGTAGGTTAAGCCAGGAGGACCAGATGGTCTCTGAGGGCCCTTCCAACTTGGATTTTCTGCTTTAGGATCCAGATGGATGTTACATAATCAAGCAGCAACATTTTTTTTTCCCTCTTCTTCATGCAGCTTAAGTCAGTTGGGCTGCACATCTGGCAAGCTCGGCTTGGCTTTGACCAGGCCCACTGGTCTGGGTGTGGGTCCCCAGCGCCCTTGGCCCTTCAGCGGCTCTAACAGAGGCGCTGCCCAATGAGGATGTCTAGGTCCAGAGCTGGGGAGTTAAAGGAGGGCAGGGGTCATGGAGAAGGGAGGACTGGGTACAGGCTGTTTTGTTCTTGTTTTGTTTTAAATTCCAATAATTGTTTTCAATTATGTAGTGTTTTTTAGACATGCGACTTGCTTTCATTTTGATCACAGTTGTTTCTGCAGAGGAGGCATGGCTGGCTGGGAAAGGGAGGCTCAGGAAGGTGGCTGCCCAAAGTCACCGGCCCAGGGCTATAATGGGAGCCCAAGCCCAGGCCTCCTGGGTCCCGCCCCTGGTGCTCCAAGTGTGGGTATCTGCAAGTACCTCCCAAGTCTCGAGGAAGAAGAGAGACTAGAGGAAAAAGAGGGAAAGGATGGAAGGAGAGGGAATCTCTAGCCAGCTTCTCTTAAAAGTAGCCAGTGCTTCCATTCAGATGCTAGCGTTGATCGGTTAGTGGCGGCTGCTGCTTAGAACATGGCGTGGAGAACGATTCTGAAGCTGTGTCCGGGCCTCATGGATACCCGCTGGCCGGGTTTACCATGAGCAGGGGCACATGAATGGTAGCTCATGTCCTGCGTATTGGCCATCCCCAGTTTACTCCAGAATTCTCATTTGTGGATGTGGAATGAAGGCCTAAAGGCAGGTGGGACTGTGTTTGTGGCAGTCATGGGACTGAGGTGAAGGCATAGGACTTGACTCTAGGCCAGACCTGGGCTAACCGTAGTCTGCCCACGCGAGCACTCAGCCTACAGAGAGACTTGACAGGTAAGCCCATGCCCTGTACCAGGAAGTGAGAGACTTGCCTGCCCAGGTAAGAGATTAGGGAGGGTTTCCGGCTGGGATAGTGTCCAGAATGAGGTGCTGCCCAATAGGAGACAGAGCTGGAGAGGTTGCCGGCTTTTGTTGATCTTGTTGGACAGTGCGGGCTCTCTCCAGTGGGCACTGGGGAGCCCCTGGAGTACCAGGTGTGGGTAATGCTTTGGCCGGGTCTGCATTCCAGACAGTTTGTCTGCAACGGCTCTGTTGGCTCTGAGTAGACAAGGGCCTGGGTGCTAAACACATTGACAGACGTCAGCATTGCAGAGACCCAGCCGAGGTCAGGGGGCTAACAACTGGGCCTTCTCTGGAAAAACAGCCCTGGGGGACCAGCTCCCTTTGCCAGAAGCTCAGCCCCTCCTGCTCTGAACATATCTTCTGCTCTGATGGGGCAGGAGGGGTTGACACATTCCCCATTCCTGAGCCCTCACTCCTGCCACTTTGGAAAGACAATGAATCCTGCCTCCAGAGAACCCTCCTATCAGTTATGGGGGTGAGGAGGAGGAGGAGGAGCAGATGATGTGTATAGTCCAGGAACCAAATAAATGACTCAGAAAACAAAAGGAAGATAGGCACACAGGATCTTGGACCTTCCCTATTGCGATTATGGGGAGCACTTCTCACCTTCCACAGAAGTAGCTGGGGTTTTCTGGGAGAGCAGCAGCCTCGGGGGGCACTGGTGATGAACGAGTATCTAGGTTCCGCATGTAGAAGGTACTCCGCCTCTGAGGCGCTCAGCCCTTAGATTCAGGTCCTTGAGAGAAAAGAAGAGGGAGACCAGTTGGAGTTTTTATAGGGAAGACATTTCTACCACTTGCCAGTTGACAGTGACATAGTGAGCTCTTTGGCCACTGGTGGTAACCGAGCAGAGACTAGATGCCTAGCAGAGAGCCTTGGGGACTGTGAGCCTTGGAGTGGGGTGCAGTGTTTCCAGGGAGGGTCAAAGCCCAGTGAGTGAGAACATGCCCGTGCAGCAGCTCGGGGAGGTCCTCAGGGCCTGGCCGAGGACTGTCCATTTCCTGCCTTCCCCTCTAGCGGAAGCAGGCAGCCGTAGCCGAATGCGCTGACATTCCTTCTGCCAGAAAGCCAGCCACAGGAAGGACTTCTCTGTGCTGGCCAGCGCCAGTCTGGGACTCGGGAGCCTTGGGGAGAATTAAACCACCTTATTTTTGTGGTTTTCAAAGCCCCCTGCTAGGGAGGATTTGATGGTTGGGGACCCGGATCCCCATTTGATAGATGGTGACTCTGAGGCTGGAGCCTAAACTGTGTGAGACCTGGCCAGGCTGGTTGATTAGTCCTTAGCCCAAGATGTGGTCTCTTAAGGACACAGTGATCACCTGGTCCCCCCAGCCTCTGGGGAGCACTGCCGACGAAGGAGGCAGACACAGATCTCACCATCGGGTGGAGGAGACGGGCAGAAACTACAAGGAGGGTCCATGCCCTCCATGGGGCCGGCCTAAGGAGCAGCCAGCCTGGCCTGGGGGCCGTCTGGGAAAGCTGCCCCCAGGGGCTGACATTTGAGCTGAGGCCCTAGCAGGAGGCAGCTGGGGGCAGGCAGCCAGACGCCAGGATGGGATGTAAAAGGGCGAGCTTGGGGTGGCAGGAGGCCTGGGTGACTGGGCTGGGTGTGGGAGGGCAGATCCGGGAGAGCCCTGAACTAGACTCCCAAAGGACTTGAGCCTAAAGACGGGGGAGCCGTGGTGTCTAAAATGCAGGTGGCATGATCCCAAGAACAGCAGTGGCAGGAGGGCTGGGTGTCAGCAGGCTGGCCGATGTGGAGTCCAGGCTGTGGCCCCTCCGGAGGTGGCCAGGTTCTGAGCTGGTGTAGTGGCCGGTGCTTCCCTGCCAGATCCTGATGGTTCCTCCATGGAAGTTGGAGCTGGGGAGGAAGCAGAGCCCAGAGGAGGCCTGGGGTTCTGGCGGGCATGGGACCAGGCTGGGTAGGTAGGTCTTCAAGGTGGGGGTTGTGGTGGGGAGAGGCTGAGTCCGCTGCCTTCCCCTTTCTCCCCCCTGTGGTCCTATGGCTGTCCAGCCTAGTCCTCTCTGGCAGCCCCAGAGTGGACGTGTCAGACCCCTCTTAAAGTTGCTGGTGGGACACTGTCCAGATTAGAAAAGGCATCCCCTTCTGGGGTTTCATCTGACCCTGAAAGGTGGGCGGGCTTGAGAGCTAATAGCATGCCCACTGTACGGATGAGTAAACCGAGGCTCAGATTGGCCAGAGTTGCTCAGGGAAAATAGGCCCAGATGGGGCTGTGAGAATCAGAGCTTATGAGCCTCTGTCTACTTGGGGAGCACATCCCCTCCCCTTTCTGGGCCCCCCTCTCTGACCACAGCCCCTCGTCCCGTGTGCTTCTCTGTGGGCAGAGAGTCTGATAGATACATTGGCCTGTGTGAGAGGTGCCGTGTCTTGGGTGAGTGGGGACAGAAGCACCTCCTCCTCGCTGCCCCTGGCCCTGCTGTCTGGCTCCAGACTGACAGAAGGCAGGGTCGCCCCTGCTGAGAAGGATTAAGGAGGAGGCGGGGTGCCCCAACTGCTGTTCTCCACCCCTCAACCCCCACCCACTGTCCCAAGCTGGCTTGGCTCCTGAGGTGGAAACCCCTCCTGGTGGTTGCAATGAAGCCAGGGGTGAGCTTTGGGCCGAAGACCCCACCTGGGAGTTGGGTGCCTGGTTCCAGGCAAGGCAAACCCTGCCGCCACATTGCTATTTCCCCCATTGGGGAGCCATCCTCCCCTCTCTGGGCCTTAATTTGCGCATGTGTCCTGTGAGGTTGCTCAAGAGGGCTTTTTAAACCCTTGGCCCCTCTGAAGCATTGTGGCCTGGGCTGATCTGGTCACATACCCCCAGCCCCGCCCACTGGGCCCCCCAGCCATCGCCTGGTCTGTATGGAAAGGCCAGGAGGGGCGGGGGGAGCCTTTTTCTTTCTTGCCAAACACCACCTCCACAAAGGTCAGGCTGTGCTCCCGCCCTGCCTGGCAGCCAGCCTGGTGCCTAACATCTGCCCAGGAGGCAGATGACCGGCACCGGGCTCCTAGCAACAGTGGACAAAAGGTTACTCCTATCATGCCAGGCTCCCTCAGCCCCTTGTCCTCCTTCCTCAAGAGGGGGGATTCGGGGGAGGGGGGGTGCGGCCTTGACTGGCGTGTGTGCACGCATGTGGGCCTGTTTGTGTCTGCACACTCCAGATCTCCCCCTCCCCCCAGGAAAACGTGAACTCCACATGTCGTGCCGTAACTCTCACTGATGAAATGGAAAGTTGAACATAAATCAATGTCTGCCGCCCTGTTAGCTATGCATCAGCAGTCCCCGCCTGGGAGACTTGCTCGGTAACAAAGCACCCAGCGGCTCCGTGGGCCTCGGCTGCCCCCTAATGAGAGCCAGCCCCACACCAAGGAGTCCGGTGGGGCCGTAGAGCCTCCTGCTTCTACCCCCCCTCCCCCCGCCTCAGTCTTCCCTCCCTTTTGGTAAGAGGAGAGGGAGCGTCTTGGCCCTCGGAGGCCTGGGCTGTGTTCCTGAGCCCTGAGACCCCAGCAGCCGGGCCCCTCTCCCTGGCCTCTCTCCTGAGCTTTAAGCCGATTCCGGGTCTCCGACTTTTATGGATCTGATTCTCAGGGATTGGTGTCAGCAGCTGCCTTCACCTCTCGTTTGTTAAGAGCTTGGGCTGGTTTATCCTTTTCCCCTTTGGACCTGGGTTTTTACTTTGGGTTTCTCTTAGCATTGAATTTCCCCCTGTGCCTGAGCGCTGTTCTGTGGGTTGTCGGCTCACCCGCACTGTGGCTGTGGCTGTGGCTGTGGTGTCCGATCCCCCATAAGATTCTCCCACCTCTTGGGGGGGAGGGGAAGTGGGGACCCTGTGTTTTTGTTTGGCCTCTTTATAGTTGGCTAAGGGTGTAGACCCTCTTTTGTTTCTGTCCCTACCTTCTCTGCAAATCATGCTGAGGTTTTTCTTCTTTAAAATAAAAAAAAAAGGTCAAATTCCTCAGCCCTTGTAGCAAAAGAGGTTGGAGGAAGAAAATTCCAGAGGAATCCTGTAATAACATGCCTTGGTATCATGTGGATCAGGATGGACCCCCTGAATGAGATCACACCACCCCAAAAGGAAACTGCTCTGCGGGGGGCCCAGGGCTGGGGGCTGCACGGGGGTCGGGAGCATTCTTGGACCTGGCTGGGTGCTCACTGGGGCTCTGTCCCAGGAGCCGGGGACACAGTAGGAGACCCACCATGGGTTCCGGCCCGTGTCTGGTTTCTGCCTCAGTTAGCTCCCCAGCTGACCTTTCCCGACGGGCCCCTCTTCCAAGTGAGGGCCTTGGGATGAAGGGAGCCCTGGCCAGGCCCGCCCGTAGCTCCGGGGACTTGTCTTCCAGAAAGCCCGGTCTCTCTCTGAGTCCAAACCGGTGGGGAAAGACTTGGTGAGAGCATGGACGGGCCACAGCTGTGTGAGTGCAGGCTCCAGGCTGGGTGCTAGGATCTCCCAGGGCTCCTGGACTGGGGGCAGCACATCAGCTCTGGAAGCTTCACCAGGTAGGCGTTTGGGGACGTGGTGGGAATAAAAGGCAGATCTGCAGTCTCCTTCCCAGGGGCTGGCGTTCATGGGCGGACGCTAGCCCGGGCCAGCGACGGGTCAGTGGGGTAGCTAGTTCCCCTCCATCGAGTGCCCTTCCTGTCAGTGGTGTTTCCCTCATTAAAAAAGTAAATCCCAGGTTTTGGGTAAGACAGCTTTTTCTGTGAAGGGCCAGATAGTAAATATTTCAGGCTTTGTGTGCCATTGGGTCTCTGTTGAAACTACTCGACTCTGCCTTTATGTCCTGAAACCAGCCGTTACGTACATGAGTGAGTGAGTGTGTTTCCATAAAACTTTATTAACAAAAACAGCTGGCAGGCCAGATTTGGCCGAGCGCCACAGTTTGCCAGCTCCTACTCTAGCTCCACACGGGGTGTGCTCTTGGGGTCCTCCTGCTGCGGCCGACCCCTGCCTCCACTCTGGGTGTGCAGTGTGGCGTGGGGAGCCGAGCCGAGCCTGGACCTGGGATAGTGAGTCCAGGTCTCTGGGTTCCGTCCCTCCATCTGTGCACAAGGCGGACGGGATGGGGGGTGCAGGGGGGGCCAAGGTGCATGTGTGGAGAACACATCGGGTTTGGAAGCTGCCTGTGCTTTCATTGCTGTGCTTCCTCCCTTTGTTTTGAAAACCACCGCCTGCTGGTTCTTTGTCTTTGTCACCGTGGCACAGCATGCCTCAGACCTCTTGAGCACGATGTTCGCTGAGCACCTCCGGTGGGTGTCCGGGGCCCATCCCAGGAAGCGGATTCACAGGTGCGCGGGACTCTCACTCACCCTCACTGGCTGCTGAGTGCCATCCCGTCTCCTCAGAGGCACAGGGAGAGGGGCCAGCTGGGGTCTGTGCTCAGAGGAAACAAGGTCTTTTGGTGACTTTTGCTCAGATCACCTCAGCGCCTGTGAGGATTCCTGATGTGGCACAGAAGTAACCCCAGGGGGTAGATATTGTGCAGTCCTGCTCCCTCTAATTGGTGACTTCCCACCATCCCAGGAAGGTGGGCCACTACCCCTTGCCAGACTTCTCCCTGGCAAGACTTGCCCAGTGTCTGTAGAGGGTCATGACGGTTGTGGGCTCACCTCCTGGGCCACCAGGAGCCCCCTCCTCGGGAGGTTGTGGCCCAGCCGGCTCCGAGGACCTACTGTGCGTGTGTCAGGCTTGCATTGGATGGGCGTAAATATGGCTCAGGCTCCCTCTGCCCTCAACTAGGTCATCTCAGCTTTAGATCTGGCCTGTACCCCCACCTACACGCAGAAAAGACTCATCCCCCGAGGGACCAGATAGTAGCAGGCTAGGAAGGCAGCTGTCCAAACCACTGCCGAGGTGTTCCCAGGGGTTGAAGTGAGGAATTAACTTTTCCTCGGGCGAGCTGTGTGTTAAAGGGAGGGAGAATTTAAAGCTCTGCCTCCCTCACCCCCCGGGTGTTCAGCCTTCCGTTTGGGGAGGCCATGGGTGGAGCAGAGCGAGGTTTGGGGTGTCGCCAGCACTCAGGCACACTTCAGCCCTCTCCCCAGAATGGGTTGATAGCATTTTCTGTCACCATTCACGTCCAAGGAGCAAATTGGATTGTCTGTCACATGCCTTTCACTTTGGCCATGTGTGTAATTAATGTAATTTTATATTTACTCAACGTGACACGCCCAACAGGCAGATCATTAGAGGCCACCAGTAATGCCACTCGTCCATCTCCCCGTGCCAGTCAATAAAACCCACCCCACAGCCTTGCCAGACCAGTGGCCAGTGTCCCCAAGAGTCAGGAGGGCCAAGGATGTATGGAGTGTTTCGTCTTTTAGCAACCTAAAACTTGGGAGTCCCCATGCCCCAAAGATGAAAGGCGCGTGTGGCCAAAATGGTAAAGAAGCGGCCTTCTGCTTGTGTGTAAGTCCTCTCGTGGCTTCCTGCAGAGAAAGCATCGCCTGGACTCCTTGCCTGCCTTCCAGAGGTGAAGCTGAGGCCCAGGGTGACAAGACAGGGCTCCCACCCTAGGGTTTGGGCTCTCCAGGCCAGAGCTCACCACGAACCACAGCCTGTCTTCGTCTGCCCTCCCATCCGGGCTCACCTCAGCACCCAGAAAGCCTGGAGATGAGTCTTCTAGGCGGGTGAAGGCTGCTACGGGGAATGGGGTGACATTTAGTGAAGGAGCAGGGAGTTTCGGAAATACTGAACGTAGCACATAGCTTTTATGTTCTCCTTCAAAATAAAAACCAGTGTGGGGTGGGGTTTTTTTGTGTTTTTTAATCTGATTTTAGCTCAGGGCACCAACTTGGCCACCCCATTGGTAGCGACTTTTTCTGGTACCTTGAACACAAAAATGTTAGGTGTACCTGTGGCTGTGGGGGTCTGCCTGCTGGCCCAGCCTTGCTGCCCTGTTTAGGCCCTGCCCTGGGTGTTCACGTGGGGTACAAGGCAGTGTCCTGGCTTTGAGGAGCCCCGGGGTACCCACAGAGAAGGCAGAATGACTGAAGCGGATGCCTCGTATCAACAGAGCACCTGGGTGGGATGCATCCAGGCTTTCCCAGAGGACGAATGGGTTTTGAATAAGTCCAGCTCCCGCCCTTCCTGGAAAAGGGGCAGTGAGTGGGTCCTGGAGCAGGAGGCACGGGCACTGTGGGAGACTGGGGGCCTTCTCTCTGCCTACCACTGTCACTGTGCCATGGTCCTGGCGACCCTGCGGTATGTGTAGAAAGTCCCTGGTAGATTCACATATACCCTGAAGAGTTGGGCTTGGAAGCCAGGTCTGTGTACCTGGGAAGCCACAAGCCCGTCTCTCGAGGATGGATGGCTTCAGGTGGAATCCAGGGACTTAGCCAAGACGTGGCCGAGAGGCACGGGGTACTGCCGAGAGTCCTGGGTGCTTTTCCAGACTTGAGATCCTTTGTGCTGGACATGCTCGCTCCCCTCCAGCCAGTGCTGGGCAAAGGCTCTTTCACGTCCCTGTGTCCTGGCTCCAGAGTTTTAGTGAAATGGCCTGGTGTTTGCCTTGGTCACACCCACCCAGAGCCTCCCTGGGCCCCTCCTAATGACTCTCAGAAGCTGCTAGATGTAACACTACCCAGTGTTGAAATTACAGGAAAAGGAATTGAAAGGAAATGTGGGAATGATGTATCTCCGGTCAGAGATTTTGGGCACGTCTGAGGCAGAACGGCCAGGCCATTAACAGGCCTGGGGCAGGGTGAAGGCCCGGGCAGGAAGTGGGCACAGTCCTGCTTCCTTTTCCCAGGCTCGGTGGAGGGATTTCTAGAGTTGCCCCTCTCGGCCTGGCGAGGGGGCTTATTACGCAGGAGCTCTGACCAGCTGTGCGCATCCCGGCCCCCGGTGGCTGTCAGTGGCCACGTGGCCTCAGTTGACGTGTCACCTTGTCTTGAGCTTGTTTGTCACTGTGTCCTCATCCTCTCCCCTGGCCTGGGAGCTTTCAGAGCTGTGAGATGTATGTGGTGAGTGATTAGTTCTTCGGCGTCCACTAGTCCTTCCTCTACTGCTCGTGGCTTGTAGGATGGTGGACCAGCTCAGATCCCGGGGCTCCAGCATCAGACTGGGATCTAGCTCTACCATTTACTAGCCATGCAGCCCTGGGCACCTGGCTGCCCTTCCTAGGCCTCAGCTCCAGGCAGCGAAGGAGAGCCCTTGCTGTGAGGGACGGAGGGTTCATGAGCGAAGGCAGGCCAAGGCCACGTCTGCCCCCTGGGACGTGTGGATCCGGTACTGTTACTCTAACTGTGCCCGTTTCACCGACGAGAGAACCTAAGTCCAGTCGGTGGCAGATTTAAATGGAAACCCCGTTTCTTCGTCTACAATGAGTGGGGATGCGAGGTCATGAAGAGAGCCCTGGCTGGGTGTGCCAACAGTTGTCCCCAATGGCTTGGGCGCCCACCGCTGGGCCGGCCTCTCCTCCTCCTTGTTGGGAAGGAAGGGCATTGGGTGGCAGGTCGTCTCAGGGCCAGCCAGGGAACGGACTGCCAGTCAGGTGTGGTTCTCTGAGCTTCTAGTAAGGACCCCCAACCCTGGTCTAGCCCAGTATTTTATGCCCCTTGGATGTCTGCACACCCCTGTGCCATGCCAGGGGCATTGAGGAGGCAGCACCTGAGGCAGAAAGCCCCCGAGGTCCATGGAGGAGACTGTCCACATGGAGCAAGGAGGACTCAGAGGCAAGCCCTGGCCAAGCAGGCTCCAAACACTTATTTTGGTCCCAGCTTTCAGTAAGAAGAGGTCAGAGGGGCAGTGCTCACAAAGGGAGATGTCCATTTTGGGGAAATCATCAGTATTGTCAGCTTCAAGACTCCCTCCTCTCCTCTTCCACCTCCATGCTGTCCACCCGTCTGCTAAATCTGTTCAGATTTGGGGGAAGAGAGAAGCCTCCGTCCCTGCAAAGGTCAGAATCCTCTACCGAGACCCTCCTTGGTCTGCCTCCTACCCAGCCTTTGTCCTGAGCAGGTAGCAAGTTGAGACTATAAATCTCCATTGATCTCTTGTTGAGAGTGTAGGCTTTGGGGAGGAGACCACTTCTTACTGCAGCATTCCCCAACATGGGGCCCTGCTCTCTTCTCCTGAGAATGTGCCCAGGGTGCCGGGTCCCTCCCTCTGCTGTGCAGTCTGAGGGACAGCCTCGGCCCAGGTGTAGTGAGGGGAAAGCGCCAGGTGAATGGAGGTGCCAGAGGCTGAGGACAGAGCTCTTGGGCGGTGTGGGCGACCCACTGTAAATGGGAGGAGCTGTCTGGCGCACAGAGCCCCGTGGTGCTGGGGCTGTGCTGGGAGGAGAGAAGCAGAGCCTGGCGGTCAGGGTGCCTGAGCGGGGTGCAGAGGAGCTCCCCCCAGGGAGGTGAGCTTATGTGAAGATCATGGTGGGGTTTTCTCTTTGCATGACAGGCTGGCCGGGCCAGGTTCCCTTGTCCTCAGAGTTGTGAATCCCAGCTTCTATCAGAGGAGAGACCGGAGCTGCTGCTCCTCCCCAGAGTTAGCCCACTTCCCATTGCTCCCCACAAGTGGGGCTGGGGCCTCACGATTCACCAGGCCTTTGTCCTGAGCAGACTTGTGTGGATGCAGACTCAGTGCCACGTCCATTCACACTCAGGGAGTCCTAAGGGAGACACAGAGCCGCCTTGGAACCTTAGGGCAGTGGTCAGCAAACTCATTAGTCAACAGAGTGGCACACCGCAGCCACATGTGGCTCTCTAGCCGCAGTTTGCCGACCACTGCCTTAGGATATCCAAGAGACCGTCGAGCCCTTGAGACTCGGGTTCAAGCACTGCCGTCTATCTGTGGAGGCACCCGTTGAGTTAGACACTTTTGGGCGCTTTATGTTTCCTATCATCAGTCATGGAGTCTGCCACTTGTAAGCTCTCCTGGCTAACAGACGCCCAGGTGCGAGGACCTGGTCAAAGGCAGGCCGCTCCCGAGGAAGACTGGCTGTCGCCAGGGGGCCGGCGAAGGGTTAGAGGGAGGAGGCTCTCTCTTCTTGCCAAGAACGGAAGAACCCACAGAAGGCCTTTATGCCCCCTCTTGGCAACTGGACCTCACCCTTGAACCCTCCTCCGCTGCTTGTTTCCTTTTTCCTTTTTTTAGGGGTTGGCTTCAAATTATCTTATTTGTTTACATTGCACCCAAGTTTTATGGTACAAAAGACTTGCAGGTGCAAATATGTCCCGCCTTCATTAACTTCCCCTTCCTTTTTAATTTATGTGATTTCAATTTTCCTTCCCTGTACTGTTAATTAGGGGACCCTCTAATCAGTGCCATTATCACAGTGGTATTCATGTTTAGGAAAGCCGCTAAACAAATGCTTGCAAAATTGCTAAATGGCTAATTAATGTCTGTTAATTAAGAAAATTGCTCATGGTAACAAACCATGCCGTTGCTGGCAGCCGCTAGAAAGACACACACTTGTTGAAATTAGTAGCGTGGCAGGTAGGGGAACATCTGCTCCGCGGAGCTTTCCAGAAGTGAGCAGCCCTTGGCTCGGGCACGAAAATCTAGGCCTGTCCTTGGTGGCACCCCGGGGTTCCTGCACGGCCCCTCCTCCGTCTTTCTCTGCTCCCCTCTTCTCTGGATCTTCACACCCACCACCTGGGGCAGGTGAGAGGCCGGCCAGCCTGGCTCTCTGAGCGAGAAGAGGAGGGAGAAAAACCTGTGTGTCTCTCAAAGATTCTTCCTCCCTCTTTTCATGGAACCACACCCATTCGCGTGCATGTTTTACATTTTTCTCCAAGGCAACTTCCCAGGGTAACAGCAGCCGTGGGGGGGGTAAGAGTGAAGAGTGAGCCGGGAAGGTCTCCTCAGCACCAGCGTCCGGCTCAGAGAGAGGGCCCCAAGTGGGCCGGGAGGTGGGCTTTTCATGCTCGCCGACTGTGACTTGCAGTAGGAAATACGTTTTGACACTGTGACCCAGCACAGACACAGATATTTACAAATGAAATAGACGTTAATGAAATACTCGCCTCAGAACACACAAAGGTCTCCAATATCTTTTGTTCTATATTTTTGTTTAGTTCCAGCTTCTTTTAAAAAAAAAAACACAATGGTTGCAACCCACAGAATTGCTTTCACCACCCATTAACAGGTTGCAGCCCACAGTTTGACCAACCCCAGGGTTTAAGTGAATTCATCTGTGTTTCTCCTGGGAGGAGGCGAGGCCAGGGCTTTGGGGACTGGGGTAGTCAGCTTGGAACCAGGCATGGCTCACCCCCACTGAAGTGGGAAGCCCAGCCCCACACCTGCCCAGGCAGCAGTCAGGGGCCTGCAGCCCTGCCTCTCTGATCTGCATGTGCCCGGGGCTGCCGGGGTTGGGGAGCACCTTGGACTCAGCAGGCTTCTCAGCCGGGCTCTGCCATCTACCAGCAGTGTGGTGGTGGCCCCCGTCCCTTCATCCCTTGAGACACAGTTTCCTCGTCGTCGGTAAAACAGAAATGAGAAACTCCACCTCCCAGGGCCACTTCCCAGTGAAGGTAAATCAGTGCTCGCCCGAGCGGGTGCTGCGTAGCCATCTCTTCCTCTCGTTGCCCCCTGTGTTCAGTCTGGGCTCCACCCCGCTCCTTCTGTCCGTTTTTCCTTCAGCATCAGTAGCTGGGCCTCTAGGGCCCCGGGACCTGCATCCGTCCTCCCAGACTGGGCGCTCCTCGAGGGCAGGCTCTCTCTCAGGCCTGGCAGACAGGGTCACTTCCTGGGCACCCTCCCTGCTCGCGGCGCCCACGTCAACCAACGTATTTAACATGGCAAACTCCACTCCCACACCGGCCGGTGCCGGACCCTGCTCCTGTGTGCTTTGAGAAAGGAGCTTGCTTGATTGGATTCTTCCCTCCTGTCAATCCCTAGGCAGGTGTTGATCAGCTTCTCTCCCTCCCGCTCGCCGTTTCCCACCGATGAGCTGGCGACCCCGGCAGCAGCTCGCACCTCCCCACCAACCAGAGCCCGCCACCCGCACGCCCGCCGCCCACCCTTCGTTTTGGTTTAATTTTTGTTCTTTTAAGCTTCTCTTGCGCTTCTCCATGTGCTGTGATCTATAACCTGCCTCTACTGTCTGGCCTCACAGGGTCCTCCGGGGTCACAGCCCTCGCCGCACGCACAGCCTCCACCCCACAATCCCAGCAGCATGATGGGACCCCACAGTCAGGTAACGCACTTGGCTCGCCCGCCCGGCCGGCCGGGGGGCACGGGGCACCAGGAGGACAGAGCCAGCAGAGGAAAAACAAAAATCACAACGTGCTCTTGCCATTGCCTTGGAGTCCTGATTGACCAAATGAAGTGTTTTTTTTGGGGAAAAAAAATTAATAATAATATTATTTCCTAAAGAGAGTTTCCGTTCCTTGGACACCACCACGCCCCCCTTGGATATGAAACCAAAAGGAAAGAGAACCATTTCTGTGACCTTGTCAGTGGCCTTTGCGTTTTTGTTTTTTCCTCTCTCACTTTTGGTTTGGTTTTTGAGTTTGGTTAACCATTCGTTTGTAACCGAAGCTTTTTCTTTGTGCACTCGCTGCTGAGAGCTTTCCTGCTCATTCCCTGCACTGAGTTAGGGAGCCCGCCGTCCCGACGGTTGTCATTGTGTGTCCCCTCGCCCTCGCTCCCCCCCCCCGCACCCTCTGTCCGTGGTCTCCACGTGCGCGCGTCCAGCTCTGCACACCCCGAGGAGTGCGTGTCTGGGTTCCTTGCCTGATGCTTGGGTTTGCCCTTCCCACGAGCAGAGGTTCCCCGCCCTTGCCCACATGGATGTCACCGTGCTTCCGCGTCCTGTGCCAAGTCCCCGCGGCTGCCCCCTCGCCCAGAGTCGATCTCCGTGAACGGAGGCGGAGGCAGGGTCCCCTGTGTGGTGGCACCTACGGTTCCCTCTGCCCAAAGGAAGTTTTGCCCAGAGGGAAGAGGCCACTGGGAGAAAGAGGATTTAGAAGATTGCTAGTTGTGACCAAACTGGACTTTGTGGAGTGGAGCGCATTTGTGTTTGTCACTGTGCGGGAGCGCAGGCTGTCATTGAACTGATTCCCTGTAATTGCAGCCTTTTATGTCACCGCGATACGCAGGCGGCCCCAGGCCCCCGATCAGAATGGGAAACCAGGTACGGTACCTCTTCATGTTCTCTCTCTCTCCCCTCACGCGGCCACCCTTGACCCCAGTTGGACTTTGACTCCCTTCAGAATGTGAGGAAAGGATTGGGAGGTGGCGGGGGGACAGGTTTGAACAAGGTCGCTTTGCCAGCAGGTCCCCGGGAGGGCCTTGTGTCCACTCTGTGCCCTGGCCAGCATTTGCTGCCCCTCTTGGGCGGCACGGGCAAGCCATGCTGGAGTTTGGAGGGCACAGCAGCACCAGCAGCAGCACCAGCAGCTGGGATGGGAACGCAGGGTTTCAGCTCTGCCAGGGAAGGTGGTCACACCCCCCTCCCTCCCAGCCCCTTCTTGGAAAAGGGTCTTCCTCCTCAATGAAGTTAATTGACAACGTGCATTTTTTCCTGGAAGCTTTAGTGAATTGCCAAGGCTGGCAAATGGAGTCCTGCTATTAAGGGGGGAAATGGCCCGTAGGAATGCTTAGATCAGGAGCCCGGGAGGCAGCAGAGCAGGACGCTCGGGAGTTTTCGGTGGAGCTGGGTCTGCCTGCTTCCCAGACCCAGCTCAACACAAGGAAGGATTTGTTCCTGTAATTAGAAAAGCGGCTGCTGACGGGGAGGAGGACTCAGCGTGGTGGTGCGCCTCGTGCTGGCCCCTGTGCTGGCAGGGCTAGGTGGTCTGGAGCATTGGCCCCGGCCCCTCCCCAGTTCAGCCCATCCGGGGGCGGGAGAGGAGCCGCTGACGGACAGATGAATATCCTCTTTTGAAGACAGACGAAACCTCAAAGAAACTTCAGGGAAATTTTTTTTTTATGCCAAAATATTTTTATGTATAATTTTTTGACCTTGCAAAAGCCCTCAAGAAACCTGACAGCAGCACTAGTGCCTCCACCCCTTGCTGCCTCTGGAGCTGGGAGTTGCGTTGCCAGCTAGCTGAGTGCTCTCTGAGTGGGATCACTTCCGTCCTCAGGGCTCCGCAAGAAAGCCCCTGCATGAGCCGGTGTGCAGGACCACGGAGTGATGCTGTAACCAGGAGCCCCTGGGTTTTGAAGTTAAATTGCCTATCAGGTCCACCCCCCCACCCGTTTTTTGTTTTTTGTTTTTTTGTCTTCAGAAGTCTTTTGTTTCCTATTTTTTCTTGACATGAAGGAGACAAATGTAGAAAAGAAGAATTAGAGACTTGGCTTTTTGAGCAAGGAGGTCCCTGAATACCTCCCAGTGAGGAAACAGGAGGTCAGGGCGGTGGAGGAGTGACCTCCGAAGCCTCCCCGTGAGCTGGGCTCCCATCCAGCTCCCGCTCCGGAGCCCATGCTGTGCGCACCTCACCTGTTCGGTTGGCTCTCGTGGTTGTGGAAGTGCGGCCCCTGCCTTTGTGTTAACCAGTCGGCACGAGGGCCGCCTCTGCCTTCGCACACCCGGCCCCAGCGGCGACTCTCCCTCTGCCCGTGCAGAGGCCTCCTGGCCTGACCCGGCTCTGCCCCAGGGATGTTTTCTTGTCATCGTGGTGGCCCTTCCTCCAGCCATGAAGGGGCACGAGAGGAAACGTGTGTTTCTGTTTGTCAGTGAAGCATGAGCAGGTACCCAAGAGCAAATGGAGAATGAATCTTTACCTTTTCCTGGTAATACAGGCCAGTCTTTGAGTTCCTTGGAGAGTGACTCAGTGATGGCTGTCTGTCACACAGAAGCCTCCCACCCACCGCCACCCAGCAGGTGGAGAAAGCAGAGGCAGCAGGACTGGCTCGGGCTCACAAGGCCCTCTTGGCTTAGGGCAGTGGTCAGCAAGCCGCTGTTTGTCGCTCTTTTGGCTAATGAGTTTGCCAACCACTGAACTAGACTAAATGTTACCGTGTAGTTGGGAGCTGTGAGGATTAGGCAATTGTGGCATTTTGTGTGCAGAGAGGTAAAGGGTAGTATATGACAGTGGTCAGCAAACTCATTAGTCAATAGAGCGGCAAACTGCGGCTCAAGAGCCGCGGTTTGCCGACCACTGGGTTAGGGCGATGAGAGGGCCCATAGAGGACAAGAATCTAAGGATCCCTGGCTTGCCACAAAAGTCAAGCAGCCTCTTACCTGCTTCCAGACATTGCCCAACCCCACAGCTGCTCCGTCTGCCTCAGCATCCTGGGATCCCCCAAACCAAACAGCCTCAGATGTGACCAGGCTCCAGAAATACCTCAGTCCCCCAAGCGGGCAGACATACACCAGCCAAGTGGCTCATAGCTTGGGAACTTGGAGAGGAGGAGGCTGAGAGAAAGCAAGAGGTCAGAGCAGGCTAAACCCCGACTGGAGAGAGACTGGTTGTCGTCGGCCATTGTTCCTTCCTTCTCTCCCCCGCCCCCCATGTCCCCATGGGTAGGGATGGGAGGTGCCACTTCATGAACATCAAGTGCTCCCCAGGCCTGTGGCCTTCCCATAAGCCTCCCCTGCTCTAGACACCATACGCACCGCGTTTGGAAGCTAACCTGAAGACTGGGCCCGTCCCTTCCCACGACCTTGTTCCAAAACCAGTTTGGATTCATTGTTGGGCCAAAGGCAGACCAGTGTCCCTCTCAGCCCTCCCGCAGCAGTGAGCAGATGGGGGAGGGGGTGTCCCCTATCACAGGTGCCACCTCGGAAGCACTGGCACCTGTAGGTGGGAAAGATGACCTTTCCTCTCAAAGGCAGGGCCCACGTTTATTCCCTGGGCATGAGGTTCTAGAGTGAACTGTAAACCCCCCCCCCCGCATGGGGTTCTAGAATAAGCTTTAGTCCTCGGGCATGAGGTTCTAGAGTACACTTGAGTCACCGGGCCTGGGTTCTAGAGTAAGCTCTCACCCCATCGCTCACTCTCTTCTAATGGCAGCTGAAATAACTTGAGTCCCAAGTAAATCACTTAAAAAATATACTTCTTTATTGATTTCAGAGAGGAAGGGAAAGGGAGAGAGAGATAGAAACATCAATGATGGGAGGGAATCATTGATCAGCTGCCTCCAGCATGCTCCCTACTGGGGATCGATCCTGCAACCTGGGCATTGAACCATGTGTCTTAACTGGGAATCGAACTATGACCTCCTGGCTCGTAGGTCAACGCCTAACCACTGAGCCACACCAGCTGGGCCCCAGTAAATCACTTTAATAAAGTGTGCTAAGAAAGCCCGTGGGCTCTGCTCCTCCCCTTCCGAACAGTAACATCCTGCATCAAGCTTGGGGGAGCAGGCTCTCTCTCAGCATCCCGCTTGCCCTGCTTCCGAGGCCTCTGCACCCCCTAGTGGGAAGGTGGCATTTCACGTGAGGGACAAGGGAGTCCCAGGTGGTCACTGTGGCTCTGCCAGTAGGTTCCTGGGGCCTCTGGGCCTCATTCCCATCTGTCTCCATGTCAAAGCCACCTCCTCCCCTGTTGCCAGTTAAAAAGGACCTCCCATTGTTACAGGATTTTAGCTAGTGGGTCTCTGGATCCCCACAGATTAGAGACAAGGATAAAATCAGTTACATCTCCACGAAGCAAAGGAGAGACAGGGCAGGAGGTTGGTAGTGAGGGAGGGGGCTGCTGCTGCTGAGGAGTGGTGGCAGGCAGCATGGCCAGAGCGAGACCAGCTCCGGTGGGAGACAGGCCCACAGAGCAGCAAGGCGGAGCAGTGGTTCCTCGCCTAGAGACGAAGCCCGGCCCACACATGCCACCGTTTGTGCTGAGACCCCAGGCTGACTGTCACTCCCAGGAGATCCCTCCCACCCCTGGCTGGCAGGCAGCAGGAATGGTCTTGGGGAGACGATGAATGGCCCTAGCTCGTCAGGTGGGGAGCTGGGGCAGGCAGGCCCGTCCCCCTCTGTCCTCCAGCCTAGGGAGCAGCCCTCACCCGTCGCATCTCTTTCAGCCTCCGGGAGGAGTTCCTGGGACACAGCCACTGCTGCCCAATTCCATGGACCCCACACGACAACAAGGTAGAGAGGGCTGGGTGGGCCGCTGGGGTGTGGGGCATCGGAGGGGCTCCTCCCTCTCCTGCCTGGCTCTGCCACTCACCACTCACCTACTCTCTTATGCAGGGCACCCCAACATGGGAGGATCAATGCAGAGAATGAACCCTCCCCGAGGCATGGGACCGATGGGTCCCGGCCCACAGGTAACTGCCTGTGTCCCTCCATTCCCCTGACCATGTGTGTGCCCCCGCCTTCTCTCCTCTTTCACAGTCTGTCAGTCTTTCCACCTCGCTCGGCTTGCAGGGGTGAGAGCAGAGGGTGTAGCCAGGTCCCCGCTCCTCTCTGTCCCAGGCTCGCTGGCCCCACGCATAGCCAGGAACAGCCCCTCGGCAGGCAGAGGTGAGGGACCACAGGGAGGGTCCTAGTTGGCTGGCCCTCCTGGGGAGGGGTGTGCTAGCCTGTGGTTTGAGGGGTTGGGAAGGCAGAGGGGCTGTACCCAGGCAGTGGTTGGTCCTCCAGGAATTCCAGAGCCTCCTCCCGCCCTGAGTGGGTGGACTTAAAGCTGGTGCCAGGATCACCACTTAGCATGACCCAAAGGCGGGACAGATGAGCAGCTGTTCTAGCTCTGTCTCCGGCTCACCAAGGACAGATGAGTTCCTCTCTGGGCCCCCGAAGTCTCTGTTCCCCCCTGTCCAGCAGGAGGGAGTCTGTGTCCACCCTTCTCTGCAGAGCCACCAGGTGGGAGGAGGCCAGGCTGCCCAGGCTCAGCTCACTTCAGCCCAGAGCTTTTGCTTGTGTCCTCAACCCAAGTGCCCGGTCTGCCTCTCACAGGTAGAACACAGTGCTCGCTCCCGGTGGCCCGGCTCCATGCCCTGGCACAGGACGGTCCGCCAGCCAGCAGGCAGGGTCCCTAGGCCACCTGTTTCAGGGTCTTCTCGTGGTTGGCTCCCACTCTTAGTGCTGGAAGGCGGCTGCTCCTGCAGGAGCTGTGGCAGGTGCTCTGTTCTCCCCGTGGGAAGACTGTCTGGAAGAAGCCAGAAGTTGGGATGAGGGGGGCGTTCCCGGTAGGGAGGGCAGAGGGTTTTGTTGCGGGTGGTCCTTCCCTTTCTGCCCTGCCCAGGAGCCTGCTTCTCCCTCCCACCTGCTTGTAGATGTTTGGATTCTCTGGGCCCCTCCCAGATGTTTGGTTTCTGGTTCCCTGGGGCTGGAGTAGTATTCCCCCCACATACCCCTCCCTTGTGTGGGAAGAGGGCCTCTGAACCCCAAATCCTCTGCCCACCCTGCATTGTGCTGGCAGCAGGCCAGCCAGTCCCTGCCTTCTCGGGGTGCTGCATCGGTGGTGGGACAGCTCAGGGAGGCGCTGTCTTCTCTGGCCCTAATCCTAAAAGGCAAGCCCATTCCAACAGCAGCCTGTTCTCCTGGTGTTTTCCTTTCCCCCAAACCTGACTTTTAGCCCTACTTTCCCGGTAACTGACTGTGTGACCTTGGGCGAGTCTCTGGCCTCCTTGATCCTCCAGCTTGTCACCTGTGAAATGGGGAGGTGTGCACAGCCCTCCAGGGTCCATGCTTCCCAAGGAGAGAGAACCTGGTGGGCACGGTCCCTCCAGGAAGCAGCCCTGCCGGCTGTTTGGCAGGAGCAGGAGCTACAGGTGGTGCCGGACCCTCCCTGAGGGGTGCACGCTTCAGGCGTCTTTTGGAAGTGAGCACCCTACTTGTCATCTCGCACTGGGTGGCGGTGTCCTGGGCTTCCGCCCACCCCAGCCTCCCTTCCTGCTTGTGCTCCAAGTGCAGGTGGCTCTCCTGGTGGGAGGACAACGGGATGCAGTAGCTTTGGCCCCTGGAAGATACCCCTCCCCCCTTCTCTCCTCTCTTTCTCCTCTGTCTCTCTCTCTCTCTCTCTAACACTCTGTATCTCTCTCGGTTGCCTGGTCAGGCGGTGAGCTTCCTGTTCTGTTCCAGAGGAGCCCAAATGAGGCTGAGATTTGTGGAGGGGATTTCGTAGCTGCACGAGGGGCTTAGGGAGGGTCCTTTCTAGGAGCTGAGGTTCTGTGACGCTTAAGGCAGGATTAAGGGCTTCGACATTGGTTCTGCTGCCCACATCCCGAGTCCATGCACACCACTGAGGACCAACAGCACTTCAGAGGCAGCATTTCATCGGCTGCTCACGGACCCTGTGGACGAGGTAGCCCAGTCCCAGCGTTGCTGCGGGCGTAGCTGCGAGAGGCACTGTCCCTCTGGGCCTCAGTTTTGTCATCTTTAGAATGGGAGTAGTGATGGCATTGTGAGTGATTACATGTAAGTGCTAAAAAGTACATAGCACAGCCTGGCCCAGAGAAGCATTATTGTTATTTGGGTAGTTTGCCCAAAGTAGCCAGCAAGTGGCTGAGCCCGGGTGCTAACCTCCCCTGTGTTCTGACCGCAAATCCGTGGCTCTGCTCTGCCCCTGACAGCTCTGTAAAGTGGGCCTGGCCCCTGCATGTCCCTGGAGCTTCCACCGTGTGCTTGAGGGCCGGCACACACCTCCTCAGCCCTGACCAGGCGTGTGGAGGCGGGCTTTAAGAGTGCTGGCTGGCCCTGGCTGGTGTGGCCCAGTGGTCCTAGTGTTGCCCACACACTGAAGTGTCGTGGGTTCTATTCTTGGCTCCTGTTGGGAGGCAACCAATCAATGTGTTTCTTTCACACCCATGTTTCCCTCCCTCCCTCCACTACTCCTCCTTCCCCCCTGCCCTTCCACTCTCTAAAAATCAGTGGACAAACTATATCCTTGGGTAAGGATTAAGAAATAAAACTTTTGAAGAAGGATGCTGGCTGCCGAGGGGTCCCTCTATGGCCATCCCGCCCTGCCTCCCCCGACTCCAGGCCCTGCTCCTTGCCAGCCAGCCTGGGCTGCTCCTGTCCTTGTGCACACCCTCTCGGGGCCTCCTCCTGGCCTCCCTGCCCTCTGTGGGTGACCAGGCAGAGGAGGTGGCCCGCGGCAGTGCGGTCTGGGGGAGGGTGCCTGGCTGCAGAACTGAGCGGCAGCCGGGGCTTGGCTCTGATTGGTAGCTCTGGCTCAGACTTCCTCTTCACCCATCCCACTGCCCCTCAGACGTGTGGCACAGCGTGTGACTCCGAGGCTTCGGATCCAGGTTGAACCCCCCGAGGTGGCATTTGCTGCCTGACTTTGGGCAGATCTTTCTTCCCTGAGACCCTCAGCTCCTCTTCTGTGGGACAGGGATGATCCCAGCCTCGAGGCCTTGTTATGAGGACCACGTCAGAGACTATGTATGAAGCATGCTGTGTGCTCAGTGGAGAACAGCTCATGTTGGCTGTTCCTGTGCCACCAATCCTACCAACCTCCTCCTTTCAGCTTCTCCGACAGGACAGAGCTTGCGCCACAGCCAGGCTCGTTTTACTTTCTTCACTCCTTCATTGATCGATTCAGCGCCTGCTGTGTGGCCCCTGCTGTTGGGAGTGAGGGATTGAGCAGGTCATTAAGACGCAGCTCCCATCTTCCAAAGGCGCTTGGAGTTCAGCAGGAGATGGACATGTGGTCATGATCATAACCCAGAGTGCTGTAGGCAGTGGAGGAGAGGAGGGCAAGGCATTATGGGAATAGGACGGAGCCGTTAACCCCCAAGGGGTGGGGCAGGGAAGGCTTCCCAGAGGAGGTGCAGTTTTGGAGGCTATGTAGGAGCCCACCCGGTGGAGAGGGGAGGCAGGCCTGTCTGTGACAGGACATGAGCCAGGTGGGTGCCTTGTCAGGGGCTCTTGTGGGCCATCGCACCTGCCTCTGGGCTGGACTGAGCTGGGCTGGGCCTCCTGGGAGTTTCCAGGTTCTGTCTGGACTCTTCTCTCCAGCAGAACCTGGATTCCTTCTGAGGTAGAAACCTGCTCGGGGCACCGCGCCTGGTGAGGCCCCACATGTCAGCACCTGGATTAAGCAACTTGGTCTGGAGGCGGGGGCACCCCCAGGCCGGGGCAGGGGGGTGTCTGTACATGCCAGGCCTTGGGGACAGCTGCTGGAGAGGCTTTTGGGGAGTGTTTCTTCCCTCCGCGTCCAGCCCGGCCCCAGCCTGCCAGCAGCCCCTCCCTCGTTGTGTCCGAGGTGCTGACACTTCCCAGTCAGATCTCTTAAGTCCATTCCCCTTTCCCGCCTGGGCCCGAGGGGGGAGGGCCCATCGGCGCCCGGAGCCTAGAGATGTGAGGGGCTTGCTTGGCGTCCGTCCGTGTGCTTTTGAGAGCCCCCCTGGGAGCCCCGAAGCTGCGTGCAAAGCTGTGACTGTCCCTCTGTGCTGGCTTGTCATCGTGACCCCATCACTGGATTCCCACCCTCCCTCCACCCTTTTAAAACAAATGTGTGATGTTTTCTCATCAGATTCTCTTCACAGACTAACCCTCTCACTTATATTCTGTCTGTTTTCCCTCCCTCTCTCTCTCTCTCTCTCTCTCCGGTTCCCCGTCTCCTTCTCATAGACTGACCCTTGGTTATCGTTGCAGAATTACGGAAGCGGCATGAGACCACCACCCAACTCCCTCGGCCCCGCCATGCCCGGGATTAACATGTAAGGCAAAAGGACCCGCCAGCGGCTCAGAGCCCCTGGCTTCTCCCCCTCTGCTGCCCTCCCGGGACACTGGCGACTCGGGTCATTACCGGCCCCTCTCTGGGCCTCAGTGTCCTCAGCAGGACAGCGAGAATGCTGCGGCCAGTGCCGGCCGTGCGGCCCCGCCCGCGGGGTGCTTTACGTGCTCTGCACGGCTCTCGGCACAGGACACAGCTTGGCTCGCCGCCTCTGTGTAATAGCCCTGCGAGGAGGCTGTGTCGGCCACTGTCCGCAGGTGAGGGAGCTGAGGCACAGAGAGGGGAAGCCACTTGCCCAGGCTCACACAGCACCAAGTGGAAGGGTCCGGATTTGAACCCCCGGACGGCTATTCCAGGGTTCAGGGTTGCTCACCCCCTCTGCGGTGATAGGTCCCCAGGCCAGCGCACATGCAGAGGAGGTTTTACGTACTGCACAGGTTTTCCGTGTCACTGAAGGAGTTTGTAGATTTCTGCCCGTGGAACTAACTACCCATGACAACCCCAAACCCGACGGTCCCTCAGGCCCTGCCTGGGCTGTAGGCAGGACTTCCTGTTAGTCACTTCAGCCCTCGCACTCTGCCCCTGCTGGCACCACCCCTTGGAGTTGACGGCACCTTTTCATTGTCTCCATCTCTCTCTCCCTCCATCAGGGGCCCGGGAGCTGGCAGACCCTGGCCCAATCCTAACAGTGCTAACTCAGTGAGTACCAGGTCACGTGGGTATGTTTGCCAGGGAGGGGTTCTGGGGAGCCGGGTGGTTCCTGTCCCCAGGTTGGAGGGGAGATACAGCAGGTCTCTACATGACGCCTCTAGGAGAAGCCCACCTGTAGGCAGAAGCTTGGGAATAACGTGCGGGGCCATCCTGGCCTCAGCCTTGCGCAGCCCAGCGCACTGCTCTGCAGAAACAGGTGTGAACCGAGAGCTGGGCTCCGAGGGTGTTCACACAGAGGCACCTATGGACCAGCACTCTGAGGAAAGGGCCGGGAAGGGGCCAGGCACGGACTCCAGGGAGAAGCATAGAGGCGTGGGCCGGCGTCCCTTCGGTCCTGCCCTCTGGAGCCGGAGGCCCCCTGGCTCCCGGGGAGGGTCTCAGGATCAGCTCGGTGCAGGAGCTGGACTCGGCTCACACCCCCGCCCCCGGTTCAGCGGGTGCCACAGCCGGTCCCATCATGAATGGGTCGTGTCCCCGAGTGGGTTTAGAAGCCAAAAAGTGCTGCCTGTTGGCGGAAGCGACTCTGACACGTGCTCCCTGCCTCTTACTTCCAGATTCCATACTCCTCCTCATCACCCGGTACCTACGTGGTAAGTGTGAGTGAGTCTGGGGTGCTGCATGCCGAGCCACTTGTGACTGAGCGTGCAAAAGAACTCCTCGGGGAGCCCCGTCTTTTCACTTTCAAAACACGTCGGAGCACAGGTTCCAGCTGTGCTAGACCTTCCTGTCATTCTTCCGGAGTTGGTGCCTTCTGCTGGTCCCAAAGTTCCCAACACGCCCTGGAATTGGCATCCCCATTTGGAGGCTGACTAGTGGGTGGGTGGCTTCTAGCACAGGCTTCTGGTTTCACTGATCAGCATGCATAGGAGTACACGTACACACACTCGTACATAAACACGCATACACATACATGCACACGTACACACACACCTCGGTTTAAAGAAAGAAAGGGGAGAATCCCAGTCCAATCCCCTAAGGCTCAAACAGGCGGGCTCCGCATGCGTGATGGAGGGTGAGCGAGAGCTGATGCTGGCTGGGCCCGGCGAGCGCCTGCCGCTGTCCTGGCCAGAGCTCGGTGGCCTCTCCCCCATGTTACCACCCGGGGTTCCTCATGTTGGTTTTTGTCTCATCTACAGGGCCCTCCTGGCGGCGGTGGCCCCCCCGGGACCCCCCATCATGCCTAGTCCTGCAGGTGAGGGCTTGGGGAGGGGTGCCTTTCGGGGTGTGGGAGTCCTGGAGAGGCCCAGGTGCAGAGCCAGAGCTTGCCAGCCACTCCTGAGCAGCACATCCTCTGCAGATCATCTTGGCGTCTGGGATTGGGGGCGTGAGGTCCCTGTGGTGCCTGAAACCGCGGTGTGGCCTCAGCCAGATCATGGTTCCTCTCAGGTCTGGGACAAGGGTCTCACTGGCCCAGCTCCCTTGTCTGCGGGACCCCTATCCAATTGTACGTTTCCCCAGGTGACCGAGAAGGGGCTTTTGGATTCTGGCAGCCGGAGCCCAGGAGCCTGTGCCTGGCCCTCTCTGTAGGAGGCCCCTTCTCCCTTTGCCTTTAACCAGAGGAGGGCATACAGCACACGCACAGCATTACGTTGTGTGTCTCTCCCAGCTAAGAATAGCATGCCACCAGCGAGGAGTTCAACACGCAGCCCTTACCCTCCCAAAAATAAAAAGTGAGAGGTGGTTGGATTTCTGCCTGAGGAATATGGAGCCTGCTCCTAATAGAAACATGTTAGCTGGTTTCCAGAGGAGACCTTTCTGGCTAATTGGGGAGATGGAGGGGTCCCTCTCTCCCACCTTTCCCTCTCGGTTCTCCATAGCGGGAAGCTCTCGGCGGCAGGGGTGGAGCTGGCGGGCGCAGGCGTGATGTTCCGGCTCCCGCTCCGACTCCTTCCCGCTGCTGCATTTTTATGAGCTGCATGACCTACATTCAGACTGGGTCACGTTAAACCACTCCATATGCTGATGTGGCTCCTGCCCGGCCCTGCCTCTCCCCCTGCCCCACCAGCCTGGCAGGGTGGCCCCTGGGTGTTGTGTGGTGTTTCTCTTTCCCCGATTTGATTAAAACTGCTGGGCACGGTTAGGGAGAGCACAGGTGGCCGTCTGGCTGCCCCCGCATTGTCCCAGCCAGGGAGCAGATGTAGAGTGGGGTAGGGTGGGATGGGGAGACAAGAATTGGGACCTATAATCCCCCTTTGCCTTGTCCACACTGCTGTCCAGATGTCCAGACACCCCGAAAGTCTTCATTTCAGGGTCGAGTGGTTTTATCACAGTTGAATTTTCTGTGATTAAAAACTTTGTGAATCTTCATTAAATACAAATTAGCCAGAAAATGGCGGTACTTAAAAGAAATTTTAGGTGATAAAATACAAAAGAATGAGTTCAAGTGCCACGAGTTTGTTTTAATTAAGAAATGAATTAATCACCCCGACTTGCGGGTTTCCACTATTCTACAGATTCAACAAATTCCAGTGACAACATCTACACAATGATTAATCCGGTGCCGCCTGGAGGCAGCCGGTCCAACGTAAGTCTGCTTTCTAACAATTTACATATCAGATACCATAACAAATCATAATTAACTTCCTCAGCTGAGGGGAAAGCAAGTTTAATTGATTTCAGCCATTTGTTTCCAAAGATGAATAAAATAAACCGTCAGAAAAGTGATTAACTCTTAGGCGCCTCAGTTCCCACCTCAGCTGCCAGGGGCCAGGAGGGAAGGGCTCGGAGCGGAGTGCCCACAGTGGGGGCCCTGCCGCCCTGTGTGGGGTGTTGGTGCCAGAAAGCACCGGCTGCAGGTGGGGTTGGGCTGTGCCACACCCTCCCATCTGTCTCCTTGGCCACGCGGAGCACGTGCCTGCTCGGGACCTGCCGCCTGTACCTCCGTCTCCTATGGGAGCCCTGTGACCCTCGCTCCTTGCACCTCTTCGCCTCTCTTCAGGCCATCCCCCCGGCAAGAAGCCCCCTCCCCTCTCGGCCTCTCAAAGTTCCAACCTTCAGGGATGTTGCAGCTCCAGTCCTACCTTTTCTCATCACCCTCCCCCTGTCCCTCAATCCCGTGTCACATGGGACTTGATGCAGCTGGAGCCTGTTTCGCTCCCAGCTGGGAGCGCCCCAGTCCGGCTCCTGCAGGCACGTCAGCCTGGAAGGCGAACCCCGCCAGCCTTGCCCCCTGGGGCTCAGGATGTGGAAAGGAGACTGCCTGTAACAGCAAGTCTGGACTGCAGAGCCAGAGGGTGGGCTGGGGGCCCCCAAAGTGCCTATGGCTTTTGGGGTGCTCTATGTGGTTTTGTTGGCTTGGTTCTTACTGTGTCTAAGCCCCACGCTGGTCATGGCAGGTGTTTAAGCTCTTGTATCCTCTGTGAGGAGGATCCATGGCCTCCTCCTCAGGTACCAAGAGGGGTCGTAACCAGAGACAGTGGATGGGAACCTCGCCTCATACCTGATGCTCCCCCCACCTCCCTCCCCTCAGCACCTCCCACCACCCCGCCTCATCAGCCCTGGTTCCCACCAGGGTGACCGGCCATCAGGTTTTCGCTCTAAAAGCCTCAGCCCCAGGACGACCTCCCAGGACACAGAAGGGCCTGGTTGATGGCCGTGGCTGCAGAAACTTGGGTGGGAAAGTGTGAGACCTATACAGGGAGTAGGCACCCTGTTCTGCGTCCCATGGCAATGGTGTCCATTCCCTCCTCCCGTGGTTGCCGTCGCCTGTTCCTCCTGACCGGGTCTGTCCCTAGCGACCTGTGGCTCCCGGGGGTGCCACACCGAGTGCCCCAGTCACTCGCCCCAGTGGCGCCCCCAGTGGCTGCCTGTAGGGAGCTGCCGGGCTGTGGAGATGGCAGGGTTCGTCTTCGTGCTGTGAGTGTTGGGACCATGTTTTCCAAGAGCCCAGATGCTGAAAACGAGAAGGATGCCAAGGGGACTCAGTCCTCACTTGACCGGCCCTGGGCCCGTCTTGCGGAAAAAAGACAAAACGGACGTGTTGTTTAACGACAGGCGGGAGGACACCCACAGCTGGATCAGGGAGGTGAACCACCAGCCGGAAGGTGCTGCTGCATCCCATGGAGGAGGGGTGTGGCTGCCCGTGGCTTGGAAGCGCATGGAGACCGAGTCACCTGCGGCTGGGAGGAGACGGGCACGTCCCTCTAAATCCATCGGAAGTTTTTTGTGCCCTCCAAGGAGACAAGAAGAGCGGCAGCTGTGTGCCGTGGGACGCAGCCCTGAGGGGCCCATCACCACATGTTCCCCTGAACGGGGCAGAGGCTGCTTCTCCGCTCCGCTCAGTCCTCCGGTGAGCAGAGCGGGGCTTTGATGGCCAGCACGGTGGTCCTTTCTGTGCAGCGTCAATTCCAGCGGATCTTGCCAGCACGGAGGTGAGCGTCCTACAGGAGGTCTGTGGACGTGGAAGCCGGTCCCACCGCAGGCCTGGGGTGCTTGGACTTGAAAACCGGAGCTTTAAATCGTCATCTCGATTCCTGTGAAGAAAATGCCAATCAGAGATTGTTGTTCTCTTGTCCAAACACAAACTTGGACTTTGCTCACGGGGGTGCGTACTTGGCAGACGGCACGCCGTTGTTTTGGCAACTTCCATCTCGTCTGTGAGCCGCGTTCCTGCTCGGTGCCCCGGATGCCTGGCCCCCACGCTGCTCCCGGGGATTGACAGCTCGCCTGTGAACGGAGGCTTTCAGAAGTAACGGGAGTGTGTGCTCACCTGTCTGTTTCCTCAAGACAGGCAGCTGCGATTAATGGGTTTTTGACTTTATAGAGACCGAGAGCCTCAGGCACCTGCCCGCAGGATGGCCATCTTTGTTGCTGGCCGTAGGGAAGGTGTTAAAATGTTGGCCTGCTGTGCGGCCCTTCTCTGAGATGAGAATAGAGAAAGGAGTTAACACCGAAAAAGACACATGTGCTGCGTCCCCAGAACCGCCGGAGAGTCTGCACAGAGGCCATGAGGAGCCTGGATGTTCGGGGTCGTGGGGAGGCAGGCACAGGGGCTGCACCAAGCCTCGTGCGGCCAAGGCAGTGGCTCGACTTGTGGAAATGAGACTGATTGAGGACTCAAAAAATGTCGCCAGGACGGGCAGCCCCCTTAAACAGGACTTTCTCAATTTCTTTCTTTTTTTAAAAAATATATTTTATTGATTTTTCACAGAGCGAAAGAGAAGTTAGAGTTAGAAACACCTATGAGAGAAAGACATCGATCAGCTGCCTCCTGCATGCCCCCAGTGGGGATGTGCCCGCAACCAAGGTATGTGCCCTTGACAGGAATCGAACCTGGGACCCTTCAGTCTGCAGGCTGACGCTCTTATTTATTCCCTGAGCCAAACCGGTTTCAGCTCAATTTCTTTATTGGAACTGTAACTTAACTGGAATCCGACTGGGGTCTCACAGCTCACATTACCTTTCTCCTTCACATTTTCCCTGAGAAGGAGACGTTGGCTTGCTGACGACAGTGTGCTGCGGGAGGTTAGAAGTGACGGACCTCGGAGCTGGCAGCTCCTCTGGTGAGCGTACAGATGCAAGGACCCTCCGGGTGAAGGACTGCTTCTCACACCAACACCCAACGTTCACTCGAGGCCCGAGAAGCACTGATGACAAGAGAACAAGCTGCCGTGGGCCCCTCGACGCAAACTGTGCGCTTCCCGGGACCCGTCAGCCACAGCGGGGAGAACACGTGTAAACCTCACATCAGATGAGGGGCTTGAAGCTAAGATACGTAAAGAACTCTCAAAACTCGGTGCTTTTTTAAAAACCCAATTAAAAATTGGACCATGGGTGTGAAGAGACATTTCTCCAAAGAAGAACAAACAGTGAAAGGACGCTCAGCGTTACTCGGTGCAAATGAAAACGACAAGAGGTGCCACTTCCTACCCAGGAGGTGGCGGTCGTTGGAAATCATAACCAGTGTCCGCCGGGACAGGAAGAGACGGAGCCCTGCCCCCCCCCCCCCGTGGGCGAGTCCAGTGCTGCGGCTGCTCTGGCAGCAGGTGGGCCGGCCTGTGGAAGGTCCGGCAGTCACCGGCCGCCCTGCCAGTCTGTGCCTAGGTCTCTGCCCAGAGAGAGGGAATGTGTGTCCCCAGAGTAGTTGTATGCAAATGTTCATAGCGTTATTCGTAATAGCCAACCAGTAGGAGCCACCCGAATGCTGTGTTCTGCCTTGAGGGTGTGAGGGAGGAGCCCCGGAGTGGGAGCTCCCGCAGGCCGGGCCGCTGGGCACTCAGCCGCCGTCTCTGTGCTTCTTGCAGTTCCCGATGGGTCCAGGCTCCGACGGCCCGATGGGAGGCATGGGCGGCATGGAGCCACACCACATGAACGGATCGTTAGGTGAGCCCGCTGCCCCGCAGCCTTCTCTCTGCCTCGGCGCCTGGCTCAGCGGGGCCTGGCCCGGCCCTGGCCTCGCCTGCCCCCGCCTGTCCCCAGGAAGACCTGAGGAAATCCCTGGCGTGGAAACGGTGTGGGGCTCGGGTGGAAGGGTGTGGAGGCCCCTCCACGAAGAGTGGGCAGGAGACTGAACGCCATTCTTTCTTGCTTCCAGGGTCAGGTGACATAGATGGACTTCCAAAAGTGAGTGTGTGTGATGTCTGCTCCCTGGACACGCTGCCCTGTGCCCCCACCCTCACCCCTTCCCCAGAAAACCTCTCTCCCCGCCGGGCTGGAGGTCACCTCCTCTCCTCTCCCTGCAGAATTCTCCTAACAACATAAGTGGCATTAGCAATCCTCCAGGCACCCCGCGAGACGACGGCGAGCTGGGAGGGAACTTCCTCCACTCCTTCCAGAACGACAATGTACGTGTGCCCGCCGCCCCTCGTCACCCCTGGGCCATCCCCTGGTCCCCGGGGTTGGGGACTCTTGAACAGTTTCAGAGTCTCCTTCCTGCCAAGACCTACCCACGGGGCCGGGGCCTAGCAGCCTGTGGGTCTTGCCTTCTTCCCTCCTGTGTGCCCTGACCCCTGCAGGCCACCCGAGTCTGGCCCCCAGCAGGTCCTCCTGGAGGTGCTGTCTGCAGGCCCTGTGCCCCGGGCGCTGGTTGGAAAAGCCTGGGTGGGGTGGGGCGGGGTGGGGTGGGCTGCCTGGCCTCTGGCCGCTGGGTCATAATCCCCTGGGTCCATTTCCACCTGTCCTGGGAGGAAGGTTCCTGCAGACGGTGACTTCCTGAGGTCTCGCTGCAGAGGGGCTGGCCGGCTTTTCCACACCAGGCTTCTGTCCACAGTCTTACTTGAAGGAACAGCCTCGTGGTTAAGCAGTTTTTGAGAACCCCAGACGGGCTCCCACCCCGGAGCACCCTGGCTCACCTCCCTGTCCTCTGCAGCCTGTGCCTGCCCCACTGCAGGAAAGCCAGCTGCAGTCTATGGCGGGGGTAGAGAGGTGGGGGAGGAGGGAGGGCGCCTGCCTTTTCAGCTGGAAAAGGGTGACTTGAGGGAAGGGAAAGGGGGGTGAGTCTACCTCCCGAGTTCCTGACAGGCACAGGCTGCAGCTGAGAGGCGCCTCCTGGCCCTGCCAGACCCCTGCCCACCCAGGGTCACCCAGTCGCACAGCCCAGCCAGGCCTCCAGCTGGTGGCGTCCGCCTCTGCAGTCAGACCTCCACAAGCCTCCCACCCCCTGGCCCTCACACCCCCTCCTCTGCTTCTCCCATGCAGTATTCTCCAAGCATGACGATGAGTGTGTGACCCCTCCTCTTCTCCGAGATGCTGAGAGAGCCGGCATTGCAGGCGGGAAGATGCCAGAAATTATGCAAGAAGAAGTGAGGTGTCATTGCCCAGGAGCTGGGGGAGAGGCACCTCCGCTCCCCCTCCACCCTGCCCTCTCCACTCCCCCACCTTTCCCAATTTTAGTTTCATGCAATAAAAAGGCCGAACTTTTTATTCCATAAAACATGAAGGACAAAACTCAAAATAAAAATATATTTCAAGTCATTGACCAGAAAAGTCCCACCCCTTGCCCTTTCCCCAAAGGATCTTTATGTACATGACACTTTTTTGTTGTCTTTTGTTTGGGTTTTACCATTGTTGGGATTTTTTATTTGTTTTCTGGGGGTGGAGGTGAGGGTGGGGGGGCAATTTTTAAAAAAGGAAGCTTCTAGCAAACCCCCACCCCATTTCACCCCAACCAACCTCTTTGCTTTCTTCTTTTTCAAAAAAAAAAAAAAAAATGGAAAAAGGACAAAAAACCCCCACCAAGCCCTCTGCCTGTACCCAAGCCCTTCCACCAGAGAGCTAGTCTCGGTGTGCGAACTCACGCTGTCTTTGTAGCCACCTAAAGTAATAATAATGATAATGAAAATAATAAACTGGGCCGTTTACAATCATGGTTTCTTTCAAAGGGCCTTTTTTTGGAAAGCAAAAGGAAGTCCCCCCTTTTCCATGAGAGGTTTTTGGCTTGTGCAGATGGGCAAGGGAGGGGCGGGAACTATTTTGTTTTGTTTTGTTCTGTTTTTTGCTTAGTTTCTCCTGGGCAAGGTGGCCACAGCAGCTGCACAACTTGGACCCCAGAATGTCCCCCGTCCCACTCTGTGGCCGGAGGGCCCGGCCACCTGATTCAGGCTTTCAGGACTCCACCAGGCGGAGACTCGCTGCAGCCGGTGGGGCGTGCACTGTGTTCCCAGGACTGCTTCCTCCTCCTCCGGGGGGGGCCCCCTGCAGCCCCCTCCTCCGCCCCGCCCCAGTCTTCCCAGCAAGAAGCCTCCGGCTGGGTGGTGGTCTGCAGAGACTGGGAGCCCGCCCCCGACAGGATGGCTGTGACTGGGACATGGAAACTGTGACCTCCGTCCTCGCCCCCGGCCCTCGCGTCCTCGGTGTGTGCTGGCAGCGTAGCGCTGGAGTTGGGGTTTGTTTTGTTGTGTTTTTTTATTTTTATTTTTTCTGTTGATGCTTCCTCCTCTTCCAAAAAAATGGGATATTGACCAGAACTGCTCTGCATATGCTTGGAACTGAACGGAGGAAAGACTTTGGAATAGCTGTGGGGGTGGGGGCACACCAGCCACCAAACAGACGCGCTGTTTCCGGTCCTGTTTTTATTTTCAAAAACCGACACACGCAACAGTGGAGCCCGTCCCCTCCCAGGAGGGGTGACTCGGCCTCCCTCACCTCAGCACCCCCATGGGAACCTCTGTGTCTTGCCCCGGAGACACCCGAATTCTTTGTACATTTACTCCCCTCCCCCTCCCCGTAGCTGGTCTTCGTTTCTCCCCTTTCTGATCCATGTATATCATATTATGTGAGATATCATCTGCCTGAAAAAAGACCTTGTGCGGATTATTGGGAACATTGTAGCTGTTTCTGTGTTTTTTCTTACCTTGTAGTCTGGTTCTGAATTAAGAGAGGAAAAAAAAAAAAGTAATTATGATACATTGTAGTTTGTGTACGATATATGTTGATAACGTTTTATTAAAGGGACATCTTTTTTCCGCAGCCCTTCCTGACATGTTTGGGGGAGAATGTGGGTGGGAGTTGATTGTACTGATTACAAGATGCACAGCGCCGGGGTGGGAACAGGTTTTCCCCGCACGTTTGTGTCCGGCCGCCGCCTTGCCCCGCACGCTCACTGCGCGCTTTGTGTGGTGAGTTGCAGCGGCCTTTGGTGGGGAGGAGGACATGGGTCTCACTTCAGATACTTGGGGGCGTCGTGAAAGCCAGTTTCGGTGTCCTGCCTTGCAAACACAATTTGGCTTGCCAGCGTGGATGTTTCTGGAAGTAGAGAGAGGTTCCTGTGGCCTGTGTTTTCCATCAAGTCAGTACCAGCCAGGATGACCCTGGGGCGGCTGCCTCACCTGCTGGTGGGATTCGCTTCACTGGCTCTGGGTGCGGGGCTCTGATTGATTTTTTTTTTTTAATAAGGCAAGGGAAGCTTTTGAAGGACTTTGAGTAGCACAGTTTGGTGTGAATTTAAGACACGGGTATAAGCAGCATCCGGAAGATGGCCGGGCGGGCTGGGAAGATGAGGGAACCAGTCGCAAAATACTGAGTGGGGTGCCGTGAGCTGCGGTGGGTGCCGGTTTGAATTTAGAAGTTTCTTTCTCCTGGAGCTCAGGGGACCCTGTTCCAGGCCAACAACAAGGGGAAATATCTGCGAGCCTGTGGCTCGGTCGCCTCCACAAGATCCCAGCCAGCAGACGTGGATTGCCAGTTGGGTATCCTGCCTTGGCACTGCTGTGTGGCCCCGGATTGCCAGTTGGGTATCCTGCCTTGGCACTGCTGTGTGGCCCCGGGACGTAGGTTCCCACCTCTGCTCAGCTTCCTCAGCTCTACAATGGGGTCCTGGTTGACCTACATCATGGGTGGGTGTGAGGAGAAGGGAACGGCAGTGCTCAGAACGGCCGCCCATGAAGTGAGCGCGGGAAGTGAGCGTGGTGGTGCCCGCTGTTAGCAGCATCTCACCGGGGAGAGCCCACATCAGGGCGATGGGGAGTAGTGGGGAGAAGGGGTCCCCGAAGGCCCTTCTTGCCCCTTCCCTCGTCTTAGACAAGGGTTGTAGGCTCTTCTGAGCACAGACACCTAGGAACTAGTGGGGAAACATAACTGAAATATGAGGCGCACACCGTGGTGAGCCGCACTCAGGAGCAGGTGGAGATGATGGCGAACATCCTTGCACCCTTGCTGCTGCTACCCGTGTGCCCAGGGCAGGACTCGGACAGGAGCCATGGGGGCGGGGCAGGTGCGCTGAGGGCAACCCAAGCCATGGGGGAGAGGACAGTGCAGTGAGAGCCTGCTGTGCCTCCCTCCTGCCTCCGCTGGGGGCTGAGGACACTTAGTGCCCTGCCGCACGATCCCTCCGCCTCTGGCAACCCCCACAATGGCCTTTGCAACGTTCGTGGCCCTGGTGAGGGGGTCCGGGTTGGCCTCACCGGGGCAGATTGCTGAGGAGAGGACTGGCTCCTGTTGCCAGAATGTTTTCACTGCCTCCCAGACCTGAGTGAGATGCGAGCCGGGCCAGATCCAGGCCCAGCAGCCGGAAGGGTCCCTGCGGGAGAGGAGATGGGGGAGGGGTGTCCTTCCTGTGCTTTCAGAGGGGCTGCAGCCCATCCTGACACAGGCAGGACTGGAGGAGCCAGGCCAAAGGCCCAAGCTCATCCCACCTGCATCCTCACTGTCCATAAAAGTCCCACTTCTAGGGGACAGCCACCTGGGGTCCAGAGTGAGGCCTGGGCCCCAGTCAGAAAGGCTGGCCTGGCTAGAGACACCCTCCCTCCTGGCTGGGCACCCTCCCTGGAGCCCGAAAAGGAGAACCTGGAGGCAAACCAGCTGACGCCAGCAAGGGGGCGGGCTGGGTAGCTGCCAAGGAGCAGAGCCAGAGCAGGGCTCTGGGCTGGGCTCAGCTGGGCTGGGGCTGTTCAGCCGGAAGCCCAGGTGACCCTGAGGAGCCCCGCCCCTGGCTCTGCTGCCCGTGCAGTTCCACAGGCTCCGGGGGCCGAACCTGGAGCACAGCCTGGGCTTCTGTGAGGGTTCTGCCCTGAATTGAATGGAGCTGGGTCTCCCCTGGGCTGAGCAGAGAAGGCAGGGTGATCGTTGGGTGTGCCCTACCTCTGCTCTGTCCTGGGCTTCCTGGCATTGTCACCAGGGGCACTGGATATGAGAGACCAGGCCACGGTGAGGGTGCTGGAAGTTAGAAGGTCCAGCCCTGGTGCAGAAAGCTCTGTTTCCAGATGCCTATGGAGGCCTGGTCCTTGGCTTCTGCTACCTGCACATTCAGCCTCTTCCTTGGTATCCTGCCCCCCTCTCAGCCCTTCACTGCCTCAAGGAACTCACTTCTGAGCAGCCTTACACTCCATCCACTCGTCTTCATTAGCATCTATGTGCCAGGGACTGTCCTGGCACCGGGGATGGTCATGAATAAAACGGAAGGCCTGGTCAGTGTGGCTCCACTGGTTGGGCATCATCCCCTGCACCGAAGGGGTGGAGGGCTCCATCCCCAGGGCAGAGTGTGCATGAGGCAGCTAATCGATGTTTTCCTCCCTCTCTCTCTCTCTCTAGCTAAATGATGTTTCCTCCCCCTCCCCCCTCATCCCCAGGGCAGGGTGTGCAGAAGGCAGCTAATCGATGTTTCCTTCTCAAATTGATGTTTCTCTCTCTCTCTATCTCTCTCTCAAAAAATAATTTTTAAAGATCTTAAAAAGCACACACCCACACATGGAAGAATGGAGCTGCCCCTCACTGCGGTGGGGGGTGGGCAGGCTGCAGGAGGGGCAGGGTGAGGTGACACTCCGTCTTGACAAGTTTGACTTGCGATGCTGTGCGGAAGGTATCCAGGCGAAGATGTCCTGTAGGCAGTCTGAGCTGGAGACGCACTCTGGGAGCTGTTGGCGTTTGGGAAGTCTTTAACACCATGAGCCTGGCTGAGATCATCTGGAGAGCGAGTGGACAAGGGCCCAAGGACTCTCAGCAATGAGAGCTGGGAAACAGAAACCAGCAGAGGAGGCGGAGAAACGAGTGAGACAGCAAGGGAAGGGAACCAGGAGCAGAGTGCCAAGTGCTGCTGCGGCCAGGACGCAGGCCCAAGCCCTTCGCTGAGACCCGCCTGACCGCCCTCCACTTCAGGCCCCGCCATGGAGAACAGCTCGGTGATTGTGTCCCACGAGGGGCCGTTGTCTTGCAGTGCTCTCTCGGCACGCCTCTCCTGCTTGCCCTTCAGAATCGGCTCAAGTGGCCCCTCGCAGGAATTCTCTAGGCCGCATGGCCCCTTGGCTGCATTGGCTCAATGTCTGCTCCCCCATCAGGCTGGGAGCTCCTCAAGGCCAGGAGATGGGTGTTCCCTTCCCCAGATCAGCCAGCACCTGCTGTGAGTGTTTACGAAGTAACTCGATGTTTGCATAGTCAGCCTGCTCAGGTGTGGGGAAAGAGGCCAGGACTGCTCCCTGAGGGTCTGAAACACAGTAGGAGCTTATAAAATGGGCTGAAATTGTTGGACTGCTCCTAGAAGAGGTCTGTAGTGGGAAACCCATGGTCCTGACCTTGAGTTCTATCAGGGCGGGCCCCAGCTGGGTATGAGGACACCCATGGTGTGTGTGTGTGTCGGGAGGTGACAGGAAGCAGGGAGAGGCCACTGATGCCTTTGACAGGCTGACTCTTGTCCTGGGCAGCAAGCCCACGCCCTGGATGCCAGCTTTGGGTGTGGGAGCTGTGGCCAGTGTGTCTGGCATGGACTAGTCTGAAGATTGCAGGTGATAACCAAAGCAGTGTCCATAACAGGAGGGGCTGGTCTCGCTCCACCATGCTGTCCTCAGCCCTGCAGAGGATTTGGGTCCCTGTGCCCTGCTCTGTGATATGGCCTGATGCAGGCAGTGGGTTGAGAAGTGGGACAGAAGTTGAGTGGGAGGCACACACTGGGCTTTTGGCTTTGAAGCATTTAACTTCTAGCCTCAGGTCCCTGCAGGCAAGTCTCCTGGCTGAGAGGACACGAGGGATAGGGCCCCAGAAGGCAAAGCAGAGCGCCTTACTTTAAGCTACAGGATGACAAAGAATGAAAGAGGCTGAACCGAGAGTAAATTGCTGGCAGAGGGTGGTAGGGGTGTTGGTCCTTGGGGTCCCAGGGGCAGAGGGGAAGGTAAGCCCCTTCTCAGGGGCAGGGCTGGGGTGAGAGCCAACTCGATCTGGCATCTAAGTCTCCCCAGCTTTCTGGCTGTACGACCTCTGAGAGAGGTCCTCACAGACTCCTAGGAACTATGACTTGAATTCCTTCCTTTGCAGCCAAGGGAGGGCTGGTGGTTGTAGGCCAGGGCGTGCGGGGCGGGCTCTGTTGAGGGAGCCTCACACTGTCCTGCAAACACACCAATCCCTCCCCATTCCAGCCAGCACCTCTCAGCCTGCTCCCACCCTTCATGCAGGTCTGCTCCGAGACCTGCCTGCCTGCCCTGTTACCGCTCCTCACCAGATGCAGAGCTCAGCACATCCCTTCCTGGGCATCGCCCTGGGCCCATGGAAATGCCTCACCCTTTCGCCCTCTCCCAGGTGGTGGCTAGTGGTCTGTGGCTGATGTGGAACCTCAGGGTCCCACCACTTGGCCTCAATTCGGGAAACTCTGAACGACTGTTCAGCTCCCAGCCCCCTGTGGGATCAGCCAAGCCTCAGCTCCTCCTCTGCCCAGTGGCAGCCCACAGGTGAAAAGCCGCCCTTTCACGGGACTTCTATAAGCTCCAGACCCAGCTCCTTGAAACCTCCTGATCAAGTGCAGCTTATTAACCTCCTCGCTTGCTTACAGGCCGCTGGTGAGTGCTCCCCAATACCCCCGCCACACCCTCCCTCTCAGTCTGTTCCAGGGAGCCCTGAAAAGATAGCTTCCCTGCTTTCCCCCGCTCACCATCTTCCCAAAGGTGAGAAGGTAAATGTGGTGAGGGCAAGGCCCTTATTTTGTTCACTGCTCTATACGCAGGCCTGTGGCAGGCTTGCCACATACGAGATGCTCACGGACTCTCGTGGGATGCATGAACCAAGTGCCTGAGAGCTTATCCGAGGTGAGGGTGGGCCCCAGGACCGTTCTTGTAGCAAGCCCGCATCTCTGGAGGCTCCCAGACACCCGAGGAGAATGACCCTAAAAGAGGCAGGGAGGCCCACGTGTCATTGTGGTTTGTGTATTCATGCCAAAGGGACTTTCTCCTGCCACAGAGCAGGAAGCAAGGAGATCCTGTGCAAAGCCGGAGGGGCCCCGGCCTGCTTCTTTGCCAGCATTGGGCTTGCAGCTGAGGGACAGAGCCCAGCAAGTGACAGAGCCTCTGGCAAGCCTCCCTAGGTCCAGCCTGCCTCGGGAACAGAGAGCAGCCCACAGTGAAAAGCCATCTTTTCATGGGGTTCTGAAAAGCTCCAGATTCAGTTCCTTGAAACCTGAACAGATGCAGCTTATTAATCTACGGGGGAAACCTGAAACAGAGGTGCTTCGTCCCATTTTGCAAATGAGGAAAACAGAGGATCTGAGAGGGAAGCTGGAATATAGGAGGTTCTTAGAAATGGTTTCCCCCAACCCCTTCCACTGCTGAAAATGAATCGAGACTTTTATCAACAAGACACAAATCTGACCTGATGAGAATATATTCACAAAGGCAGTGCCAAAATTTTTGTTCCAAAAGTCTGTTGCTTAGAAGCTCAAGTCCCTGTAAGTAGGTTTTTATTATTTTTAAAATATTTTTGATTTTACAGGGAGAGGGAGAAACATCAATGATGAGAACCATTGATTGGCTGCCTCTTGCATGCCCCCTACTGGGGATCAAGCCTGCAACCTGGCTATGTGGCCCAACCAGAAATTGAATCATGACCTCCTGGTTCATAGGTCAATGCTTAACCACTGAACCACACTGGCTGGGCTGTAAGTGGATTTTTTAAAAAAATATATTTTATTGATTTTTAACAGAGAGGAAGGGAGAGGGATAGAAAGTCAGAAACATCGATGAGAGAGAGACATCAATCAGCCACCTCCTACATGCCCCCCAATGGGGATGTGCCCGCAACCAAGTACATGCCCTTGACCGGAATCGAACCTGGGACCCTTCAGTCCGCAGGCCGACACTCTATCCACTGAGCCAAACCGGTTTCAACTGTAAGTGGGTTTTTATGCCTATAGTGGGACCTCCCATTTCTCCCACAATACTTCTACTTCCTCCAATGACTAGGTAAGTAGTCTGTTCTCAGGCCTGATGCCAAATGGGCCTTAAAAAACCATCCGGTGTTTCTCCCCTCCCTGTGTTTCAGGGGGAAAGGAATGAAGGAAGGTGGTGAGGATGAGGTAGGTGGACACAGCTCTGTGGAGGGGTGGCTGTCCTCACCAGCTTCCCAGCTCTTCCCACTATACCATGTGGTCTCTGAGCCCGTTTCCTCATCTGTGGGGAGGACAAAAACCACCATCCCACTGGCCTCACCTTGCAGGTCCGCTGCAAGGGGCTTGAAGTCAGAGTGCAGTGGGTACCAGTCTCCAAGGCTGAGCTTCGACGTCCGAGGAGGACACACCAAGACCAGCCACAGGGCTGTCCTCATCGGGGGGCTGAATGTGGGCGGTCCTCAAGCGGCAAGGCCCCATCTGCTTCCCCACAGCCTCAACACTCAGGCTTGCTTCGCTCACTCCCCACTTCTCCCCCAGCTCCAAGGGCCTTCAGCCTGCTCAGCCTGGCTTCAAGCCACCACCATCACTCACCCAAGAATTACCGCAATGGCTTCCAGCTGGGCTCCGTGCAGTCACCCTGCCAACTCGTCCTCCACAATCGCCAGCGTGTTTAAAATCCCTCTGACTCAGCAATTCTGCTAGGAATTTATCCGAGGGCTATGCTGGCAAAAGTACTCCAAGATACATGAACAGGGATGCTCGTTGCATTATTTGCAATAGCTAACAACTGAAAATAACCTGTCCATCGATAGATATTCATGCAGTTGCTCAAAAGAACAAGGTAGCTCACATGTGCTGATGTGGCAAGATCCTGCACTCCCAAGGCACTGGGCGAGAAAGGAAGGTGCTCAAGTCTATAAATAGGATGACACTAGTAACATACATGTTATTCCACTACACATTAACGGTACTATGTTTGAAACCTTGAAACCTTACTCCTAGGGAAAAGGACTAAGGATTGCCTCAGGTGGGGTGACTTCCACTTTTATAGTACTTCTAAGTTCTTTCAATTTTCACCATTTATATGTAATCATTCTAGTTCTTTACTTTTAAAATATGGAACACTATGAATTTGGGTGTCATCCCTGCACAAGGGCCATGCTAATCTTCTATATTGTCCCACTTTTAATATATGTGCTGCCGAAGCAAGCACCTAATTACCTTTAAAATAAAATGGGCACCAGGCTCAGTGATTCCGCTAGCCCCACCCAGACCACTTGCCATGGGAAGACTGGGGTGCTAGGCATTCAAGGCCCCTTGTGGGTTGGCCACGCCAAACTCACCCAATCTCCCTGACTCAGCAGAATCCTGACTCCCCACTTTTTCATACCATGTGTCCCCAGTGACCCCTTCACACCACCAATCTGTCCTTTTCCCCGATAATCCCTTCTGCCATCCCACCCGTCCCTGCCAAGCCAAAAGGTGAGTTACACAGAGGCAGGAATGCCAGCCCAGGGTCACTCCCTCTTCAGAGCAGGAAGAATCCACACCCCGCTGCTCTCAGCAGTCCCTCTGAGAATTGCACTCATCCCAACAAAGGCACCCAACCCAAGGTCCCCCAGTTCTGGGGAGCAGTGCACATCCAATGGTTTGTTGCAACGCTCGGCACCTCACCTCTGATGGGACCCAAAGAATCAGAAATGGCCAAGGCCTCAGGTGCACCCCCACCAGCAAAGTCTCTCCTCTACCTCCACTCTCCACAGGGGCTGAAAAAGGCTCTCCCCACACTGTCACCTGCCAATCTCCCTCTGTTTCCCGGGGAAGCTGACCTAAAACATCAGCTGTGTAACCTTGGACTTATTCCTTACACTGTGTCTCCTCATCTGTAGGGCCAAGCACAGTACCTAACACGTAATAGGCACTCGACATTTTTCTTGAATATGGAAATGACACTGACCTCACAAGGGCTGTGCGAGGATACAAAGGCCGTGCACAGGGGCCTGGCCAGAGCAGGCCTTGATGCTCCGAACAAAGAGACAAGCTGCGCAAGGATGTGCTGATCCATTAACCAGGAGAGTGGGAACCTACAGCACATACTCAGCTATTCTGCAGTCACTGTGGGAAATGTCCACAATTTCAAATCCCGTCACAGACACCCATGATGTGATTTTGAAGCTAGAGTCTTCAAGACAAGGTAGATCCTATTAGCCCAAGTTTCAGATGAAGAAACAAACTCAGAGAGGAAGACTGCGTGGGCAGAGCTGGGGCAAGTCACACTGTAGGGCCTGCACTCCTGTGGAGGCAGGTGCACTGCATGGCCCACATGCAACTACGGTGCCCCTGCGGACAGCACCCTCACACCAGCACAGGATCCAGCGCACCGGAAGCACTCTTTATTGTCAGCGGGACCCCAGGCTCGGCCCAGGATGCATGATCTTCAGTAGGGGAGAAAGAGAGGACTTGGGGCCTCAGTAAGGGCCTCAGTTCACATAGCGCCGTGCAGATACAGAGCTAAAAACTTTTTGAACGTCTCTGGCTGGAAGTCAACTGGCCCAACAGGTTCCTGGAAAGAACACAGCCCATTAGGATCCTCTAAGTTTAACAGCAGCAATTAAACCAAAGGTTGATTTCATGTAAATCTTAAGTACCTGGACAGTAATTGTTTCTTTCTCTCATGGACCAAGGAAGGGCCTGAAGCACTGGCACCAGAGGGGAACCCAAGAGTTGAGGACATGAAGCACTCCCAGCTTCTTCCAAATCTTAACCTGACCTGACCTAATCCCTCGGACTTCACCCACTACAAACCAATGGTCTATTGCTCCTTTTCATCCCAGGAACAATAAATAAGCCCTCGCACTCTTCACACATTTACCAGGCACCTTCACTCTGTAGGGGGCTGTGCTGGAAACCCACAGTGACTTGAATAGGGACTCTGCCCTCACAGAGCTTACAGCCAGGTGATCAAATGGGACAATAAAAGATGATACGCCTCATAGCAGAAATAGGAAAAAGATGGGGGGAAGGTGAACAGGAGAAAATGACTAACTCATTGACTTCCATGCACAGAAGAAATCATGTATAAATGAGTCTTTTGGGAGGAGGGGAGTATGAATCTTAAAGGGCAAGTAGAATAGGGCAGAAAGAAAAAGAAAAGGAAGGAGACTTCAGAAAGATCAGCACTATATGTGCTGTACAGAGGGACACACAGAGGCTGGAAGAGCAAGGGCGAGGAGGCTGATACTGGTGGGGCTGGAGGGGATGTGGGAAGAGGCAGGTGGGAGCAGGAGCTGAACTAGAGAGGGAAAGAGGAGCCACCACACCAGGATGGTCTGGCACTAGGTGTTCTGGAAGGAAGAGAAGAGGCATGCAAGGGGAGGGGGAGCAGGACTGAGGGCAGAGAGGCGTGGAGGAGGTGGGTGAGGCTGTGCAGGTGAGACACATTGTGTCTGGGGCAAAGAGAAGGACCCAGGCCCAGGAGGAATTTCAAGGGTAGAAACAACACTGTGGCCGAAACCAGTTTGGCTCTGTGGACAGAGCGTCGGTCTGCGGACTGAAAGGTCCCAGGTTCCATTCCGGTCAAGGGCATGTACCTTGGTTGCTGGCACATCCCCAGTAGGGGGCGTGCAAGAGGCAGCTGATCGATGTCTCTTTCTCATCGATGTTTCTAACTTTCTATCCCTCTCCCTTCCTCTCTGTAAAAAAATCAATAAAAATATATTAAAAACAACAACAACAACACTGTGCTGGAGATCTAACTGTACAACAACATGCTGACAATGTTCAGAAGCTGAACAAGGCCCTGTGTGGGACACAGGACACAGCCAATCAGATCCAGCAGCGCCCTGCTCTGTTCTCTCACCCCAATCCCACTTTATGTCTCGTCTCTGCTCACGCTGCCTGAATTTACATTATGAATTTAGATGCTGTGCCACCCACCCCACAGGAAGCGGGCCACTGGGAGGGCAATGGTCATGGGAGGCACTCCCTCCCTGTGGAAGGAAATGAATGAATGCATCACTCACGGGCCCTGCCTTCAAGGAGCTTGGACCTGGGCGTGAGGGAGAAAAACATGTAAAAAGGTGATGCAGGATGTGATCATGTATGAAAGAATATAGGAGCTATGGGAGTAGGCTGGTGGGTCCTTATGCTAAACCTGGAAGAACAAGTGGAGGGTAGCCAATGGAAGGAAAATGGGGATGGGGTTGGGGGGGAGAAGCCTCCTTTGCAGCATCCACCAGGATCCTGAGCTGCTTAAGGGCAGGGCACACTGGGAAGCTGAGGTGCTGGGCATGGTGGTGCAGAAGGAAGCGGGAGGGAGGGGAAGAGCTAGGCAGGGCTCAGGGTGGAAGATGTTGTTTTAGGGGATGGGCATGGCTGAAGGAGCCCTCCAGTCAGAGGTCCTGGGCACCAGGCTTCTAAAGCCAGGGCCCCACACGATTACCCTCTCTACCCCATTCCTGCTCAACCTGGGGAGGGGGAGTCACGGCCCTGCTCCGTCACAGGCTGAGATGGCTGGACTTACCACCACCACCTTCTTTTTGATCACTGGGAGGCACCAAAAATGCTGATAGAGGAGCTGGTCTGAGTCCACCCAGGCCAGATTCTTGATGCCCTCGCTAGAGGCCAGATCTGTGGTGTTCAGCTGTAAGACCAGGAAGTGGAAGACACGGCCATCGGTGCCCACACTCTGCACGACTATCGGCTGCTCTAAAACCTTCGGGTCGTTCTGAGAGGAAAAGGGACAAGTAATCAAATCGGGAATTGTGGAGTGCAATTAAGAGCACAAACAAGGCAGCTTGTCTCCTGGCCCTTAAAACAATGTCCACTCCCCTCACTGGTTTCACCACAAGACAATGAAATGGAATGAGGAGTTCAGGGCACTGATCAGGGCCAGGCTGCCCCCCTCGCCCAGCCTGGCTTTGCCTGGTCTGATCCTCGTGGCCCCAGACTGCCTGCTCTTCAAGTTGAGTACACTAAAGTAATAATTCCTACCACTGAGAGGGGATAACTGGCAAGTGACACAGGACAGGAAATCCTCCAACTCCTGGTGACATCAGCTCTATCAAATGTGGGCCCAGAGGGTCATTGGATTAATGCAGTCCCACTCCATTCTCATTCCATTTGACAGATGAGGAAACTGAGATTCAGCGAGGCAAGTGGCTTGTCTAAAGGCATAAAGATGTGTGACAGCAGACAACTCTGAACCCAGACTGGCTAAGCCTGGCCATGCTCATCTCCACTCCTGCCACCTACCCAAGGCTTGGCATCCTGGAACGCAGCAGTCGTCCTGCCTGGGCTTCATGTCCTCCATGCAGCTCTGAATATGCCAGATTCCTGGGTGACCACTCAGCCATGTCAGCTTCAGGGTTTCACCAGTCAACCCATTTGCCAATTCTCTTTCAAGTAGTGCCACCTCTCATGTGCTAGACATTGTGCCAGGTTTTACATAAAGTCACTTCTAGTCTCATAAATCTTGCAATATATTCTCACTTAACAGATGAGGAAACCGAGGTTCAAACAGGTGGTATAATTTGCTCAAGATTACCACTGAGGTGTGAGCGAAATCCCATGCTATTAAATCACTTAAAACCCTACTATCTGGCCCTAGCCAGTTTGGCTCAGTAGCTAGAGCATTGGCCAACAGACTGGGTTCGATTCCGATTAAGGGAACATACCTCAGCTGCAGGCTTCCCCCAGTGCAGGCCCTGGTCAGGGCGTGTGCAGGAGACAACCAACTGATGTGTTTCTCTCATAACGATGTTTTCTCTTTCTTTCCCTCTCTCTTCCACTCTAAAAATAAAAAAATCAATGGAAAAATATACTCGGGTGAGGATTAACAAAAACAAAGTAAAGAAGTCCCTACTGTTCTGGTCTATACCAGTGTCCCCTGTGTCCACTAGCAGCATCCCTTTTCTCTCTGTAGGGTCCCAGCTTGGATGACAATCATTTTCACCACGGAGACTCAGCAGCAATCAGTTTCATGACTGCTACCCACCAGACAGAGTTCCACTGGCAGCCCCTTGAAGCACAGCATCCTTGATTCGAAAATGCTACCTACAGTCACCCCTTCGGGGAATCTAACGTTAGGAATAGCTAATGTCAGAACTCAGTATGGGCCACACTGGGACTGCTGGCCTTAGAAATGCCTGTTCTCAACTGCATGAGAAATAAATAAAAAGAAAAGTGCCTCTAAGTGTTAGCTGAGAATTCTGTATTGACTCTTATCTCCCTCTACAGATCAATAAAGCTGCAGGTAGTACATAAATTTCTCAGCAATTTTACCTTTTACACAGAGGCTCTTCCTATAATTGCTCACCTTCACATCCCCAGGAATAATTTGTACCTGGAGGGGCTAGGAGGGGGGGCTCCTTTCTACCCAACTGGGTGGCAATTAGTGACAGCGTTGCTACCATGTTTTGCTGGCAATAGCTGGCACAGAAGCCACAATGAGCCTGCAGGCCTGGAACCCAGCCCGGGATGATCTCTGACTCCTTCCCCTGCCCTAGAGATGGGAGGCAGCACGTCCTTCAAAGCTGGAAGGACCAGGGCTCCAGTGCTAGCCGACCTACTCATTAGCTGTGGGCTCTTGGGAAGTTACCTAACCTTCCAGAGTCTTCAGGAAATATAGAGAATAGAAATGAAGATAACCTTACAAGGACTGGAAAGACACAAGAAGGTCACAAAAAGATGTGACAGCTGCAAAACTCATGGCTGTGTCACTGTGGGCAGTTACTTAGCCTCCCTGAGTCTCAGTTTCATCATCTGTAAAATGAAGCTAATAGTATATGCCACAGGGGGTTGCTACACGGATTAAACAGTGCAGTGGTTTCGAACCTGAGCTTGTACCAGTATCACCCAGAGGGCTTGTCCAGCACAGACTGCCAGGCCCACCCCCACAGTTTCTATACAGTAGGTTGAGGTGGGTCTGAAAATCTGCACTTGCAACAAGTTCTCAAATGATGCTACCATTGCTAATCCAGGACCATATCTTGAGAACCACTGACATAAAGAACCCTAATTAGTTGACTGCATGTAGCCGAAACCGGTTTGGCTCAGTGGACAGAGCGTCGGCCTGCAGACTGAAAGGTCCCAGGTTCGATTCTGGTCAAGGACATGTACCTTTGGTTGCGGGCACATCCCCAGTAGGGGGCTTGCAGGAGGCAGCTGATCGATCTCTCTCTCTCATCCATGTTTCTAACTCTTTATCCCTCTCCCTTCCTCTCTGTAAAAAACATTAAAATACATTTTTTTAAATGACTACATGTAGCAGATGCTCAGACCAGGCAAAGTCTATGCCACTCTCCATCTCACATGGCTAATCACTTCCCCAGCTCCACCTAGTTCCCAGATGGAGTGTGATGGACAACAGAACATTCTGAATTTCCTCACTCCCCGAGGAGGGGCTCAGGTTCTAACCAAGATCTAGAAGTCGGCAACAGCTCCCAGAAACGCTTTACCCCAACCTTGAGATAGTTCCACGTGGCAGCCATTCAGCCTGCATTCTACACCACACAGGTCCCTGAGCCCTCTTCCTAGAATCAAGGGGATACTCCAAGGGTATCTCAGGTCCCTAGCATCTGTCCAGACTTGGCAGGTAGGTCCAGGCCACTCTTCTGCCTGCTCAATGGAGCATGGAGCTCCGGTTCTGATACTGTGCACAGAGGCGGTACACTGCAGACACACAACAGAAACTAGAAGCTGGGAACACCAGGTTCCCATCCTTTCTCCACCACCTACTGCTGTGTAACCCTGGAGAAGGGCTGAGCCTCCCTGTGATTCAGTGGCATAATTTTAACACTGGGGGTCCCAGTGAGACTGTGTGAACTACTGTCATCAACAAACAAGGCATCTTATATAAAAGGCAGGCACAAAGCAGGCCCCAGCAGATGTCAGTTCATCTCTGCAGGGTGAGTGGAAGTGCCTGAAGTTCCTCAGTCGGGCAAGGATTCCTTCCTTGCTCCCTTTTTTTCTGAGCAGCCTTCCCCCGATACATACCCCATAGAGAAGCCGGGCCTGGGCCAGGGCATTGCCAAAGGCAAACAGGATCATCTTGGCCCTCAGCTGATCTGGTTGAAAGCGCCTGGGTCGGGTATTGGCTGCCTCTAGCAAATACAGGGTGTGGGGATAGGGGTAAGGATATCCCTCCTGGAAACCTGCAAGATACACAACCGTGGAGAGGGCAGAAGATTAATTGGCCTGCCCATGCCTCAAGACAGATACTACCACCCTCACTCAGGGGCTGGCAAGCTTCTGCATCTGGTCCCCTACTCATTTTTTGAAATCAAGGTTTTTTACTATAGCACCATCCTGCCCACTCACTCATCAAGAGTAGCTGTGACAGAGACCATATGTGGCCTGCAAAACCTTGACTATTTACTAGTTGGCTCTTTACAGAAATGTGTGCCAAACTGTTACAGGTGGTTCTTACGTGATTCTAACTCCACCCCTTTCTCATTCAAGCACATGGATGATAGTGCTATCAGCAGAAGGGAAACCTGAAACCTATGGTAATTTTTTTTTTTTTAAGCACATCATTTGGCCCTGACCATTGTGGCTCAGCTGATTGGAATATGTACCAAGGTTTTCAGGTTTGACTCTGATCAGGGCACACATCCAGGTTGTGGGTTTGAGCCCTGGCCCCAGTTGGGGCACGTGTTGGAGGCAACTGATCCATGTTTCTCTCTCACATCAGCATCTGTCTGCCTGCCTCTCTCCCCATCTCCTTTACTTTCTCTCTGAAATCAATTAAAAAAAAAAAAAGCAAATCATTTACAAAATTCAATATTTTTATTAGTAGTAATACATGACTTGCCTCATACCTCAGAACTATCTATACAACACTGGTGCTGAGAATCCATGTTTAGTGTGTGCTCATCTCAGCCATGACCCTACCAGTCATCATTCTCCTTTGCTGTAGACTCTGGCAAATGCTTAGTAGGCTGGGGGCTTCTAGAATGAGTATCCTGTATTAGTGAAAGTGGGTGAAAAGGAGGAAGAAAGAGGTTGGGAATATGTAGGCTCTGAAAATCCCAAAGAGTGCTACTTAAAGAGGCTTGGCTTTCCCATCCGCCTCAATTCTTGCTTTAGTCCCTCAGCACATGTAAACACCCAGCATTCAGCACTCACTCTGTGCCAAGCTCTAAGACAGGCACCAGGAGCAGGCCACGCAGAGCCTGCCACTGCCTTTGAGGAACTCACAGTTTGGAGGGGCAGACAGATAGGAAAAGCAATCCTAGAGGGACATGTCAAGATGCAAGGTGAGTCAGGGGCTATGTGAGGAAAGATACTGGAGCATTTCTGGGAAGAAGTAATTCCTGAGATGAATTATGGAAGGTGAGGAATTATCAAGGTGAAGACAAAAATGAGGCAAATCATCAAAAGCTTCAGGTACGCCGAGACCGGTTTGGCTCAGTGGATAGACCATTGGCCTGCGGACTGAAAGGTCCCAGGTTCGATTCCGGTCGGGGGCATGTACCTTGCTTGCGGGCACATCTCCAGTGTGGGCCGTGCAGGAGGCGGCTGATCGAAGTCTCTCTCTCATCGATGTTTCTGACTTTTTATCCCTCTCCCTTCCTCTCTGTAAAAAAAAATCAATAAAATATATTAAAAAAAAAAAAAGTTCCAGGTAGAGGGAAGAGAGTATCAAAGCATGAAAGTGAGAAAAGGCATGATGTGTTAAGGATAGCAGGAATAACAGGGGCTTATAGGGTAGCAAAGATGAGGCTGGCGAGAGAGGCAGAGGCCAGCCCTGAAGGCCTTCACGTGATAAGCTAAGGAATTCAAACTTTGTCCACTAGACAATGGAAGTGGGCCTGGAGAGAGAGAGGATTACTTTTGTTTTGGAAAGGCCAGACTGTGAACTAGACGGATGGGAAGGAAAACAGCCGGGGGTCACACTGACCAGCTGGGGGACTATGAAGTAGGCTGGGTGAGAGACAGCAGGGACTGGCCGAGGCCGCAGTTGTGGAAATGAAGAGAGGTTCAGGAGACAAGATGGCTCATAAAGATTGAGCAGACAGCAGGAGTTGTGGGCCTGCCTGGCCTGACTCCCCCAGACTCCGTCTGGGCTGACTGGGTAGATGGTGGTGCCTTGGATGAACAGCATTGCTCAAGGCCTGTGGGGCTTCCTCAGTCCTACCAGGAGGCTGGTCAGAGTTTACAGAGAAAGAGGGTCTTTCAAAGTAGCCATGACTATAGGAAACATTTGGCCCCTGATCAAAGCCACTCAAGCTGCCCATTAAAACTCTGATGTCACAGAGTTGCTTTTCAAGTGTCAAAAGCAAAGTTAGCCTTTGAGCAAATCATTTATGCTCCCTGAATCTCAGTTGCTTGGCCTCTGAAGAGAGATGACAGCACCTGTCTCACAGGACTGCTCCATTGATCTTAGAAGAAAATGCATGTGAGGTGCCTCACATGTAGTAAGTACTCAGCAGAACCTTCCCCTTTGGGAAAAGCATGTCTCTCATCTGCACACTGCCCGGAAGTCAAAGGCTCTCATGCTTACCTGTGTCGTCTTTCTCATCATAAACATTGGATTCCTGAAGACTAATAGTGGGAGATATGGGATAGAACGTCTCGAGAACATGATCCTTAGTAGCTTCAACTTCCTCTCTGGAGGCGATGGGGGCCAGAGGATCCTTGGCATTCAGCTGGGTTCCGCTAGTACCACTGACCTGAAGGAGAATAGACTCTAAAGGGGAAAATGACGATTAGTCTAAGCTGGTCTAAAGCCTTATATCAGCTTCGTCCTGGCATGCACATCTTTTATAGCTTTCTAAGTGATCCTCTTAATCACAGAAAACAAAACTTTGGTTAAGATGTTAATCCTGGGGAGAGAAACAAAGATGGCGGCATAGGTGAACACCTAAACTGCTGCCTCGTACAACAATTTCAAAATTACAACTAAAAGATAAAACAGACATCATCCAGGACCACAGAAAAGCTGGCTGAGTGGAAATTCTACAATTAGAAGGAAAGAGAGGGGCTTGCGGAGACTCAGAGGAGCTGAAAAAAGCTGAGGTATGGAGTCATGCACATGCAGAGGACAGGCTGGGGAGTGCTTGGCTGGCTTCCTCTAGTGGAGGGTGATGGAAACTCCCAATTACACTGAACCCCAGTTCCGAGCGAGATTCATACAGGGGGAGTCTGCACTGTTGGGAAAAGGGAGGAGTGCACGGAAACTCAGGGGAGCCACAAAAAACAGAGGTCTGGAGGCACGTGCAAGAATGTGTGCAGAAAGGACTGACTGCTGAGTGTGCCACTGGCTTTCCCTAGTGGGAGGAACACGGAATCTCCCAACTGCACTGAACTCCAGTTCCAACAACACTGAACCCCAGTTTCAGGTGAGATCCCGGGGACCCAGACTTATACGAGTCTCCAGAGCACACGGAAACTCAGGGGGAGCCGTGAAAGGCAGAGTTATGGAGGCACGTGTGCAAGTGCGCACAGAGAAGACTGCAGCGATTACTGAGGGACACTGAGACCCAGGGGCCTCATAGACCAGGGCTGACAGGAAGCCAAGGCTGTCTGCTCAGCCCTGAGACTCTGCCACATCCAAGCAGAGCACAGAGGCTTTTGCAATTTTGCAAATCTTTTCTCATAAAACTGTCTCCAGCACAGAAGTTCTCCTGGCGTAGACACAGCTGATCCTCACAGCCAATTGGCCTAGAGATCAATTCCCCCAGTGATATCAACAACAACCAAAACTTAACTATAACAAGGCTGTACACACAGTCCACAAAGGGGTGCACCAAGTGTCCACCTCAGGTAACTGGGAAGGCAGAACTACAGGGTCATATAGGCCACATAGCACACAAAGTTACTCTACCAACTCAGGGAAGCAGTGAAAATGTGGAGACAAATAAACAGGTCACAAATGAAAGAAATGGAGGAAAACAAATGACTAGTTACAGAGTTCAAAACCAAGGTTTTTCAAGAATTTTCTAGAAAAGGTTGATAAATTTAATGAGACCCTTGAGGATATGAAAAAGGACCAACTAGAAATTAAACATACACTGACTGAAAGAAAAAATAATATAGAGACCTAACAGCAGACCAGAGGAACGCAAGAATCAAATAAAAGATTTGCAATACAAAGAAGTAGAAAACACTCAATTGAAAAAGCAAAAAGGAAAAGAATCCAAAAATTTGAAGATAGTGTAAGGAGTCTCTAGGACAACTTCAAGTGTAGCAACATCAGAATAGAGAAAGTGTAAGATACTGAAAACCTACTTGAAGAAATAATGACTGAACACTTCCCACACCTGGTGAAAGAAATAGACTTACAAGTCCAGGAAGTGCACAGAACCCCAAACATAAGAAATCCAAAGAGGGCCACACCAAGACACATCATAAGTAAAAAGACAAGAGCAAAAGAAAGAGAGAATATTAAAAGCAGCAAGAGAAAAACAGTTAATTACCTACAAGGGAGCACCCATACGATTGTCAGCTGATTTCTCAACAGAAACTATGCAGGCCAGATGGGGGAGGCAAGAAATATTCAAAGTGATGAGTAGCAAGAACTGGGGAACCTCCGCGTGCACCTTTGTCTCGCAGGCTTCCCAAGAAGTTTGTGGTCAGAGGCAGACGGTTCGCGTACCTCTGGCTCCAGCGCTGGGACTGAGCTGGCCTTGGTGATGGCACTGTAGCCTCCGGCGGCCACCAGGCCCCCAAGACGGCTCAGCCCGAAGCACAACCCACCCTCTTCTGGTCCCGCTGCAGAAAAGCAAGCTCAAAACTCCCACCTCGACCCACGGAGCAGGAGGACTCAGCCAAGTTCCTGGTGCTCACGCTGCTGTCCATTGCTGCCATCCTGGGTGTCCTGCTGGCCTCGGGGTCATCTACTGCCTGTATCACAACTCTCACCGCTGGCTCAGGGAGAAGCTCTGGGACCTGGCAGGCGACCCGAGGCCCAATGCCACTGCAGCCTACCAGGTAAAGGGCCTCCTGCCCAGCGCTGCCTGCCCCTCAGATCACATACATGGCCTCACTCACCATCTCCCGCACCTGCCAGTTTTTATTCCTAGGTGCCTTTCTGAGGACAGCGTGACAAATCTTAGCATTTTGGTAAATACTTCGAAACCTCAGTTGTCATGCTCTGCATTCATGCACACTTGTTTTTGGATCGTCTCGTGTTAGCTGGGAAAGTGGGAAACGTGGAAAAAAGCACAATACATGAAACATGGTTCATCTGGTACCTTTCTCCATTTGGCCACTCTTAATGAGAAATGTCAGAATTGCAAGACAGATTGGTTGTGTGGGTGTTTTGAAGATGTCTCCTATGGCACGGACTTCCTGAGTGTTTTGTATGAAAAGATCCTTGACCTGTTCCGTTGGCATCTATGCTCTGATTTGGATAAAATGGGATTTAATGGTGAAAATGGCAAGTAAACGACACTGTCTCCATGGGGACCGTCTGCAGTGTGTGCTGGGGATGCGGACACATCGGATGCCAGTGAGGATGTGAGGAAAGCAGGTGCAAACTTAATGGGACCTATACAAGTTCACAGACATTCCAGAAACCATATCATGTTCACAGCACACTTAGTCACGTCCTATGAGGAAATGAGCAGCACAGCAAGCCCAGAATATAGACAAGTTAGGGACTCTGATTTCTTTTAACATAAAATATCATTTCACTCCAAGTGTATCCTCAACTTGAGACAGTAACTTACTTAATCATCATTTAAACGTCTAATCAGGATATGCTTGGCAAAGAAATTTTTCCCATTGGACTAGCCTGCGTTTTCTCTAATCACATGACTATGATGTGTAATATGCCTTATAAACACGACCTATTTTACAAAAATAAAAATAAAAAAATAAACATGTGTTGCTAAAAACGGTTTGGCTCAGTGGATAGAGCATCAGCCTGCGGACTGAAAGGTCCCAGGTTCGATTCCGGTCAAGGGCATGTATCTTGGTTGCAGGCACATTCCCCAGTAGGGGGTGTGCAGGAGGCAGCTGATCAATGTTTCTCATCAATGTTTCTAACTCTATCTCTTCCTTACTCTCTGTAAAAAAATCAATAAAATATATTAAAAAAATAAATAAACGTGTGTGTGTATGTGTTTGTAAAAATAAATAAATAAACCAGCGTGGATCAGTGGTTAAAATGTCAGCCTGCGCACCAAGGAGTCATGGATTCCATTCCCAGTCAAGGTTATGTACCTGCCTCTGGTTAGGGCACGTGCGAGAGGCAACCAATCGATGCTTCTCTCTCTCTCTTTTTCTCCCTCCTTCCCTCTCTCTCCGAAAAAGCAAAGGGAAAAATATCCTCAGGTGAGGATTAACAAAAAATTAAAAATATATTGTTACTGATTTTTAGAAAGGGAGGGAGGGGGGGAGGAAGAGAGAAAGATCAAGAGAAAAAGAGAGAAATATTGATTGCCTACCTCCTGCACACCCCCAACAGGGATTGAGGCTGCAACTTGGGCATGTGCCCTGACAGGGAACCAACTGGCACCCTTTAGTGCACTGGAGGACACCCACCCAACTGTGCCACACCAGTCAGGGCACATTCTCTTCCTGTGTTCCCTTTACAATGACTCCCTAAGACCTGGTGGTTTCTGTAGGTTCAAGTCTGCTCCACACAGATCATCCCTGCTCTAAGCTGGAGACCCAGAAATAAGTGAGAGTTACTCTCTGCTCTCAAGAAGCTCAAGGTAGTAAGTGCTACAACAAAAGTACGAACCACACTCAGAGATCGTAGAAATGGGAAAACAAAAGGGCATTGCCTTCAACCCAGCTTCTGAAGGATTGTCAAGGGCAAAGTTTCTCTACTTTAGTACTATTCACATTTTGGACCAGATAATTCTTTGGAGAGGGAGGCTGTCCTGTAGATGTCTGACAACATACCTGACCTCTACTCCCTGGATGCCAGAACTCCCTCCTCACACGCACAGCCCAAAGTCATGTCACAGTAAAAACTATATCCAGATATTGGCAAATCTCCTCTCAAGGGCCACACAGCCCTTGATTGAAAACCGCGGGGTACGAGTTTTCCAGGCAAAGGAAGGGGAGAAAAATATCCTAGTTAAAAAGGAGTGACATGTGCAAAGGCACAGAAGAATGAAGAGTTTAGGGAAAAGAATCCAGATGACTAGAATATGGTATGGTGGGAGGGAGAGCAGAGAGAAAGAAGTACTGAGATTAGAAGCTCAGGAAAAGGCTATTAAACCCAGGATGTCCTCAGTAACTGAGAGTGAAAGAAACCAGGCCAGAAAGCCTCACTTAAGTTGGACTAGCATATTTGCTACAAAGAGACATGGGTGTACAGGAGAAAACTCGCATCTGACTAATTAGCAAGTCTGCCACTTTGAATGTGAATGACCTTCACAGAGGTCCCCACAGGTGGCCACATGCTACCACCAGACAAAATGGAAGAACTTGAGAATGGCTTCATGAGAATTCTCCATGGAGGCAAATTTTCGTCTAAAGTTGTGTGATTTTTTAGAAATAGTCAAATAGCTGTGCAATAGTAATGGATCAAGAATGAGGAACTTGCCCGACTGGCGTGGCTCAGTCAACATTCAACCAGGAGGTCACAGTTCGATTCCCAGTCAGGGCACATGCCGGGGTTGTGGGCTTGATCCCCAGTGAGGGACATGCAGGAGGCAGCCGATCAATGACTCTAATCATTTATGTTTCTATCTCTCTCTTCCTCTCTGAAATCAATAAAAAATATATTAAGAAAAAAAAGAATAACAAGTTTATGTGTTGTGTGGCCATTAAAAACTGCCATTTAATTAGCATGCAGCTTCCCTTATTGGGTATGTAAAAAAGGGATACTACATCTGTGAGTAGATAAATTCTAATCTATTTGTTAAAAATAAATACCTATACCTCAGAACAGTTTTCTAAAGTATTTCCTATTTCCTCACATTTAATCTGCAAGGAAGATAAATGTGCCTGGACCTCTCCTAACCTTGGGTTTTAGCTTCTCCCCACAGACCACTCTAGTGTGGTTTCCAATTCAATTCCCTCCATATCCCTCCTCCAGTGACAGCTCCAAATGGGGCAGTTTAATTAGAGGTAATACTTGATGATGGGCCAACAAGTGCTCCTCTATTAATGAGGTTCACTAATTTCCTTAGTGGTGCCATTACCTCTGTAAAGCTGACTCCTTGCCAGGAAGTACAGACTCAAAGGGGCAAGCTGGAGAAATGTGACCAAGCAGATGTCCTGAAAATCCCAAATTATTCCCTAGCCGGTCTCCCTGCTTGAGGTTTCCACTCATCACAACACCTGTGTACTCTGAACATCCATGCCTAAGACACTTGAAATTTGGTATTCATTCACCCATCCTTTCAGTCAGCACCTATCATGTACCATGAACTTTTAAGACACTGTGGACAGAAGTTCACAGTGCAATGGAGCAGACAGAAAAGATCTATAATAATAAAAGCGTAATATGCTAATTAGACCAGACATCCTTCTGGATGAAGTGGAAATGGCCAGGGAAGCCAGGTCTCAGGTGCCTGCTGGGGGCCAGAGGAAAGCTGGTGTCGGCAGCTGGGGGAAGGAAGGCCTCCTCTTGCACAAATTTCATGCATTGTGTCTCTAGTATTAGATAATTACAATACAGTATATTATGTACTATGAAAAAAGTATGCATAATGGGCATAAGGATCACAGAGGAGGAAAAGTTAACTTGGGAATACACACAGAAAGGGGGAATGAGTTGAGTCTTACAGGTAAGAATCCTAATATATAAAAAGCCAGGGGCTGAAACTGGAAAACTGGTTTGGCTCAGTGGATAGAGTGTCGGCCTGTGGGCTGAAAGGTCCCAGGTTTGATTCTGGTCAAGGGCATGTATCCTGGTTGCGGGCACACCCTCAGTAGGGGGCGTGCAGGAGGCAGCTGATCAATGTTTCTCTCTCATTGATGTTTCTAACTCTCTATCCCTTCCCCTTCCTCTCTGTTAAGATAGATAAATAGATAGATAGATAGATAGATAGATAGATAGATAGATAGATAGCCAGGGGCTGTCACAACCGAAACAACCGGATGGACAACAGAACACAGGCTGCATGGGGCAACAAGGCTGGCAGGGGGGTTAGTGAGGGACAACCAAACAACTGAACAGCAGGCTCATGTGGTGACCAGGTCAGCAGGGGGGTTAGTGAGGAACGACCAAACGAATGAACAGCAGACTGCGTGGGGTGACCAGACTGGCAGGGAGAGGCAGTTGGAGGTGACCAGGCCAGCAGGGGGACAGTTGGGGGTGATCAGGACAGTGGGGAAGGTGGCAGTTAGGGGTGCCCAGGCTGTTAGAGGGGCAGTAAGGGACGACCAGGCCAGCAGGTGGGGCAGTTAGAGGCAATCAGGCCAGCAGGCAGAGGCGGTTAGGGATGATCAGGCTGGCAGTTGAGCAGTTAGGAGCCAGGGGTCCTGGATTGTGAGAGGGATATCCCAGATTGGAGAGGTGCAGGATGGGATGAGAAGACCCCTCTTCCATGCATGAATTTCATGCACTAGGACTCTAGTTTAGTTAAATAAAGAAAATGGAAAGAGCATTCCAGATAGAATGCACAGCATGTGCAAAAGTATAAAATATTGATGCCAAAAAGCTGCAAGTGGCTAAAGTGCAAATTTGGGCCTGGGAAGTGATAGGCCATAGAGCAAGAGACAAGGCTAGAAAGACTAGCTGGTGGCCAAATCACAGAGGGCCTTGGGTACCATGATAAATGGTTTAAGCTATTGGGAGACAGTGAAGGTTTTGGTATAAGATGGACATAAGACGTGCACTTTAGAAAGATCACTTAGCAGTACGTGGAAAATGGATTGAAAAAGGAAAAAAGCGTGCATGAGATACAAAGGCTTTTGCAATAGAATCTGAGCTTTGTGAGGGCAGAGACTCTGTGTGCTTTATTACCTCCTTACGTTGTCAATATTTAGGCACTTGCAGGCACTCAATAAATATGGCTGAATTAATAGTCTTGGTAAAAAGTGATTAAAAATAAAACAAAGAGCCGAGACCGGTTTGGCTCAGTGGATAGAGCGTTGGCCTCCGGACTGAAAGGTCCCAGGTTCGATTCCGGTTGGGGGCATGTACCTTACCTGCGGGCACATCTCCAGTGTGGGGCATGCAGGAGGCGGCTGATCAATGTCTCTCTCTCATTGATGTTTCTGACTTTCTATCCCTCTCCCTTCCTCTCTGTAAAAAATCAATAAAATACATTTAAAAAAAGAAAAAAATATACTAAAACAAACAAACAAACAAACAAACAAACAAACAAAAACAAATAGCCCTGGTTTGGCTCAGTGGATACACCATCAGCCTGTGGACTGAATGGTCCCGGGTTCAATTCCAGTCAAAAGCACAGCCCAGGTTTCAGGTTTGATCTCCAGTGGGGGTGGGATTGGGGGGCCTGCAGGAGGCAGCCAATCAATGATTCTCTCTCATCACTGATGTTTCTCTCTCTCTCTCTCCCTCTCTGAAATCAATAAAAAATATATTTAAAAAAACAAACAAAAAAGCTGATCTATGGCTAATGTAACTGAGGATGTGCCTAAGCCTACAAAATTGGACCATGAAGGATGGAAGTGAGGATATATATGGAGGAAGGGGGGACTGATCATGTGAGCTGGTGGTAAGGCTAAGAGTAGAAAGATAAAAAACAGACTAAAGCTTTCTGGCATACAAGATGACCAACCTCGGTTCCAGGTGGTGGATATCCTGGAGTTTTTGGCGCAGATCCTCCTGGCCAGAGAAGGATGCTTTAAAATCTGGGATTTACACAGCTGTATCAGACTGTCCACAATGACTGGGCTTGGGAAAAAGAAGAAACATTTGGAGACATAACACATGTTGACCCCAAAATCCATCAACTGGAAATCTTACTGTCTTGGGGGAATCTTACCAATAGCTCTGTCTCTTGGGAACGTCTTCAGTGGAGTGCCAGAGACGGGCATGAGAGATCACGTTCAGTACGCGTTCATCTTGGTTCTCTATATGGTTCTGTGGGTCGTCAACAAGGCTAAGCACTTTGTCGGGAAGACCTTCAATTAACTTGGTCTTGGTAAGCCAGAGGGCCTGCTTTACACCTTTGGGATAGTCGGTCACCAACAACAACAACAACAAAAAAAGGATTTAGAATGTGATATTTAAGCCTACTTGGTAGCATCTTGGGAAAAAGGCTGGAGAGAGAAGAGGGCAGGGGGTCGAGCCAGCCACCTGAGGGGTCAGAACTAACAATAAGGAGCAGAAACTAGAACAACCAGATTTCAACTCAACTTCAGGAATGACTGTCTACTGATGGGTGGTGAATGACTGAGACAGTGTGTGTCAGCACCAGGGCAATTAAAAGGGGGCTGAGATGGCTGAGAGCATAAGGGTCTGTCTGTTGCATTCAGACTGACCCTCCGGGCAATTAGATCAATGGATGCCAACCTTTCAAAACCCCTATCTCTTCTATTAACCCACCCACCAGCTCCCGGCAGGAAAAAACCCCTATCTACCAAATGTACCTCATGCATTAAGATTAAACCCACGCAAAATTTAGAAATGGAATCTCTGGATTTCGCAGTGGAGCATAAAAGACCCTGGAGTGGGAGTGCAGTTTTAGCTCTGACACTGCCATTGTTCCTTAAACTTGAAAATGTTCTGGGAAGTCTGTAACAAAACTCTGGAAGATACGGAGCTAGAGAAACAGGTGGGGGGTAAATGAAGAGATCAGGAACTTTACAACCCACTTAAATCCAAACGCCTCTCAGAAAATAGGAATTACTACTGGCCACATTTCGCACACGAAGAAACCGAGACCCTCAGAATTTCCACGGCTTGCCCGACGGCTGCAGAGGGCAGGGGTCAGCGCTGGGAAGAGCAACGAGGTCCCCTCCCGCCCGGCCGGGGGCCTCACCCTCCAGGAGGCGGCAGCGCTGGTGGAAGATGTGGCAGGTCCGGTCCTTGTACAGCGGATGCTCGTGAATTGGGGGCGGCGGGCTGAACTTTGGATGCGTCCAGCCGCGATCCCAGGGCGGGAAGACGGGCCGCGCCAGCCCGGGCATGAAGTGCATTTTCCCCGCGTAGGTGATGGGCTCCAGTCCAGGGATTTCGTACACCCTGTCCAGGGGAGGAGGCTCGGGCTTTCGCGTGGAGCGGACGCCCCACTCGTACGCCTCGCGTCTTGGGGCCCCACAGCCCCCAAGGCCGAGCCGTCCGGGGCGAGCCAGCGCCAGCCTTGCGGACCCCGGCGCCAACGCCATGCCTGCCCACTTCGTCCCCTCAAGACCTCCACCTGGGCGCCGCCATCTTCCCGTGCGCAGGGCCTGCTGGGAACGAAAGGGGCTGGGCGCCAAGCCTCGTCCTGTGAGTGGCAGCCACTCGAGCCAATCAGGGCCAGGGACCCTCGTCTTGCCCCACCTTCAGGGGGAGGGAGGGAACGGGAAGGATCCTCAGGTGCGGGGAAGCCCCACTAGGGAGGTGAGTCTCGGTGGTGTTGGGGCCGGGGTGGGATTGGAACGCCTGGACTTCAAACCCGAATCCGGAGGAACCTGGCCGCCAGCAAGCGGCTGCAGCTTGGGCAGGGCACTTCCCTCCGAGCCCAGGGTTCTTCGCTGTAAAAGCAGAGTGGGAACGCCGAAGCTGGCGCGCCTGCACCGCGCCCGCGAGTCCTTTCCTCGCCACTCGCTCCGCTCGGCGGCGGGCCCTGCTGCCGATTCCCCCTCCTGCGGCTGAGAGCGGCCCTGCCCTGCCCTCCCCACCGGCGCCGCGGCTCGGTTCGTAGTGCCGGCCTCTTCCCAGCGCCGAGGGGGACTGACTGTCCTTCCTTTTTCCTCGGGATCTCCCTTTCCGCCTCCTGGAAGCAAGCCGGAGCGACGGAGGCGGCCTTGGCTCCTTGAGCAACGCCTGGTTATCACATGCCCACTGTGATAGTTTAATGGGAGAAACAGCACGTAAACAAGCAGTGGAAAACCACACACACACACACACACACACACACTGTCCCTTCCCCCAGTTTTCTCCTCTTTAGCATTTAACACAAACATACTATCTGTGCCCGGTTCTGATCTTACTTAATGGCTATCTCTCTCACTAGGATGTGAACTCCAGAGATTTCTGTTACTTCTCTGATATACCTACCTACCTACCCCCAGAACAGGGCCTGAAACATAGTAAATACATGTGTAACGAATGGATACTAATAGAAGCAAGTAGCGTGCATGATAGAGAATGAGAAGGGGCGGTTCGGGGAGAGCCTCCGAGGGTAAGCAAGGCCTGAAGGGTGAGGAGAGTCATCCAGCTAGAGCAGAGGTTCTCAACCTTCCTAAGGCTGCGACCCTTGCATACAGTTCCTCGTGTGGTGGTGACCCCCAACCATGAAATTTTGCTACTGTTATGCATCGTGATGTAAATACCATATCTGCATTTTCCGATGGATGGTCTTAGGGGACCCCTGTGAAAGGGTCGTTCGACCCCCCAAAAGGCTTGCGACTCACAGGTTGAGAACCGCTGAGCTAGAGGCAACGTGTCAAGGCATGGCTTCAAGGCAGTGCCTCTTCGACTGAAAAGGTAGAGGCGCAAAGGGGACGTGAATCAGATCTTTAAAATTCGTGACTGACATGGCCAACTTCTCTACCAATTTCCAATATAGCAGAGAAGGTGGGATTACTAAAACATGGAAAAGGTAAAATTAAGGCAAAGACTGATAGGGATAACCCTCACAATGTATCGCTGCTTACAATAAATGGAGTTCTTTCCCTTATCTCACTTTATCTTTCTTTTAAACATCTCTATTGTGAAAGTATTACAGATGTTTCTGTTGTTTTGGTGTGTTTTTCCCATTGACCCCCTCCTCCACCCACCCCCCCCTCCCAAGCTTTCACCACACTATTGTCTGTAGGCTATACATATGAGTTCCCCAGTTAATCTCTCTCCCTCCCCACCCCCACCTTTCCTCTGAGATTCATCTATCTGTTCATGGTTCTATTGCAGAGAGTATGAAATTGGCATAGCCCAGTGGTTGAGCATCATCCTATGAACCAGGAGGTCACAGTTCGTTTCTCAGTCAGGGCACATGCCTAAGTTTTGGGTTTGATCCCCAGTGTGGGGGCATGCAGGAAGCAGCCAATCAGTGATTCCCATCATTGATGTTTCTTTCTTTCCCTCTCCCTCTTCCTTTCTGTCTCCCTCTCCCTCTCCCTTTCTCTCTGAAATAATAATAATTAAAAAATTGACATAAAGAAGGGACCAGATATCATTCCCTCATATACATACCTGGCACATCACATGCAATAAAAATGGGTCAAATTGATGTAACACCATGCTAGGCTCCAAGCTCTGTAAAGATGGAACCCGTGTCCCCTTTACCTCTGCACTGTGCCTGGCTCCCAGAGTTTATTTGTAAACGGAATGAGCACTCACCACTCACAGGAGCCTTCCAAATGCCAGGCCTGAGCTTGGTAGTAGAATACAGGAAAAAAATAAGACACCACTCTTGCCCTCAAGGAGGTCCCAGCCTGCTAAGCCTTCCTGAAATAGCACCAGTAGTAGAACCAGGTTTTCTGAAGCTAAATCCTTTCCTTTATAAGAGATAGATTTATTGCACACAGGGGGACTGCCCTTCTAAAACCAATGAGAGTAAGTGATAAGGAAATTTGGACAAACTCTGATCAGGAAGAGCCTTGGGCATCGGGCAAGAAGATTGGATTCAATCCACTAGACGATGGGGAGCTGTTAAAAGTTGCTAAGCAGGGGACTGGTGTCATCAGAGCTGGTGGCAGGTGCACTGATGGATGATGTAGAGAGACTAGAAGCACATCCTTTGGGCCTGTGGGAAGCTCCAATATAAATGAATGTGGGAAGCAGGAAAAGGCCCTGTCCCACTACCTCAGTTGATTAGAGTGTTGTTCCCAATACAACAAGGTTGTGGGTTTGATCCCTGGTCAGGGCACATATAAGAATGAACCAATGAATGCATGCATAGGTGGTACAATGAATCAATGTCTCTCCAATCTCTCTTTCTCTCCCCCTCCTCTTACCCTTCTTCTCTTCCTCTCAAAAAAAAAAAAAGAAAGAAAGAAAAATTCCTGGGAAGTGATTGGTAACCAAGAAACAGGACTTCCAGGTTCTCTGGCTAATTTAGTGGTTTAACCCTCTGCCCTTCCACAGGCTTGACCCACACCTTGATCCTAGCACTTTATGCACAAATGAAATTCGTGCCATTGGGAGGCTCTGGGGTGCCCATAAAATTCAGTGATATTTTGGTAAGTTGGACCCCTGTTCTGTGACACCAGGCACTGGGAATTGGATGAAGACCCCCTCCCCCCCACACAATCTTATCCCATTCTGTCCCCGTCCTCCAGAAGCATGAAATCTAGTGAGAAAGAGTACTAGCCTGGAGACATAAGAGACCCAGGTGTGCATAACAACCTGCTAACCTTACCACTCCTGGCTTCCTGACCTGGGCCTCCGTTTTCTGTGAGATGAGGAAGAGCATGGATTGAGTGAGGCAGTGCAAAGTGCTTGGCATAGACTCTGGCTCAGTTGGTGGCATCTGTTCTTTAATGGTTATTATCCCTTTAGTAGATGACTCTCCCACAGGGCCAGGAGCTCCTCCAGAGCACAGACTAGGCTCACTCACCTCTGCATCCCAGCACCTCATTCAGCAGCCCCTATTCGTGTCTGCTGCAGGAATGAATGGAGAAGAAATCCAAGGCTGAAGCTCTTAGAGGTCATTGCATTTTAGAGGAATGATATTTACATCAAATAATGTTCTGTGACATGAGATTTACCCTCAGTTCTATTCTCAGGCAAGAGGGAGAGAACATCTTCTTTTACTTCGATTTGCCTGTGGAATTTTAAAATATTTTAAAAATTCAATAAGATTTTCTATGTAAAGTGCTTAATCCAGCACTCAGAGCACAGGAAAAGGTCAAGAAACCTTGATGCCAGCTTTGATCTGTTCTGTTTGCCTGCCTCCCCCTCCAGGCACCAGACTCCAGGTGGTTCATCCCTGTCCTCATTGCTCACACAGCTCATGCACGTACATAAGGCATCTGCAAGCCTCAGGAGGATGGGAAGAGTCCGGTGACCAGAGTGTAACCATGTTTTCTCTCTCCCGGACCTTCCAGGAAATGGGGCCTGGGCCCGTGACCCTCACAGAGCCAGGCCTGCTCTGGGAAGAGCACCTGTTGTCCCCCCTGGCTGCCTGAGCCCACTGATGATGCACGAGAGGGAGGAGGAGGAGGAGGATGAGAAAGCCTGGCTGCAGCTTCGGCCTGTGGAGCCCTTGCCCTCCCAGTGCTGCGGCAGTGGCTGTTCACCCTGTGTGTTCGACCTCTATGACCGAGACCTGGCGAGGTGGGAGGCAGCCCGAGCCAGCAGGGACAGAAGCCTGCTTAGAGGGAAGGAATCACTGGTAAGGGACTCCTCAGACAAGAGGGCTAGGGTGGCAGCATCTATCTGGCCCCAGGTCTGCCAGGATAGCCTCTCCCTGGGGAAAGGGGGACAGATGCTTGCATGTCTCTTGAGTCCCACTTTCTAGCTGCTGGATGTTTTTTCCTGTTGCAGAACTTCTCCTCCAAACTAAGCCCAGAGACGTTCCTGGCCTTCTCCATCAGTGCCATGGACAAACTCACTCAGGACACCTACCATGTGCGGTTTGCACTACCTGGGAGCACCCAGCTTGGCCTGCGGCCTGGCCAGCACCTCATCCTACGGTACACTCAGGTAGTGGGAGGATCAAAGCCTTCAGCCCTGCTTTGCCATTTGCTAGCTGTGTGGCCTAGGGCGACTGCTTAACCCCCCACTAGTCATCTTCAAAGTAGACGTAGTAAATACATGATTCAGAGGGTTCTTGGGATTGCACAAGAATGCATTTTCATAATAAGTAATAAAAATAGCGAACACTAATAGCATCTACTATCCAAGGGACAATTCTGTGTGCTTATAAGCTCATTTAATTCTCACAAAACCCTGAGTGGTAGGTACCATTAGCATACCCGAGAAGAAACTGAAGTCGCAGAGGTTTAGTAGTTTGCTCAAGGTCACCCAGTCAGGAAATGTTGGGGCCAGGATTGGAAGGTAGGCAGTGTGGCTCTAGCGCCTGTGGTATTGACCCATATGATTTGCACCAGTCGATAGAGAGGACACTGTCTTTGAGAACGAGGGACTGGCCCAGTATCGCATACCTAGTAAGTTGTGGAGCCAGCATTGCAACTCAGATAGCCCAGCTCCTGAGTCACACTCTGAACCACTCCTCTGAAGTTTCTTCTTCCTCCCAGCCTACCTGTGTACTCTACTCCCGCCTCTGTCCCCACCTTCACCTGCCCAGGCACAACGACCCTTTGGAACTTCCAGAAAAGAGGCCTCTGCCAGGCAGTTAACTCTGGATGTGAGGCTCAGCAGAGAGATCTGAGCTGCAGACATGGACATGGGAATCATTGGCATCTACCTGGACAGCATTTAGGAGCATGTGGCATGGAAAGAGGGAAGGGCGGGGAGCCCAACCCTGGCTACTCTAGCATTTACAGTATTGGCGAGAGGAGGAAGAGCCAGCAAAGGAGACAGAAGTGAAACCAGAGGATGAGGAAAACCAAGAGAGTGCATATTACTGGTCACCCTCTGGCCGCTCACCTTGCACTGACCCCTGGTGTTTGTGCCCAGCTTGTTCTGGCCTGTGGCGTGGCTGGCAGTCCTTAAAGCTCACCATTCCCATGGATAGGAGGGACCAGAGGACAGGTCACAGCTCCATGTAACCGACCATAAATCAGGAACTCACTCCCTCTCCTCGACCACTCCAGTGACTTTCCTAACACATGCAGCTGACCATGTTACTCGCTATTCCAACACCTGTACTCATGATGCCTACATAATGGCATCCTAACCCAGACTCCCAGCTTCCTTTCCCATCAAGTTCTCCCTCCTCCTGCTGCATATGTGCCCCTTGTTCCAGCCTCATGATCCACTCACCACTTCCTGCCCTACATCATCCTACCTCGAAGCTTTTGCCCAGCATCCCCCTGCCTGGAATTACTTCCCATCCTCACCTGACAGTGGCCTGCTCGTCCTCTAAGCCCCAGCTCCAGGAGGCCCCCTGAGGTTCCCAGTGCTCCCAGTGAGTGGCTGCTCCCTCTCTATAGCATGTCAGTTTTGCCAGTTGTAGCAAATGTCACTGAGCTCTTTGCATCCAAGCCCAGCTCCTGAGTCACACTCTTAACTACTCCTCTGATTTACAAGAGAAGAAGGGAGAGAGAGATAGGAACATCAGTGATGAGAGAGAATCATTGATTGGCTGCCTCCTGCAGCCCCCCTACTGGGGATTGAGCCAGCAACCTGGGATATGCCTGACTGGGAATTGAACCCTAACCTCCTGGTTCGTGGGTCAGCACTCACTCACTGAGCTACACTGGCTGGGCAGGACAGGGCCTCTTATTAAAACCTTTGCTTACGTTGTAGGGCTGGAGAGAGGAGTGCATGGGTGCTTCTGGGAAACTGAGGAGTGGTGGTGAGGAACATGGCTCGGCAGTCAGAGCTGTGGGTCACCTTGGGCAAGTGGCTTTCCTTCTCTGAGCCTTGGGTTTTTCACTTAGGTTATTATTTGAATTAAATAAGATAATGCATATACTAGTAATATGCTTGGTGTGTGGTAGGCATGTAAGACGACAAGGGTGCTCTTACATCTTTGTTGACAACGTTGTGCGGAGGATTTATACCTGGGTTTGGGCTTTGGACGAGGGCAGCAGTCGTCAACCTTTCGGACCTCACAGATCACCAGTGGTCCACGGGCTACCGCTAGACTAGGGCACCTTTGAGGGTCCTTCCCAATCTAATGAACCTGGCACATGGTAATATGTATTTAATAAACAACTTGTTAAAAACAGTTGTTTTTATCTCTATCATTCTATAGTTGAGAAGAAGTCAGGAAAAAAACACATTGATGTCCTAAAGATAGCTCACATCATCAATGTATCCTTTTTAAAATATATATATGTATATGTATATATACATATACATATATATATACATATACATATATATACACATATATATACACATATATATGTTTTTATTGATTTTAGTGAGAAAGGGAGAGAGAGAAACATCCATGAGAGAGAAACATCAATCAGCCGCCTCCTGCAGGCCCCCCACCAGGGACCTATCCCACAACCCTGGCATGCGCCTTGACCAAGAATCATATTGGTGACCTCTTGGTGCATGGGTCAATACTCAGCCACTGAGCAACACTGGCCGGGTATCAATATACTCTTTTTTTTTTTTTTACAAGCAGTTTTTGTTGTACATATTTATGAGGTTCCTCAATGTACTCTTGAAGCACTTTTTCACCTGTAAACCCAGTGGAACTACACCACAGGGACAAAGATGGTTGGCCCCATTTTATCAAAGGGGCAGTTTCATATGGATCATAATTTATAGGTGAACTAGAGTCCCAGTGCATGACATTCATGTACTGGGGGGGTGGGGGGGTCCCTCAGCCTGGCCTGTGCCCTCTCTTAGTCCAGGAACCCGTGCTCCTTACCGCCCACCTGCTCGCTGCTCCTTACTGCTCAGCTTGCTGCTCCTTATGCTTCGCCAGAGGCAGGAGAAGCTCCTGCCACCGCTGCTCTGCTCGCCAACATGTGAGCCCGGCTTCTGACTGAGCAGCGCTCCCCCTGTGGGAGCACACTGACCACCAGGGGACAGCTCCAGCATCGAGTGTCTGCCCCCTGTGGGTCAGTGCACATCATAGCGACCAGTTCTGTTGTTCTGCCATAAAGGTCACTTAGGCTTATATATATATATATATATA
>JAAGEH010000030.1:15481235-15562931 GCA_011751065.1 Lasiurus cinereus
GGTGCTCTTTTCCCCTGCTTGCCCCTCAGTGAGGACCACTGGGGATGACCAGGCCCACCTTTGCTTTCACAAGCCTGGTGGAGTGGATCCTAGGTCGGTCCGTTGAATGCCTGCCTGCCTGCCTGACTGAGTGCTTCTCTCTCCCAGAGGGATAGTGGATGGCTTAGAAATCCAGAGAGCCTACACACCCATCAGCCCTGCCAATGCCGAAGGCTACTTTGAAGTTTTAATCAAGGTGAGCTGTCTTACATGATACTCTGAGCCTTGGATGGAAGCCCCCATTTGCTGGTTTGGGTGGGATGGGGCAGTTCCCACTGATGTGGAAGTGCCAGTGCTCACATGAAAGGAGCTGGCCCGAGGGAAGAGAGGGGACAGTGAAGAAGGGCTTCTCTCATCTCCTTTCTGGTGAAGAGGTCTGCTTGACCCCCGACAGAGGGCTTATCCTGACAGATTTTATGAAAAGGAGCCTCAGCCTGAGCAAGTGAAAGCTGCTCCTCATTTTTGTGCTTGTCGATGGAGAGAGCACTGAGCCTGGGGAAGTGGGGGGGACTCATTGTGTGCTGGGCATGGGGGTCCTCAGACAGAGGAGCAGTCAGAACAGGACAGTGTGTTGGACACATCGCCAGGAGGCCCCAGTACAGCACAGGGTGGCAGGAGCTGTGGAAAGCAGGCTGGGCCTCCCTGCAGAAGATGCGATATGTTTAAGTAAAGGAGTGGGGAAGCAGAGGGAAAGGTGGGTGGAACCTCTAAGTGCTGGGAACTGCATGTGCAATGGAGAAGGAGGCCTGATGGGGGAATTGCTTATCATTTGTCCAGGAGCAGAAGGGCGCATCAAGGAAAAGTGGGAGCACCTTGTGGACCAAACTAACCTGAGCCTCAGTTTGAGGCTCCTTTTCACCATTCTCGGGAAGGTGGGCAGGGTCTGGGGCAATTGAGTTGGGTCTTAAAGGTGCGTAGCAATTGGCAGTGACACAGGATGGCATCGAGGCCAAAGGGATGGATAAGCAAAGGCAGGGAGAGATGAAACAGAGCAGGGGTCTTGTGGGAACTGTTCCCAGTCTGAATGTAAGGAGGAAAGGTGCTTGTGGGGCAGCCAAGGTGGTGAGGGGGTTGGCAGAGACAAGATGGACAAAGTGGGTTGGATACAAAATACCCCAGAGGCCCACAGAATAGGCACCAAATATATAAGAAGTCACGAAGGTCCAATTATGTGGAAAAAATAATAATTAGGTGGAACTAATGAAATTGCTGATACTCTAATATTTTTGATTTACAGAAACAGCAGTTTCATATGGGTCAGCCTAATACGTATCTCTAGATCAGCGGTTCTCAACCTGTGGGTCGCGACCCCTTTGGGGGTCGAACGACCCTTTCACAAGGGTCACCTAAGACCATCAGAAAATGCAGATATTTTCATCATGATGCATAACAGTAGCAAAATTTCATGGTTGGGGTCACTACCACATGAGGAACTGTATGTAAGGGTCTCGGCCTTAGGAAGGTTGAGAACCACTGCTCTAGATCATCATTTCCCAAATGCAGTCCTAGGGAACACCAGCGTTTAAGAACAGCTTTCACATCCTTTTACCTCCCTCATAGGACAGGGATTATCCCTGTTTCATTGATAAGCAAACTAAGGCCCCGGGAGAACCTGAGGCTCCACAGCTAGTGTGTGTGGCAGATGGTGAGCCCTGGCCTCCTGACTCCAAGACCCCAGCACTGTCTCTGGCTCCCGCCTCCCCTGCCTGCCTTCATAGCCTGAGTGTTTACTCCCTCACACATAAGCTTGGATGGGATCCCTTCTCCCCACAACTGTTTGTCTGGAAGATTCCACAAATCCTCTCCAAATGGCCTGCTTCCCCAAGCTGCTTGTCTGGGTGTGTTTCTGTTGAAAGGATAAGCCTGGAGACAGCTCCCTCCCAGCTGCAAGGCAGCTTTTCTCCTTTGTTTCCCAGAAAGCTTCTCTGTAGACTCTGCAGTGTAGAGGGATGCTTAATTACCTCTAAGCTGCTGGCTAGAAGAGCTGGAAATGTCTGCAAATTGGGAAGGCAGACGGTTTTAGGTTTACCCTCCCTGGTAGATGAGGAGGAGGAATTCCCAATTCTCTGGCACCTCCTGGGCACCAGGCACTGCTTCTGGCTCTTCATTGTTTTGTTTCAACCTCATAACCACCCTGCAGAGTAGTTCATATCCCCATTTTACAGAGAGAGAAGCTGATACTCAGAGGGATGATGTCATTCTCCCCAGGCTCTTGGGAGATATAATTCCAAGTAGGAGAACAAAAGTTTGGTGCCCATCTTAGTGAACTAGTGTGTACTGAGCCAGGCTCTGTGTGGGCTGTGCAGACTGGGGCCAGAAACAAGGTGTGCTGGGAGATAGCCTCCAACAAGGTCGGGGAACTGTAGCTTCCCTCCCAGACCTCTTCTAGGTAAGCCAAGCAAGGACTTCCCTGGCTTTAGGCACATGGTATCTAAGGAAGTCAGGGATGGTACCAGAGGTGACTGTGGGTGCTTAAAAGCATGTCTGGTGACCAGAGCCCAGTCTGGTTATAATCTCATATCAAACACACTTCCAGTCTTGTGGTTCAGTGCTTCCCTCCTACCCCCACCCTACTGTGTCCACTTGCTATTCCCAGCACATGACCTGGGCTGTCCTACCCCTGACTGTACCATACTTGATGCCCAGAATCCTCTCTTCCTCTCCTTCCCATTCCCAGAGAATTTGATCTTACCTAGTTTTCATGGTCCAACTCAACCGCTTCCTCTTCCAGGAAGCTATTCTTTAAAAAAAAAAAAAAAATATATATATATATATATATATATATATATATATATATATATAAATTTCAGAGAGGAAAAGAGAGGGAGAGAGAGAGAAAAACATCAAGGAGGAGAGAGAATCATTGGTCAGCTGCCTCCTGCACGCCCCCTATGGGGGTCAAGCCCACAACTAGGTATGTGCCCTTAACCAGAATCGAACCTGGGACCCTTCAGTCCACTGACTGATGCTCTGTCCACTGAGCCAAGCTGTCTAGGACCTGGAAGCTATTCTTTTTTTTTTAAATATATTTTATTGATTTTTTTTTTACAGAGAGGAAGGGAGAGGGATAGAAAGTCAGAAACATCGACGAGAGAGAGACATCCATCAGCCGCCTCCTGCACACCCCCTACTGGAGATGTGCCCGCAACCAAGGTACATGCCCCCGACTGGAATCGAACCTGGGACCTTTCAGTCCGCAAACCGATGCTCTATCCACTGAGCCAAACCGGTCTCAATTGGAAGCTATTCTTGATCCTGCTCCATTGGAAGTTAGTGCACCTCTTCAGTGTTCTCCCAACACTTGATCCTTCTCATGCAGTATTAGGTAGTCTCTCCCGTGTGTATGTCTGAGACAGGTTCCTCTGGATTGTGAGCTCCATTAAGAGAGGGCCTGAATCTGAATAACCGAGTGATTGATCAATTCACTCATTCATTCATTTATCCATTCATATATTTATGGAGCTTCAGTTCCAGCTGTCTTCCCTGCAGCCTCAGCATAGTGCCTGGCTCAGCGTGGGCAGGCCCTCAGAAAATGTAGACTGCCTCCCGTGGAGGAATCTCCACATCCTTCATTTTTTCAACCCGTGTACGGTAATGCAGAAACTTCAAATGATTCCACTCTGATTCCAGACTGGAATTGCATTTGATTTTGGCCTATAGAGTGTTTTAAAAAATTTGACTTAATTGCTGACATTTCAAAAAATGGGAGAGCTAACATAAAAATATGGATGTTTTCCTCCTATGGAAACTGTACTGGAATCTACAAAGTGGCTTTTTCCTGTAGAAGGAGCATTCACTCCCCAATTTACCACAATCCCTACCATTCCCTGCTGCCCTCTGGTACTGTGACTGAGTGTTGTCACTAACCATTTCATACCCATTTCATACTCAGTTATGTTACCTGTATAGGCCCTGAGCCATGTGGGTTGAGACTTCTGCAGTTAAAGCTGAAGGTCGTATGGATTCTCATCCCAGTCTCACTGTTTCCCTTCTGTGTAAGCTTCCTGATCTCCTCTGAAAATTGGGAATGACAGTACTAATTTTGTGGGGTGAGGAGGAGGATTAAATGAAATGCCACTTGTAAAGTATTTAGCATTGCAGATAGGGCTCCGCAGGAGTGGCTGGTTGGCTTGGATTGGCAGCGTTGCCCATCCCGATAAGGTCTCCCTGTGTTTGCTCTCAGTGCTACCAGACTGGGCTGATGTCCCGCTATGTTGAGTCCTTAAGAGTAGGAGACACGGCTTTCTGGCGAGGACCTTTTGGAAGCTTCTTCTATAAACCAAACCAGGTCAGTGCCAACACACTGGATCTTCAGGAAACCCCCCTTCTTCCCTCTCCCCTCTGCACCCCAGCTTATCTTCCAGGACTGCAGCTTCCAGTTTTGGTTTCTGAGTCTCATTGTATCATTCTTCCTGAGCTCAAACCCAAGCCCAAAGTATCCTTGGGGCTGGACATAGGAGGCAATGGAATAGACACTAAGAAATAAAATTGCCTCCAGAACTGTCCATGACTGCGCTCCAGAACTGTCCATGACTGCCCATCTCTAGAAAACTCAGACTCACTTCTTGGTATTTACGACCCCGATTACATCTCACCCTCACATATCTTTCCAGATGCACATTCCTGTTACAAGACCACAGAGACTGCCCCCTAATTCTGTCTCATGGCTCACTGCTTGGGAGGCCACTACTTCCCAGCTGGAAGGCTCTTCTCCTTATCTTCATGCTATGCTCAGAGCCTTCCCTCATGTTCCCAGGAGGAATCAGTAATTTTGCATCAGTTGGTGCATATCTGGAAGGCAGTTTGGCAGTATGAAGAGTCTTAAAAATCTCTGACCCAGTAATTCCACTTCTGGAAGTCTGTCTGTGGAAGGAATCCAAAATGCTGACTCTTGCACATGTTCATTGCAGCTTTATTGATGATAACAAGAAATTGGAGATAGCTGAGTATTCAACCATAGGGGAACATTTAAGTACACTGGGTTACAGGTACTTAAAAGAATTATCCTGGATTTTAAAATTATGTTTATAGTTGATATTATATGTTTATGTTATAAGATCTAGTGACAAACACTAGGCACAAAACTGAATAGACAGCAGGCTGGGAAACTAAGTTAAAATGCACAGAAAAAAATATGGAAAGAAAATGCAATTAAATGATAGTATTATTTCATCTCTGGGTGATGAAATAAGGGGTGATTTTTATTTTCTTCATTATACTTTCCAAATTCTCCATGATGAATACCTATTACCTTTCTAATTAGGAAAACAAAGTAAAACAAAAAACAAGGAAGAGAATGAGTCATTCCTCTTCATTCTTTTTAAGTTAAAAATAGCTTTTATTGTTTGTTTTTCCTTATTATAAATGCAATCCATGTTCATTACAAAAAAAAAAAAGCCAGAAGATATATATAGAGGCAATAAGAAGAAAATAAAGAACACCTGCAGGCCTTCTACCCACACATATCAATCTTACTACCTTGGGATGTATCCTTCTAGATCCTCTTCCGTGCATCAGTGTATGTACAAGTGTACACACTTTTGTGCGTATAGGTGCCAGGCTCTGATGTGAATCCTCACAACAGCTCCTAGAACTGCTACCCTCATTTTACAGATAAGGGATGTGCATATATATATATATTTTTTTTTAAGTATATTTTTATTGATTTTAGAGAGGAAGTAAGGGGAAAAGAGAAAGAGAGAAACATCAATGATGAGAATCATTGATTGGCTGCATCCTGAATGCCCCCACTGGGGATTGAGCCTGCAACCTGGGCATGTGCCCTGACCAGGAATTGAACCATGACTTCTTGGTTCATAGGTGAACATGCACCACTGAGCCCTGCTGGCCAGGCAGGGTGTGCATATGTTAATACTGTTCTACAATATTCTCCTAGTGCTAACCATTTTCAGCCTTGCATTTTAGTTGAGGATGTCCCCTTGTCCCCCAGACCTAAGAGCAGGCACTGAGGATCTAGTACCAGACTTGAGGTGCATCTGATGAAGATTATCTTCGCCACCTTTTCTGGGTGGAGCCTCTCCATGCTTTATGGCTGCTCCTCTGCACCTACAGAACACGGATGGAAAGCCTCTGCACTTCTATCTAGTGAGGATGTAGGGTCCAGCAGTGAGGAAGAAGAGATGGGGGTCCCACACATTGACACTGGCCCCTGAGGAAGCTGGGGTGCTCAGCCCTCTTCCCGGCCCTGTCTTGCTGCTCTGCAGTTATCTTTATTGCAGATGGACATCAAGTCAGCCTGGACAAATCAGCATGGATCTGTGTGTTCCTCCACACACATTCCCAAGGGTCGGGTCCTTGCTAAACCCTAGGGCCCAAAATGGGTCAGATAAGACCCCTTTACTCCAGAAGCTCATGGTCTAATGGGGAGACTGGCACCCAAACAGATGACAACAGAACAGCATGGTTAGTGTTGAGAGGCAGGTCCATAGGGAGCCGTGGGGATACCTCACCTGTCCCTGGCTCACGGAAGGCTCCCAGGGGAGCACCTGAGCAGCAGTTGGAGGAGGAGGACCAGGGTAGGCTAAAGGCCGGAAGACTGGCAGGGCAGGGATTCAGGGCTGGATGGTGTGGCCACAGTAGGGGCTCAGAAAGGGGAAGGAATCTATGGAAAGGATCTTGTAGTCTGGAGAGGAGCAGGCTCAGGTTTCCAAACCAGTGCCCCGAGACCTCTGCAGGGCCGGCATGGCGGCAGTGGGCAAGGCTGAGCTGAAAGCAGGTTTTTAGCTCCAGGTGAGGTGGGAAGACCTCTCTGGCAAAGGGGGTCAGTCCGTAATAGAGCAAACTGACTCGCAAGGTAATGGGCTACCTGTGAGCAGGTCAGAGTCCTGTGGGGATGCTTTAGCAGGAAAACAAACCGGTGTAGGATGGGCTACACCTTCGTGCTCCCTTTCAGCACCAGATTCCTCGATTTCTGTTAACACGGACCTCCCAATCTGTAGACTAACTAGCAAGGTGGTATCCTAGAGGAGGCAGAGGGGGGTTACTCAGAAGGATGAGCACTAGGAAGGGCAGGGCCCTCCTGTTGAGGCAAGCCCAAGAACAGCCCCGAAGTGGGTGGGTATGGTGAGACGCCCCAACCCTTCCTGTCTCTACCCCTCCTGTTCCCCAGTATGGTGAGCTTCTCATGCTGGCTTCAGGCACCGGCCTGGCCCCCATGGTGCCTCTCCTGCACAGCATCACGGACAATGCGGAGGATGAGACCTTTGTCACCCTGGTCAGCTGCTTCAAGACCTTCGAGGGCATCTACTTGAAAACCTTCCTGCACGAGCAGGCCCGCTTCTGGAACGTCCGCACCTTCTTTGTTCTCAGCCAGGTAAGCCCAGGCGGTGACTTCCTTTCCTGATGGAGACTGCACTCTGCACCTGTCCCGAGGCTGCTGTGGCTTTTGCACCCAGGCTGCAGTGATCCAGCCCCTGGTGGAATCTCCTCCATGCGCCTGGCCGGGAGGCAAGTGTCAAGTTCATTATGCAGATGAGGAAACATGCTCAGGGTGGTAGAGGTCCCAGCCTGAATGGTGCTGCTCGATGGGGTACAGCTAGGATTTGAGCCTGGGACCCTCTGATTCCAGAGCTCCGGCCCTCACACATCATGCTCTGCTGCCTGTCATCCGCGCTCTGGCATCAGCAGTTGTGTGATTTGGGGTCTGGTTGTGGAGTGAGTGGCCAGACCACAGAATTCCTTGAGGCTGTGATCAACCCCTTGAGGCAGGAACCACCTGTCTGGATCACCACACTCCTCAGTGCTTAGCACAGTGCCAGGCACAGAGGAGGCACTGCCTCCATCCGAGCCCACTGCGCTTCTTAGGGTCCCTTTGCCTGCGAGGAAAGCTGCTTTCCAACTCTCCTGGCTGCAAACACTCTAGTTGGAAGCGATTCTGCCTCCTGACCCCCCTGCCTCTGGATCCCCATCCCCTCATTCACTCAGGCCTTTCCAGCCCCTTCCCTATGGGCCCTAATAGCATGGGGGCCCATCATGCCCCTTATGTCAAGCCCAGCCCTTAGCTCTCTCTGTTCACCTGCCTTCCCCTGTCAGGAGCTTTATTTCTCTTTCCTGCAGCTCTGGGTTTGGGTGCCCTGCTGGCGCCTCCCTCCATTCTCTGTTGCTCAGGGTCAGCCTCATTGCCCTGTACTTTGGGCCACCCTTCTCATCAGTTTCCTCTTTGAGTCAGCTTTAGTGTGTCCCTAAAGATGTCTATGACCCTTGGCATGTGGCTGGGTGGGCATGTCAGGAAACTGGGTCTCCTTTCCCAATACCAGAGGTCCGGGGAAACCCAGGGGCCAGAGTCTGCTGGCCTGTGCATGAGACAGAGTTGTCGAGGGGATCGTGTTTGGTGCACATGAGCAGCAGCAGCAGTGCCCAGGCAGGGGAACGAAGCAGAAGGCTGATGCAGCCTGAGGGAGGGGGGTGAGGGAAAGGCCACTGCTGCCTGGCAGCACCCTCCCCCCAGCCCGAGGGCCTGGTCAGGGCGGGTGGCAGATGGGGCAGGAAGCTGGCACCTGGCAGAATCCCCCCAGCTTCCTTTCTCCAAACCGCATGCTAGGTGCCTGATGAAAAAATGAGGATGACCTGCTCTCTTCCATCCAGGCAGCACCACAGGGATGGCTGACAATGGCTCCCCCTTCTTGAGCTCTCTCTCTGTGCCTGGCACTATTCTAAGCATTTTATGTGTGTTAACTCACGTAAACCACCACCACAATCTTAGGAGTTTTGTGCTGCCATCGCGCCCATTGTACAGATGTGAAAACTGAGGCGCAGGAGATTTAAGAACCTTGCCCAAGGTAACAGCAAGTTGGTGGAAAGCTGGGTGTGATTCCTGGTGGTCCTACTCCAGAGGCCCCGCCCTTACTGCAGACCAGTATAAGACAGCACAGGGCTGGGTGCTGCTGAGGGTGTTCAGGATGCTGCAGCAAGCAGGGAGGGTTTCACAGAGGAGGTGGCACCCGAACTTGGGCTCTTGGGTAGAGTTCAAGTTCACCAGCAATAGAGGGCCTTCAGCCTTGAACTGGGGCTTGGATGATGCCAGAGGCCTGGGATGGGTTAGGCCAGTGGGCTGGCCATCAGAGGCAGGGACGATGGAGTGAGAGGCACCTTCCTATCCCCTCTGCCTCAGTTTCCTCACTGGGCAAGGAGAGCTGTGTGAACCCTAAGGACCCCCAGTAGCCAACCCCACTGTTTCTCCTCATCCCAGGAGAACTCCCCGGAGCAGCTTCCTTGGAGTTACCAGGAGAAGACCCGCTTCGGCCGCCTGGGCCAGGACCTGATCACAGAGCTGGTGGGCTCCTGCCGGAGAAAGCCCTTTGCGTTGGTCTGTGGCTCGGCTGAGTTTACCAAGGACATGGCCAGGTGCCTGCTGCATGCGGGCCTGGCCGAGGACTCCTACTTCCTCTTCTAGGCCTGGCCTCCCTGAAAGCCCAGGCCAGGGGCCTGCCAGTGGGACCCGGGGAGGAACGCAGGCCGGAGTCAGAAAACGCGGCGGAAGACCACAGCTGACTCGCCACGTGATCTCCGCGGCTCTCTGTACCTCCGTGCACCTGTTTCTCATCTGCTGCCTCCCTCAGCAGGCATCCTGCAGAGTGGAGGAGGAGGGCTGGCAGGAGCCTGGGCAGGAGTAGCCAGCTGGGAGTCCGGAAGGACTTGCTGGAGGAGTCCTGGTCCAGGCTGAGCCCCAGGAGGAGGAGGGGCTGGTGGGAGGAGGAGCCAGAAGAGCTCCCCTGGTTCCTCAGGTTAGAGGGCTTGTTCGGGCTCCCAGGTAGACCAGGCCCTGTGCTTCCCCTGGGGACGGAGTCCCTGGGCGGCCTCAGGATGGCCCAGTGACTGTCCATTAACCAGGCAGGGGATGACCACAGGAGCGGCTGGGAGCTCTTTGGAGGAGAAACTTGCCTTCTGTACCTCCAGGGCCAGGGGCCTGACACAAGGACGGTCTTGGGTTCTGTGACTTGACCCCATTCCTGAGCAGAGCGAGGTGGGGCTTTGGGTTACCTTTATTTTGTATTGGCCCTGGGCCTTCCCTGCGGTGAAGGGCTTTGCTCAGTCTCCCTTCCCTAGAGCCCAGCCCAGAGTCCTTTTTCCAGCAAAAGAGCCACAGACACAAATGCCCCTCCTCTTGCAGGCAGCCAGCTCAGCCCTCCCTTCAGCTCCGGTGCCCTGGCGACGGTTGCTATGGAGATCTAAAGATAGAGCAGGAGTCAGGAGACCTGGGTCCTTGTCCCTGCTCTGCCCACTGCGTGGATGCTGATTCTGATTCATCCACCCTTGCCCGCTCCATCCTGCGTGGGGCATGCCCTCCCTGGGGAAGCGGGTGCCCCTGGGCAGTGGGTCCCCTGGGTAGCGCACTGAGTTAATGAATTCTGCCTTTTGCAGCCAGCCTCCAGTGCCTGCACCAGCTCAAGCTGGCTACAGGCGGTCCCAGAATCAGAATGTTAAGTCACAGAACCTCAGGATGAGAGAACCATAAAATCATCTAGTTAGAATATTACCGTCAGACAATCCCAGTTCTTCTCATGTCAGAGGTTAAAGTTCAGGACTCCGAAGAGCATCTAGTCTGCCAGATCCGTTGAGTGAGTGGGGAAATTGAGGACCTTGATGAGGCTGAGTGACCAGACCAAGGAAACCCGTTCCAGAAGCCAGGTCTCCGAGTGGCAGCCTGTGCTCAGTGGTTTTCAAACTGGGCTCCACAGGACACGAGGGTTCCTGCTGTGGCAGCAGTGATGGGATGGCCAGCCGGGGTCTCCAGGCCCCCCTTCAATCAGAGCAGCCTTATTTTTATTCTGTTTATGTTTGGGAGCTGGGATTAATTTTCACTCGTGAAAAAAGGGGCTTCCTTGCACCGTCCCAAAAGTTGCAACAAATCTGTGTTCTGTGCCATGTTCCGTAACTAATGACAAGCAATTGGGGGTGTTGCCAAGGGTTTCAGTTGGGGGATACTGACTGTGACCTTCACGGAGAATCACGTACACGAGGGCAGTGAAGGCTCTGAAAGTCCACTGGTAAAGAAACTTGTTCACTGTGTTTAACCGTGTTTCACTGTGGACCGTGGTCCATTGGAGTCTGTGAGCTGGCGCTCCACGGGATGTGCTTGGGAAAGCTGGGCTGTCCAGCACCCATTTTTAGCACTGTGCCGTGTGTGGGGAGGCTGCCTGCGTCCCACCCCGCAGGAACTGTGCTCTCCTTTGGCCTCGCCTGTGACTTGGACAAGACACGCTTCCTCTCTCGAGGCCTCGGAAATCTGGGCATCTTTACCTCGCTCTCCTCTCCCTCAGCTCATCTCGCTGGCTCTCCCCACAGGGACTCCTGTGATGAGCCAGGCTCCGTGGTAAGCACTGAGGAAGCAACAGGGAAAGGCAGGCGAGTTCTAGGAAGCTCCTCCCGGGAGCTGACAGCCCAAAAGGAGAGCAGGCGTGAACCTGTCACGCCAGGGCCGCATGTTCTGGGCAGGGATGTGGGAGTGCTAGTCAAATAGACGGCGGTGAGTGGGCCAGGGGCCTCCCTGCACTGAGTGGAGAGGCCCCAAAGGGATACCCTTACCCATAAGGTTGGGGGACCCGGCTTGAGGGGTGGGGAGTCTGGGGCAGTTCTGGGTCTGTTTTGTCCCCTTTAGATACTTGATGTGTAGATATCACAAGACCACCGTGATACCCAACAGCCCCTCTCGTCCTATAATGTCACCCTCCCTCACCCTCGCTCCACGCGAATCTGTGCAGCCTGGATTCGGTGGGGTCTCTGCCCAGGGGCTGTGGTAGGGCCCCAGCCATGCCTTGGTGCCAAGATGCCAACAGCGGATGTCTTCCAGAAACGAGAGCTTGCGGTCTTGCTGTGCCTCGCAGGACGTTACATGAGCCCAAGAAGGGGACTGGTTGGGAGAGGTGGGGATGCCCCTCTTTGAATCAGGGGTGAGGTTCCCGGCAGTGGCCCACTGCTGCCGCCTCTCCTGATAATGCCCCGCCACACGTCTGGGAGGTGTGCTTTCTGGGTGATGAGACTCAGCCCAGCCTTCACCATGTCATGCTGCACCACTCAAGTGACCTCATGGGTCTCCTGGCCTCCAACCTCTCCCCGCACCCCTCTCACCCTGCAGCCAGACCGTTCTTTTTCCTGTGGTGAGGACACTTAACGTGAGATGGACCCTGGTAACACATTTTCAAGTGGACAGTGCATTATTGTGGGCTGTAGGCACAGACCCCCAGTGCTCATTCAGACACCTGTTCCTAACACACATCCGAGCCTGTCACTCCCTTGCTTAAGACCCTCCGGTGGCTCCCTGCCTCCCTCAGGATCCGGCCTCTCAGCTGTTCACCTTTGCAGACTTCCCTTATACTGACTCCTTCTCCCTTAACCCCCGGCTCATGTGTTCCAGCTGTTCTCTTGCATCAGTCGGTCCCTTCCCATTGGCTGCTTCCGCCACCAGGGCCACCCTGCCATCCTGTCACCACGCGCCTTGCCCACCTTGTTTTCTAAGGGCTCAGCTCAGTGTCACTTCCTCTCGAAGCCTTTCCTCCTCTGCACTCTAGGCCAGAGGAGTGGGCAGGCTCGTGTTCGGGGTGGCGCCTCTCAGACTGTCTCATTGGCATGCAAACACACCAAGGGCCCCTCCAAGGCCTGTTTGGTGAGTCCCCAGTGTATGTGTGTGTGTGTGTGGAGGGGTGTTCCATACATCCTGAATGTCTACTACCTGAATAATAAGCAGCTAATACAAGTACTTTTACAGGTTGCAAAATGCGTTTACAGCTACATTAAAGCATGTAATTGTTGCCAAAATGCATTTTAGTAACCCATTTTACTGATGAAGAAACTAAGACAGTAAGCCATTCTTCAAGGTCATGTAGGGGTACATGCATTTCAGCATGCTGTAATTGTTACAATGATCATATGTGACATACGAGTGCACCAGGAGATGTGTGGAAAGATTGTCATGGCCACCATGTTTGAAATGGCAAAGAAGAAAAAGTGCCTGTCTGTGCACCAGTAAGAGAATGCAGAAATGAGCTGGACGGTTCCATAGAGACTTGCACTGGAACACCACACAGCAGTAAGGCGAAGGGACCAGGCCTGCATGTGCCAACACAGACTAAATCCTGAAACGTAATAACTGAGGGGAAAAGGAGAGGCACAGTGAGATAACCATATTCAGAAAGTTTAAAAACACAAAATGGCGCCCAATACTCAGGGAGGAGACCCACCAACTTCAAGGAGAGTGGTGACCTCTGGAGACGGGGAAGGGGTTGGGGTGAGGGTAGGAGGCGTGGAGGACTCTTACCTGTGTCACTGTATTATAAGAAGAGTTGAAGTGAATATAGCCAGATATGAGCCTCTGGTGAAGCTGGGTGATGGGTTCACTGGCTCTGCTTTATTATGTTCTACCTTTTTCCTGTTTGAAATAGTTCCACCATCAAAGATTTTAAAAAATAAAATTAAAAACACCTGCTCAAAGTGCTTCTGAAACTAGAGGCATAAAAATACTCATTCCACCCGGCTGGTGTTGCTCAATGGTTGAGAGTCGACCTGTGAACCAGGAGGTCAAGATTTGATTCCCAGTGAGGGCACATACCCAGATTACAGGCTCGATATTCAGTGTGGGGTGCACAGGAGGCGGCCGATCTGTGATTCTCTCTCATCATTGATATTTCTCTCTCTCCCTCTCCCTTCCTCTCTGAAATCAATAAGAATATATTTAAAAACAAACAAAACATTCCCTCTCCCCACCTCAGGATTTGCTATGTCCCTATATGCCTCCAAACTTTTCAGTCTCTCATTTGTGAGCACCTACTGTGTGCTGGCCTCTCAGCAGATATTTCCTGAGCACTTGGTCTGCACCATGGGCTGAAATACAGCAGTGGTAAACTACAGATTTTTGCTTTTCGGCTGATCTTGTGCTGGTGGGGAGACAGGCAGACACAGCAGCAGTGGTGTAAACAATGCCCAGCACTCGCAGCTTCCATGCTGTTCCTTCTTTCTGCTTGTCGCCCTTCTTTTCCTCAGAAACTCAAACCAGAGCGACTTCCCAGACACCACAGGTGGGGTTCTTTTTTCTTTTTTTATTTGTTTGTTAGCTGATTTGTTTTCAATCCCCACCAAGAATATTTTTCCACTGATTTTTAGAGAGAGTGGTGGAGGAGAGTGGGAAAGATAGAGAGAAATACTGATGTGAGAGAAACATATGGATTGGTTGCCTCTTGCACACGCCCTGTGGGCCGGGGAAAAGCCTGCAACGAAGGGACATGTCCTTTACCAGAATAGAAACCGGGACCCTTTGGTCCGCAGGCCGATGCACTATCCACTGAGCAAAACGGCTAGGGCATTTTTCCTTCTTTAAAAGAAATGTTCCTTTTTATGTGAGGCTAACCTAGGTTCAGATCTCTGACTGTTTCAAAGCCAGTGACTTTGCCTCTCTGAGCCACAGCTGACTCCTCTCCACAGTGGGGGTGGTAAAGCACACTCCCATGGTTGTGTGAGGGTGAAGGGAGCCCGCGTGATGCCCAAGCACAGGGCCTGGCACATAGTGGGTGTGAGAACTCAGTGCCCTGCTGGCCTTCCGCTGGTGGCCCGCCTCAGCAGTGCCTGGCACAGGGCCGGCCTCTGACTGTTCCCTCTCAGGAACTCCCCTCTTTGTTATTTTCCCCACGCTTTGGAAGATTTTGATCCCAAATTGCATGTATTAAGTCATTACTAATTTATCTCCCATTTTTTATTAATCAAAGACATAGATAGCTGCCCCTCCGAGCGTCTGATCTGCACAGCCAGCTGGGAGCCGAGCGCGGCTGACATGATTCCAGCCAGAGGCAAAAGCATCAGCAGTGGGTGGTCCGGCCTCCTGAGGAGGCCAGTGTGGATGCTCCTCCTCGTTTTCTTTTCAAAATGAGGTGCTGCTGGCCTGTCCAGGGGGCACTGCTCTGACAGGTTACCGAAAGATGGCCCAGGGGCTGAGTTTTGGGGCCCCACGCGGGTCCCAGACCTCTTATCCCACGGAGTTCTCTTCGAATAGGTGGCGTGCATCAGCGCCACGCAGAACAGTGAGGGGCTCACGTAGTGGGAGGTGGCCAAGATGTTTGCGTTTGGCTTCCACAGGCTTGGCTGGGTGCCATTGCATTGCCTGGATCCTTGCTCCCAATGCAGGAAGAGCACACGAGTTTGTAGCAGGGGCGGAGGGGGGGGGAAGGAGAGGGAGGGGGAGGGCAGCCAGTGGCAGAGTGACAGCCTCGACCAGGTCCCAGATCTTGGCACTCCCTGAGCCAGGTGGGTGCGCACTCTGGGCCAGAGGGCAGGCCACAGGGGCCAGCTTGGAGGGCAGGTGAGCCTGCATCAGCTCCTCAGCCCGGAGGCAGGGCTGACACAAGGAACCTGCAAGGCGGAGAGGAGGGGGGTGATGTTGGCAACAAGAACCATAGGACTTGGGCTTGAAGCCTAATACTGTATGTTGAACGTGGAACCCACAGTTGGGGCACACGATTTGGGACGTGGGGATGGAAAATGGGTGCAGAACCTGGGATACAAGACAGTAATTCTCAACTGCGGTGCTGTGTGGAGATTAACCCAGGGCTCCCTCTCCCACTCCTGCACCTCTGCCCGCCCCCACACCGGCTCCAGGATGATGATGACTGCTTGCCACCAAGTCCAGTTCTGCAGAAGTGAAAGTGAGCTGGGAGGAGAACAAGTCACTGGATGCCGACTGAGCGCCAGGCTCCCGTCCTCTGTGCCGCGCTGGGTTTGCCCCGTAGCTGACTCTGAGCACGGAAGTTTACTGGGAGGTGATTCAGGGAAGCAGTCAGTGTGGGGCGGAAGCCAACGAAGGCTGTGCTGATGGGCAGGTGGCCCAGGGCAGCCGGAGCTCACTGCTGGGGTCCTGTGAGTGCCCCTCAGACCCTCCGCCAACGGGCATTTACCCACCAGCGTCTGTCCCTCTGGAGCCGAGGCTCGCTCCAGCACACCAGCTCCCACGTCAGTGGCCTCCCAGCAGCGGCTCAGTGCCTGGCAGAGTCACAGGACAGAGTCACAGGAAGCTGGGCGCACGTAGGAACGCCCTGCAGGTTCTGCCAGAGCCCGGGGAGCAGGGTGACAGGTGGCACATGCACAGGGTCCGCTAAGCTATCGCACTCAATTCTCACAATCCGCAGGGAGCAGCAGCTCCCCATTTTGTAGGCAGAGAAGCGAATGCTCAGGAGGTGGTGGAGGACGGTGTTCTTGCGGGCCCGTGGTGCGTCCACTCCCCCTCCCGCCCATCCAGAGCAGCGCTGAGCCGTGAGTGCCAAAGCAGCATGAATGAAGGACCTGGTGGCGGACACAAGCCATGGATTAGCTACTGCTTGGAGGACTGGAGGAGGGTGTGTAGGGGAAGCGCCGGTGCTGTGCTTGGCCCAGCGTGGGGTCTCCGCGTGTGTTCATTTTCTCCCTCCGACCCCCTCTAAGCGCAGCAGGGGTTTTACCAGAAGTGAACCTTCGTGCCCAGCTCAGTGGCCACCTTCAGGGAGCTGCCCCTGAGCCTCCAGAAAAAGGGCCCCTGATCCTCTCCAGCGTGTCTCTGCCAGCTCCATCCCACCAGCCCCTTTGGAAGTCTGTCCAAGGTTCCCCGTGTCAACTCAACAGAGCCCAGCAGTGCTCGCCGCCCTGCTTCCGTATTATTCCAGAGCAGGAGGCACGTGCTCAGTCTCTCTCTATGTCTGTCTCCTGTTTTCAGCCCCTCCTTGAAGAGCTGCCTGCAACTTTCTCAGCCCCTTCACTCCTCCCCTCACGGCCATCTGGCGCCCAGAGATCACTTTTTGGCAGCGTTTGATGCTGTTGTCGATCCCTCCTTTCTGAGCCCGTTCCCTCAATATGGTAATAGTTCCTGGACCTCCCCAGCTTATGCTGAGGACTGGATAACCCCTTCACTCGGGTGCTCAGCAACATTTCGAACACCTCTGTGCAGGCTTCCGCTGGCTCCGCGGACCCTGACTGGGGAGGCGCCCAGGACCCGGGTGCCCGGATGCTGTTATAACAAACGGGAGAGAACCCACACTCTGCCTGCCCCTCGCGGACACGCGGCAGGGCTGGGGCTTTGTGTCCGCCCTACCATCTCCGGGTCTCTGGGAATCGGTAGTAAGAAGGGGGTCGGATTTGCTCTCTGAAATCCCCTCTCACTGTGATGTCCCCAGGCCCTGGCCCACCCTCCTGGGCTTCTCGGCCCCTTCTCCACAACGAGCCTCTCTCACTGTGAGCTCCCACGTGCAGCTGGGGGGCCCCAGAAGCTGAGCACGGCAATTTCTGTGTCTGGACCTTTTGAAGCTTGGCTGCCCCCCTTCTTGATGGGGTGTAATGTGCCGCTTTCCTGGCCAGAACTGCCAGTGGCCTGAGGGGCAAGGCGGAGGCAGGAGGGACCAGGGCTCCCCATGAATAAGGCTACAGGGGCCTTGGCCCCAGGTCTGCCATTCCAGGCATCTGCAGCCCTCTCCCCCGAGTCTGCGGAGCTGAAGGGCCTCCTGTGGGAAGAGCCCGTGCCATGGTAAGAACAGGGGCTTTCGGTGATCAGATGTGAACAAGTTTCAGCTCTGCCGCTGAGCAGCTGTGGGGCTTGCGCAATCATTCATCTCTCTGAACTGCAGTTTCCTCACTTGCAAACGAGGAATACTTCTTAATTTTAATTTTTTTTATTGATGTCAGAGAGGAAGGGAGAGATAGACACATCAATGATGAAGGACACTCATTGATTGGCTGCTTCCTGCACGCCCCCTATGGGAATCGAGCCCACAACCCAGGCATGTGCCCTTGACCGGAATTGAACCTGGGACCCTTCAGTCCACAGGCCTATGCTCTATCCACTGAGCCAAACCAGCTAGGGCTAGGGGTACTTTTACTAGTATTCCACCTCTCAGCAGATATTTACTGAGCACTTAGTCTAGCCATGACAAAATACAGATTTTTGCTCTTTGGCTGATCATGTGCTGATGAGGAGACAGATAGTAATCAGCCAGGAGTCTCAGCCAGGTTAGTACTGCCCCCAGGGGGTATTTGGAAATGTTGGGGGACACTGACACCCCTCACAGAGCAGTGAGGGTTAAGTGGGATAATGTGCATAAGTAGCGAGCTTTGGCCTGGCACTTAGTGGGTACTCAATAAATACCTGGTGATAAACGGGCTAGTAAAAGCAATTCTCTCTGAGCCCTGATTAGCAAACAGTGAAATAGAGCTGGTAATTCTTTCCTTGCAAAGTTATTATAAAGGGGAGGCGGCTGCTCCCTCCTTCTGGCCTCTGCCTCCAGGACCACACTCATGGGAAGCTCCCCAAGTCCCCAGGGCTCCAGTTAATGGAGAGATGTGGGTCCCTGGGGCCCAACCAGAACGCCCCAGGATGGCAGCCTCCCTGCTCCTGTCCTCTGCCTCACCCCTTCCCACACACAGACCTTTGTGGCGGGTGTGGCGGGGGGAGGCGCCAGGCAGCCCCTGCAGCCGGGGAGGAAGACCAGGGTGGAGAGCTTGCACGAGGGTGCGGGAAGAGAGGTGATGGTTCTGGGGCTGGAACACGCATTTCAGAGGTGAGCGATTCCAGAGACAGCAACGGATGGCTCAGTGGATGCTGTCACGGCCCTGCCTGCATCCTGTGACATTCCCATTCCCGGGCAGGCAGACAGCTGTGCCTGCCACCGCTGGCCCACAGCCCCATCCCCAGGCTGGAAATGCCAGGGTGATGCCTGCAGCAGCCTCACCCAGGGACAGCGGCCGCTGGGGGACAAACATCCCACTTCATCGCCCCCTCAGTGGAACAACTTGGGGCGTAGTCTACCCTGTCTCTGGAGGAGCCCAGGGGGACTGACGCTCATTTGCCCACAATGAATGGCAAGCTGCGCCTCGACACCCTGAGAAGGCCTCTCATCCTGAACCTTCCCACCTGCCAATCAAGCCCACAGGTAAGCAGATCCCTCAGGCCTGGCTACTCCCGATGCTCTTTGCTGGGCACCTTCCAGGTGGCCTCCCAGGCTGGGCTCCCTGGGGACCTCCTGACAAAGGACGGGCCAGGCCAACATGTGGCCTGGCCGGTGGACATCTGCGTCCTGTGAGGAATGAAGTCATACTTGCTCCGAAGCACAGAGCCAGGCCCTGGAGAAGCCTCCCCACACACGAGGTAATATATGTCCCCCAGCAGCCTGCAGGCTTCTGCTTTCCTCCCGCTGCGCAGCCAGAGGCCGGGCCTCGGGGGGGCTCAGGTGATGTCCCCGGCTCCCACCACCCGGCAGTGGGTGGGAGGGAGAGCCAGGACTCAGCCCTGCCTGTCTAACCCAGGGATCGGCAAATCGCGGCTCGAGAGCCACATGTGTGGCTCTTTGGCCCCTTGAGTGTGGCTCTTCCACAAAATGCCATGGCCTGGGCGAGTCTATTTTGAAGTAGTGGCGTTAGAAGAAGTGTAAGTTTAAAAAATTCGGCTCTCAAAAGAAATTTCCATCGTTGTACTGTCGATATTTGGCTGTGTTGACTAATGAGTTTGCCAACCACTGGTCTAACCGGAGCCCAGGCTCCTCGCTGGGAGGCGGGAATGTACCCCCTTTATCCCAGATGCCCCATGCCTGGTGCAGGCTCTGAGCAGAGGAGCTTAGGAAATGCGTGTTGGAATGAACGGAACCAAACAGGGCTCCTGGAGGAAATAGCAAGGTCCCGGTTCCTGTTGGACACCGAGCCGTGGAGGGCATTTCTGCAGCCGAGCTCCGAGCACAGGGTCTGGCACTAGGAATGTTCAGGCAAGGTCTGTGGATCAATAAAGGAGTGAACACACAATAGTCTTGGCCAGAATTGACACTGTGGTCCTGACTGCATTAGGAGCTGCACCATATGATTGTCCCTGTGTGTGCTTCCTGCTGTGTTCCGAGAAGGCATTTCCCCCGTCAGCTGTCCACTCCCACTTCCTTTGCTCTCCCTCTGAGCTAATCTAAGCGTGTCCGAAGGGTGCTTGTCCCGTCATCCCACTATCTAGAGGTGCCCTTCAGTTGCCCTGTGAATGGGAGATAGGAAATACCTGTAGCAAGCACCCGCTGTGTCCTCCCGCTTATGTTGTCTCATTTCATTTCTACAACCAGCCTATGGGCAGAATGGCCCCACTGGACAGATGAGTAAGACTGAGGCCTAGAGGAATTAGATGATTTGTTCCAGGTCACCCAGCATGTTAGAGGCTGTTTTGGAATGGATAGGAGTCGCCCCAGACTCACGGCCCTTCTTCACCACCGAATTCCCTTCCAGCCCCAGCTGGCTGCCCTTCCCCATGCAGGTGGCCAGTGCAGATCTCAGAATGTGTAAACCGGGCGACACTAGATCCGTCACCTTAGGGTGGAGTGAAGGAAGCCCCTGGGGCTCAGGTTCCTAATTCGAGGCGCCAATGAATTATTCACACCACCATTAACTTGAAGGCCCTTCCAGTCTCAGCTCACCTTCCCCTGCTCCAGACCCTCTGCTCCTGGCCCACCTACCCGCCCGCCGGCCTGCAGACTTGTGGGGGGTCCCAGGTGGGGAGATGCTGGCAGAGCTGGAGTGCTGTCTGCTGCTGGCAGTGGCTCTGCTGTGCCCAGGCCCCAGGGCCCAAGCCATGAAAGGTAGGCGCTCCTGGGGACAGGCAGGAAGGGGGAGGAGGGGTGGGGAGTGGGCAGGCAGCAGCAGGGGTCCCGGGAGGGTTCTGTGGGGGAGGCCGGAAAGCAGAGGGCCCATTGGGAAGATGGCTGAGTAGGGGATGTATTCACTTCGGAGATGGGGGAAGAGAGAATTTACTGAGCGCCTGCTCTGTGCTGGATGCTTTACGTTTATGATTGCATTTAATCTTCACAACAGACTTCGAGGTGGGAAGTAGTCTCCCGTTTTACAGGTGAAAAAACCTGAGGGAGAGAGAGGTGAAGTAGCCTGTCCACGGCTGCACGCTGCCAAGGCAAAGGGCATGGCTCGGAGACCTGCTGCAGGTTTGTTGCTGGAAGGAGCCTTCATTCCGCCCCGAGAGCCTGCTGTCCTTCCCCTGCCGACCAAGTGAAATCAGAGTTTCTTATGGCATCAGCTCCCTGCAGTGTGGCTACGTTTCCACATAATTTCTGGCCCCAGGGTCACCCCCCTTCCAGGGATGCTTCACCCTCAGCTCCTCTGCCCGGAGGATCCCTTTTGTCTTTTCCACATTAGAACATCTGGCTCATCCATCAGATGAAGGTCCAACCTTCCCAGGTCCCTTCATCATCCTCAGATGCTCCCTCCTTCGAGCTCCGGAGCCCTCTGCCAGCACCCTGGCCCCAGGCCATTTTGCACTGCCATAGCCCTTCGTGTGCCGTGTGGGTGAAGGTGATATCATTTTAAGGGGTATACATGCAGGTGGGGCTCAGCAAACCACCGTTGGAGCCTCATTTTCCTGCAGGCTCACGGGGATGGGGCAGGGTGGGGTGGGGTAGGGTTGGGGGGATGCAGGAAGGAAACATAGCTTTCCAGTCACCTAGTTTGTGGCACAGATGGGCTCCGCACCAGGTGTCTCACTTCGTGCCTGGGTAGTGGGAGGAGCTAGCTGTCCCCATTCTCCAGTACCCAGGCTTTGGTGGCCTTGGGTGACCTTGAGGGTCAGGGTGCCTGGCCGAGTCACTCGTGGTGGTGCCAGGGCCTCCTGGGCCATAGGAGTCTTGCTTCGACTCTGTCACAGCTTTTCCTGTCCTGTGGGGTGGCTGGGGAAGGACAAGGACAGCTATTGGACAGACTCCCTGTGTCCCCGCGATCAAGGCAGGAAGCAGACACCGTTGCCGCCCTGGCCTGACCCTGCGGCCAGGCAGGGAACTGGTGCTGTGAGCTGGTGTGCATCCTGCAGCCCTGCATGGCTTTATGCCATCACTACTTGCAGCAACCCAGCAAGGGAGGTGTCCTTCTCCCCATTTTACAGACACACGCCTGAGGCTCAGACCTGATGGTGGGTCTGAGCCTTTGTTCGTGCCATTCCCTCTCTCCAAATCTTCCCAACAAACATCCCTTCTCGTTTTTCCTAGTCAAACTCAAATGCCACCTTCTCTGTGAATCTCGTCCCCCGTCTGGCCCCAGCAAGGCTGGCCTCCCTGCCCTGGACCCAGAGCCCCTGCGTGGCCAGAGCACAATCACACTGCAGGGCTTTGCCCCCTCCCATCCTCCACCTCCCCACTGTGAGCTCCCAGGGAAGGGCCTATAATGAATCAGCACAGTCCTGGGACAGGGCACGTGCTCCGTGAGAGTGTCTTCTCTTACAGAAACTTTACTTAAGGGTATTCTTTTTTATTTAAAAAAAAAAAAGTCTTATTGATTTGAGAGAGAGAGAAAGAGAGGAAGAGAGAGGGGAAGAGAAACATCTTAAACATCCCTGCATACCCCTTATCAGGGATCGAGTCTGCAACCCGGGCATGTGCCCTGACTGGGAATCGAACTGGTGACCTCTTGGTGCATGGGACTGATGCTCAACCAACTGAGCTATACTGGCTGGGCTTAAGGGTATTATTCATGATGTTTTTTTTAAATTTTATTTATTTTTTCTATTAAATCTTTATTGTTCAGATTATTACATTTGTTTCTCTTTTTTTCCCTCCATAGCTCCCCTCCAGCCAGCTCTCACCCCTCCCTCTACCCTTACCTCCACCCACATTGTCCTCATCCATAGGTGTATGATTTTTGTCCAGTCTCTCCCTGTACACTCCTCACCCCTTCCCCCCTGAGAATTATTAGTCCACTCCCTTTCTATGCCTCTGATTCTATTATATTCACCAGTTTATTCTGTTCATCAGATTTTTAAAAATAATTTTTTAAAAATATATTTTATTGATTTTTTACAGAGAGGAAGGGAGAGGGATAAAAAGTCAGAAACATCGATGAGAGAGAGACATCGATCAGCCGCCTTCTGCACACCCCACACTGGAAATGTGCCCACAAGCAAGGTACATGCCCCCGACCGGAATGGAACACGAGACCTTTCAGTCCACAGGCTGACGCTCTATCCACTGAGCCAAACCGGTCTCGGCTGTTCATCAGATTTTTAATTCACTTGATTTTTAGATTCACTTGTTGATAGATATGTATTGGTTGTTCATAATTTTTATCTTTACCTTTTTCTTCTTCTTCTTCTTAAAGGGTACTTTTCAGCATTTCATATAATACTGGCTTGGTGTTGATGAACTCCTTTAGCTTTTTCTTATCTGTGAAGCTCTTTATCTGACCTTCAATTCTGAATGATAGCTTTGCTGGGTAGAGTAATCTTGGTTGTAGGTTCTTGCTATTCATCTCTTTGAATATTTCTCCTGTCTGGCCTGCATCATTTCTGTTGAGAAATTAGCTGACAATCGTATGGGTGCTCCCTTGTAGGTAATTAACTGTTTTTCCTCTTGCTGCTTTTAATATTCTCTCTTTGTCTTTTGCTCTTGGTATTTTAATTATGATGTGTCTTGGTGTGGTCCTCTTTGGATTCCTTTTGTTTGGGGTTCTGTGGGCTTCTTGGACTTATAACTCTATTTCCTTCACCAGAAGTGGGAAGTTTTTAGTCATTATTTCTTCAAATAGGTTTTCAGTATCTTGTTCTCTCTCTTCTTCTGGCACCCCCAGAATTCTGATGTTGGTATGTTTGAAGCTGTCCCAGAAGCTCCTTATATTATCTTCATACTTTTTTATTCTTTTTTCTTCTTGCTTTTCCAGTTGAATGTTTTCTGCTTCTTTATATTTCAAATTTTTGACTTGATTCTTCCCTTCCTCTAGTCTGCTGTTAGGTTTCTGTATAATATTTTTTTTATCTCAGTCAGTATATGTTTAATTTCTAGTTGGTCCTTTTTCATGTCCTCTTGGATCTCACTAAATTTATCCATCTTTTCTAGGAAATTCTTGAAAAACCTTATAACCGTGGTTTTGAACTCCATATCCATTGTTTGTTTTCCTCCATTTCTTTTGTTTGTGATCTGTTCCTTTGTCTTCAAATTTTCACTATGCCGGGAGAACTTCTGTGTTGAATTCAGCCTTATGATACAAGACTTGCAAAACTGCAAAAGCCTCTTTGTTGAGCTTGGGATGGGTGGAGTCTCAGGACTTAGTGGACTGCTTTGCCTTCCAGTCAGCCCTGCCCTACATGGCCCCTGCGTCTCATGTGTTTCTTGGTAATCGCTGGAGCCATCCCTGTGCGCACATGGTGCCTCTAGATGGCTGCCTTTCCAGCTCCCCTGTGCTCGGAGAGTCTGGGTCCCCAGGGTCTCACCCGAAACTGGGGTTCAGTGGAGTTGAAGTGGTGCAGTTGGGAGGCTCTGTCTCCTGCCCACTAGAGAAAGCCAGTGGCACAATCAGCATCCGTCTTCTGCGCGCAGTGGTGTGTGTGCTCCCCTAAATTTCCGTGCACTTCTCCCTTTTCACAGTCCAAACTTCCCCCATATGAATCTCGCCCGGATCTGGGGTTCAGTGCTGTAGGGTAAGGGGTTCAGTGCAGTTGGGAGTCTCCGTCTTTCTCCTGCTAGAGGAAGCCAGCCAGGCACTCCAGCGCCTGCTCTCTCCACACACGCATCTCTGTACCTCAGCTTTTTGCAGCTCTTCGGAGCCTCTCTCTTTCCTTCTAGTTGTAGAATTTCCACTCAGCCAACTTTCCTGTGGTTCTATATGATGTCCGTTTTGTCTTTTAGTTGTAGTTTTGAAATTGTTGTGCGAGGCAGCAGTTTAGGTGTTCACCTATGCCTCCATCTTGGTTTCTGTCTTATTCATGATGGTTTTGATGGCAAGTGACAAACCCAACCTGAATGAGTTGAAGCAAAAAGAGGAATGTGGGAGGCAGAAGTGTAACTTAGCTGGACTCAGAGATGCCTTCAGCCAGGACATCTTGGCTTCAAGGTCATTTCCACTTTTCACATGGTTCTTGCCATCTGCTGACAAGCTTTCTCCATGGGCCTGTGTATGGTCCCGCCCAGGCCTCTCACTCCCAGCCCAGGGGCCAGGGAGAGCAGGGTTCTTTCTCCTCCAGGTGTTTTGCAGCAGGACTCTGGCCTGACCTAGACCACAGGTACCTTGTAGCCAGTCACTGCGGTGGTAGTGGGAACCCCGGAATTGCCCGGCTGGCTCATATGTCCTGCGGCAGGAGTGTTACCACATGGAGGCAGGGGAGCCAGTGTCTAAAAGAGGGGGAGTGTTGTTGCAAGAGATGGAGAAATGGGCTTTGGGCAGAGCAAAACAATAGATGACAACTACAGCCAGTCACTTCCCTTTTTGGCCTCAGTTTTCACATCTGTAAAATGGAGTCAATAACACCTGCATTGTCTGTTTTATGGGGCTGTTGTGAATGCTATAAAGTCATTCACTCATTCTTTCAGCAAATATGTATTGAGCATCTGCTTTATGCCAGGTACTATTCGAGGTGCTTGGGATACAGCAGAGAACAAAACACAGCAACGTCCTACTCTCAGAGAGCTAGTCTCTCTGGAGAGAGACTAGCGGTGAACCAGACAAGTCAAAGAGACCATGTGCACTGGATGGTGGTGAGTGCTATGGAGAAAGACGTAGCAGGAAAGGTAGAGAAAGAGTTTAAGGATGGGAGGCCTACATTGGTAGGCGAAAGCCTCCCTAAGAAGGTGACCAAGAATGTGCTGATTATTTTTTAATCTTTAATTACAAAAAATTTCAACCATACACAAAGTAGAGAAAATAATATAATGCATCTCTATGTCGCCAACAACCATCTTCAACAATTACCAACATTTTTTGCCTGTCTGGTTTCTTTATCCTACCCCACCTCCATTTTTTTTTGGGGGGGGGGGTCTGGACAAATTTAAGGCCAATCTCAGATACATTATTTCACCATAAATATTTCAGAATATATCTTAACAGAGAAAGATATATATACTGACCTCTCCCCCGGGATTGGCTTTTTAAAAATGTTTTTTATTATTTTTTTAAAAATACTAGTATATGCCGAGACCGGTTTGGCTCAGTGGATAGAGTGTTGGCTTGCGGACTGAAAGGTCCCAGGTTCGATTCCGGCTGGGGGCATGTACCTTGCTTGTGGGCACATCTCCACAGTGGGGTGTGCAGGAGGCGGTTGATCGATGTCTCTCTCTCATTGATGTTTCTGACTTTCTATCTCTCTTTCTTTCTCTCTGTAAAAAAAACCAATAAAATATATTTTAAAAAATAAATAAATAAAAAATAAAAATACTAGTATATTTTTATTGAGTTCAGAGAGGAAAGGAAAGGTAGAGATAGAAACATCAATGATGAGAATCATTGATTGGCTGCCTCCTGCACATCCCCTGCTGGGCATCAAACCTGCAACCTGGGCATGTTCCCTTGCCCAGAATCAAACCTGGGACCCTTCAGTCCACAGGCTAACGCTCTATCCACTGAGCCAAACCAGCTAGGGCTGACTTTTTCTTTTTAGATTCCACATGTAAGTGATATGCAATATTTGTCTTTGTCCTATTTAATTTAGTAGAATGTCCTCAAGGTCCATCCATGTCCCTTCTAGTTGAACATAATAACCCTAATCTATGGCAGAGGGTGCAAATGAAAGAATAGCCTTCTTTTATTTTCATTTTTTGAAAATATTGATTTCAGAGAGAAAGAGAAAAGGAGAGAAAGAAACATTGATGAGAGAGAATCATTGATCAGCTGCCCCACACGGGCCAGGCTAAAATGGCCTTCTTTGTGTGTGTGTATATATATATTTACATATTACATCTTCTTCATCCATTCATCTATTGATGGACACTTATGTGTTTCCATATCTTGGTTATCATAAATGCTGAAATGAATATAGGAGTGCAGATAACTCTTTAATACCTCGTTTTTATTTCCTTTGGACATATGCCCAGAGTGGATTGGTGGGTCATATTCTAATTTTAACTTTTTGAGGAACCTCCATACTGTTTCCATGGTGGCTGCACCATTTACATTCCCAACCACAGGGCACGGGTTCCTTTCTCTCCACATCCTCTCGGTCAATTGTTATCTCGTGTCTTTTTGATGATGTCCATTTTGATAGGTGTGAGCTGATACCTCACTGTGGTTTTGATCTGCGTTTCCCTGAAGGTTTGTGATGTGGAGTACCTTCCCATGTACCTGTTGGCCATTTGTATGTCTTCTTTGGAAAATGTCTGTTCAGTTTCTCTGCCTTGTTTTTAAAATCAGACTATGTGTTTTGTTTTCTTTGTTTTTTGCTATTGGGTTGTATGAATTCTTTATAATATTTTGGATATTCAACCCTTATCAGATGTATAATTTACAAATATTTTCACTGATTCTATAGGTTGTCTTTTTATCTTATTGCCTATAAAAGTAACTTTTTTATTATAAAAATTTTCAAGTATATAGCAAAGTTGAAAGAATTTTACAAGGAATACCTATTTATCCATCCTCATTTACCTTTTTTACTCAGGGATTAGAACAGACATCAAAGATGATTATTTCACTAAGGTTTACAAAATTACATTTTCCTAACATGGTTATTCGTTCTGCAGTCAACTATAAATAACAGTGTCCCTTCATCGGCTATTTGGTTATCCCAAAATACAGTCCACAACAGGAAAGGCAACGTAGATGCTTAATTCTTTCTCTAAATATTAATTTAAAAAAAATGAGTTTATGCCCCAGCAACCACTAAAGAAAATCAGTGGGTTTCTTTTTTATTTCTTTAGAGTTGCATTATGAATTCATGAATGTTTATGTATTGAATGTATTTCAATGCACTGCAATCATAATTCTCTTTTGATGCTCAAATAGTACCCTCCTCAGCCAGCGGAGCCCTGCAGGTAGGCATCTTTTGACACAATCCCAGCAGTCCTCAGAAGCTTCTTTGCTTTCTGGTGTGGCAAGATGTCCCCAGGTCATTTTGTATATTTCTTGTCCTGGAGCCAAGAAATGGTTCCAGGACAAGAAATTGGTTCTCTAAGGAGCCCTGGTCCCTTCTAATTGAACATAATAACCCAAATCTATGGCAGAGGATGCAAAATAACATTGTTTCTTTTAGGCATTTTTAGTGAACAGAACTTGAAAATGATTTTTTAGAAATAAAAAAATCTAAAAAGAAGTAAAAAAATCTTAAATTCATACTTACGTTTAAAATTCAAATGAAGGATCACAGGGTTTTACTTAATTTTTATATTTGTATCACTATCACACTGAAACCTTCATTGCTATCGACATCAGTATACTTGCTCTATTTCAATATATAAAATACAGTGTATTTAATATTATTGCGAATAGTCAGTCTGCTGAATATACTTTATGATTTCTTTGTGGTTTTGTTCTTGGATCTATTCCACCAAGAATGTACAGTTAAAATAGTCTTTCAAAGTCATGTGGAAATCATTTTTCTCCATGTAAATGTGTTTTCAACTAGATAAATAGTTAAGTTTTTTTGGTTTGGGATATTTAAGGGTTATTTAAATATTTTTTTATAATTTTAAAATTATATGAACATTATTCATAATTATAGAGTCAAAATGATAGAACAACTTTCATGTAAAGAGTTCCAACAGTCATGCCTGTTTCCTCCTCCCCCTGACAGACAATAATTAATTTCCTTCCATTGTTTTCTTTTTAAAACTATAAGCAAATATGTACATATAAGAATATGCTTTTGCCGAAACCGGTTTGGCTTGGAAGATAGAGCGCGGCCTGCGGACTGGAAGATCCCGTGTTTGATTCCGGTCAGGGGCATGTGCCTTGGTTGCGGGCACATCCCCATTGGGGGGTTGTGTAGGAGGTGGCTGATCGATGTCTCTTTTTCATCGATGTTTCTGACTCTCTATCTCTCTCCTTTCTTCTCTGTGAAAAATCAATAAAATGTATTTTAAAAAAAAGAATATGCTTTCGCTCAGACCAGTAGGCTAAGTGGTTAGAGCTATGAGCCTGTGCACCAGATTGTCTCAGGGTCAATTCCTGGTCAAAGGCATGTACCTGGTTTCAGGTCTAATCCCAGCCCCAGGTCAGGGCCTGTGTGTCTCTGTCGAATCAATGTTTCTCTCTCTCTCTCTCTCTCTCTCTCTCTCTCTCTCTCTCTCTCTCTCTCTCGCTCTCTCTTTCTCTCTCTCTCTCTCCCCCCCTCTCCCACTCTTTCTAAAAATCAATGGAAAAAATATCCTCCCTCCTTGAGTGAAGATTTTTTAAAAAAGAATATATAACATTACAATAGGCTGTGCACATTTTCACATAGGGTGAGGGTGAGGGATTATTATTTCTTTAAAATTTTAAATCCCCTCCTGCACTTGTCCAGGGCTTGACACATGGCCCTATTTTATCTAAAATTATTGGCTCACCCTGACATTGCCTCCTTTCCCTGCCTCTTCTCCATAGCACTTACTGGTAAAACTATTTAATATACAGTACTCTATATTTTACTTATTATGTTTGTTGTCTATCTTCCCCACCAAATGTAAACTCCATGAAGGCAGGAATTTCATCTGTTTTGTTCTTGTTATAATCCCAGCAACTAGAACAAATGACTAGCACTCAAATAATATGTATTGAATGAATAAACGATGCTTTATAAATACCTGAATAAGTAAATAAGTGAACCACCACATGAATAAATTAACTTAGGACCATGCCCTGGTGCTCCTTCATCCCACCCCGATAACCCAGCTTTGCAGCTGGGCCCACCACCCCGAGACCCCAGTGCTGACGCTGAGCCATTCTTCCCTCTTGCCCCAGGTGTCAAATGTGGGGGAGTGCTCTCAGCACCTTCTGGAAACTTCTCCAGCCCCAACTTCCCCGGACTCTACCCCTACAACACGGAGTGCAGCTGGCTGATCGTGGTGGCCGAGGGCTCCTCCGTCCTCCTCACCTTCCACGCCTTTGACCTGGAATACCACGACACCTGCGGCTTCGACTTCCTGGAGATCTACAATGGGCCGGCGGGGGACCGGGGCAACCTGCTGGGGAGGTTCTGCGGCCAGGTGCCCCCGCCGCCCTTCACCTCCTCCTGGCACATCATGTCTGTCGTCTTCCACTCAGACAAGCACGTGGCCAGCCGCGGCTTTTCTGCGGGCTACCAGAAAGGCAAGGGGGACTTGGCAGGCCGGAGGGAGGGCCTGGGGTGGGGTGGAGGAAGGCGTGCAGGGGCTCAGCATCTTGGTGGGGAGGCCGCTCCAGAACCTGGATGACCCTGCTCTCATAGCTCACGGGGCAAAGGCAGCCTCCGTTTGCAGTTCTGGTAGTTGCGGGTTCCCACCTTCATGGCGGCCACCACCATGCCTCCCTCCCTTTGTTGTTCCTGGGGGCCCCGAGGTCTCACTGTGCTCAGGCAATGAGGCCTCACATGCTCATCCGTTCTTCTTCTCCTCCTCCTCCTCCTCCTCCTCCTCCTCCTCCTCCTCCTCCTCCTCCTCCTCCTCCTCCTCCTCCTTCTCCTCCTCCTCCATCTTCTTCTTAATATATTTTATTGATTTTTTTACAGAGAGGAAGGGAAAGGGATAGAGAGAAACAACGATGAGAGAGAGACATGGATCAGCTGCCTCCTGCACGCCCCCTACTGGGGGTGTGCCTGCAACCAAGATACATGCCCTTGACCGGAAACGAACCAGAACCCCTAAGTCCGCAGACCCACACTCTATCCACTGAGCCAAACCGGTTTCGCCGTTCTTATCCTTCTTATCCCTGCCCTGGCATCCGGGCACAGGAGGGCGCCCTGCTGTGTCTGCTGTGGGCCCCTCGGTGGCATCCCATTGCTTCCCGTGTACATGACCCACCCTCCTCCAAGGTCCTCCGATGGAGGGGCATAAGGGTCTGTGTGGACCTGGAGAGCTCTCCCTCACAGAGCCTTTCCAAACTGGCCTCTCCTGCTAGTATCTGGGGTCCCGACCCCTCCCTCCTTCCACCAGGATGGCAGCTGCCCGCAGTCCCTGAGGGAGGCAGAGGCCTGGCTCTCCTTGCCGCTCTCCCTGACTCACCTGCCCTGCCCTAGGCTCCTCTGCACAAACTCACCCCCTGCCTCCTCCCAAGGCCAAAGCCAAGGCCTTCTTCATGGAGCTGGAGCGCTAGGCCGCCTAAGGCTCCTGGCACAGTCGGCCCACAGCCGTGGGGGCGGGGCTCAGGGGGGCCCCAGCTCTCTCTGGCTTTAGAGGCAGAGAACTGTAGGGGCTAACACACAAGAAATCACAGACTGATTGAATAGCCGTTTTGGAACCTTAGGCCCTTAGATTTTTAGAATGTTCAGGTATCAAAGTCAGAGCACCACGGGCAGTGTGTTCCAGCCTTTTATCAAATGGAATCTTCTGCTAATCCCTGATGGATTCGAGATAAAGGCGGCATTTTAGTGTGTGCATTTGTTTTGTAAGCTCATATTTTTAACATTTACTTAAGACAGGCCAATCACCGAAGACATAAGTCAAAGTGTGTGGCCTCCAACGTGTTAAATTTTTACATGTAAGACGTAACTGTGGACTCCGCCTGTCACAGCCTTAAAACATGGTTTGAATACAGCATAGGGAAGAAATTCGCACCAGGTGCCTGTAGATAGGTGCTCCTGGCGGCCGCTGGGGAGCCCCGGAGCATAAGTTCAAAGAGTCTCCTAGGCCAGTGATGGGCAAACTCATTAGTCCACAGAGCCAACTACCAACAGTACAACGACTGAAATTTCTTTTGAGAGCCAAATTTTTTAAACTTAAACTTCTTCTAACGCCACTTCTTCACAATAGACTCGCCCAGACCGTGATCTTTTGTGGAAGAGCCACACTCAAGGGGCCAAAGAGCCACACATGTGGCTTGTGGGCCGTAGTTTGCCGACCACGGGCCTAGGGTGTTAGCCTTGGAAGACATCTCTGGGATTGTCAGACCTGCCCTCTCATTTCACAAATGACACCTCTGAGACCAGAGAGACTTCCCAAGGTCACACAGCTCAGAAGCGCAGTCCTCCGCTGACCGGCGCAGAACTCGGTGCACAAGCCCTGGGCGAGATTCTGGAGTCCCGGGAAATACATCTCCGAGTGTGGCCTCCCCGCGGGTGGCCCAGCTAGTCCCAGCATCCATCACCCACCACCTCCGGGTGTGTTGGTCGCCATACATCTTCTCAGGCTCTGCATGAATCTGAGCCCAGTGATCAGGCTGATGTCTAACGTTCCCCTGAGGCTCAGAGAGGCTGAGTGACTTGCCCAGCGTCACACAGCTAATATGAGGCAGAGTTGGGAGGACACCTGTCTTCAGACTTCAAGCCCCTCTCTACTTCATCAGACCCTCTCTCCAAGCCTCCCTTTCCTCACCTGTTAGGGAGGTTTAATAACATTTCTGAATGCAGGCACCTCAGTCTCTGTACCCCACTGGCCTGGCAGGAGGGCACAGTGAACATCACCAGGTCATGGCACAGGCTCTGCAGTTAGTCAGACCCCGTTGCCCACGTTACCAGACCGGTGACGCGCTGCCAGGGCCCTGCCCGTGTCCCTTGGGCCTGGCCACTTTAACGACTCTGCCCATCTCCTCATCTCTTTGCTGAGGGCTTTTTCTGAAGCTCTGCTGGCCACCTCTACCCCAGCAGCCCTCGGCCTGAGTCCCCGGGAGTCGGTGTGTGAATGCCCCACTTCCCCAATCTTAGGTGACATCACTCTGAGGTGTGTGCTGTGCATGGTTCCCCACAAGGCTCCGCAGTTGTCTTGGCAATGCCCTTTAGTGGCCGCTTTCCCTTCCCTTCCCTTCCTTTTAGTGCCCCTCACTCCCTCACACACACCCCCACACATACACACAGGGACCCCGTGTTTCCCACATAAACTCACTGCGCTCAAATCCTGTCTCAGAGCCCAGGTGAACCCAAACTCACTCAGAGTAAGTTACTTAACTTCCTGGGCTCCATCTTCTCGACTATAAGATGGGAAACTAACCCTCACCCCCGCACACCTCCTCTAGGGTAATAGTAACGTTTACCAAGGTGGTGCGGGCGCTAGGCCCGGCCTGGGCCTTCCACTTGGCAAGTGCCCGGGGTCGGTGACAGGGTGCCAGGCCTGTGGGAGTGGCATGTTGGGGGTGTTGGGTTCCCTTGGGAGGGGGTCCATGGGGAAGGAGAAAGGTTGGTTCAACCGGGCTCGTTTACAGATGCGTGTGGTGGCGTCCTGACGGGCCTGTCGGGGGTCCTCACCAGCCCCGAGTACCCCAACAACTACCCCAACAATGTGGAGTGCCGCTGGGTGATCCGGGCGGCCGGCCCCGCCACCGTCAAGCTGGTGTTCGTGGACTTCCAGGTGGAGGGCAGTGCGGACTGCACCTACGACTACGTGTCGGTGTTGGGGGCGCCCGGCCCCGCCCGGGGGCACCACTACTGCGGCAGCTCCCGGCCCCCCACCCTGGTGTCGCGAGGCTACGAGCTGCAGGTGGTCTTCAAGTCCGACTTTAACATCGGAGGCCGCGGCTTCAAGGCCTACTACTTCTCAGGTAGGAGGGCCTGGCGGGACCGCCCAGATTCCTGTGCGGGCTGGGCCCCTGTCTCCCTGCATGCGTGTGGGGCGAGCGCACGTCCTTGCCTCTGGGCTTGCTGCTCTCTGCCCTCCTCCTGATACCTGGACTCGCTCTCACACACCCTTTCCTGCCTGGCCAACACCGAGGCATGAACACGTCACCTCCTCCGTGAAGCCTTCCTGCTTCACCCAGAATCAATCCCCTCCCTCTGTTCCTAACCGAAGTGTTAGCACTGCCCTCACATACCCCTTCTGTGTGTGCTTTGCCTGTCGATCTCCCCTGCCTGACTGGGAGCTCCCGTGGGCTTATCTCTGCCCCTGCCATGTGGTAGGTATGCAATTAATTGTTGGTACCAGTGAATGGATAAACCCTTGGTGTGCACCATCCGTAGGAGGAGATGGAAAAGGAAACAGGCCATGACAGACAGCTCACGTGACCTATGCTATGTAACAGTAAGAATCATGGAGGGCAGCCTGGAAGAGGAGAGAATCAGGCAGTGCTCTGAGGGAGTTAGCCAGAGGCAGAAGGAAGGGAAGGGAGTTCCAAGCAGAGGGATCTGCATGTGCAGAGGACAGAGAGGGCTCCCTGTGCTTGCAGGACTAGCTGTTTGTGAGGCTGGGAGGTAGGGGCAGTGAGAGGCAGTGAGAAAAGGGGCAAGGTCCGTTCATGAACCACATTGTCACGTCCAAGTTTGGACTCCACTCTGAGGACCGGTATTAGGGCCTGTTTTTGAGTTCCTAACAGAGCCAACACTCATGAAGGGGAGCGTCAATAGGAACGAGAGTCCTGGCTTTCAGCTAGCTTCAGGCTCACACAGGCATTGGGATTGATTGCCCGGTGTCCTGGCCGTGATGCCCACATTCTGCCAGGGTGGTGCTGTGACCACTATAGTGACTGTTGCTCAAGCTGTAGCTGCGGAAAGTGGCAATCTCCATCCTTTTCACCAGCGCTCCTTCCACCCCCTCTTCCCCAGGGGAATGCCAGGAGGTGTACACGGCCGTGCGGGGCAACTTCTCCAGCCCACTGTACCCCAGCTCCTACCCCAACAACGTCCGGTGCCACTGGACCATCCGCCTGCCTCCCGGCTACCGGGTCAAGGTGTTCTTCCTGGACCTGGAGTTGGAAGGGCCCAACAGCCTGACCAAGACCTGTGACTTCGACCATCTGGCAGCCTTCGATGGGGCCAGCGAGGAGGCACCCCTGCTGGGGAGCTGGTGCGGCCGCCACCTGCCACCGCCAGTCACCTCCAGCCGCAACCAGCTCCTGCTTCTGCTCCACGCCGACCGCAGCACCTCCCGCAGGGGCTTCTCCGTGGCCTACATCGGAGGTCAGCGGGGGGCAGGGGGCGGGGGTGCTGGCGGGGAAGGCGAGGCTGGGGTCCCAGGTCTTAGCAGCCTCCTTCCTCCATCCCACAAACTGGCTTCCCTATCCTCTTCCCGGCCCCCCACCCCAACCACCACTTCCTCTGGACCTTTGAGCCTGCACGGGTGTGGCCCGTGCTGATTCCCACTATCGCAGGGACCTACTCCTCCAGCTTCCAACCCTGCAATCCCTCATCCCTTCTCATCTGGCTTTTCCCTCCATGGGCCTCTGGCCTCTCTCGATCTTGATCTGCTAGCCAGAGGTAATATAAAATATGGTAATATTATGTACCGTAAACAATTGGTGTAACCACATAGAGGCTGAAGGGCCTTGCTTGTGTAGGAAGTCCTGAGTGACCGTGGCTTGCACAAATGGCTTTTGTTTTCATCACATAACAAGTCTGCAGTTGTGGCAGCTTCTGTGCTGGTTCAGGGGCTCGACCTGTGCCAGCTTCTCTGGAGCCTCTTGGCCTCATTACTGCAAAATAGCTGCCACAGCTCCAGGCATCACATCCATGTTCAAGGCTGGAAGAGGGTAGGAGAGGTGCCGGCCACAAATGTCCTTTTATCAGGAGAGCAAAATCATTCTCAGAAGCTATCAAAAGATTTCTTCTTGGTCTCATTGGTTTGAACTTGGTCAGGTGGCCATGCCTAACCGCAGAGGAGTCTGGGAAAGATGCTACTCAGCTTTTCCAGCTTCCACAGTGCCCGTTAGATTTGCTGCTGACAGTGTTCACCATTCCGCCCCGCTCCCCAGCAGGCTTTCCTGGGCCACGGGTCCAGACATGCCTCTGTTCCGGACCCACCTTACCCTCTGCCTGACCAGGCGGGAACTCCTTGCTGTGCAGGTGTGGAAACGAAGGTGCAGAGAGAGGACAGGACTTCCCTGCGGCCTCATGGGCAGAGACTGGCACAGCCAAGACTAGAACTCACTCCCCAGCCTCCCGGTGTGGCTGAGCTGGTCCCTGGGGAGGGGCCCATAGCTGGGCTCAGACCAGGGTCAACATCCAAATGCTGCCACCCACTGACCATCCGTCTGGGCTCATCCGTGAAGGCTGATGATGCCCCAGATAGGCAGCCATTAAGATGAAATTTGGTGACACAGCCTGGCTCTGAGGGCATCCTTGCTGAAGGTGGATTTCTTTCTCTCGTGTGCCTCAGGCCTGCTCCTCATTAGAAAGATCATTCCTCTCTCCTCACTTCAGGTGCGAGAGGAGTTGGTGGAAGGAAACAGCAGAGCTGCAACCTCTAGTGGCAGAGAAGTGAGCTGGCCAGACCCACCCTCTCTGCTCCCTCCCTAAACTGGGAGAAGAGAACTGTCCCGGGTTAGAGGGATCCCCTTCTCAGATTGTACTCTGGAGAGCCAGGCTTTGCCACAGCTAGCTGGCAAGTCGTTCTCTCTCTGGGGCGCCGGGGGGTGAGGGTCTCAGTTTTCTCACCTGTAAAGTGAGGACATTGGCTGAAGGACCTTTAAAGTCCTTCTCAGCTCTGGCCTGGGTCCTCTCCTAGCTCTGTGAGCTCTCGGACAAGCCCCTTCTCCTTCGGGTGCCTCTGGAGACTGAGGGTGGGGCAGCTGTAATCCTGGCTCTGTTCAGGGGCAGGAGCCCCCACTCCCTCCCCGCCCCACCTCCCTCCCGGGTGTGGTGGGAGCCCAGGGTCAGACAGGGGCACTCGTCCTGGGCCAGGTGCCAGATGTGGCCCTGGCTGCCGGCAGCCTCCGGGCTAGAGGACAGCCCAGCATCAATCAGAGGTGACACACAGTTCAGCGCCACCGAGATCATGGGAGACGGCGGGCCCATAAATCCCCGACTGCCCAGACTCCAGAGGCTGAAATATGTCTGAGGCATTTCCCGAAGCGGCGGCGTTGAGAGTTCCAGGCCTCTCCTGCCAGCTCCTTCCCTTTCCTCCCGCCAGTCACCCCCTCGCTTTACCCTACACTCGCCCCAGCAGGCACTGCCACACACACACACACACACACACACACACACACACATACACACACACACACAGAGACATACACATACAGACACACACACACACACACACACACACACACACACACACACAGGCTTGCACAGACCCAGCACTCCAGCTGCACTGTCCTGGCTGGGAGGGAACAGGGGGCCCCAGGGAGGGTGAAGACTCAGGGCCTCTGAATCCTGCAGGCTGCTGGTTAAGTTCCCGACAGCAAACAGCTTCATCGCTCAGAGCCTCGCCTCCCAGAACTGTAGGAGTGGGGCAGGGGGAGAGGGGGATTGTCACACTCACCTTCTGGGGTCGTCCTTGTCCTCGTGAAGGAGAGTGAGGCTTCTTCACCACCATTTCCCGCCCCCACACTCTGCTCTGTCATTATTCTTTGCCTGGTTTGCCCTCAGACCACTCAGACACTTGGTGTACTTTACATATTTATTGTCCCCTTGCAGGGCCACAGTGTAAGCTCCAAGCGGGGAGGCATATTTGGCTGGGTTTCCCCCTCCATTTCTGTATCTCTCGTGCTTAGAACAGTCCCTGCACATAGTAGCCCTCAATAAGTATTTGTTAACCAAGGAATGAATTGCCTGGCACATGGTGAGGTGATCAGCAAATAGTAGCTTTTATGATGACTAAGAATATGCATTTGTTCATTCAATCAACCATTCATTGAGCATCCACTTGCCAAGCCTCGTGGGAGGCTCAGAGGATGCCGAGATGCAGGCATGGGGTCTGATGGGCAGCTCATTGATGGAGTTACAGGGAGTGATGCATCTAGAACTTCCCCATAGGACTGCATAGAACTTCCCCCTGAGGGCTTTACCTCACAGTGTTCCCATTCACCACCCTTGGGTGGGAGCTTGGGAGGCGGGTGGGAGTCAGACTGCCTGCCCCAAGGCCTCCAGCTCTTCCTCCTGTCCCCAGTTGTGCCCATGAACGTGAGCTGCTCCCGCATGGACTTCCAGATCCTGATCTCCACGCAGGCGCTGGCGCCTCTGGGGCAGACCCAGGTCTACCTGGGCAGCCGGCGCTGTGCTGCCCAGGAAGTCGGCGGCACCTTCCGGATCCAGGCCCGATTCGACACCTGTGGCACTGAATCTCAGGTAGGGGCAGGAGAGGGGCGGGCAGGCATGACCGAGGTGCTCTGACGGCCGCTGAAAGGCACCTGCCATTCCTGACGATGCAGCTTCTCTTCCTGGCTCTGGTGACTGCACAAGTCTGGGTACAAAATCCAGCCCCTCTTGGCTCTACCTCAGCAAACTTGCTCAGGGTAGACACAACACAGAGCTCAAATAAGGGAGACAGAGAAGTGGGGGCTCATAGCACAACCCGCCCCAACCAAAAGCCCCTATGGAGGCTCCTCCCACAGGCCCTATGGGCTGAGCCCCGCTGGAGGCCTCCCTGCTGTCCAGGGCCACCCAGTCCTCGCCCCTCCACAGGCAGCGCTGTGGGAGCCTGCCACCTCCTGCCGCCCCTCCCCCAGCCTGGGCTCCACAAAACAAAAGGGCCCTTCAAGTCACAGGATCCACCTCCCTCCACAGGCAGTGAGGCTTGCAAATGAATTTTTTCTACTATCCTTGTATGTTGGAAACCTTAAACCCAGGCTGGGGCCTCTGAGTCGCTGAGCAGTGCCCCCAAGCACCCTGGGTATTTGCATTCTCAGGAACAGGTCAGGCAGGGAAAGGGGGAGAAGAAACAGTGGCTTCTCTCAGGGCGACCCCCCAGCCTTGGCATCTGGGGATTTGCTAGTCTGGCCTGGCAGAAATCACATGCTTTCCAGCAAACCGTACTCCCCACCCCCAACATTAGCTGAATATATGCCTACAGCCCACCCCCTGCTCCCCCTGCCTCCCAGCAGCCACAGCCTTTTGATCTGAGAGAAGGAAGGGGGTGGGTAGTGTTGGCTGCTAAGATAATCTGCCCATACCCCAGTCCATGACCTAAATCCCCCAGGGCTTTCTTTGGGGCAGAACACAGTCCACAGAACCATGAAATGGTGAAGACAAGGGATTATAAAACAAGGAATCATGTCATCTAGGAGGAGGAACTCACAACAATCTCTGAGCCATGGAACCAGCACCAGAATTTGGGACTTCGGAATCGTAGAACCTTGGAGTCGATACCATGGAAACAGAAGCAGAGAAGCTCAGTCTGGCGGATTCTTAGTGTCATGCTTTTAGGGTTTAGACCAAGAGAAGCAGTCTCCACATTGAGCTGTGTCCAGGTACATGGCTCACAGGGCTAGGAGCCACGGCAGCCTCTCTGTGCACCCCAGAAAACACCGCGACTTGATTTCATAGCTGCAACATCTCCCGTGGCCTTTTCCCTTCCTCAGCCTCTCACTCATCAAAAACTTTCCTGCTCCCCATGACATGATTTTTTCTTCTTCCTCCCTTATGTAGATCCACTTCGGCCCTTTGACTGGTCCCCTTCCTCTCTCAGGTCCTTTTTCTTGCTCTGTGTCCGATTCTATTACAAAAATCCAGGACAACAGCCTCTTCAGAGGGGGTGGTGGCCGACAGGCTGAGGGCGCAAATGCCAAAGGCTCCTTGGGGACCTGGACTCGGGGCCTTTGGGAAACCCAGAGTTGAGAGGGATCTCAAGGTCACCTGGTCTACAAAACTCCCTTCTCGGAAGTGTCCGGAGATGGAACTCCTCGCACTGCTCGCTCTGTTTGAGGCAGCTTTGGTGTTTAGAAGCCTCGTCTCAGAGGTGCCAGCCCTGGGCAGGGGCAGCTGGGCAACCTGAAGAGTGTTCGGCTGCTGCAGATGTAGGGTGGGTGGGAGTGTGGCCCTGCTCCACTGCAGACCACCTTAGTCTGCCCAGCGAAAAACGGCCCACAGCCCTGCTCAGTGGCTGAGCGTCGACCTATGAGCCAAGAGGCTGAGGTTCGATGCCTAGTGGGGGAGGGGGTGCGCGCAGAGAGGGGCGTGTGGGGGGGCTGCCGATCAATAATCCTCTCTCATCATAGATCTTTCTTCTTCTCTCCCTTCCTCTCTGAAATCAATAAAAATATGTTTATAAATAAATATATAAATAAATACTGCCCCCCAGTCCCCGCCTCAACACCCTACCATCTCAGGGCAGCCTGACGCCTGCCTTTCCCATCCGTGGGGGTTGGGAGGGCAACAGTGTGCCAGACCTCACTTCCTACTCCTCAATGGCTCCTCCCAGCCTCGAGGTGGTGCCACCCTGGTGACCAGGGACTCCACAGCAGGGACACATAGTTGCTGCAGACAAATGGGGGAGAAAGATTCCAGAAGCCTTGGTTTCCGGACCTAGCTCCGGGCGGCGCTATTGCCTTTGCCAGGCCTCAGGACTCACATCTGTAAATTGCCAAGGAAGGGAGATTAAACTGCGTGGTTCCAGGTTCTGATTAAGGATCGGGCAGATCTGGGTGAGAATATGTTCCCTGTCACTGGTGTGCTGTGCGACTACAGACAAGGGGGTTAATCTCTGGGCCCCATTTTCCTCATCGGTGAAGTGGGGATATTAATGGTGACAGTAAGAGAGGGTTGTGAGAATTAAATGAGATAATGCCCTTAAGATACAAAGCCTGGAACATGGCAGATGTCCCCGTGGTTACTGTCACTATCTGTCACAGACCTGCCTCTTTGAAGCCAGAGCAGATATTGGCCCATCCAGTCTGATACTGTCCTTCCAGACACCCTCCTAGTGAACTTCTACAGGGGGGGACACTGAGGCTCCAGGCTGGAAGGGAGTCAGTACCAAGCTGGGACTAGAGCCTGGGCTCCTGGGTTCTGCCCCCTTAGTACCGAGTCCCCACATATCTAGGGGCACAGGGTTAGTTCTGGGCCCCTTCAGGTGTGAGTGACCCCTTGTGACCCACACAGAGAAGGAACAACACGTCAGTGATCGTCAGCACGCTGTACATCGACTTCTCCGCCAGCGGGCAGGAGGACATCCACCAGTACGAGGTCCTCTGTGAGCCCCGGCGCAAGGAGGCTTCTGTGCACCTGCTGTCCGGCTCCGACTGGCTCGGGCCCTATGCTGCCACGGCCGAGCACCTGCAGGAAGCACCTCCCAGGGACGAGGAGGAGGCGCTGCAGGGCCCTGTGGCCCTGGTGGCCCAGGACACCAGTGACATTGTCTTCCTGGGCCTTTGCATCCTGGCTGGAGTCCTCATGGTCCTGGCCATGGTGGTCCTGATGCTGCTGTGAGCAGGCAAGGTAGGGGCCTGGCACCTGGCCTCCCCAGGGCATCTTGGGGACCCTACCGCAGGGGAGGGACCGGGCCTCACGACTTGTTGGTGACCATGCGTGAGTCCCAGCCCTCTCTGAGCCCGAGTTTCCGAAGGACCACCACTCTGCCATGCTTATCTCCGAGGGCTGGCAGGGGGCTCAGAGAAGAGCCTGAATGGCTAAGAGCTTTGTGAACTACAGCATGGCACCCATGTGTGTGCAACTGCCGCTGTCAATTTTATAATATAAAAGAGTTGTGTGTTACTGTGGCTAGAGACACAGTATAACGCTGACTGGTCTGGTAACTTGTAAGAGTATTTTACCAGCTCAGGGTACAAATAAGGTCATCTCTTATTTTTCCAACTAATCACAGATCCCAACCCTTCATTAGCAGGAAGTTCAGCATCCGTGCAGGGGCCTCACTCTCCCGAACTGACCCAAGAACCCTGAGGACTTCGTCTATCGCAGCCCAGTCCTGTCTCCAAACTCCACAGCACAGAGAGGGAGCAGAAGCCCCACCTAGCACTCTGGTTTCGGGCCCTGCCACATGGTGCTCCTGCTGAAGACTGACTGTGTGCATCCTGGTGGATGCCGGCCCACCGAGGTGGCGATGCCCTGCTGGGTCAGACCCCGGTATGAACCCACACTGTGCTCCTCCTAGTGAGGCTGGAGGCCAGGGACTGGTGTGGTGTTGACGTTTTTGCTAAAATAGATTGTGATCCTTGACTGAAACGCTGATTGAAGTCCTGTGTGTCTCTGTCCTCCTCACCCCTGATGTTGAGCTTAGATCACAAACCACCCTTCCCCTGCAGATGAGTCCTTGTGGAGCCCTCTGGACTTTCTCCTGCCATTGGACTTCACTCAGAGCTACTCCAGTGTACTCAGAGCTACTCCAGTCCACTCACATTTTTCTAAGTTTCACCACAGGAGCAGGGGCTGGGTCCCTGTGAGAAGACCTGAGGAATTGACACATACCTCCTCAGAGCTCTTCAAACCACGAAACGGAGGAGTCTTGTTAATGAGAAAGAAATTAAAAAATGCATTTATAAGACAACACTTTTCCTTGTTCATCTTTATATTTGCACAATAAGCCATTCCATTAAATCTTTCCACAATAACAGGAATTGCCACGTTTGACCATGCTGACCACTGATCCCAGTGGTCCAATTACAATTCCTTCAACAACCCAGCAAACATCCCCTGCTTTCCAGCTTTGTGTGTGTTTTGTGACAGGCTCCAGGCTCACAACAGTCAACACACCAAGGAAGTCGCTGCTCCCAGGTGCTTATGGTTCGGTAGCAAAATCAGGGATGGGGCGAGCAGGTGCCTGGGTAACTTGCAGAGTAAAGAACTAGAGAGAAGAGAGCCATCAATGGAAGAAATGAAGTAAGGGAAAGAGTTGCCAAGACATTAGGAGAACTGGGTTCAAGTTCAAGTTTTTCTTATTGTGTGAGCCTGGGCAAGCCATTCTGATTCTATGAGCCTTGATAGCTCTACTCGCAAAATACAGAGAAGATAGCCTGCTGTGAGGATGCAGCAACAGCGTGCACGAGGGAGGTCTGTCAGGGTCATGAATGTGACGGCAGGAGAGAGCCTTGATTGCTACCGGGGTATTGGAACAGAGGCCCCTCCCTCGGTCCCTCTCACCCACCTTCTCACTCCCAGCCTCCTCCAGCCGCCGAGCCAAGCTGCGATCGCCAGCCTGCATTTGTGAACACTTCACAAACCACCTGGGTCTCAGTTTCCCTGCCTGGGAAGGACTGGGCACACGCCAGAGGCTATCTGTGGGTGACCCCCAGGTTCTGCCCTCCAGAACCCATTGGGGACAGCTGGTGGGACCTGAGACTGGTGGGCCCGACTGGCCTTGTCCCTGTCAGCTCATCATGGTGGGGGAGGCAATAGCTCAGCCTGTGCAGAGCCTCGCTGTTGGAGCTGAGTGTGTGGCTGTGTGTGTGGACATGCACACGCGGGAAAGTTGGGGGCCTCCATCTGTACTCTGAGCCACCTGTGTTGTGTTGTGTTGTTTGTTTTTTAATATATTTTATTGATTTTTTTACAGAGAGGAAGGGAGAGGGATAGAGAGTTAGAAACATCAATGAGAGAGAAACACTGATTGGCTACCTCCTGTACATGCTCTTGACCAGAATCAAACCCGGGACCCCTTAGTCCGCAGGCTGATGCTCTATCCACTGAGCCACCTGTCTTCAAGGGTCACTGCACAGAGGCCAGAGCTCGGGCTCTGTGGCCAGACCACCTAAGGTAAAACCAGACCACCAGGGCTCCACTACTTGCTAGCTATGTCACCTTGGCCAAGGTAGCTCACCTCTATAGAAATAACGCCTCTTCATCAGTTCATTGGGGGATTAAGTGAGATCATACACAGCAGTGATCAGGACGGATGCAACAAACTTTTCCACTGACCATGCAAAAGCCTAGCCTGGAAACCCAAGCTCTTGGTCCAGCTTCACCGGTGACTGGCTGTGTGACCCTGGGAGAGCCCATTCCCTTCTCTGGCTTCACTTTCCCTGTTTTCAAAATGCGAGAAGCATCATTATCCCCTCCAGCACTGTCATTGCCATAGCTACCACCTCCTAAGCCCCCACTATGTGGCCGGTGTTTAAGATGTGTCTGGTGCTGAAACCGGTTTGGCTCAGGGGATAGAGCATCAGCCTTCGAACTGAAAGATCCCAGGTTCGATTCCAGTCAAGGGCATGTACCTTGGTTGCGGACACATCCCCAGTAGGGGGCGTGCAGGAGGCAGCTGATCGATGTCTCTCTCATCGATGTTTCTAGCTCTCTATCCCTCTCCCTTCCTCTCTGTAAAAAATCAACAAAATATAATAATAAAAAAAAAAGATCTGTCTGGCATCTCGCTCACTTAACCTACCCGTGAGGCCAACATACATTGCCCCCATTTTACAGATAAGGAAACTGGGGTTTGGGAGGGAAAGTGTGTGCCCAAGATAACATGGCTATGAAATGTTGGAGCTGGTCTGAAAGGAGCCATTCTTCCCTGAGCTGGAGCGCCATGCAGAGAGCTGGGGGTGGGGGGAGGGTCCTCTTGGGAACCCAGGCCAATGCTCTCAAACATCACAGCTGTGTCTGGTTGGGAAAGAACTGGGATGGCTGAGAGGGAGAGGACGGTTTTATCTTCACGAACGTTCCTAGGTACTGCCATTCCCTGCCCTCCGGGCAGCCAGCATGTTGATTATCCTGTGTGAGCCGCAGGAAATAACAGTCTTTGTGACAGCACAGTGTCTATTAGATATGAGAGGTCTGAGATGATACCCATTAGCCTGCACGCCCTGGCCCTGGGAGAGTGTCTGGTGAGCATGGCACAGCTTTCCTGACCACCTGCCAGTTTCCCCTTTTCAGAGAGTGGGGGGCTGTGTGAAGAGCCAGGTTGAACCCCAGTGCCTTCCTCATCGTCTCTGTGGCCTCGGGACATGCCTCCCCCTTCCAGCCTGTCTCTGAGGGCCCATGTTGCTGATGAGGAAGTCCTTGGCAAATGGATGTGCTGGCCCTGGGAAAACACCTTCACGCCTGCTGGTCAGACAGACCTGGGTTTGTTTCCAGCTCTTTCCTGGACTCTGTGTGACTTTGGGCAGGTTGCTCAACCTCTCTGAGCCTCAGTTTCTCTATGTGTGGAATGGGGACAGAAAGCCTCTCCTCATGAGGTCAATGTGAGGACCAAGAGAACATGTGGAGAGCACCCCACACAGGACCTTCAGGAAGTGGATGGCTGGCAGGCTGGGCCTGGCAAGGGCTTCCCCGAGGAGTCCTCAAATCCCAGAGCTGGAAGGGGCCTGATAAGAAAGCAAGTCCCCACCCATGACCTATGAGTCCCCCCACACTCAGCTTGCCCAGCCCCCTGCTCTCCTGCTGTTCTTCAGCAGCCGGAGGTTGTTCCCACCCAGCCTGTCTTCTGGGCCCTCTGTGTGGACCGTCCTCCCAGGGAACATTGCCCGACTGGCTCCTTCACATCCTTCTCCGACCACAGGCCCTGACCACGTATCGCCACCCCGCACCTGTCCTCGGCGCCCCCAGGGGCTTACTTTATTTCTGTCACAGCACCTGTCCCCATCTGACATGGTGGGACGGAGTGTTCGCTTCTGCCCCTTCATGCCTGATCCCCTCCATGAGGGCAGTGTTCCCCTTGTCCCCTGCCCCCACCAGAGCCTGCACACAGCCTTCCATGCGTGTGGATGAATGAGTGAGCAAGCCTGTGGGTGAATTTGATGCAGTTCCATTCATTCAACCCTGCGTGTGTGGCAGTATGGGACTCTGGTGCCATTGGAGTCGAGGACATTTCCCAGTGTCTTCTCTGAGCCTCCCTCCTCATGGACACACAGGCAGAGGCAGACATGGCCCTTCCCTCCAGGAGCTTACCATCTGGGGTGAAGAACCGGTTCGAAGGCACACAGCGCTGGAAGGGACTGTATCCCTGGGGGTCGGCAGGAACCAGCAGACAGCCCACTGAAACCAGGAATCTGAAACGAGTTAAATAAGGGGGCTATTTATTTATAGTAAAGTTTTTATTTTCCAATTAAAGTTTATATATTCCATTACATTAGTTTCAAGTGTACAACATAGTTTTCACATATATGTGAAACTTATGAAATTATATATGTAACTTATGAAATGATTACCCCAGTAAGTCCAGTTAGTATCCATAGACACCATACATAGTTATTACAACACTAATGGCCTGGTGCACAAAATTCATGCACATTAAAAGGAGATTAATTAGAGGAAATAATTTAATATTGCTATTTCTCTTTCTCTATAATAGAAGTGACAGAGATGAAGAAAATTAGTAAATGTATGTGAAAACCTTCCTCCTGTCAGAGTCTGGGGCACACCACGGGACCCAGAGTCAAGCCTCCATCCACCCACATGCACCTCAAAATCGCGTGAGACCCAGACCTGGCTGGCCCCTGTCCCCATTGGGCTAGATCCAGACCTGGCCAGTCCCATCCTTGTCAAGCCCTGCTGGGCAGAGGATGTAACTTCAGGTCCCTTGGCCCAGTGCCAGGACAGGGGGCATGGCCTGAGGTCCCCTAGCCCAGACTAGGGCAGGGGGCATGCCTTGAGGTCCGCCATCAAGCCCTGCCAGGTGGCAGACATGGCCTGAGATCCCCTGTCAAGCCCCGCTGGATGGGAGGCATGGTCTGAGGTCCCCTGTCAAGCCCTGCCAGGTGCGGGGTGTGGGGGGGGGGCGCGCCCAGCCTCAGGACCCCCAGCCCGGCACTGGGAGCGGGGCACAGCCTCAGGTCGCCCATCAAGCCCCACTGGGCAGGAGGCACGGCCTGAGTTCCCCGACCCAGCACTGGGGGTGCACCTTGAGGTCCTTTGTCAAGCCCCACTGGATGGAGGGCATGGCCTGAGGTCCCCTGTCAAGCCCAGCCAGGAAGGGGGGCACAGCCTCAGGTCCCCTGGCCTGATGCTAGAGCGAGGGGCATGGCCTGAGGTTCTCCAACCTGGCACTGGGGTAGGGGGAGCAGCCTGAGGTTCCCTAGCCCAGCACCAGAATGGGAAGCCCACCTTGAGGTCTCCCACTAAGCTCTGTCAGGCGGGGAGCATGGCCTGAGGTCCCTCAGCCTGATGCCAGGGTGGGGCACATAGCCTGAGGTCGCCTGCCAAGCCCTGCTAGGTGGGGGAGGGCATAGCCTCAGGTCCCTGCTTAAGGCTCCTTAAGGGAACTTGGCTTCAGCTGTGGGTGCAGCCATCTTTGTGATGGAGTGATGGTCAATTAGCATATTCCCTTCTTTATTATATAGGATTATTGGATTTTCACTCTGCTATATTTTACATCCAGTGACTGATTTTATAATTGGTCGTTTGTACTTCTTAGTCCCTCCCCCTTTCTCACAGTCCCCCAACTCTCTTTCCACCTGGCAACTGTCAAAATGTTCTCTGTAATGATGAGTCTGTTTCTGTTTTGCTTGTTCATTTATTTTGCTTTTTAGGTTCCACATGTAAGTGAACTCATATTGCATTTGTCTTTCTCTGTCTTACTTACTTCACTTAGCATAATTCCCTCTACATCTATCCATATTGTCACAAATGGCAAGATTTCACTTTTTTAAGACTGAGTAATGTTCCATTGTATATATGCAATACAGGAGTTATTTACAAAGGTGCAGAGAAACGACAGAGGAGAGTGCAGAAGCTGGGAGTGGTGACAGGGGGGTCCTTACTTCCTCAGGCCTCCGGGAAAGCTGCTGGGCGGGCTATCGCAGCGCCCTGACCCCACCTGGGCTGGGGGCAGCTTTGGGGGCTGCACTGCCCCGTGGGCCGTCTCCCGTGGAGTCATGGGCAGAGATGGGGGTATGTAGCAGTAGCTCCTGCTCACTAAGCCCCCAGCATGCCAGCACTTCACCCACTCGCATCCTCACCACCACCCCACTTTACAGATGAGAAAGCTGAGGCTCAGCCAGGCTGAGGGGCTTACCAAACATCACCCAACTGGTACGTGGTGGTGCGGCGACTTGAGTCCAGCTCCTTCTGAGGGCTCTTTTTTATGAAACCAAAACCATATAGATTCTCCCCAATGGTGTCCTGCTCTTGGTGCCAAGAGGAGCTGTCAGGGTATTTATTCATGGCTTGAGTACCTGGCCCCGAACCAATGGGTGATGGGGAGACAGTGACAGTGTAAGTGATGTGGGTCGCCCTGCCCATAAACCAACGTGACACGAAGCAGGTGAGTATTATGGTCAGAGGAGGAGCACCAACATTGCCTGGAAGCAGGGGGTTTTGGCGGGCGGGGGGGGTGGTCCCCTGGAAGTGGCAATGCTGGGCAGGTCCTGGGAGGTGGGTAGACAGTGAATAGGTCATTCAAGGGGAGAGAGGAAGGAGGAAGGGCATTTCAGGTATGGCACTGTTGGAGATCGGGGATTTGGGAAGCTCGGGGAACCCCAAGTTCAACATATAGGGGTCAGCACAGAGTGGGACGAGATAGTGGAGGTAACAGGGCCAGAAAGGCAGGTGGGGACAGGGCCTCGCTGTCTGGAGACTTCCCAGATAGTGGCCATGTCAGCTCTTGGTCCCGCTTTGGTGTCCCCAAGCATCCTCTGAGGTATAAGGGGCTCCCCAAATCATAAATCCTGTGCACTGGCTTTTCAGCTGAAGCCCCAGAGAAGGTGATTGGTCGAAGGTCACCCAGAAGAGCCAGAATCACACTCACGTCCCCTAACTCCAAGGGACATTCTGTCCCTGCCACATAATCTCATTGCCCTGTCTCCTTCCTGGGGGGCAGTCAAGATCCCCCACCTTAGGAATTCCCCTGGCAACCATGTTGACTAGGTCCCACTCACATCAGCTGGGCCAGGGAGTTTCCCTACCTTTAAAATCAAACACAAACAAACTCCAAAAAGAAATTGCCCCACCCTGAGCTCCGGGTACCTGCAACCTGAGCCCATGAACATACACGCCTGTGGCTCACACCCAGGATAGGTCAGGAAGCTGTTCGAAGGAGAACTCCCCTAGGCAGGTGCCCAGCTTTTTACAGCTTGCAAAGTGCTTTCCCCAAATATCTGCCCTTTGATCCTTACACCTGTCCTGAGAAGGAGGTGTCACCCACTTTACAGAGGAGGAAACTGAGGCCTGAGAGGTGAAGTGACGACTCAAGGTCACACAGCGAGTTGATGACGGGCTAAGGTGAGAAACAAGTAGCCCAGGAGGCTGCAGGTGTTGACCACGCATCATTAAAGGGCTCGTCTCTGATGAGTGTGGTGGATAAAGCCAAGAGCCCTTTGGTCTCCGTGGGACCGAAGGGGTGCCATTGAGGCTGAGTCTTTCGGAGATGCAAATCAGTCGCCAGGCAGAATGGAGGGGGCTGGGGAGAAGGGCTTTCAGGGCAGAGGAAACAGTGAGCAAAGGCCTGGAGGTCGGAAAGCAGGCGGACAGTTCAGGAGCAGGGAGTAACCATTGGGGCTGAAGCACAGGCAGTGTGGGGGCCTGTGGAAGTGCCACCCTCCTTTCCCAGTGGCCCTCTGCCCCCTCGCTCTGTCTTTCAGCTGCCTCTTCTGGGTGATCTTCTCTGCTGCCGCTGCTGGCTTCCCGTCATTCTGGAAGCTCCCGGAGGTCAGTAACCCTGTAGGGCATTTCTGTGTCCTCAGCCTCCAGCCCAAGGCTGGCCTGGCACAGAGAAGGAGTCAGTGAGTGAACTAAAATGAATGAATGAATGAGTACTCAGCTCCAGCTCATTCCATAACACAGCAGCTAACAGGTTTTTGAACACCTACCATGTGCCACAGGGTGCTTGGCTGGCTAACCGCTTTTTGCTTGCATTCTCTCTCTAGCCAATGAGGCCTGTGCTAGTACTTAGTTTTTATTACCATCATAATCTCCATGTTATAGATGAGGAAACTGAGACACACAAAGGTGAAGAACTTGAATAAGCTCACAAAGTCCATGAGTGTCTTTGGGATTCAAACCCCAAGCCACACGGTCATTTGAGATTTTGCACACATTCTTGGCTACATAGGTGCCCACAGACGCACATTCATGGATGCCCAGGCTGCAGCTCCTGGATGCCCACTTCTTCCTGGATTTGCCTACATCAGCAGAGCAAAGGGCCAAAGGACTGGTGCCAGGCAGGGAAGGGTAGGAAGGAGTCAGTGACTCTGAGACTGACCCACCCCCTGCCTCCCCTGGGATACAGCTCCCTGTCAGCAGGCGTCTCCACCTCTGCCAGGGTATGGAAACCCTTTCTCTCACACGGTCAGCCTGCTCCATGCAATCTCCACCACACTATTATGACTCTGTCATAGGGAAGCAAAGATGTCCCATCCCTCTGGCATAGCAGGCCCTGTGCTGGCTCCATAAGAACAGGGTCAGCCCTGGAGGCTCATCAGGATGCCCAAGTCACCCAGCGGCAGAGGTGGGGAGTGAGTCCCAGTTTAGATCTGTTGGACCCTCCAGCCCAGCGTGCCCCTCATTGCCCACATCTCTTACCGTCACCTTTTCCCACAAGACCCTTTAGGTCTGATACAGGGTGGTCCAGCCTCAGGGAGCAGGGAAGGGACCAGTGAGGGGAGGTCACAGTCAGTGCAGGGGGAGCTGGAAACAGGTCCTGGGCGGGGGAACACATTTTCAGTCAGAGCTGAACTTGTATGTGGCTGGGGCACAGGTGCAAGGGAGGGGCTTATGTTGTTGCCTGTACAGGTGACTGGGTATGTTTGCATACATATATGTTTGTCTAATGTTAGCCACAGTGTACCTTCATGTGTGCCCGACCTGCTTTGCTATGAAAGCCTGTCTCTCCCAGGATCTCCCTGACCCCCACCGCAGGGTTGTGCGGAGACAGGGTTGGTGGAGAAAGGGAGGCTGAGAGGGAGCTAGGAACTCCGTGCAGGGTGAGGAAAGAGCCTTATTGTAGGAGGCAGCTATGTGCATGTATGTGTGTGCTCATTGCAGGGGGCGTTCCCATGTGTTCTCTCTCTCTTTCTCTCTCTCTCTCTCCTCCCCTCCCGCTTCCCCCTCCTTCTCTCTCTTTCTCCCACTGGAAGTGATGATCCCTCAGGTCCCTCCCGGCTCCGCAGACCTTGTTCCTGCGGGGCTGTAATGGTGGGTGTTCTGGGGTCTGTGTGGGCGGAGAATGTGTCCTGGTCTATGTGCCTAGTGAGAGAGGATGCTCATGTGGCTGTGCGTGCTCTGGAGCGTCTTCTTCCACCAGATCTTGGAGAGAGGGTTGGCCTATGGCTTTCCAGGTCTCTCTGCCTACCTAGCAGAGGCCTGGGCTGGTGTTGGGCATAGCGCCACCTTGTGGGGCCACAAGGAGGAATCCGTGGCATCATGGGGAAGCTGATCCCTTGAGAGAAAGAGCCATGGTGATGCAGCAAAGGGCCTGGGGGCCCCAGAGGCCACACCACCCCTGGAGCCTGACTGAGCCACTACATCTGGGCTGTGCCAGCTTCCTGGCAGCAAAAAGATCCAATATGCTTTCCTGAGGCTATTCTCCAGCATCCCAAACCAGTCCCTAAATCTTCCGGGCATCTTCCTCCCAGCCTCTTAAATCCCACTGCCGTGGACCAGGGAAGACAGATACCAACTAAACCCTTAACGCCGAGCTAAGCAAAGGGCAACGCGTTGTCCTGGTCTGCCCAGGACTGCGGGCATCCCAGGACATGGGCTTTCCGCTTAAAACCAGGACAGTCCTGTGAACTGGACTCTGAGTCACCCTAGGTGCGGGATGTGGGCGGAGGAGAAACGACAGGTGCAATGAAGACAACTCCTGGAGACCCAGCTCAGGGTGCCCTGGGCCCTCACCCAGCAGAGGCTCTTACTGGCTACAGACTCCTTGGACAGTCTCTTCTATCCTGGGGGTTTGTTTCCAAAGCTGTGGCATTCGGTGACTCTCTACCTGGGTCACCCGCAGACCTCTCTCCTGGGGTCAGTCCCCGCATCTGCTGGTGTGGCCGACAGCACCAGGCTGTCCCACATGTACAGCACCTCGCGGCCTCACATGGAACCGTTGTGTCTTGAGCCTCTTTCTCCTCCTGTGCTCCTATCTCAGTGGGCAGCATCGCTGCCCACCAGTCACCCAGATCCCCCCACTCCCTCACTCCCACCGCCAGCCCTGTCAGGTCCATGTACTGCCATCCCTCCATCGCTCCTTTCTCTCTCATCCCCACTGACATTACACGGACACCGTTAGCCTCCAGCCATTGTCCGGGGTTCATCAAGACCATGGAGTCTGGTCCCAGCTTATGGAGGAGAGAGAATGTTCTGGGCCCTGAGAATCTTGGTCATGCCAATCTGGTAACACTCCCTCTTACCCACTCTGCCCTGGAGGAGCTGAGAAGGTACATTTGTGTCCTTGAGGGCTTTTGTCTGGGAAGGCTGACCCCTCTACTCCTTCCCCACCCTGCAGCTGAGGGCTCCTTATGGTCAGTCCCCCCCATGGACCTCCACTGTTCTCAGGAGGAAGCTGGAGTCCTCAACCTTGCTCACCAAGCCCTGTGCAACCAGCACAATCACTCTTGGAGTGACACTTCCAACCATTGCTCTACCTGTACCCACTGTGCTGCTGGGTTGTGTTCTGTGGAGAATGACAATGATGTATGTGTAATGATGTGGGTGGGTGGGTGATAGTTATGATGATGTGTGTGGTGATTAGGATGGTGTGTGGTGGTTGGGATTGGGTGTGTATATGTGTGTGTATGTGTGGTGGTGGTGGTTGGGATGGTGTGTGTGTATATAGTGGTTGGGATGGTGTGTGTATGTGTGGTGGTTGGGATGGTGTGTGTGTGTGTGTGTGTGTGTATGGTGGTTGGGATGGTGTGTGTGTATGTGTGGTGGCTGGGATGGTGTGTGTGTGTGTTCCCATCCACACTGATGCTCTGCTGATGGGCTCCATCTCCGTCTGTGGAAATGCTATCCTCTCAGACATCCCCACCTCAAGAAGCTTCTGTGCTCCTTGCAGGGACAGGGTGGCTCCCCGTCTGTGCCACTGCCCTTCATCTCTCCCTCCTTTGTGTTCTGGTCTCTCACCCACTGAGTCTGAGAGCTCGCCGCCTCAGTGATCTCCACCCTGGCGTTCTTCCTCTCTCCTCTGCTGACTCACGCACAGATGAACAAACCTCAACAGGGTTTTCCTGCAGCACACAGCCTGGTGGGAGGCAGCAGAGGAGAACAACGTAAGTGTGGTTTGAACCTTGCAAGTTTGAGTTGTTTGTGGACCATCCAGATGGAAATGTCCTCCAAGCAATCAGAGGTGTGGGCCTGGGCTTGGGAGAAAGGTGTGGGCAGAAGTCAGGGGCTGGACAGCCTGGCACGCAGCTGAGATTACCAGGAGAGTGGGAAGGAGGGCGAGGGAGGGCCCCTTGTACTGTGAGCTCTGGAGGGCAGGCCCTGACCATCTTCTCACCAATGAGTCACAGGACCCAACACAATGGCCAACACAAAAATAGCCATTTACATCCGAGGTGGGTGAGTGAGGGAGTCCACAAAAGCCTGAGACCTAGGAGGAGGAGCCAGAAGAGTGTGGATGTTAGAAAAACGGAGAGGAACTGCTTTCAAGGACAGAGAGGTCAGCAGCCGCCAGCCTGGGTAAGAGCTGGCAACCCCGATTTATATTTGGGAACGAGGAGAGATGGTAAATCAGGCTTAGTGACTTGGCGAAGGTGGAGCCAGGGTCAGTGCCCAGTGGGTGTGGAGTCAGATTTGCAGAGTGGCGCAAAGTCAGGGAGATACTGAGAGCCTGAGCAGGAGAGGTGCATGGAGTGGACAGTGAGCTGCAAAGCCCCTCTGGTCAGCCCCGGCCCCGGTCAGGAAGCTGGGGTCCGACTGGGTGACCTTGGCTAAGTTCAAGCCCCTCGTAGGCATGTGAGCGCAGCTCTTGGGATCTGCTGTGGTTCTGCTGCCCCAGATGAGCCTCTGCAGGACCATTCTCCCTGGTGCTGTGACCCAGGCCCTTTGGCTCTGCCGAGGGGAAGGCTCTCTACCTCGGTGAGCACCGAGGGGTGCCCTGTATTTAAGCGGCCCTGGGAAGAAGGCAGATGGAGAAAGGATAACTAGAAGCCTATAGTTCTCTTCCCCTCCCCTAAAGCTGAGATTTCTCATCAGCTCCCGCACATCAGATGGGAAGAGGGGAGGCATCTGGGAGAAGCTGAGAAACCCCAGGAGCAGGGTTGGCCTTGCATCGGATGGCTTAAAAGACTCACGCCCACCTCACTGCTAGCTGGCCCTAGACTAAGCTGCCAAGTGGCACCTAGCTCAAAGGTGACCCCTACCTCAGCAGTAGGAGCTCTGAGGGAAGAGTCGGGACCGTTTGGTCTGGCTGGCTCACTTCCTTGCTGAGTGACCGAGGGCTGGGGGATCCTCCTCTCCAATACCATCTACCGTGGATTTGCTTGACTGCCTGAATGCTCTGACATTCTAGGGCTCCAAACTGTCCTACTGAGATCAGTAGCAGACACAGCATGGCACCAAAGGTCCTCAGAGGCAGGGCCATCAGAAGTGGGCGTGGGACCTAAGGCTCCCCTACTGTTGACTGAGGGCCTACAAAGCACAAGGCACTGTGCTGACAGCAGATGTGCAGCTAAGAGGCAGGAGCTAACTAGTAGATTCTCGTCCAGCTCTGCCTTTAACTCACTGTATGACCTTGGTCTCCAGCGTGCACCTGCCTAGGATCAGAATCACCAGGAGGTGACACGGATTGCTGGGCCCCACCCCAGAGCCTCCATTTAGTAGATCTGGGGTGAGGCTCAAGATTTGCATTTCTAACAAGTGCCCCCGTGCTGCTGACATAGCAGGGGGCGGAACCACACTCAGAACTGCTGGCCTAGACGCTTTTCCCTGAGTCTTGATTTCCTCAGCTCTCAATAGGGAGACTAGTACTGGCACTGGGTACCCCTCCCAAGAGGTGCAGTGAGGTTCAAATGTAAAAAGCCAGGTAAATGATGGAACTTCTAGAAGTGGCTGGGACCTCAAGATCCATCTGCTTTGAACGCTCCACTTGAAATGAGAGGAAACTGAAGACCAGAGACTGCTCAGACCAAGGTCACAGTCCGTTTGAAGATGGCAGAGCTGGAACGAAGAGCCGAGCAGCCTCCACCCTTCTCCTGGGCTTCCTCGGCCTGAAGGACGTGCTTTCAGCATCTTGTCTTTTGGATGAAGTGACACTACATGGCTTTTGTAGCAGATGTTCTTCTGAGGGACCCGTAGCCTTCACTGCTCTGCATGCTCACCTGACAGCTTCCAAGGCCAGCCCCCACGACTCGGCCTGAGGACCTGCTCTGGCCTCGGAGCACACCAGCCTGCAGCATGCATGCGGGAAAGTGGTCAGAGACCTAACATGCTCTCCCCTAGCAGATCCCAGCCAGTCTGTGGGTGCATACACACCTCCCTCACTCTGGTCTGGCACATCTTTGAGGCACATTCTGTACTATCACCCAGAATTCTTTGATGGCATGGGGGCTAGTTAGAGCACAAACTTCCTTGATAGATCTGGGGTGAGGCCTCACTTCTTTCCCTTCCTTGTCTCACCTTCCAGCACCTTCATAGTGCTTCTTCTGTTCACCTTTCAAATAAACCACATCTCAAATCCTCATTTCAGGGTCTGCTCCTGGGAACTCAGACTCAGACAGTATCATAATAATAAAAGGCCAAGAGGCTTCAAGACCAAAATGACCAAATGACTGGTCACTAGGAGATGCATGGAGCACCTCTCAGCCATAACGACCTAACAACCGGTCGCTATGAAGCCACCTGTGGCCTGTGAACCAGCCTGAAGAGGGGTGGGGCCAGTGGCCAACCTCGAGGCCCCTCCCCACTGCTGGCCTGCCCCTGATTGGACTTTCCCACCCCAATCAAGAGCCTGCCCACCCCACACCCCTCCCTTCCCCCTACCAGCCATACCCCTATCAACCTGTCCTACCACAATAGGCCCTCGGCCCCTCTCCACTGCTGACCTGCCAGATCCCACACCCTCACCCCAATAGGGGGCGGGGCTGGGCAGCCAACCTCCTGCGCCCCACCCCTCTGGCCATCCATGGCCCTGATGGCCCCCAACATCCTGATCGGCCCACAGCCCCTTCCCCTGGCTGGCCCTGTCCCTGATCGCTCCCTCCCACCCCAATAAGGGGCGGGGCTGGCTGGCCAATCTTCTGCAGCCCTTCCCCCTGCCCAGCTTCACCCCAGATTGCCCCTTTTACCCCAATCAGGGGCAGGGCTGGCCGGCCAACCTCTCCCAGGCCGCTGGCCCATGATCGACAGCCCCCACCCACCCCACTCAGGGTGGGGCTGGCTGGCCCACCCTGGCTGGTCTCACCCCTCAATCCCAATTGGCCCCTCAATCCCAATTGGGGGCAGGGCCCCAGGGCCAATCGCCTGTGGCCCCTTCCCCCAGCCAGCCCTGCCCTTATCAGGGGCTCCAATTGGGCCCTGATTCAGGCGGGCTGGCCAGCTAACCTCGTGCCATCTCCTCCTCCCGACAGGCTCAGCCCTAATCCACCCTGATTGGAGCTGGCTAGCTGGGCCCCACCCATTCACGAATTTGTGCACTGGGCCTCTAGCAGTTATAGTAAAAGAAAGCTATTGGGGTAATAATGAAGTCATACACTCATGTACAGTAAAACATTCTCCCTCACTTATAAGCGGAAGACCACATTAGGCTTCACACTGGACACACTTTCCCTTGTGGGAACTTTGAAGGTGTCTCCTCATCTCTGGCCTCAGTTTCCTCAGGTGTGACAAGCAAGGCAGCTGGATGGGTCCCATGCCGAAGTCCTGGGTTTGACAAGGCCTGTGGCTCTCTCGAGGCTGCTTGGCAAATCCAGGCAGGTTCCTGGCCCAGGCTAGCCTGGAAGCAGATCTGTAATTGAGCTGCAGGGTCACTGTGACAGGCACAGCCTGTAAATCTCAGCTGGGGAAGCAGCCCAGGGAGATAAATTGCACTGCAGCTGGCTCTTCCTGGCGCTCTGGGAGCAGTCTGTCTCAGGGGTGAACATGGAGTGAGGGGGCAGCTGACAATGCCATTCCCTATTGAGGAGACACTCAAAAGAGTGAGGGGTGCGAGGACTCAGGCTACCTCTGGGGGCGGAAGGGAGTGATTACAGAATGGGGCTTGCTCCTTGGAGCCCATGAACACAGACACAGGAGAATTTATGCAAAAGACTGGTTTGTCAGAATGAATGCAGTGTCATGGAATGTGGACATGTCTCTCTCTTCCCCTGGGTTCTGAGGCCAAATGCCAAGTCTGAGTGGCACAGTGTGCCTGGCACAGGAAGAGGGTAGACACACTGTATACAAACAAGAGAAAATGATAGCTAATGTTGAGTGCTTATTCTGGGCCAGGCCCTATGATTATTGTTTTATATGTATTATGTACTCATAACAATTCTAGGAGGTAGGTACCTCATGATATAGTTCAGAACACATCATGGTACAGAGAGTTTAAGTAACCTGCTCAGGATCACTCAGCTAGTAAGTGGCTGAGCCAGGATTTAAACCCAGGTCATTTGACTCCAGAGCCTGGGTACTGAATTACTCTGCAAATTGATCAATAAGGCAGCCAGGAAAACATCAATAACTATGTGTCAGAGACCTGTCACGGGGACTGTAGGAGGAGATGATGAAGAATGGACAAGAGTCCCCCAGGCAGCTTGGCAGAGGGAACATGGGTGCAAAGACAAAGGGCTGAGAAACATCGTTGCATGTTCGAGGAATGAGGATACACTCAGGGAGGCTGAAGCACAAAGGGGCCACGTGCTGAGATGGATCTGGAGAGGGAGGCAAGGCCAGATCCCGGGGATCCTCAAGTGCCAGGCTAAGGAGGACAGGCTGTATCCTGTGGGCGAGGGCAGGGCCGTGGCAGGCCAGGTATGAGGACACACCACCTCTCTCTAGCTGTGACCTGGACAAGGTACTCCCCCCTTAGAACCTCAGTTTCCTCATCTGTAAAGCAGGGGTGGCAATTCCTGCCAAATCCTGCCTCTCAAGGCTTGGGCAAGGACTAGTAAGCCAACAGACAAAAGGGACTTGGTAAGCCGTGAAAGATTTGACAAAGGCAGGTTGGTGGGTTAGACACAAAGAAGTGAACAGTCAGCAGATACGAATTTAGTCAACTATTTTTCAATAGAGGTGATCAGATTCACTCCAGCTTTTATTGTTATTGGAAATCATGCCATTTGCATGGGGCATTGCTACTTGTCATTTGGCCTCCATGACCTCACTTGAGGATCCTCAGACCTTTTAAGTTAGATGTAATTATTCCTACCTTACAGCTGAAGACACCGAGGCACAGAGAGGTAACATCACCCACCAGCCATGTATGCCAAAGGAACAGAGTTGACATAACCTGGGCTTTACAGCTGCCCAGCTGTGTTCTTTCTGTTCCATCTCACATCACCGGATTTACTGAGCAGCTTGTCAGAGGCGACACCTCCGAAGGGCACACCAAGGGCGTGAAGGTGCAAGGCAGGGAAACCAAGAACTGATGACTAGAGGGATGCAGGGTTGGAATATTTGGGTCTTGATGATTTGTCAATAGCCTCGAAGGTCTATAACGGGCCATAATTTGTCATTTTACTGAGGCCCAAGTTTGAATTCTTTGCTGCAAGACAGATATGCGAAGCAATGCCTGTCAGTGAGCTGCTGTAGCCGACTGCCCAACATACGCTTCTTTCCAGTTCTCCCTCCTTGTGGGAGGCAGGGCAACTGGGCTGAGAACACACCTGAGCTTTAGGGGCAGCCCATCTGGGCATTTGGGCTTTATCCTGGGACAATGGTGGCTGCTAAAAGGCTTTATGTCTGGTGTGGTATAGTTGGATTTTATGGGTTAAAGAGGTCACTCTGGAGGTTAATTCAGAGAGGGGACTGGAGGGGAAGAACGGGGAACTGAGGATTTTGTGTGTGACCTGCCGTTCCTATCCCATTTAACCTTTCTGAGCAGCACTCTTAGCCATAAACTGGACTAACCCAGCAAAAGGATGGTTCTGGATTGTGGCAGGAAAACAATATCTGAATGTAACTAACAGAGCTTTACCTTATCCACTTGCCTGAGATGGTTTTTATGCTAATGCTATTTTAAGCAAAAGCAACTCAGACTAATAAAAACTGCACTTCAGCTCAGGATTCCTCACCATCTGTCAGTCCACACACTTGGGAACAGCTTTCCCTAGTAGTGTAGACCATGTTGCTTGACTGTGTGGGCCAGCCTGTAGGTGCAGAGGAGGAGCCATTCATTCGTTCACACGCACATACCTACAGGGCCCTTCCAGGGCCAAGCCCTGTCCTGGGCCAGAGAGGACACAGACAAGGTTGCTGCTCCCATGAAGGGTGTGCTCTGGTGGGGGAAGCAGGAAAATAAATGAGTACAGTGAGTTCAGATGGTGTTAAATCCCGTGAAGATAAAAAGCACTGATGCATCAGGGATGTGGGGGGTGAGGGCCTCGTCAGAGAGGAAGGTCAGGGAAGACCTCTCTGAGGAGGTGAAACCTAAGGGCATGGGGTCAGCACAGAATCGGCAGTCAGTGTGCCAGGCGCAGCGAACAGTGGACACAAATGTTCCAAGGAAGACACACAGTTGGCAAGTTGGAGGGGTAGAAGGCCAGAGCGGGTTGGGAGTGGGGGAGACAGGACCAGAGGTCAAGACATGTGGGGCCTTGTGACGGGGGCCACTGGAGAGCTTCGAGCAGGGCATGACACAACCTGAAGAACGTTTTAGATGTTCACTCTGCTAGGCGGAGAACCGATTACATTCTTGTCCTGCCCTTTGGCTCCAAACACATTATACTTATTACTGTTCCCTGTTCTCTGACATTTCTCCAGTTTGCACATACATATCTTTCTTAGAATACCACTTCTCCCACTTGCTAACTGGTAAACTCCTATGTGCTCGTCAAAGCCCATCTCAAAAAATAGTATCTTTGCAAAGCCTCCCTGAGTCTCCCCAGACCAGGTCTCTCCACAGACATAGTTAGGGAATACCTCCCTCTACTCTGCTCCCCCAGTCTCCCACTCATCCCTCATTATGTCAGACTACTATGGATGGTTGACTGTGAGCTCTGATACAGAATCTTACTGGCTGGGCTCTTTGCAACTTTTTAAAAATCTCAGTAGCCTGAGGCCTATCACTGGGCCTCATGTAGAGGTGGGAGCTAATCTGGAAGCATTTTCATTCATGGCAGTGATAAGGACGTCAGTGTGGCTGTTGTATAGTAGATGAGAGGGAGAAGAATGAGGCCAAAGAGGTCAGCAGATGCCTGGTAGGGCAAGGCCTTGGATGCCAGGCCTCAGGGTGAATTTCAGACACTGGAGAAAAAAATCTGAGTCTGAAAATAGGAAAAGACTGTCAAGATCATGGGAAGCAAGTAAGTACTGAGAAACTGTCAGGGCAGTGACAGACTGGAGAGGCATGGTGACTTAAGTGCAATGTGATATCCCAGATTGAATCCTGGAACAAAAAAAGAATAGGAAAACCAAGTCCCCTTGAGAGGTGAGGAGCAGAGCAGGAGAACTGTCTGGGGTTCTGATAGGGACATAAATATTGATTATGTTTACATGATGTTCTCAAAGGCTATTAGCTACGGGTTCATTTTCCAACATAAATAAGAGAAGATACCCCTTGCCATTAAGAACTTAAGGTCTATTAATAGGTGAAAAGAAATACCTGTACTCCTATAAACATACAAAGGTCACTCCCTGCTTCACCTCTGAAACCACTTCATAAAAGCATTCTCTTATTCAGATAAGGAAACTGAGGCCTAAAGAGTTTGGATAGTGTGTCTGAGGTTGCTAGCTGAATAATAATAAGCCAATGATTATCCTACTCAAAGGCAGTCATGAAGAGCTGTGGAGAAACAATCTTGCCAACCATATAGTTTGTTTCTCACACAGTATATTTGTCTGTTTTCTGCATTTAAAATAATTAAATATTTATATCTATATCTATATCTATACCTATATATGAATTTATATTTTCTGTGAAAAATATGTATATATGAATTTATATTTTCTGTGGAAAAAGAAATCAGGTTGGATTATAATCCAAAGAGTAAAATAAATATATGTGAGCCAATACTGATATTAAATAAATAAGTAGGGAAGACTGGGCAAACCTTCCAAATATTAGAAGTACTCTACCCTCCCCAGGAATTTAATCCCCCCACTCTGAGTAGGTTCTGGACTTAGTGACTTGCCTCCACAGAAGAGAGAAAGAAAAGGAAAAAATCATAACTTTACAGTGGAGAAACCTGGCAAGCATGACCTTCAGCAATCAAGGTTAACATCACCAGTGATAAATTATGTGGATATCATGTACCTTCTGATGAGATGTGACAAGAAGGGCATTTTAACTCTGTGGTATTCTTCCCCAAAACCCATAGCCCCAGTTTAGACATGAGGAAATCATCAGCCAAACCCCAATTGAAGAACATTCTACAAAACACCTGGCCAGCACTGCTCAAGACTGTCAAGGTCATGGGAGACAAACAAAGACTGAGAAACTACCACAGAGCAAACTAGAGAGGCACAGGACTAAATGCAACGTGGTGTCCTAGACTGAATTCTGGAACAGAAGAAGGACATTAATGGAAAAACTAGTGAAGTCTGAATGAAGTTTGGAGTTAATAGAATGTACCCAAGGTGGATTTCTAATTTCAACAAATGAAACCACTTAATGTAAGATGTTAGCAACAGAGGAAAGTGGATGAGGGGCATAGAGGAACTGTGTATTATCTTTGCAACTGTTTTTCCCCTTTTTTATGTTTTTTAACTTTAGAGAGAGAGAGGGAGCGGGAGAAAGAGGGATAGAAAGATCACTGATGAGAGGGAAACATCAATTGTCTCCTAAACACCCCCTACTGGGGACCAAGCCCTGACAGAATTGAACTGTGACCTACTGGTTCTGATAGGGACATAAATATTGACGCTCAACCACTGAGCTACACTGGCTGGGCTCTTTGCAACTTTGCAACTTTTTTTAAATCTAAAATTATTCCAAAGTAAAAGTTTACTTCAAAAAATCAGGTAAGGAGAGAGTGAGTCTCTCCTGGCTACCACCCCTAGCTCCCTGCCACTCCATCCATTCTCTGCAATGGCACCCTATTCTCCCAGTTTCTGAACTGGTGCCTCACTATGTCTTCAAGAGACAGTTACAAACTGGAATTTAAGCATAGTGCAGTGCATGAAAGGACGAGTGGATTCATGGCTTGCATCCACTGCTTTGCCTCCCTTGCTGTACTCTTATGAGATCCTAAGGCAGCAGGTCACTCTGTGAACCCTTAGAGAGTTGTGCTGGATAAAGCCCTACAAACAAAGCAATATCTACACCATGTCTACTCCAGTGAAAATGAATTGCAGCCCTTTCCAGGATGGAAAGGGTTTAATATAATCAACTTGTCAAATGGCTGCTTGTTCTCCTCAAGGGACAGAGATGTATCTGAGACTGAGTTAGTCTCTGTAAACTGGCAGGCTCAACACTCAGTATCAGCAATAACTACATGTCTTGGTGAGTGTGAGCCCATATTATAGACCCCACATATACCCTCTTTGTATGCCACCATGGTTACTGTTTATGCACCCATGTCCCAGCCTGGGGTGTCCTTAGAGGCTGGCTGATGTCAATGACATATACATGGCTATGTAGTGCTTATTTCATGGTAGACAGCCTGGTGGGTGTTAACATGGAATGTAATGACCTTCACACTTGATGTCCACACTCATGGATCCAACCACATACCTCTACACAGAGTTCCTTGCCTCTGATTTTCTAATCTTATTCCTTCCAGACCCAAGCAGACAAGCTATTCACCACTGCCCAGGAGATCCTTGTATATTCTAACCTTGGGTCCTCTTTCTTTCCACAAAAAGAGCACTATTCAAAGCTCTGCCCATTGGAAAGATTTTCCCCTCTGCTGTCTTTCAAGGACACCCCTGTGTGGGACTGCAGTGCAGCCACAATCTATTTTTGGCTTGCTCATTCATACTGAGCCATTTACCTGGTAACAAAGCTCAGTTCTTTTCACCTCAAGCTGGATATAAGCAGCTTCTCAGGCAGCCATAGCTGACCTGAGGAAGGGGGGCACTGGTGCAAAGGTGGTGGGTGATATAGATGTCTGGGCCACTTGGCGCTGTTGTGCCCAATGCCAGTTGTATCATGTCCAATTTATGGTGAATTGCTGCTGGGCTTTCTGACTTTCTGACTGGGAGTGGGGGTGGTCCTGTAGAATCCAGCTCATGATGAGCAGCTGTGTCTGCATGATCAACTTGATGATCCATGCTCAGATGATCTGTTTTTTCCAGAACCTTATAGCAAATCAGGAGTTGTGTTGTGAAAAGTGTGTCATCCCTGGCTACAGATGGCATGGCCCTGCTCCAGAACCCTAGAGGTCTACATAGTGATCCTCCTCTTAGGCCTTGTCATAAACTCCACAGGCATCGTTTCCCACCACAGATACCTCAATACTATGGATTCTGCCAGATCATATGGTCCACACAGCATGGTTACTTGTACTACAGTCTGGCCCTGCTGCTGAGCTCTTTCCTGATCTGGGTGCCCAGCAAAATTGGCAGCCTTCTTTGTCATCCATGATATGGGATTGAGCAGTATTCACAGGTGTGAATATGCTGCTTCCAAACCCAAAGGGGCCTACCAAGCATTGTGCTTCCTTCTTAATGGGGGTGTGGGTGATTTTACTTTGGAGAGAATGCTCCTGGCATATCCCAGGCCACTGGCCCCTAAAATCTTCACTGATATGTGAGACCCCTACATCTTCAGTGTGTTCTTGCACTCTCTTTAATGTCTCAATGAGGCTTCCAATATACTCGGGTTTTTTTTGCTCATCTGGCCCAATTAGCTCATGTCTTCAATGTAGTGGATCAATGTGATGTTCTTGCAAGATATCTAGGTGGTACAGGTCTTTTCAGACTAGACTGTGAGAGATAGGAGAGTTAACAGCCCTGGGGGCAAGACTATGTAACTGTATATTTCTGTCTTTTCTAAGCAAATATGAAGTCTGACTTTCCTTTCTGATAGGGAAGGAAAAGACAAATATTGACCAGATCAGTGGCTACAAACCATGTACCTGAGAACATGTTAATGTGCTCCAAGAAAGATGCCACAATTGGCACAGTGGCTGCAATTAGAACTACCACTTGGTTGATTCTGCTGTAATTCAGGATCCTTCTGATTTTTGTAGGGGCCAGAGCAGTGAATTAAAGAGAGACATAATGGTGATCACTATTACTGCATCCTTTAGGTCTTTAAAGATGACATTTATCTTTGCCATTCCCTGATTACTAATGAGGTTGGGCATCTTCTAACATATTTATTGACTTATTTCCTTTTCTTTGAACTCCCATAATTCATACCATTAGCCTTTTTTAATTGTTTATCTAGACCAGTGGTTGGCAAACGGCGGCTCATGAGCCACATGTGGCTCTGTGGCCCCTTGAGTGTGGCTCTTCCACAAAATACCATAGCCTTGGCTGGCGAGTCTATTTTGAAGAAGTGGCGTTAAAAGAAATTTAAAAAATTTGGCTCTCTAGGAGAAATCAAGATGGAGGCATAGGTGAACACCTAAACTGCTGCCTCACACAACAATTTCAAAAGTACAACTAAAAGAAAGAACGGACATCATCCAGAACCACAGGAAAGTTGGCTGAGTGGAAATTCTACAACTAGAAGGAAACAGAGGGGCTCAGGAAGACTCAAAGGAGCTGCAAAAAGCTGAGGTACAGAGACACAAGCTTGGAGAGGACAGGTGGCGGAGGGCCTAGCTGGCTTCCTCTAGCGGGAGGGAAATGGAAACTCCTGACTGCACTGAACCCCAGTTCCGGGTGAGACTCATATGGGGGAATCTGGACTGTTGTGAAAAAGGAGGAATGCAGGGAAACTTAGGGGAGCCATGAAAGACAGAGGTGTGGAGGTGTGCGCAAAAGTGCACACACAGAGGACTGACTGCTGATTGTGCCACTGGCTTTCTCTAGCAGGAGGAAGATAGAACCTCCCAACTGTGCTGAAATCCAGGTTGGACTGCAATAAACTCCAATTTCGGGTGAGATCCTGGGAACCCAAACTCATATGGGTCCCCGGAGAGCATGGAAACTCAGGGGAGCCAGAAAGGCAGAAGTCTGGAGGTACATGAACGTGACTGTATACAGAGAGGGCTGCAGCGATTACCCAAGGACACTGAGACCCAAGGGCCGCATAGGGCAGGACTGATGGGAAGCCAAAGCTGTCTGCTTAGCCCTGAGACTCTGTCCCATCCAAGCCCAGCATAGAGGCTTTTACAATCTCGCAAGTCTTAAGGTGGAGTCCAGCATAGAAGTTCTCCCTGAGTAGACATAGCCGATCCTCACAACCAATTGGCTTGGAGGTCAATTCCTCCCAGTGATACCAACAACAATCAAGACTTAACTACAAGGCTTCACACACAGTCCACAAAGGGATGCACCAAGAGAGTCCACCTCAGGTAACTGGGGAGTCGGAGCTACTGGGCCATATAGGACACCTAGCACACAAAGCTACTCTATCAACTCAGGGAAGCAGCGAAAATGTGGAGACAAAGGAACAGATCACAAACGAGAGAAATGGAGGCAAACAAATGACTGGATATGGAGTTCAAAACCACAGTTATAAGGTTTTTCAAGAATTTCCTAGAAAAAATGGATAAATTTAGTGAGACCCAAGAGGAGATGAAAAAGGATCAACTAGAAACTAAACATACACTGACTGAAAGAAAAAATATTATACAGAGACCTAACAGCAGACTAGAGGAACACAAGAATCAAGTCAAAGATGTGAAATACAAAGAAGCAGAAAATACTCAACTGGAAAAGGAAAAAGAAAAAATAATCCAAAAAATGTGAAGACAGTGTAAGGAGCCTCTGGGACAACTTCAAGCGTACCAACATCAGAATTATAGGGGTGCATAAGAAGAGAGAGAGCAAGATACTGAAAACCTATTTGAAGAAATAATGACTGGAAACTTCCCCCACCTGGTAAAAGAAAGAGACTTACAAGTCAGGAAGCGCACAGAACCCCAAACAAAAGGAATCCAAAGAGGACCACACCAAGACACATCATAATAAAAATGCCAAGGGCAAAAGACAAAGAGGGATTAAAAGCAGCAAGAGAAAAACAGTTAATTACCTACAAGGAGCACCCATACGATTGTCAGCTGATTTCTCAGTAGGAACTATGCAGGCCAGATGGAATTGGCAAGAAATATTCAACGTGATGAATAGCAAGAGCCTATAATCAAGATTACTCTACCCAGCAAAACTATCATTCAGAATTGAAGGGCAGATAAAGAGCTTCACAAATAAAAAAAAGCTAAAGGAGTTCATCAACACCAAACCAGTATTATATGAAATGCTGAAAGGTATTCTTTAAGAAGAGGAAGAAGAAAAAGGTAAAGATAAAAATTATGAACAACTAATACATATCTATCAACAAGTGAATCTAAAAATCAAGTGAATTAAAAATCTGATGAACAGAATAAATTGGTGAATATAATAGAATCAGGGGCATAGAAAGGGAGTGGACTGACAATTCTCAGGGGGAAAGGGGTGAGGGAGGTGCAGGGAGAGACTGGACAAAAATCATACACCTATGGATGAGGACAATGGAAGGAGGTAAGGGCAGAGGGTGGGGTGGGAGCCGGGTGGAGGGGAGATATAGGGGGAAAAAAGAGGAACAATTATAATAATCTGAACAATACATATTTATTAAATAAAAATAATTTGGCTCTCAAAAGAAATTTCAATCATTGTACTATTGATATTTGGCTCTGTTGACTAATGAGTTTGCCAACCACTGATCTAGACCTTGGCACTCACCTTTACTAGACTTAGAACTTCTTGGGTCCAGAGACTATGTCTTACTTGTTCCTGTGTATCTGGCCCATAAGTACTCAAATATGCACTGAATGAGTGATTTTAACAAGAAAAAGCAGTATTTGATTGGACACCCTGGTCTTCTTGAATTTTGAAATGGTTACCTCCCTAGCTTATGGGTAAGCCTATCCCTGACAGCAATTATATCACTTTGGTTGATTTAAAAGAAAATGCAAGGTCATCCAATCAAACCATTACACTTTTGAAATCAAAGTGTCACTGAACTAATAGACGCTCCCAAAGCCTTGTTCTCTGGATGGACTCCCTTTGATAGCAATAATGGGCAGTAACAAACTGAGCCTTTGTCCCATATGGCTGTGATAAACACGTCCAAAACACATTACAAATCTCAGAATGAGGCTCTGAGGCCTGAGGCTGCAGGCAAAAGAAAACCAAGGTTGACAGGCACAAGTGTAAGAACCTAATATTCCTTAAATGAGAAAAGGCCAGCTGCCTGTTCCTTCACCACCGAACATAGTAAATGTATTATCTGAGCTTCCTGCCATTTTTCAGACCTGGAACTCTCTAATGATATCTGCTTGGTTAAACTTCATTTGTCAAAAAAAGCATTATCTAATTTACACAATCTTGAGTGTCTCTTTCCTTCCCCATAAATTGTTGAAAGTTTTAAGTTTTGAAAAAATTTCTAAAGTATCTGTTTATGTAAGAACATTTGTATCTTTCTAAATGCACATTTTATTAGTTCCCTCACCTCCTCAAAAACTTCCCAGAGCCTCCCATTACCTGAAGGCCAAAGTCCAAACTTCTTCACAAGGCCTCTAAGGCCCTGGCTAATTGTTTTGCCCCATTTCTCTCCACCATGTCTAAGAACTCTATGCTTTCACACTCCATATCATTTGCCTTTACTGACACAAGGCATACACTTTACAACTCTGGGCTTTTGTACACATACTGATCCCTCTGCTAAGAACTATCTATCCTTCAAGACTTGGTTCAAACATTAGCTCTCTGTGAAGACTTTATCTTTTCTTAGAATGGTATTAATCACTCCTTTCTCCACTTTCTCAACATTTTAAATCAATATCTACAATAAACACTTCGTATGTTATACTGTACTTATTTACTTATGTGTCTGTCTCCCCACTAGACTAAGGGCTCCTCATGGGTAGAAATGATATCTATTGCATTTTCTCCAGTGCCAGTCTAGTCCTTGACTCACATAACATAGGCAACATTAGTTTGTTGAATGAATGGATGAATGAAAATTGAGACTCAGTTCTTACCCAAAGGACCAGGACCTCCGATTTAACCACTAAAAGAAAAACATCAATAGGCTGCTGAAGCAGATTCTAACAGTATTTAATTTCTCAAACTTCCTCTAGCAACCAAACACATTTAGGAGACATATTCATGTCTAGATTTACAGGTAACTCAGAGGTCCTAGGCACTTTTTCACCCCATTGCAGGAGCTAAACATTTCCTTTTTAACAGGCTGGAGCTCAGAAGTGCTTCTTATTGGGTGGGTCAGCTTGGATGGATATCTGCAAGCCTCCTTTCCTTCAGCAAGCACTCAGAATAGCTCCATTAGTGTTCATGGAAATTCTGCGCATGCATCAAGGAAAATATAGCCACAAATAACATGGTCTACTTTCCAAGTCTCCAAAGCACCTCTCTGCAATCATTTTACTTTCTAACTATCACTACTAAAACCTTTCAGCCACAGAGCAAACTTGTTTTCAACTTACTCTGGGTCCTTAAGTTAGCAGAACTTTTTGGTTGCTTATAAATGAAGCTTCTGACTCCCAGTCTCTCTCCCTGGCTCCAGCTTCTTCTTCCACAGCTTGTTAACAAAAATTAACCAGTTCCTGCTTAGAATCAGTCTATACGCCTTCACCTGTTGTTCAGGACCCTTCAAATCTGGTCCTAGTCCTTACCTTTCTCTACGGCCTCATTTCCATCTACTCTTCACCCTGCTTTCCTCTACTGAAGCCACACCAATCACCTTCCAGATATTTCACAGGTCTGAGTCTTTCTATATGTTGCTTTCTCAGTCAGGCATATGCCTCAACCACCCAATTAACTACTCCTGCCCTTTAAGACTGCACACAGGTATCACCTCCTCTAGGAAGTATTATCTGATTGGATTAGATGCCTTTCCTGTACACCACAAGTAGTCATTCTACTATTCAATAGTTATGGAGACTTAGTTTGTACCAGACTTCATTCTAGGTGCTGGAAATACAACAGGAAACAAAATAAAGACTCTGCTTTCATGAAGCTTAAATTCAATGAAATTTATTGGGGTAATACTGGTTACTAACACTAGATAAGTTGCAGGTGTATAAGTTGCAGGTGTACAATTCTATAATATGTCATCTGTATACTGCATTGTGTGCTTACCACCCAACAGCTAGTCTGCTCCCATCACCATGCCTTTGACCCTTTTATCTTCTTTTTCTTCCCCCCGACCCTCCCTTCATCTTTGGTAACCACCATATTATTGGGTCCATGAGTTGTGTTACCTTTAGTGTGGAGACAGAATCAAAAGCACAACCACAGAACATGTGGATATGTATAGAACAATACACAGGATATTATGGTAGGGGAAGCATAGGGAACTAGGTAGAGAGTAGCATTTTAGAGAAGAAAATAGCAAGTGAATGCTTCGACAGGAGTGACATGATGATATTTCCAGTTCTGATATGCCACTTTGTTTCTAGCACAGGGAGATAAATTTGAAGAGGTTGAGACTGGGTGCAAAGGGACCAGTTAGGAAGCCATGTAGCCATGTGGGAAACAGAGGATGAAGCCCTAAAGTGGTACTAGAGATGGAGAAGAGGCAACAGATTCTAAACTAGTGGTTCTCAACCTTTCTAATGCCACGACTCTTTAATACAGTTCCCTCATGTTGTGGTGACCCCCAACCATAAAATTATTTTCGTTGCCATTTCATAACTGTAATTTTTCTACTGTTTTGAATCGTAATGTAAATATCTGTGTTTTCCGATGGTCTTAGGCTTTACAGCAGCGGTTCTCAACCTGTGGGTTGTGACCATCGGAAAACACAGATACAGTGGTACCTCGAGATATGAGTGCCCTAACATACGAGATTTTTGAGATACGAGCCGTTGAACAAGCAATTTTTGCTTTGAAATATGAGCAACAGTTGAGATAGGAGTAATCGTGTGGATCGGCCAGCTGCAGACTACCCAACAGTTTACCGCGACTCGAGCGTCTCATAGTTTCCCACGCCTCAAGGTTACAGAACGAATTAAACTCAACTCTCGAGGTACCACTGTATTTACATTATGATTCATAACAATAGCAAAATTAGTTATGAAGTAGCAACAAAAATAATTTTATGGTTGGGGGTCATCACAACATGGGTCACCACAACATAAAGGGTCACACTGTTCCAAATATATGTGATGAGTAAAACCATTAGGACCTCGTTGGGTAAGGACTCTGGCTTCCAGCAAGAATGCCTGAGCTACCAGGACTACCAAGTGATAAAAGACATGTTATAGCTGAGAAGCCCATAAGACATCTTAGATGATAAGTCTGAAACTGAGGGACCATGTATGGTCTGAAGATATAAATTGGAGTGTCATCTGCATGTAACCATAAGAGAGTGAATGAAATGAACCTGTGAGACTGGATCCAATCAAACAGACCTGGGTTTTGAACCTTAGCTCTGCCTTTCACTATCTGTGTGACCTTGAGTAAGTTACTAAGCCATTCTGGGACTCACTTTTCTGATCTTTAATTGGATATTATTATTAAAATGTCTTATCACAGGGCTGAGCACCTGGTGGGTGCTTAATTATGATTCCAACTTCAGTACTTCCTAGCAGTGGGAAATGGAAGAAGATACCTCTGCCTGGGGGTTGCACCTGCAGTTCCTGCTAGGTATCCATAGTAGTCCGTGGAATGGGTGCTTAATAAATGATTGCTGAATAAATGAAGAAATATAAAAAAAATGAAACAATATCTACTAATACAACAGATGAGAGGATTAAACAGGCAACATTAATTCCTTCCTTTCTGTCCTTGCTTTTTAACCCATCCTCTCTTTTTTTTTGTATTTTAAATCTCTCCTTTTTTATTAGCTCCTTCTTTTCAGATTACAAACATACTCCAGTCTCCCCTAAGCTCACAAAACCTTTCTTGGGTCCTACTACTTCTCTAAGTTCTTTGCAATAATTTTTCATTTTCATCAACTATACTTTTTCTCAACCCAAAACACTTTTCAATGAACAAGCCACATCTTTTATTTTCGGAGGAAAAAAGTCCCAGTTTATTATTACTTAAAAAAAGCAAATATCATTTACATAATTGTTCCAAGAGGCCTATGTAGAGATATTTTATTTAAAAATATATATATATATGTATGGATTTTTTTCACTACAGTAATTCATTTCAAGAGGAATTTCATTATGTATCTTCTACAGAACCTTAAAATGAGAGTGTCACATATTCAAATAAGCCTGAGTGTGGGGATGCTACAGGCCAGTTCTTCATTAGGAGCCTCAGCATGGGGGCTCCGAAGACCAACACAGAAGGTCTTCCAGGGAGAGCTGAAACATTCAGATAAGTGAGTTCTGGGAAGAAGGGGTAGTCGGCTGGCTCTGGCAGGCTCACCCCTGGGGTAGAGCAAAGAGAACAGAGAGGGGAGTTCTGAGAGGCACCAGAGCCATCTAAACTCAGGGGGATGGAACTGTGTGAGCGGTAGCAGTAATTGAGTTTCAGTTACCTGCAGGGTGGCGAAATAAAGTAGTAACTTCATCTGCCTGACATGGGGGAAGTTTAGAGGTGTCCTTGGCATACTCACAGTGAAATCTGTCACCCTTTGCTATGTTGGGTGATGGCAACTGTAGAGTGCTTCCTAGTGACAGCCTGTGCACGTCCTGTTAGGCAGCAACAGCACACTACAGCTAATGAAGCTTTTCCTGCAGGCGTGTCTCCCAGAGCTCTCTGCATCCTCTGTCTGAAGGAATGGCACCATGGGAAAATTTAGCACAGCCAGCATCAGCCATCACCCAAACTCAAAGAGTCTTTGAATGGCAGAGAGGGGCACATTTTCTTTTCTGCCCAGCCCAGGGTTAGAACCATCCTCGGGTCATTTTTTGTGGGTCTGTACAAACGTGCCGACCGGCAGCGAGCCGTTCTTCACCTGAGCCCGGATTTCAGCTCGGTGCTTTAATGTGAAGACCAGGGCTCTCACCGTCCGCCGGTAGGGCCCATTAATGAGGCGAGAGCAGAGATGAAACGTTTCCCGCTCAATATTTTCAACCAGTAGGTGATCCATCTAAAAAACAGCAAAATTATCAAATTAGGGCCTTGCAACATATAAGAATTAAAAACAAGAGAGGCTGAAGCACTCTGTTCAGAGGCTTCCATTAATCAACTGAAATTCAAGGACATCTACTTCCTGTCACAAGAGAAACAGGAAGAGCAAATTAATTCCACCCTGGCAATTAAGGAACAAGGCCATGTGCTTTGTGACAGGGACCTCATTCACAACCCCTGCCGGGTGGTAATATTTGCCATTATAACAGGAAACTGGCCTGAACTAAGCTACGGGTACTGGGTCCTGTACTTTACCAACCAGGAAACAAAGACCAAGGATAATAAATCAGTGTAACAGTTTATACTTTTTGGGGGTTTGTTTTAAAAGTGCCTTTTAACCCCTTATTGCATCTCAGAAACGTTGGATCTGGATCTTAATATGTGTGTAGATCACTTTTCACATTTAACGCTCACAACTCCTATTATCTCATTTTGCAGATGAAGAAATGGGTTCAAAGGTAAAGAAAGGTTCAAAGTCTTACAACTATTAAGAGGCAGAGCTGGGACTCTGACTCCAAAGTTCATGTTTCTGCCCTTTCACTGTATTGACTGTCCCCTCAACATTCTAACTGACCAGTACAGCTTGAGGAGATGCTTGCAAGGTCAGCTCAGCACAGGAGACTTAGGGGATGGGACCTGTAGCAATTCCAGGGTGGTATGGCTCAGGCTCAAGTCCTCCTAAGGTCGCAGACATAATCAAAGTAGGACAGGTCTGGGACTTGGTCCACACGGTCTGGATCCAAGCCAGGTTGGGCTGCTGGTCAGGGGGCCCCTCAGCCCCACCTTCCTTTCCAGGCCCATCCTCTCTCCAGTCCTGAGCACTGCTCAGCATGAGCCTACTAAGCTGCTTTCATACACTTCTATCTGCTACACAGATACTTGTTCCCTCAAGGTACACTTTCCCTAGGAAATACATTCTTATTTATGTTAAAACTTAGCTAAAAAAGCAAAATACAAGAAAGCAAATCCTAGCTTGGAGGATTGAAAGTTCTTTGGGTTGCCACATGTCCTGAGTTCCCCATAATCATTATCACAATATACTACAATTATCCATTTTTTGGATTGTGAGTTCCTAGAATACAGTGAGTTCCATGAATACAGGACATAAATTTTTCTATCTTACTTTTTCCCCTTCATTCAAATATTTATTCAGCACTTACTATGTGCTAGGTAGGCTCTGTGCTTGGGGAGAGGAAAAAGCAGTGAATAAGGCTGGCAATGTCTGTAACTCCATGGAGAACACAGGCCAGTAAGAAGCAACGAGCATGGATTATAAGTGCACTGAGTGCTAGGAGAGAGGACAGGAATACATGCTGGGCGCAGAGATCTAGCAAACGGACCCAACCCCAGAGGGCAGTGCCTGGCTTTGAAAGGAAATGCTATTTAACTTGAGACTTGAAGAATGAGTAGGGTCTGGTTAGGTAAAGTAGGCACGTGCTTTGCAATAAATTCATTGATCTGTACATATATCTCTTGTGTACTTTTGCTATATTTTATTTATTTTTATTTATTTTTTTGGTTAATCCTCACCCAAGGATATTTTTTCCATTGATTTCTGAACAGAATGAAAGGAAGGGAGGGAAGAGAGACATAGACACACACACACACACACACACACACACACACACACAGAGAGAGAGAGAGAGAGAGAGAGAGAGAGAGATAAAGAGAGAGAGAGAGAGAGACATCGATGAAAGAGAAACATCAGTCAGTTGCCTCTTATACGCACTCTCTCTGAGGAACAAACCTGCAACCTGGGTATGTGCCCAGGAATCAAACCCATGACCTTTTGGTGTCTGGGACAACACTCCAGCCAAACCACACTGGCCAGGTCTATACACTATTTAAAAAGAAAAGTTTAAGAAAAAAGTGTATCAGAGCATTATGCTAAGTGAAATAAGCTAGTCAATGAAAGAAAAATACCACATGATCTCACTCATTTGTGGATGATAAAGAACATTATAAACTGATGGACAAAAAGACAGATACAGAGGCAATAAAGCCTCAAACAGACTGTCAAATTACAGTGGGAAGGTTAGGGAGAGGTGGAGGAGATAAGAGATCAATCGAAGGACTTGTATGCATGCATATAAGTATAACCAATGGACACAAGACACTGGGGGATGAGACCATGTATGGGAGTGGGGTGGGGGCAATGGGAAGATATATACACACATAATACCTTAAAAATATGGGGAGGAAAAGTGTACCAAAAATAGAAAAGAGTCACCTGACACTTGATAAAATACCCTAATATAAGGAATAGACAGACCAAAACAAATAGAAAAAAGAAACTTGGAAGAAATAAGGACCGCAGGGAGCAGAATAGGACTGAGAGAGAGAGGGACAGAGAATGAATATGTAGGCCCAGACATCTGCTGAGGTATAACAGACAAAAGACTTCCAGGAAGTTTGTGGTCCTGATGACGGACTGATTAGGTTTGTGCCGGTGTGAATGGATTTGGCTTGGAGCCGTGGCTCTCCAGAATCCAAACATCTCGAGCTTTTCATGGCCTCCTGGGTAGGCAGGAAACTAGCCCCTAGCCTAAGGCAGCCTTGGAAGCAGGTTGCTTTAAAAGGCTAGAAGGGTGGCCAGTTGTCTGGCCATCATTTGTCCAGCAACATTTGCCAGAGAGGCTCTTCAATCCAGTGTGAGGATGGTTAGTCGCTGTTTGGAGATTCACTTAGTTTAACAGTCAAGAAAAAGATGGGTATTTTCTTAGGGGAATGGTTGTTTGGGGAAAAAGGATATATATGCTTTTGCAAAACAGGTCATGGCCATTCCACTGAATTATAGTATATATTTAAAAAAAGAACTCTGACAGTGCCTTGGAATTTGCATAACTGGATACTCATACATACTTTATTTAGCAAATACAGTGGTACCTCGAGATACGAGTGCCCTAACATACGAGATTTTTTGAGATATGAGCCGTCGAGCTAGCTATTTTTGCTCTGAAATACGAGCAACATTTGAGATAGGAGTAATCTCGTGGATCAGCCGGCTGCACACGACCCACCAGTTTACCTCGACTCGAGCGTCTCATAGTTTCCCACACCTCAAGGTTACGGAACAAATTAAACTCGTATCTTGAGGTACCACTGTAGTTACTAAGTTGCTACTTTGAGTCTGGCCTGATCTGGGTATTAGGAAGACTGAGCAGAGAAGACCTGCCCCTGCCATCCAAGAATCACAGTCTAGAAAGGTGACTTGCATGTACACAGAAAACCACTGGGTAGTGGAATAGATGTTCTACCAACAATGTGATGGAAATAGGGAGCAAGCATGTAATAATCATTCATGCCTTCTTCTTAAATGAAGGCCAATCATAATGAAGAAATGAAGAAAAATATCAGTGATATTAAAATGTAAATTATACAGAATAATAATTCATCATGTACCTTTTTGTATAAAAGTTCATTGCACAAAATGAATGAATTTAAAACTGCCCTTGGATAAACCAAACCAACCCAAATTGTTGAGTCCTTTCCAATAGGTCCTAGCCTGGTGATTTAGATAAGCCCTTTTGGGACTTAGCTAAAGGACCAGAGTTTCACTGATACCTTGAGAAGAAGAGGTTTTGCTGTGAAATGCACCAGTAGAAATGGGAATAGGAACGCTGCAAGCAACCTAGAGATTCATTTTGAGACCATACTCCTTCTCTGTGTCTTATGATCTTCCCGGTCTCCTCTCCATAGATTTTTGCTCCTCTCCATCTGTCTTACTCACTACTAATTCTAACTGCCTTATTCTCTCCCCATATTCTATACGTTTCTACCCACGACTTCTGCTTCCTCATAACTCCTCCAACATCTGTTCCAACAGTTCCACTATTGTTTTCTTAGCATTTCCTAGTTCACATGTCTCAAAGACAGAGAATCTGATTTCCCTTCCCTATCTATTTGTACCTGTGAGTTATTCAGTTGTCCAATTCTGGACGAATTGGTTATAGCTGGGAGAAGATATAAAACAGGACCACCTAGAATAAAACATGACCACCTAGAGCTCTTTCATCAAGGATTCTGGCCTCAGTGGGAAATGGTGCCATAATCAATTAGTGATGTCTGCCACATATGTAAGCCCTTTGAAAGCAAGGGAACAAGGTCTTTTTTATATGTGTACCTTAAATGCAGAACTTCCCATGTTGTACTGTAACTGTTTATTAATCTCTCTCTCAGAAGCCTGTAAGCTCTTTTGGGGATGATACTGTGCTGGATCCATTTCTAAATTCCCCATGCCTAGCATAGGTACAAGCAGAAGGTAAGAGCTCAGTAAATATTCGTTAAATGAATGTTCTTCCTCCGCTCCCATGTATAACCTCCCTCCTTTCCTGCTCTTTCAATAACATAGCAAATAAGATATGAAATATAATGTTTCTATTTTATATGTATTTTCAAGTTAGCAAAATCCTACCCCTCTTGCAAAGGCCAATTCAATTGCCATCTCTTCCATAAAACCTTCCCAGATTCCCCTATCAGATTTCATATACTGTTCTTTTGTGTGTCTACACCATTTGCTTGTACCCATTATAGATATATATTTCAGCTTGCCTTCTATTAGTTAGTCATTTACAGGCTCTCAGCCAGGAGACAGTAAGCTTTCTTAAGATAGGGAATGCAACTCACTTATGTTTGCATTCTCCCGGGCACTAGTAGTAGTAGTACTAAACATTTGTTGAACTGAATATCCACTGGAAGCAAACTTTGTGTGAGTTTTAGCACACAGAGCATGATTGGGTTTGTACCTATCTAACCACACTCCTTTTTGGCCACTTAAATACATTTATGAAAAAGCTGGTCAAAGCCAGAGGTGCAGTCTGAGGCCATTAAACAAAGAAAAAACTAACAGTCCCATATGGGGACGTACCCCTGACCTGGATCTCATTAGCACCATCTGACAACCAACTGGGCCAACCAGCCAGTGTTTCATAACTCTTAATGATACAGGCTCACTTTGAGAATCAGGTTCATTTTTTTTAATGACATAATAGGAAAATGATCACAGGCCATGAGGTAGGAAGGAGAGTGGATAATGAGGAAGGGGAAGTAAGAGAATGACACCACAGGGGATGTTCATATGAGGAAAGATCTAAAATGTAGAGAAGAACAAAGAAGATCCGGAAGGGAGAAAGTAAAGGGGAATGGAGCCAGGGTCTCAACAATGGAGTTTTTATTCATCTATTTCATTATTCCAAGAACAAGGAAACAATCTATGAATCTGGAAAGCAAGATCTATACAGTAATAAAGAGATACATTTGGCTGTGTGTGTATATTCCTCATCTGTGGCTTTCACTACAAAAGAATATAACCAAAACAAATAACATGAAAACATTTATTTTCTACAAAAAATGTAATAAGTAGATCTGTAAAAACACATGCTGGGATCAAATTGTAAAGGCTTTTTAGTCACTGGGCTAGTAAGTTACCCAATAGTTTACTACTGCCTGATAAAGTACATTTGTGGAGATTGGATGTCTGATTTGAATGCACTCAACATTGGTTACTTTCAAAAACTAGATACTGAATTAGATGGGTCACTGATTTACCCTAATATATTAATGTTTCATATGATAATAGGTGCTAAGAGTTAACTTTTATGCAAGTGTTGATAATTCTTCAACATATCAAACTGATCAGATTATTATCAAATACTGTTTATGTAAGAAAAACAGATTTTTTTTTTTGGCCAAGGAAGAAAGAAAGATGCATACTTTTAATTTTTAAAATTTACTCTTTGGGAACAAAACCACTCAACTATGCTTAATCTGATATTTTTTCCAATTATGTTGGAAAGCACTAACGAATGTATCACTTTTTTAACTTTGTAACACTTGAGTGCTTACCCCTTGATGTGCCATTTAAAGGATAATTAATGGATAAACTAAAAGGATAATTATTATGGAGTTTAATATAGTAGGCAAACTGCTCATTAATCCTTACAAGCATTGCTTCATTATTATCATTTACTTAAAAAGATACCACAGGGAACTGGAATTTACCACCACATTAACTACATATTATATACCCATACTCTATGTTTCTGTAATCATTTTGGTTTATTTAAAAAATAAACTTTATTTAAAATATCAAATAGCAAGTCTTGTTGGCTAATCAATATTCTGGAAAGTTATTTATTTAGACTTATAACCTTCATATTTTTTTCCTCCCTTCCAAGGACTTAATATTCATATTGAAGCTTCCTTTAGGAAAAGAAAAGCAAATTTAACAGCATAGCAATTTGCTGAGCTATCAACACTGAAAATTATAAAAATGAAAAAATAACTATATATAGAAAAGGATATACAAAATTACACTAACTGATATTGATCACGATGAAAAAGACAACATAAATGTAAATTATTGTTAATTTTCTGCAATATTGTTTAAATAATCTATAAAACTATCTTATGGAACATTTGGCATATAATTGGTTCTTAATAATCTGGGATAATCACATTATAGCATTCATTTAAAAAGTTATAATTTACCAAACAGAAAATGCACCAAAATACTAACAAGATATATCTGGGTGGTAAGTTCAATGGTGATCTTATTTTTCCTTTCTATGCTTTTCACATTTTCTAAGTGTGTATTTAAAAATCCAAAACTATATTTTAAAAAGTAAATAAAATACCATGAGTTCATTTGCCCTTCTTTTGTGGATGCATAATTGAGACAGAAAGGTTAAAATGTTTTTTCAGAGAATATAGTAACAGATCTAGCATTTAAGTCAGACTTCTGCATTGTTGTTAATAATATTAAATTATTCTTAAAGAAATTTTGATAGCCGAAACCGGTTTGGCTCAGTGGATAGAGCATCAGCCTTCGGACTGGAGGGTCCCAGGTTCAGTTCCGGTCAGGGGCATGTGCCTTGGTTGCGGGCACATCTCCAGGGGGGGTGTGCAGGAGGCTGCTGATCGATGTCTCTCTCATCGATGTTTCTAACTCTATTCCTCTCCCTTCTTCTCTGTGGAAAATTAATAAAATATATTTTTAAAAAAGAAAGAAAATTTTTGATAGGGATATCCTAAAAAGGAGAAAATATATAAATGTTGTATGTCTGATTTTTCCAGAGTATAAATTGACATATAAAATTTGTTTGATGATGGTGATTAATATTATTGTTAATGACCAAAAATACTTCTAGCATGTGTACCTTAAGCCTAGTGTCACCTGAACATTTAAATTTTGTTCGCTTCCCATTAAAGCAAAAATTCTGGGATGGATTCTGTTATGGAGTATCAATGGCAAAAGAAATAGCTGTCTATTGAAAAGATTCTATTCCCCCATTTTTGTCCACATTCTAAAGCATATAATCAATTGGCTAGACATAATTCCTATCATCTTGCTAGCCAACAGTTCAGACATACAACATCTAAATGGAAGGAGCCCACCCAGCCAGTGTGGCTCGGTGTTTAAGTGTCGACCTATGAAACAGGAGGTCAAGGTTCGATTCCTAGTCAGGGCACAAGCCTGGGTTGCAGGCTCGATCCCCAGTGGAAGGTATGCAGGAGGCAGCGATCAATGATTCTCTCTCATAATTAATATTTTTATCTTTCTCTCCCTCTCCCTTCCTCTATGAAATAATAAAAATATATTTAATAAAAATAAATGGAAGGAGTCAACATGCACTAAGTGACTTGTTATCACCAGGCACTATACTCTTCTTTTGTATAAACAGTCCATTTACTCTTTCCAATAACATTAGGTGGTAAGAACAATAATCATTTTACAGTAAAAAAAAAAAAAAATCAAGCTTCATGTTAAAAGATTTGCCTAAGGTGCCACAGCTAGTACGTAGTAGAGCCAGGGTTTAATTCAGGTTTGCTAGCTCCTTTTTACAACACTGTCTCCCAGAATGATTACAAATCCAGGACCCTTAAAGAAAAAAACAGAATAAAGCCACGGCACTAAGACTATGAAAGTTCATTTTGAAAATGTGAGACTCATTTAACCAAGAGCTCCTAATAATCACATTACAACCAGATATTACCTTTAATTCCAACGCTTCTGAGAGTAATTTCTGGGCGTTTTTCCTAAGTGCCTCAGTTTTAGAATCACTTAGGACTTCAATAGAAGGTCTATTTGCATGTTTCTCAATGAAAGTTCTCCATTCAGTGTAAACTTCTTTGGCAAGACAAGCCACTTCTGAATCTGAGTGTTGACGCATCTTATTCACCGTGTGACCTGGAGCAAGAGAAGAGAAACCAAAGGAAAGGTGGTTCTGTCTTCTGAAAAGTACAGGACTAGATGGACTGTTGTGTGTATAGCACTTAGAAAGTCATTCACATTCTTAGGGATTTTAAAGCTCTGTGCAAATGAAGACCATTTCTCAAAGACTGGGGTTACAAGATAATCACTGAGGGAGAATCACTGGACTAGCCAATGTATTAAGTCATAAAATAGAAACACAATCAATAGATACTTAAAACAAAACAACGAAGGTACCAACTCCTTAATCCAAAAATTGCAATATAAGAAAGTGAATTAAGCATTTTTCTTATAGTATTTTTGGCACCTATTATATTTCAGAACAACCAAATAGCTCTAGCTATTGAGGAAATGTTTTGTTGTTGTTAGTCCTCACCTCAGGTTATTTCCATTGACTTTTTAGAGAGTGAATGGGAGGGGGAGAGTCAGAGAGAGACAGAAATATCGATGTGAGAGAGACACATTGATTAGTTGCCTCCTTCACATGCCCTGATCAGGGTGGGATTGAGCCTGCAACCAGATCAGTCCATAGGCTGACATGCATCTACTGAACCAAACTGTCTAGGATGAGGAAATGTTCTTTATTCAGCTAATAAATGTAAAAAGATTGCCAGAATTTAAAAAAAAAATTGTAGCCCATGATGAAATAATTCACTCAGGTGCTAATCATCAGTAGATCAATTCATTCAATAAAAGATTGATGGAGAAATTTATAATGGAGGAATGAGCTGTCATGATCTGAACCACTGATCAATTAAGCATCCCTGACAGTGGCACCATCAGACACAGGTAGCATTTCACACCTCTACCTATGAGATATTCTTGCCCCTCCTCCCAGAGAAAAGATGAACCAGTATCCAATGAATCATTCAATGCTAACTTCCAGTTTATAGAAAATATGCGAGGCAGAAGAATAGGTTGTAGTATGAGGAAAAAGACAGATTCAGAATGTGGCACATTCTACAGGACAACAGACCTGGCTTCTATAATAGTCAATGGCATTTTTTTTTTTTAAAAGGAGAACAAGGTCACAGACTGCTTTAGATTTAAAGAGTCTTTTGAGTCCAAACTACCAAATGCAATACATTTGGAGCCCCTTAATGCCATCTTCTACAGTAGCCAGAAAGGTCTTTATTTAACTTTATTATTTTCTCTTTTAGGGATTTTTTTTCCTAAAACATAAACCTGACCATTTCACTGCTCTACTTAAATCTTTCAATTCTATATACAAATTCAAAGCTTGTCACAAGTCCTTTCAATCATCTGCCACCCTCCCACCTGCTTTCTAGCTTCATTTCCAGCTACCATCCCACTGTCATCTATACTCCAGCTACTTGTAGCTCCTAAAACACTTCAATATTTTGAAAGTCTCTGCTTTTGAACATATTTTCCAATAAACATTCTGTCTGCCTGGAATACTCTTTCTCCCCCCTTCATCTGGTTAGCTTCCATTCTGTCTTTCAGTCTAAGTACAAGAGTCACTCCTCAACGAAATCTCCTTCAATACCTCTAGGCTTGGTTATAGGCCTCCTCTGTGCTTCCTTAGCACCTTGGGCTTTTGTTTCTCACAATAATTATTATAATTAGTTGCAATTAGACAAGTTATCTCTCTTGTCCACCAAAGAGAACTCCTTGAGGGTAAGAGCTGTGATTTATTCATTTCTGTACCTCTAGCAAACAGCACCATGGCAGGAGCTGGGGATCAGAAGAGTGTGTCTGATAAGTGTTGTAGAGAGGCCCACATGAAGAATAACATATTTTTACTAAAATATATAAAACAAGGGGAAAACTACTATATTATATGATGAAAAATTAGTAAAAGAATGCCAATACTGAAGCTAATTTGTAAATATAATGTAATCTCAACAGGCTGTTTGTATTAGAAGACAATATTTCTAGACTTATT
>JAAGEH010000030.1:15562941-15587047 GCA_011751065.1 Lasiurus cinereus
ATTATTATAGATATAAACGGGTAAAAGTCTAAAATACTATTTTGGTAAAGAGGAATTATCCAGCATGTAGCCTTATAAGATACTAGAGGCTCGATGCATAGGTAGGGTCCCTAGGCCTGGCTGGAGATCAAGGCCAACAGGAACCTTCTGGCTGCTGGCCAGGGCCTTTCTTCAGGCTGCTGGCCAGGACCTTCCTTCATTCTGCACTGCCCTCTGGTGGTCAGAGCATGTCATAGCAAGTGATCAAACTCCCAGTCTCCTGGTCGAACTTCCAAGGGGACACTTTGCATATTAGTCTTTTATACATATAGAAGATTAGGACATATTATAAACAACAATAGTTAAAATTATATGAACTAGCACCAGAAAATAAATCTAATGAATAAAAAAATGAAGCACAGGAACAGACATTATTATATACAAGAATTCAATATATACTAAAAAGAGTCATCATTAAACAAAAGAAAGCAGAAAAAGGATTTAAATTTGGGGAAATGGTCAAAACCATTTAAAAGGCTTATCAGCTTATGCCAACCATATAGCCTAACACTTAATGATTCCCTTACCCTCTACATTTGCTGAAGGCCCATCTTTGTATCCTAGGCACTAGTCATGCAGGGCTGAACAAGAATATGCTCCTGCTTTTAAGATTCTGTGAAGGGCATCCTGCAGGTGAAAAAGAAATATAACTCTGAAGGGAAGACAAGATTCTTTAACTTCTCACTCTAACCAATTATTTACCTAGAAATTTCATCTAGCCATTCCACTGCCCAGGGAAAGGAATACATCAACACTCATCACCAAGAGAGCAAGAGAAATATGCAGAACACTTAGAATAAATGTCTCCGGGTGCTTCCTAGCTGGCAATGCTTATGAGGTGTTCTAAAATTTACACATCACTTAAAAGCTGGCCACTACTCAATATTTTTCTTTTCTGAACAGAGTTCTCTATATTATTGAGATTATTCTTTAGCAAGCAAAATTCTGTTGGTCACTGTTAGAGATGCTAAAAATACAAAGATAAGACACTGGAGGACCTCAAGACCTAAATTCAGGGCATTTTAATACTTTTACAAAGTACCTACTTTATGCCTGGTGCTAATGGTACAGAGATGGAAAAGACCCAGTCCCTGGAATTTAACCTACACTCACCTTTCACCAAGGAGTGCAAAGAAGATATGTGTACCAAAATATTCATTCCAGTACCGTTTGTGATAGTGAAAAGCTAAAACAATCTAGAAGCTTATCATTAAAGATTCACTTGGTTAAATAAATTATAGTCCATTCAAACAATAAATACTTTGCAATTATTAAGTACTAAAATAGCTCAACATATAGTAACACAGAAAGATAATTAATTTATTCAGTTAAGTGGAAAAAAACAGGTTCTCAGAAGAACATGCACAGTATGAGCAAGTATTTTTTTCAATTACATTTGTGTACACATATAAACACATATGTGTTTATTTGCAGAGGGAAAAGTCTAAAAGAATTGACAATGAAATTATTAGTGAGTCTCTTCTGAGTAGTGGGACTGGATGTGCTATGCAGTCCAGCTCACAATCCTGTAGGTGGGCTCAACCTGTAAGCAATCCAAACAGTGTGAGCTGTGCTGTAATAGAGGTGCATTCAGGCTGCTTTAGAACAGAGATCTTTCTGTCTATCTGTTCCCAACCTTATCCTTTTCTCTCTCCAAGAAAGGCACTATTGATCTAGCTTTATATATGAGAACTGAAGACATAGAAATCTCACAGAGTCCTCTATTTGTCGAACCAATGGACCTTCTCCAACCTCATGTACTTGATCTTTCAATAGCATCTGACACTGCTTTTTTCATTCTGAAATATTCTCTTCTACTGCTTTTTGAGACACTACCTGCTACTGATTCTCTTCTTCCCTATCTCTTCTGCTAGCTGACTTGCTCAGCCTTTATCTGGGAAACCCAGCTGGGGCGTTGTCCTTGGGCTCTTCTCTGGTTTCTCCACCTGCCTTCCCTGAGTAATCCCACCCACTCCTGTAGTCCAATTACTATACGCAAGCAGACGACTACCAAATATGTATCTCTAGCCAAAATTCCAAATTCCAATCCCCTATTAGACATGTCTACATGCTTATTTTGCAAGCACCTCTAACTCAACATTTCGAAAATGAAAAATGGAAATCATTATTATCCCCCTCAGTCCCTCACACAATGGCACCACCATTCACCCATCATATTAGGCTCCTTAACATCTATTATATCTTTCCCTTTTCCTCCTCAGCTCCCTCTTCATCCTCACTGCTGCCCTGATTCACATCCTCATCACCTCTCTTCAAGTCTATTGCAAAGATTTATTAACAAACCTTTGTTCCCACCCAGTCTGGCCTTCTCTAATTTAACCTCTATACTGATGTCAAAAATAACCTTTTAAAACACAATTTGATCACATCATTCCCTTACCAAAAACTCTTCAGTGGCTCTCTCCACTGCTCTCAAATTAATTTCTAAGTATAGCATTCAAGCTCTGAATGACCTGAACTCTTTTGCCTTACCTCTTACCAGGTCACCCTCTTTTCTCCCTCCCCTCAAACCCAACCCTCCTTCCCATTTAGCTCCATGCACTAAGTTCTAGCCACAGAGAGCAGCTTGCACATTCTCGTTTTGGTTCAGGCTGTCTGGCCTTCTTACATTCTGTGCCTTGGGTCACTGTTGCCTCTGCCGATAATGTTTAAATGCTCACTTTCTCTTTTAAACTGCAAACATACCTTATTTCAAGTTATAGTCCCAGCTCCCAGAATAGTACCTTGCACAGAATAGTAAATACATGTTTGCTGAGCTCAATCAGAGTTAAATTAAAAAATTTTAATTTAGCTTTCAAATTGTTGAATATAGATGTAGGTAATTGGTAAAATCACACAATTGCAAACAAAATAATGGAACAATACTGTGAAGAATTGAACCCAAAGGCACTGGGGAAATCAAAAGTTCCTAATTCTTACCCATTGTTAAGATTCTTTCTGCTTACTATTCCAGATTTCATATGAATTATTTCATTTAATTTTTATAACTAAATAATGAATTAAATGCTATTTTTTATATCTTTTATTACAAAAAAGAAACTAAAATAACATGCAAAATAACATGCCCCAGGTCTCACAGCTAGTAAGTGTGGAAACCAGGGTTTGATATAAGCAGCCTGACTCCAGGGCCTATATACTTAACCCCTAACATTCTGTGTTTCCCTGTTATTAGGGACTAGAACACAGGGAGTGATCAACAGGGCTCTGTTGAGATAATGCTGTTCACATTCATGTTATTCCCAAATCAGAAGAGCACAGAGGTAATCATATGGCTTAAGACTTCATCTTCTCAGGTCAGGGCAGTGGAGTTTATGTTTCTTGCCTGCAGGCAGGAGTACACCCGCAGATAACTCTCTCAGGAGCCCCACCTGAACTGGCCAGGGTGCTATGCCAAGACCAAGAAAACCATCCCAGGAAGGGCAAGGCTATCAGATTTGTTAGCAAGAGGAAGAAGTCTCAAAAAAAAAAAAAAAAAGTGACAGCAGGAAAGGCAGTCTGGACAGGAAAAGAGAAAGGGGGGGAGGGAAGGTGAGGGTACCCTCTTCTAGAACAAACAAGGCAAAAATAATAAATTTTATTTCACAAAAGGAATTTTGTGGTAACAATAATGATGACAGTTAACCATTGTGCTAAATGCTCTACATACCTTAACTCATTTACTCTTCAGGACAATCCTATGAGGTAGGTGGTGTTGTGATTCCCCATTTTATAGGTAAAGAACCTGAGTGAGGAACTAAGGGATTAAGTAACTTGTGAAGGACATGGCAAGACCAGATTTCAAATATAGGCAATTTGGCTATACAGTTTGACCTGATTCAGATGAAAAAAATAAATAAATAAGGATCCATGACCTTTCCCCAAGGTCACAAGTTGGTCAGTAGCTACACCAAGAAAGTTAATGATCTGCAAAAAGTCATTATTTGCTCCATGAACTTTTATGTTTTAAAGCAAACAGTGCCACTGGCTGGTCTTATGATCTAAGTTAAGTCCTCTGGGCTTAAGGGTAGAGGGTTTCTGCTTCCCAGCACATTAAGCCAAATTCCTGCAGGAAGCAGTTTTTCACTCATTTAACAAACATTACGAAATGCTAGGTATGTATCAGGCCTGTGCCAGACATTGGGATAGGATGTTGACCAAGATGCAGCCCTGTACTCAAGGAGCTCCAGGTAGGTCTAAGCACAGAGAAGAAAGACACCTAAAGAAACAAATGCATGGAAGTGTTACAGGTCCTAAGACAGTACTGAAGGGAATCCCAGGGAAGGCCAAAAGAACAGAGGAATCAATTGAGCTAGCAAAGGGGCCAGCAAATACCAAGAAAAAGCAAATTGTCATCCTGAGTCTTAACAATGACTCAAGGAGGCATGACTCAGAAAAAGTAGAGGGAACAAAATCATAGAACCTGAAATAGCATGACATAATTTGAGGGCTTGTGGCAGACAAAATAATGATCCCCAAAGAGAGCCATGTCCTAATCCTCAGAATCTTTGAATATGCTACTTTACATGGAAAAAGAGACTTTGCAGATGTGATTAAGATTAAGGACCTTGACATAGGATGGATTGTTGGTGGGCCCAATCTAATCACATTCCTTAAAGGTAGAAGAGACAGAAGGATAGGTCAGAAAGATGAAGTGTGAGAAGAATTTGACCCCCCAGCTCTGAAGATGAAGGAAGGGAACCACAAGCCAAGGAATATAGGTGACTTTTAGAAACTGAAAAAGGCAGGGAAACAGATTCTCCAGAGTGGAATGTAGCCTTGGTTTTAGCCCACTGAGACCCATACTGAAATTCCTTTTTTTAAAAAAAATATATTTTATTTATTTTTAACAGGGAGGAAGGGAGAGGGATAGAGAGTTAGAAACATCAATGAGAGAGAGACATAGATCAGCTGCCTCCTGCACACCCCTACTGGGATGTACCTGCAACTAAGGTACAGGCCCTTGACTGGAATCGAACCCGGGACCCTTCAGTCCGCAGGCCGACGCTCTATGCACTGGGCCAAACCAGTTTCGGCTCTTTTTTTTTTTTTTTAATTGATTTTTAAAGAGAGGAAGGGAGGATACAGAGATGGAAACATTGATGAGAAAGAGAGAGATTACTGATGGGCTGCCTCCCACACAGCCCCCATTGGGGATCGAGCCTGCAAACTGGGCATGTGCCCTGACTGAGAATTGAAGAGAAAAACATGGATGTGAGAGAGACACATCGATTGGTTGCCTCCTATATGCACCCTGACGGGGGCTAGGAATCGAACCTGCAACCCAGGTATGTGCCCTTGACTGAGCACTGTACTGAACTTCTGACCCACAAAACCATAAGATAATAAATCTGTGTTATTTCTTTTTATTAAATATATTTTATTGATTTTTTTACAGAGAGGAAGGGAGAGGGATAGAGAGCTAGACACACTGATGAGAGAGAAACATCGATCAGCTATCTCCTGCACGCCCCCTACTGGGGATGTGCCCTCAACCAAGGTACATGCCCTTGACTGGAATTGAACCTGGGACCCTTCAGTTTGAAGGCCGATGCTCTATCCACTGAGCCAAACCGGTTTCAGCAACCTGTGTTGTTTTAAACTACTAATTTTGTGGTAATTTGTTATAGCATTATTCAAAGAAAATGAATACAGGAGTCCATAAGTAGTTTAAGATTGCTGAAGAAATAGAAATCTCTGGCACAACTTGAGACCAGAAAGCCATTTGAAAGGTCCTTGCCACTACCTTATCCCATGACTTTGGATAAGTCAAATCACATACCCATTCACTCACTCACCCACTCACTCACTAATTTGTTCATTCAACACAAGTTTTCATCTGGATCTTGAAGGACAAGTAAAAGCTTGCCATGGACAAAGGTGCAATTTTAGGTTTCAGGAGGTAGCATGACATGGTAGAAGAATATCTTAGCTTTGTCACTTATTCTTTAGTTTTCTAAACTGGGTAAGTTACTTTAAATTCTCTAAGCCTTAGTTCTCCCATTTGGACAAAATAACAACATTTACCTTCCAGAATTGGTATGTGGATCAAATGAGGTCCTCGTTGGGAAAGCACTTAGTAAGTATAGGTTTTCTTATTGTTAATCAATCATAAATGAAAAATTATGGAAATCAGATAAATATGATTGACATAAAACTTTTCCTGGAATATTCATTCACACAGCATTGCAAACTGAAGCATGCTTGTTCACCAGGTTGAGAATACAAGGTCTAACTCCACGGCCTCATCAGCCATCTACTGGATACTTCTTACCCACTGGACTCCTTTAAAGTAAAAGTATCTAGTCATAGAGGCCCCATTAAGTGCCAAGTCCAAAGGCTTTTGCCAGTGAGAACATTGAGGATACTCATTTCCCTTGCCTCTTAACACACTCTCCTCCTTGGTCTTCATGTCACAATACAAAATACCTGGCACTCTTCCACTCTCTCTCTACTCCCTCAGCCTCTTCACTGGCTCCTCTTCCTCCTCCCACTTCTCCACTATGGATCTTCCAAATTCTATCCTTCAGCCCTTTAATCTTTTCTTTTACTCAGAGAACTCATCCACTTAGGTAATTTTAAGCAAATGTTTCCAGGCAAATGACTTCCAAATATGTATTTTTAGTCTAAATCTCTCATATGAACTTCATTCCCACATCTCCAACTGCATGCTGAACATTTCTACCTGGAGAGTTAATGTGAGAGCAAAATGCCAGGGACACTGACTAAAATGAGAATACTAGGAGAAAACCTGTACTTGAGGTACAAAAGAAAGGGCACTAAATTCTGTTTAAAAGAGGTGAGTTTGAGCAGATGGTAGAATTCATACAGATGATCCAATAAAATGAAAGCACACAAGGCTAAGATCCAGGGCACAATGGCAGCCTGCTGCCAACCAAGAAATAACATTGCCCCAAGAGACCGGGCTCTCATTATATCTCTGGTGCTAACTTACTATGTGGCCCTGGATAAGTCACTTTATCTTTCTGGGTCTGTTTCCTTCTTTGTAAATTTAGGTAGCACCCTAACCAGTTTAGCTCAGTGAATAGAGAGTCGGCCTGCAGACTGAAGGGTCCCAAGTTTAATTCCAGTCAAGGGCACATGCCCAGGTTATTGGCTCAATCCCCAGAAGGGACGTGGAGGCAGCCTATCAATCATTCTCTCTCATCATTGATGTTTTTCTTTCTCCCTCTCCCTTCCTCTCTGAAATCAATAAAAATATATTTAAAAAATTTTAGGCCCAGCTGGCATGACTCTGTTTTTGAGCATTGACCTATGAACCAATTCGATTCCTGGTCAGGACACATGCCCAAGCTGCAGGCTTGATCACCAGTGTGAGGCATACAGGAGGCAGTCAATCAGTGATTCTCTCTCATCATTGATGTTTCTATCTCTTTGTTCCTCTCTAAAATCAATAAACACGTTAAAAAAATTTAGGTAGCTAAATGAATTTAAAAGTATTACGACATTGACATTTACAAAGTTCAGAAATAGAAAAATATAAGATCTCAAAAGTAAATGGACAAAGAACATAAACAATGCACCAAAAAAGACAAAGTGTCAATAAATAGAACTCATTCTCCTCAGCAAATAAAAACAAGATGCTATTTTAACCTATTTAATTAGTAAGATTTTTAAAAAATGGTAGGAATATAAATTGGAACATGTCTAAAAATCTAATATTAAAAAATGGACCAGGGCGGGAGATACATATCCAAGAGCTGTTTGAATTGAGGCTCAGTTATGCTCTAAAGCAGCAGCAAGACTGAGGTCAGTGTTTTATGGAAAAGTACCCCTAATAGGGAACAGGGAACAAGGACTGAGGAAAGAGAGACGGCAAGAAACAGGAACAGAAAAAGACAGAAAAAGTCATAGAGAAAATCCTATTTGACCTTGTCATTTTCATTCATTTGATGAATATATCCTGAACTCTTGCTATATGCCACATTAATGCTTGAAATGCATCAGTAAATAAATGTGTTGCATAATCCTGCTGCCTTGGGTTCCTGTTTAGTAAAATAAATAAATAAATAAATAAATAAATAAATAATTACAAACTCAGGTAGGGATATGAAGTAAATAAACATTTAAAAAATAGATAAAGAATTGGCAACATGCTCAGTATCATTTATGTTGACAGAAAAAAAAGATCCATCAATGGTCTAAAAGTCATGGTTCTGGGAAGATGAGAAATGAGACAAGACTATTGGACTTGGACAGAATGAAATCACTTGTGTCCTGAGAGAGACTGATAGTGGTTGTGTGAGAGAAGTCGGCATGGAAAGGGTTGAATGAAGAAGGAATGGGAGGAACAGAAATGGGAGTTGAGATTATTAATCATTTTAAAAGGAATCTGGTTATAAAGGGGAGAAGAGAAACAAGGTAAGAAATGGCAAAGACAAGTAAAGGAAAAGATCTGAGACTATCTGAAGCCAGGAAGAACCAGCAGAGATGGTAAGAGAGACATTTTGGCCTCTTCATCACCATAGTCAATCCTTACAAGTCCAGTCCATTCTCCTGGCTAAGGTCACTCTACAAATCTGTCAATTAATAGGTTAGATTCTCTTCTATTTAAAAAATAACAACTTTCTTCAACCCCACATTCCCTTTCCGATACTGCCATCTCTCTTTTTCCTTTCAATATGAAACCATTTGAAATAATTGTTATTTTCAGTTTCATTTTCTTACCTCCTCTCATTCCTCAACCTTCTGCCCCAAACCCTGCCTTTGATCATACCAAAATCATTTATGACTTTAACTTACAAAATCTAACTTCTCATTTCATGAGTCATTCTCTCCCATTTCCCTTGTCATACCTTCTCGGTCTCTTTCTATAAGTCTCTTAAATATTGATGTGCTTCAGGATTTTGGATTTAGCTCTGTTTTTTTAAATACACCCCCTGGGCAAGTGTGGGGCACAGTGTAAGAATTCATGCACCTTGAAAGGAACTATGGGCCACGAGGCTGCGGTGGGCACAGGGGCGGGTCTTGGCCCATCCTCCACACCCCTGCTCGGCCCCTCCCTCCATGGCCCACAGTTCCCTGTCTGCCTGCAGCCCCTCTCCTGCCACTGCCTCTCCCATGTGCTGATGGCACCAGCCTGGCTTGCACTTGCTGACGGCACAGAGCAGGGGGAGGTAGAGAAACCCTCAGGGGTGATCGGGGCTAGCAGCCACCCCTCACACCTGCTGACAGCGCCAAGCAGTCGTGGCCAGTGCTGGGTACTAGCAGCATATGTGAGCAGTGGCTCCAGCACTGACAGCAGTTGTGAGTGGGGCTGGCACTGGCAGCAGGTTTGAATGCTGGGCAGGACTGTGGTATGTAGGAACAAAGAATTTTCAGTAATAACCATAGGCTCGCCCTGATGACACTGACCAGTGCCTTGGTCTGGCACCCCCACTCACCTACTCCACCATCCCACTGCAGTTGATGCCCGCCATGTTCTGCAATCTGCTGCCTGCTGCCAACACTTGCCATGTTCTGTGTGTGCCCCCTGGTGGTCAGCGCACGTCATAGTGACTGGATGTTCAGTTGTTCCTTCGTTCGGTCTATTTGCATATTAAGGTTTTATATATATGGATTGTCTTAATTTCTAACTATATGGTGCTGATAACTCCCTGTATATAGTCTCCATTTAGCTTCAGCTGTGTACAACATTCTGTTGGATGTCACTAGTATGTCACACATAGTAAATCTAAAAATGAATTTATGAATCTCCCCACCTCCAAACCTGCTGTTCCCTATCTTAATGTGTGGTACTGACATCCATCTACTTGGCCATAACAGAAATACAGGCTACAGCCTTCACTCCTTTATCTTCATTCCCAACATCTAATCAATTTCTACATACTTTAGGATTTTATTCCACTTGTGTCTCTTGATTCAAACCACACCTCTCGACTCCTACCCCACCCTAATTTCCCAACCAGATGTTTTAATTGCCTCTAGGTTTGCTTTTCTCTAATATTTTTCCACATAGCAACAAGATATATATTTTTTCTAAAATGCAAATATAACTATGTCACTCCTCCATTCAAAATCCTCCAATAATAATCATTTACTACCTTTAGGGTCTCAGGCTTCATAAAGGACAAAAGCTATCCTTTCACTGCAGTAAAACTAGATTCATGGCCGCCAGCCACCATGGGAGCTGGAGAAAAATGGTGGTGGAGTAGACAGACGTGTCCTGAGCCTTGTCCTGGAGCACACAGAGAGAGTGGCTGAGGGTCCCATGGGGAGTGTTTGTTGGCAAGTTAAGGTACCACTGTCCTCCAGGAGAAGATGGCGGACTGCTGGATGGGGCTCTCCTGACCAGGCAGCCCCTACTGCTGCGGGGTTTCCTCCCGGAGCCACCAGTATGGATGTGGAGACCGCACCATCTTGAAGGAGAAAGTGGATGTTATTGGAAGCCTGAGAATCTACAACTATGGCGCCCACCAAACAGCTGCGAGCCCCAGAACACTGGTCCCCAATTGGCGCAAACACGCGGATTCAGAGGAGCTCTACACTCCACCACAGAAAGGTCGGATTTTGCCTGGGATAAGGTGAGGTCTCTGCTCCTGCAGGAAAGAGAAATGTGCACTGTGGGAGCTGAAGGACTGGAGGAAGTCTGCACCTGGAGAAATTCATGGCTGTTGGGGCTGGTGTGATCCGTGAATGTAGAAGGGGTTCCTCAGAACTGCTAATAGAGGGGATCTCTAAAAAGCAACCTATTTTGATCTGATGCAAAAGGTCAGCCTGGGAGTTTTAAAAGTGTGCCAGCTACTTGGACAGGAGGGGGAAAAGGGGACTGCGCAGACTTGTGCTCTTTTCTCTTCAGATCCTTGCTTCTGATTGCTAAGCCCAATACATAGGATCACCCAAATGGGGATATCCTGGGAGACTGCAGGGGAAAGTTGTTTTTCTGGAGCCTGGGGATCAGAGTGGGCAGTGACCTTCAGAGAATCAGCTCTGGGCAGCACATTCCCACAAACCAGTATTGAGTGCCACAGGGAAAGTAGGATCTAAGCATAGGCTAGAGAGGACCTATAGTCTCGGAGGCCAATCCAGAAACAGGGGCTGAATCACAAATTGACTCCTGTGTAATCACAAATAAAGAAATAAAGAAATTAAGCCACACCGCCTCCTTAAAAATCAGGACTGGCTTACAATACTGAGGAGCAGTGGAACGCAGGGAACTGCAATACTGTCCTGACTAGGAAACGGCGTGCCGAACAGAAAAATAGAGGAAGTGAATGATCTTTACTACTGGACATTTTATTTTTTATTTTTATTTTTTTCATCTTTTACTTAAGAAACTGATTTTTTTCTTTTTTTATCACTTGATTTTACCTTTTTAATTATTACATTTTTATTTTCAATCAGTATTATTGCTACTACTATTTTACCTTTTCGTTAAAAAAAAGTATCATTTTATTTTCTCTTTATTTTACTTTGGGATTAGTGTTCTACATTCTATTTTCATCTTTCCTTCAGCATCATTTTATTCTATCTCAATTCTACCTTTTTGCCATCACTCTCTTCCGAACTTTTCCCCTTTTGTTGCCCTGTTTCTGTTAACCTATTTTAGATATTCTCTATTATTTCTTTTTACCCCATTAAAATTTCACTCTACTTATATAACTAACTTCCATTCCCCTGCTCCAAGTTTATACACACCTCTCTTCTCTGTCTTCACTATCCAAAAAATTATTTTTCCCTGTCCTTTTGTTGTTGTTTGCTTGAATGTTGATTATATAGATTTTTGATGCTTTTTTGTGAGATTGTTTTGCTTATTGTTTTTTTTTGTTTGCTTTGTTTTTGTTTATTGCTTCTGTTTTCCCTTACCTCGCTTGATATTAGTTGTTTATAGTTTATGTTAATCACCAGGTACTTGTTGCTGCCATTTGTTGGGATTAGTGGCTGTTATATTAAAGTTTTCTCCCCATATATATATAGTTTGTTCCCCTTCTCTTTCTTATTCTCTTTCTTTTCTCACTTAGTTTTTTGTTTTTTTTTTCCCTTAATTTCATTTTGGCACTCCTTTTTTCTTTTTCTTTTCTCTCTTCTTCTTTCTCTCCTATCCCCTCTCTGGTGGTCACCTTTATCTGTGGCTATTAATACCGTGAATACATTTCTGTTCAGTGCCTTGTGCGTTGCACCTGGTTATGTTATACAGTGGTACCTCGAGATACGAGTTTAATTTGTTACATAACCTTGAGGTGTGGGAAACTATGAGACGCTCAAGTCGCAGTCAACTGGTGGGTCGTGGGCAGCTGGCCAATCCGCGCGATTACTCCTATCTCAAATGTTGCTAGTATTTCAAAGCAAAAATCACTCGCTCGACGGCTCGTATCTCAAAAATCTCGTATGTTAGGGCACTCATATCTCGAGGTACCACTGTATTTTGTGACTTTAAATCAACACAGAAGAGAGAGAATTACATAACCAGACACTGGAAAAGAGATACCATGGGGATATAGAGAAACAGCCCGCATACGAAAGAAAAACAGGCATCACTAGAAAAGAAAATAAACAAAATGGAGGTAAGCAATCTGCCAGAGAAAGAATTCAGAAACATGGTCATAAGGTGGTTGAAAAGAATAAAAGACAAATTTGACAATATGAGTAAGAACCAAGAGGAAATGAAGAAGTACCAAAAAGAAGTGAAAAATGACATCGCTGCTGTAGAGAACTCAATGGAAAGCATCAAGAGTAGACTAGAAGAAGTAGAGGACCGCATCAATGAGCTAAAAGACAAAGTAGGAAAAAATACACAAGTAGAGCAGCTTCTAGAAAAAAAAATTAAAAAGCAGAGGAGAGCCTAAGAGAACTTTGGGACAAAACGAAACAAAAAACACCTGCATAATCCAAGTTCCAAAAAGAGAGGAAAATGAGCAAGGAATAGAAAACCTGTTTGAAGAAATAATGACAGAAAACTCCCCTGATATAGGGAAGAAAAAACCCATACAAATCCAAGAAGCTCACAGAGTTCCAAGCAAAATGAACCCCAAAAGACCAACACTAAGGCACATTATAATTAAATTGGCAAACACCAACAACAAAGAATCTTAAAAGTAGTGAGAGAGAGAGACAGAAAGTTACCTACAAAGGAACCCCTATCAGACTAGCAACTGATTTCTCAACAGAAACTCATCAGGCCAGAAGGGAATGGAATGAAATATATAAAGACATGCAAAGGAAGGGTCTGAATCCAAGAATACTGTACCAAGCAAGGCTATCAATCAAAATTGAAGGTAAAATCAGGAGCTTCACAGACAAAAAAGGACTAAGGGAATTTATTACCACCAAACCAGCAATGCAAAAAATACTGAAGTGTTTGATGTAAAAAAAAAAGAAAGAAAAAGAAATAGGAAACAAAGAAGGAACACAGGAGTAAAGAATAAAAATGGTGAGAGAGAAATCGAAATGGTGGCATAAGTGAATACCTAAACTGGGGAGTCACACAACAATTTCAAAACTACAGCTAAAAGAACAAACATCATCCAGAACCACAGGAAAGCTGGCTGAGTGGAAATTCTACAACAAGAAGGAAAGAGAGAGGCTCACGGAGACTCAGAGGAGCTGCAAAACGCTGAGGTACGGAGACACGTGCGTGGCAAGGATGGGCGGTGGAGGGCCTGGCTGGCTTCCTCTGGTGGGAGGGTGATGGAAACTCCTGATTGCACTGAAACCTAGTTCCAACTGCACTGAATCCCAGTTCTGGGAAGACTCATACAGGGGGAGTCCAAACTATCATGAAAAGGGAGGAGTGTACAGAAAAGTAAGGTGCGTGCACATGTGTGCGCAGAGAGGACTAACTGCTGATTGTGCCGCTGGCTTTCTTTAGCAGGAGGAAGACAGAATCTACCAACTGCACTGAAATCCAGTTCCAACTGCACTCAACCCCAGTTTCGGGCGAGACCCTGGAGACCCAGACTCATACGAGGTTCCAGAGTGCACAGAAACTCAAGAGAGCCAGAAAGGCAGAGGTCTGGAGGCGTGAGAGCCGAGTGTATGAGTGTGCGAGTGCGCGCAGAGAGGGCTGCAGCGATTACTGAGGGACACTGAGATCTAGAGGCCTCATAGGGCAGGGCTGACGGGAAGCCAAAGCTGTCTGCTCAGCCCTGAGACTCCATCCCATCCAAGCTGAACACAGAGGCTTTTGCAATTTTGCAAGTCTTGTATCATAAGGCTGACTCTAACACAGAAGTTCTCCTGGCATAGACATAGCTGACCCTCAAAACCAATAGGCTTGGAGGTCAATTCCCTCCAGTGATACCAACAACAATCAAGACTTAACTACAACAAGGCTTCACACACAGTCCACAAAGGAGTGCACCAAGAGAGTCCACCCAGGTAACTGGGGAAGTGGAGCTACTGGGCCACATAGGACACCTAGCACACAAAGTTACTCTCCAACTCAGGGAAGCAGTGAAAATGCAGAGACATAGAAATAGATCACAAATGAAAGAAATGGAGGAAAACAAACGACTAGATATAGAGTTCAAAACCATGGTTATAAGGTTTTTCAAGAGTTTTCTAGAAAAGATGGATAAATTTAGCGAGACCCAAGAGGAGATGAAAAAGGACCAATTAGAAATTAAACATAGACTGACTGAAATAAAAAAAATATTATACAGAAACCTAACAGCAGACTAGAGAAACACAAGAATCAAGTCAAAGATTTGAAATACAAAGAAGCAGAAAACACTCCACTGGAAAAGAAAAAGAAAAAAGAATCCAAAAATTTGAAGTTAGTGTAAAGAGTCTCTGGGACAACTTCAAGTGTACCAACATCAGAATTATGGGGTTGTCAGAAGAAGCGAGAAAGCAAGATAATGAAAACCTACTTGAAGAAATAATGCCTGAAAACTTCCCAAACCTGGTGAAAGAAATAGACTTACAAGTCCAAAAAGCATACAGAACCCCAAATAAAAGGAATCTAAAGAGGACCATACCAAGACACATCATAATTAAAATTCCAAAAGCAAAAGACAAGGAGAGAATATTAAAAGCAGCATGAGAAAAACAGTTGATTAATTATAAGGAAGCACCCATATAATTAATTGTCAGCTGATTTCTCAACAGAAACTATGCAGTCAGATGGGACTGGCAAGAAATATTCAAAGTGATGAATAGCAGGAACCTACCTACAACTAAGATTACTCTACCCCCAGCAAAGCTATCATTCAGAATTGAAGGGCAGATAGCTTCACAGATAAGAAAAAGCTAAAGGAGTTCATCAACTCCAAATCAGTATTATGTGAAATGCTGAAAGGTACTCTTTAAGAAGAGGAAGAAGAAGAAAAAGGTAAAGATAAAAATTATGAGCAACAAATACATATCTATCAACAAGTAAATCTAAAAATCAAGTGAATTAAAAATCTGATGAACAGAATAAACTGGTGAATATAATAGAACCAGGGGCATAGAAAGAGAGTGGACAGACAATTCTCAGGGGGAAAGGGATGAAGGGGATGGAAGGAGAGACTGGACAAAAATCGTACACCTATAGATGAGGACAAGAGGCGGGGGAGGTAAGGGCAGAGAGAGGCGTGGGAGCCTGGTGGAGGGGAGCTTTGGGGGAGGGAAAAAGGAACAATTGTAAAAATCTGAACAATAAAGATTTATTAAATAAATTAAAAAAAGAAACCACCTCAGGAAAAAAAAACAACGCACACAGACTGAGGGTGAAGAGATGGAAAGAGGTTTTTCAGGTGAATGAAAATGAAAAAAAAAAAGGTGGGGTAGCAATACTTATATCTGACAAATTAGATTTCAAAATGAAGGACATAACAAGAGATAAGGAAGGCCACTTCATAATACTAAAGGAAGCAATCCAACAATAAGAAATAACTCTGGTAAACATATATGCACCCAATACAGTAGCACCCAAATACATAAAAAAACTCCTGGAGCATATCAAGGGATAGATTGATAGCAATACAATCATAGTAGGAGACTTTAATACCCCACTATCACCATTGGACAGGTCTTCTAAATAAAAAAATCAGCTAAGCAACATCAATCCTAAATGACTCACTAGACCAGATGGAATTAATTGACATCCTCAGAACATTTCACCCCAAAGCCACAGAATATATATTCTTCTCAAGTGCACATGGGTCATTTTCAAAGATAGATCATACGCTGATCATAGGCAAAGTCTCTTCAAAATCAAGAACATAGAAATCATATCAAGCATCTTCTCAGATCACTGGCACAAAACGAGAAATCAACTACAATAAAAACAATCCAAAGAAATCAAACACATGGAGACTAAACAGCATGCTATTAAACAATGACTGGGTTACCAGAGAGATCAAGGAAGAAATAAAAAACATCATGGCAACAAATCACAATGAAAACACAACAATCCAAAATCTATGGGACACAGCAAAAGCAGTCTTGAGCGGGAAGTCCATAGCTCTACAACCCTATAGCAAAAAACAAGAAACAATGGAAATAAATTACCTAACCCTACAACTCAAAACATTAGAAAGAAAGCAACAATAAAAGCCCAGTGTAAGCAGAAGGAAGGAAATAATAAAGATCAGAGTGGAGATAAATGACATAGAGACCAAAGAAACAATACAAAAGATCAACAAAACCAAGAGTTGGTTCTTTCTAAGGATAAAATAAGAATGATGAACCTCTAGCCAGGCTCACCAAGAAGCAAAAAGAGAGGATCCAAATAAACAAAATCAGAAATGAAAGAGGTGAAATAACAACAGTCACCACCAAAATACAAAGGATTGTTAAAAAAATACTATAAACAACTCTATTCCAACAAACTGGACAACCTGGAGGAAATGGACATATTATTAGAAAAATATAGCCTGGCAAAATTCAATCAGAAAGAATCCTAAACATCTCAATAGGTCAATAAATATGGAAAAAATTGAAGCAATCATCAAAAAGCTTCCAGCAAACAAAAGCCCGGAGTCAGACAGCTTCACAGGGGAGTTTTACCAAACATTCAAGGAAGAATTAAAACTTAACCTCCTCAGACTACTCCAAAAAATTCAAGAAGAAGGGACACTTCCAAGTTCCTCCAATGAAGCCAACATCACCCTAATACAAAAACCAGATAAAGACAACACAATGAAAGAGAATTACAGGCTAATATCCCTCAGGAACATAGATGCCAAAATCCTCAACAAAATTCTAACAAATCAGATCCAGCAGTACATCAGAAAGATCATACACCATGACCAAGTAGGATTTATCCCAGGAATACAAGGATTGTACAATATCCACAAATCAATAAACGTGATACATTATATAAACAAACTGAAAGATAAAAATCACAGTCATATCAATTGATGCAGAAAAAGTATCTGACAAAATCTTAAAACCCTTTCTTGATAAAAACTCTCAACAAGGTGGGAATAGAAGGATCAAACCTCAACATAATAAAAGCTATATATGATAAACCCACAGCTAACATCATACCCAATGGGCAAAAACTAAAACCATTTCCCCTAAGAACAGAACAAGACAGGGATGCTCACTCTTACCACTCCTGTTTGACATAGTACTGGAAGTATTAGCCATTGCAATTAGACAAGAAGAAGAAATAAAAGACATCCAAATTGGAAAAGAAGAAGTAAAGCTGTCTTTATTTGCAGATGACATGATACTGTACATAAAAAACCCAAAAGACTCCCTCAAAAAACTAATAGACTTAATAGATGAATTCGGCAATGTAGCAGGATACAAAATTAATGGCAAGAAATCTATGGCATTTCTATACACCAGTAGTGAATTTACTGGTGTATAGAAATGCCATAGAGACTAAAAATGCAATCCCATTTACCATCACACCAAAAAAATTAAGATACGTAGGAATAAACTTAACTAAGGAGATAAAAGACCTATACGCGGAAAACTACAGGACACTGAAAAAAGAAATAGAGGAAGACATAAACAGATGGAAGAACATACCATACCATGTTCACGGATTGGAAGAACCAACATCATTAAAATGTCCATACTACCCAAAGCAATCTATAGATTCAATGCACTCTCCATTAAAATACCAATGGCATATTTCACAGACCTACAAAGAACTCTCCAAACATTCATCTGGAACAAAAAAAGACCACGAATAGCCATAGCAATCATGAGAAAAAAGAATAAAGTAGGTGGGATCTCAACACCAGGTTTCAAGCTGTAATACAAAGCCACTGTTCTCAAAACAGCCTGGTACTGGTACAATAACAGACATATAGACCAATGGAATAGAATAGAGAATCCAGATATCGACCAAACCACTATGCTCAATTAATATTTTATAAAGGAGGCATGAACATACAATGGAGTCAAGACAGTCTCTTCAATAAATGGTGTTGGGAAAATTGGACACATACATGCAAAAAAATGAACCTAGACCACCAACTTACGCCATACACAAAAATAAATTCAAAATGGATACAGGACTTAAACATAAGATGGGAAACCATAAAAATACTAGAGGAATCCATAGGCAGCAAAATCTCAGACATATGCCGAAGGAACTTCTTCACTGAGACTGCTCCTAGGACAATGGAAGGTAAAGAGAAAATAAACAAATGGGACTACATCAAAATAAAAAGCTTTTTCACAGCAAAGAAACCATCAACAAAACAAGAAAGCCCATTGTATGGGAGAACATATTTGCAAATGTTATCACTGATAAAGGTCTAACCTCCAACATCTACAGGTAACTTAGACAACTTAATAAAAGAAAGATAAATGATCCAATAAAAATATGGGCAAAGAGAGAATCCAAGATGGCGGCATAGGTAAACACCTATACTGCTGCCTCGCACAACAATTTCAAAAATACAACTAAAAGACAGAACGGACACCATCCAGAACCACAGGAAAGCTGGCTGAGTGGAAGTTCTACAACTAGAGGGAAAGAGAGGGGCTCACGGAGACCCAGAGGAGCTGCAAAAAGCTGAGGTACGGAGACGAGCGCGCTGAGAGAGCGGTGCCGGAGTACCTGGCTGGCTTTCTCTGGCGGGAGGAAAACGGAGACTCCCAAGGGCATTGAACCCCTTCTCTTACAACACTAAACCCCAGATCCAGCCGAAACTCATACGGGGGGAGTTTGGACTGTGAAAAGGGAGAAGTGCACGGAAATTTAGGGGAGTTGCAAAGGATCGGAGGTCTGGTCGCGCACGGCACCACGCGGAGGACGGATTGCTGATTGTGCCGCTGGCTTTCGCGAGTGGGCGGGAGACAGACCCTCCCAACTGTGCCACTTCTGAGTCCACTGGGCCCCTGTTTTGGGCGAAACCCTGGGGAGCTAGACTCGTGTGGTCCTGGTTCCAGGGGAGCCGGAAAGGCAGCGGTTAGAGGCGCTGCGGGTGCGGGCGCACAAGGACTGCTCCAGCCATTACCCAGTCACGGGAGACTCAGGGGCCGTGGAGGCGGGGCCGACTGGAAGGCAAGGCGGTCCCTTAAGCCCTGAAACTCCACCCTCCCAAGCTCAGCAGAGGCTTCTGCGGCTGAATCCAGCACAGAAGTTTCCCCGGCACAGTGAAAATGCCGAGACAAGGGAAGGGATTACAAGCAAAAGAAATGGAGGAAAAAAAACGACTGGATATAGAGTTCAAAACCACGCTTATAAGGTTTTGCAAGAATATGCTAGAAAAGATGGATAAATTTAGTGAGACCCAAGAGAAGATAATAAATACACTGACTGAAATGAAAACTATTATGCAGAGTACTAACAGCAGACTAGAGAACGGCAAGGATCAAGTCAAAAATTTGAAATATAAAGAAGCAGAAAACATTCAACTGGAAAAGCAAGAAGAGAAAAGAACCCAAAAATGTGAAGATAATGTAAGGAGCCTCTGGGACAGCTTCAAGCGTACCAACATCAGAATTGTGGGGGTGCCAGAAGAAGAGAGAGAGCAAGATACTGAAAACCTGTTTAAAGAAATAATGACTGAAAACTTCCCACATCTGGTAAAAGAAATAGACTTACAAGTCGAGGAAGCACACAGAACCCCAAAGAAAAGGAACCCAAAGAGGACTACACCAAGACACATCATAATTAAAATGCCAAGAGCAAAAGAGAAAGAGAGAATATTAAAAGCAGCAAGAGAAAAACAGTTTATTACCTACAAGGGAGCACCCATACGACTGTCAGCTGATTTCTCAACAGAAACGATGCAGGCCAGATGGGAGTGGCAAGAAATATTCAACGTGATGAACAACAAGAACCTACAGCCAAGAATAATCTATCCAGCAAAGCTATCATTCAGAATTGAAGGGCAGATAAAGACCTTCACAGAGAAGAAAAAGCTAAAGGAGTTCATCAACTCCAAACCAGTATTATATGAAATGCTGAAAGGTACCCTTTTGGAAGAGGAAGAAGAAAAAGGTAAAAGACAAAAAATTATGAACAACAAATACACATCTGTCAACAAGTGAATCTAAAAATTAAGTGAATTAAAAATCTGATCAACAGAATAAACTGGTGAATATAATAGAATCAGGAGCACAGAAAGGGAGTGGACTGATCATTCTCAGGAGGACAAAAATCATAAAGCATCAAACAGACTGTGAAATTATAGCAGAAAGATTAAAGTTAGGTGAGGTAAATAAGTGATCAATCAAAGGACTTGTATGCATGTTTATAAACATAACCAATGATCACAGACACTGGGGGGTCGGGGTACGCCTCGGAGGGAGGGGGGCAATGGGGAGATATGTATAAAAAATTAATAAAAATTAATTTAAAAAAAAAAGAAAAAGCAAATTTCCAAGTAAAAAAAAAAAAAATATGGGCAAAGAACCCAAATAGAATCTTTTCAAAAGAAGACAGAAGGAAGGCCAAGAGACACATGAAAACATGCTCAAAGTCACTAATTATCCAAGAGATGCAAATCAAAATGACAATGTGATATTATCTCACACCTGTCACAATGGCAATCATCAACAAATCCACAAACAACAAGTGCTGGCAAGGATGCAGAGAAAAAAGAATCCTCATACGCTGCTGGTGGGATTGCAGACTGGTACAGCCACTATGAAGAACGGTATGCAGTTTCCTTAAAAAACTAAAAATGGAACTCCCATTCGACCCAGTAATCCCATTCCCAGGAATATATCCTAAGAAACGAGAAATACCAATCAGAAAGGATATATGCACCCCTCTGTTCATAGCAGCACAATTTACAATAGCTACAATTTGGAAACAGCCTAGATGCCCGTCAACAGATGATTGGATCAGAAAACTATGGTACATGTAAACAATGGAATACTATGCTGCCTTAAAAAAAAAAAAGGGATTCTTACCATTTGCTGCAACCTGGATGGAACTGAAGAGCATTATGCTAATAAGCCAGTCAATGAAAGAAAAATACTACATGAACTCACTCACTTATGGATAATAAAGAACATTATAAACTGGTGAACAAAAAGAGGCAGTAAAACATCAGACTGTCAAATTACAGTGGGAAGGTTAGGGAGAGGTGTGGTAGATAAGAGATCAACTGAAGGACTGGTATGCATGCATATAAGCATAACCAATGGACGCAAGACACTGGGGGTGAGTGCATGTATGGGAGTGGGGTAGGGGGGCAACAGGAAGATATGTACACATGTAATACATTAGTTAAAAAAATGGAAAATAAAAAGTAGATTCTAGATAAAAATTACCTCATTCCTTCTTGCAAAAAAGTAAGCAGAGGTGAAAGGGGTAGGCTCAAGGAGTGGGAGGGTTAAACTAAGGGCTGATGTAAATAGCAATGCTGCTGAAATACTTTTGGGCCAGTGGTGAAGTGGGATAGCTAATCCTGGGACTCTCAACTGAGCTTGGATCCTTGAGAAGTGTGCTAAAGTATTCCAGGTCAGAAGTGACCCTTCACTGTTGGCAGAAACAAAAAAAGAAGGAAGCTAATTCCCAATAGATCAGCAGTTCTCAGCCTGTGGGTCGCGAACCCTTTGGGGGTCCATCGACCCCCTCACAGGGGTCGCCTAAGACCATCAGAAAACACAGATATTTACATTACGATTCACAACAGTAGCAAAATTACTGTTAGGAAGTAGCAAAGAAAATAATTTTATAGTTGGGGGGTCACCACAACATGAGGAACTGTTAGGGTCCCGGCATTAGGAAGGTTGAGAACCACTGCTCTAGAGCATTGGTCGCCAATCTTTTGGCCCTTATATACCACCACTGGACCACCGGTTGGCAACTGCTATTCCAAAGATTTCCTTAAACCAGTAGTTGCCAACCTTTCAGACTTCATGGACCACCACTGGTCTGAGGACCACCAGTTGGCAGCAGTTGTTCGAGGAAACTTTTCTAATTTAGTCCCACTAAATTCCCATAGATTGAAAGAAAACAATGCACTTACAATTAAAATTCAACAAACACATGGGAAGGCAAGCACCATGAGAGTCAGCAGAAACAATAAACAACAGATTTAAACCCCAAAGGACCACAAATATTAGAAGAGTTAGATTAAAAAGAGAGAAGAGCTGAAACCGGTTTGGCTCAGTGCATAGAGCGTCGGCCTGTGGACTGAAAGGTCCCAGGTTCGATTCCAGTCAAGGGCATGTATCTTGGTTGTGGGCACATCCCCCAGTAGGGGGCGTGCAGGAGGCAGCTGATCGATGTTTCTCTCTCATCGATGTTTCTGGCTTTCTGTCCCTCTCCCTTCCTCTCTGTAAAAAATCAATAAATTATATTAAAAAAAAAGAGAGAGAGAGAACTATATATTAAATGTTTAAAGAAATGAAAGGCACAACCATAAGAATGTACAAATATTGTTTAAAAGATTTAGGGGGAAAAGGAAACTTATAAAAATGAAAATAGTTTTTGAGATAAAGAATTCAATGAATAGGTTAAATATCAGATTAGTCAGCTAGAAAGAAAACTAGTGACTTGGAAGATATATATCTGAAGAAACTTCCCAGAATATTATGAGAGATGAAATAAAAAAATATATATGGAAGATGGCGGTGTAGGTAAACACCTACACTGCTGCCTCGCACAACAATTTCAAAACTACAACTAAAAGACAGAACGGACATCATCCAGAACCACAGGAAAGCTGGCTGAGTGGAAGTTCTACAACTAGAGGGAAAGAGAGGGGCTCACAGAGACCCAGAAGAGCTGCAAAAAGCTGAGGTACGGAGATGCGTGCGTGGAGAGAGCGGGTGCCAGAGTACCTGGCTGGTTTTCTCTGGCAAGAGGGAAACAGAGACTCTCAAAGGCATTGAACCCCTTATCTTACAACACTAAACCCCAGATCCAGCCGAAACTCATACGGGGGGAGTTTGGACTGTGAAAAGGGAGAAGTGCATGGAAATTTAGGGGAGTTGCAAAAGATCAAAGGCCTGGTGGCGCGCATGGCACTGTGCACAGGACAGATTGCTGATTGTGTCGCTGGCTTTCGCGAGTGGGCGGGAGACAGACCCTCCCAACTGTGCCACTTCTAACTCCACTAAACCCCTGTTTTGGGCGAAACCCTGGGGACCTAGTCTCATGTGGTCCTGGTGCGCAGGGGAGCCGGAGGGGCAGCAGTCTAGAGGCACTGCAGGCACTCGGGCACAAGGACCACTCCAGCAATTACCCAGTCACATGAGACTCAGGGGCCGTGGAGGGCGGGGCCGACTGGAAGGCAAGGGTCCCTTAAGCCCTGAGACTCCACCCATCCCAAGCTCAACAGAGGCTTCTTCGGTTTTGCAAGTCTGGTATCATAAGGCTGAATCCAACACAGAAGTTCTCCCGGCATAGTGAAAATGCCGAGACAAGGGAAGGGATTACAAACAAAAGAAATGGAGGGAAAAAAAGGACTGGATATAGAGTTCAAAACCACGCTTATAAGGTTTTTCAAGAATATGCTAGAAAAGTTGGATAAATTTAGTGAGACCGAAGAGGAGATGAAAAAGGACATACTAGAGACACTGACTGAAATAAAAAATATTATACAGAGTCCTAACAGCAGACTAGAGGATGGCAAGAATCAAGTCAAAAATTTGAAATATAAAGAAGTGGAAAACATTCAACTGGAAAAGCAAGAAGAGAAAAGAATCCAAAAATGTGAAGATAATGTAAGGAGCCTCTGGGACAGCTTCAAGC